>JAUIMM010000435.1:10957500-12163387 GCA_031769625.1 Taudactylus pleione | reverse complement strand
CAACCACAACCAGTTTGAATAGAATCCTGTAGAGAATAGCTAGTCTTAGCAGGTTTCAATTAGCACTATAGCGCATTTTACACACTACAAGCAGATGGGGACCCGGTTTAAAACTGAGTTCAGCTCTGCAGCAGCCAGGGCATCAGCACCGGAGACAGCCGACCACACCTGTCCCGGGACCTGCTAACTGCCCGGAGCAGCATCAGCATCTCACCCCGGCACCAATCCCCCCCACCCGCGGCCACCGGCTCAGTCCAGACCCTGAGCAGGTGAGTGCCGCTCCGGAGCACGGCTACCAGTGTAAGTCCAGGTCACACATACCCAGGCCCACAGTCTCGCTCTCCGTGTGCCCAGAGTCTACTGCTGCTGGCTGCCGGGAGAGAGGAGGGCCCCAGATGGGGAATGCATGCAGGCCCCCTCCTCTCTTAATACACCCCTGTCTTGCTCCCTCCCTACCCCTAGCACTGCCTGGCTCTATCACCCTCTTTGCACTGTTAGAACTGCTGTCAGCACCTACCCTCTACCCTACTCCAACTTCTCCCTGCCTATACCCCTAACTCTACCCCAACTGCTACCTGTCCCCCAGCACTGTCCTATGTAGGGGTGTAAATTATGTGGGACAGGTATGTGGGGATATTGCATTTATGGAAAGTGCTTTTGAGCTTGCAGGTGTGAGTTAAATAGTCAAAAATTCGCACTCGCCTCCATATCCATCCTCAAACCCCCAGTCCTAACAATGATGACATGAGAGGGATAGGCCACTGCTTCCCACAAGCTCAGCACATTACTCTCCTAAAACACCAACTAGCTACAGATCATTCCACTTCCCATCAAAACTTGGAAGACACCAACATGCGGGTAATCTGACCAAATGTCCCCTTACAAAAATGCTAATTTACAAGTAAAGACCCCCATACTGTACATCAGAAATCAATTGGGGCAATTCTGCATTTTGTAGATTGTGTAAAAGAAGATCTGGAAACAGACAAAATCTCAGGTGCACAACTCCAAATTATTAATAATATATAAATGCAATAAAATTTTGCAATCAATAGAGGTTTTTAGCATAATCATGGCCAAGGTTATGGGCCTACCCACCATATCCAGGTAACCTCTTTCGGGTAGGTCCCTAACATACTAAGGTTCAAATCCAGAGCGCAGGACCCCCCAAAACCGGCCCAGCTAAGCCGCCCCAGGGCACCACCATAGTAAGAAAAGTGCAGTGTAAAGAGATAGTTAGGAGCAGCTGCATCTAAAGAATGAAAATAAAAAAGTGAAGTACATATATATTAGACACACAGTGAAGGGTTAAAATGTGTTATAAAGGAAAATGTGTTATAATGCAGTGCCCTGAGACAGATCAGCCAACGCAATCCAGGGGGACCCACGCCCCAAAAATGAACCAAAACTGCACTACAGTATATAACTTGTAGGACTTTCCTAGAATTGTACCTAATACAGTGTGCATATACATTACCATACTCCATGCTTTTAAACCAATAAGGAAGGGTGCTAGTCCAGATTGAGGGCGTCTCCTTTCCCTCAGATGTGCAATAAAGCACATTAAATGGAGTATATGGAAAAGATTTCTGGACTGCACAACCTGACATATATATATATATATATATATATATATATATATATATATATGTCAGGTTGTGCAGTCCAGAAATCTTTTCCGTAAAAGAAGATCTACAATGTGCAGGGTTCATCGATCCCGACCAAAGTGATTGAATCTGTAATTATGGTTGTCTTAACAGTTGGATTTCACAGACCAACATGGGCTGTAGATTACTAGTGTATGGCAACAATCAGCTGATGTGCAGACCTTTACTAGTCCCACATCGTTTACACCCCCCACATAGCTGTCCCACATCTTTTACAACCCCCACACACCTGTCACACATCTTTTACCCCATTTCTACTTCAGGGTCCATAGGGTATCCACAGGATACCTTGGGGTATAGGTGTGACGTCAGTCGCAGGGCACCAAAGAGTTAAGCTTTCAGCCTCCCAGGATGCACTAGGTCCCCCTCCTATACCCCGCCCCCGAGCCAAGGCATCTCAGTTTAGTTTGGTGCCCGGCCGGAGTCGGGTGCACCTGTTGGAGTGGGGGCTAGAAGAGCCCCTGAAGCTTTTTCTTCATGCAGCTGTGGCTGCACATCTGGATGAACAGCATGGACAGTCAGTCCTGACGTCCATGCTGTCTTCCCTACACCCCGCCGGTACCAGAACGCCGGTACTGATCCGGGGATGCTGGTGGGCATTTGGGGTCACAGCTAGCGGTGACCCCAGATGTTCCGGACCATGGCCGGATTCAAGGGGGACAGAGGTAAGCAGCGGGGTCCCGCGGTGGGTCCCCGCTGATCACATGGTCCTAAGTCCCCAGGCAGGGGGCTCCCTGGGGACTGGCTGCAGCGTGGAGCCAGGCGACCAACCTGCGCTTCCACTACCCCCTGGGACAGCGGACCGCAGCAGAGCTGTAGCACTGCGGCGTCCCAGGGGTTAAATGCATGCCAGGGGAGCGCGCCTTCCCTGTCTCACAGCCGGCGCCTCCCCCGCTGCACACAGCCCTCTCTGCACTGTGCTGACTGGCCCTGTGTCAGCGCTCCTCCCCCAGGCCATCCTTCTCTCTGCTCCTCGGCGGCCATCTTTTCTGAAGCATGGTGAACGCTGCTGGAAGCCTGCATTGGAAGCATCGTGGTCTGGGTCCCCCCGCATACCTCTCCTCCGCTGTGGTCAGGTCTGTGTATGCAGCGCTGTGTCCTACCAGGCCCTGTGTCTGTGTAGTTGAGTGATCAGCGCTGTTAGTGCAGCAATTGATTTTCTTTGCATTGTATGTGACTTTGCTAGCGCTTTCTTCTCAAGACTGTCAGCTTTATTACTGTCCCTGTTCTTTCTGCTAAGCCCTTGCGGTGTGGTGCTGCAGGGTGGTCTCTCGCCTATTTAATATATAATTGGTGAGAGGGGTCACATACGTGGTGCCATCATGTCTGAAAGTGATTTTCCCCTCCGGCTACAGTGTAGCACGTGTAAAGTACCGTTAGCGGAGGGGGAGGGTAGCGTGGAGGGCCTTTGCCGGCAGTGTTTGTCCATGGCGCGGCCTCTTACGGTTACAGCACCGGTACAGGAGCCGCCCTGGGCTTGTTTCGCTCAGGTGCTAACAGCTTTAGTGGGCCTTTAGTGGGCCAGTTAGCTCCGCAGCCCGCGTTTACTCCGATGGGTTTGTCCCAGCAGTCTGTGGTGTCGTCACCCATGCAGGGTTTCCCACGACAATTGGTGGTACCCCACAGTCTCCCTAATTCCCCGCTCCCGGTTTCTCAGGAGCCGGCGTGGGTTAGCTCCCTGACGAGTTCTGTACAGCACTTGTCGGATGTGTTGCAAGGGGAGTCTGTGATGCGGCCTCATAAACGGCCAGTGGCATCTCTGTCCGCTCCTTATGAGGATGACGAAGGGACGTCTGATGATGGGGAGATTCTGGATCCTTACGATCAGGAACCTCTCCATACTAAGGACGCTGATGCTAAGTCCAAAGTATATATTCCTGGACTTATTTGGGCGGTCCGCACAGCCTTGGTGATTGAGGACGAAGTTCCCCCAGCGGCTAAGTCTAAGTATGCCTTTTTCAAAGACGTGAAGGGCGATGCCACAGTCTTTCCTCTTTCGGGTCAGTTGGTGGACCATTTAGAGGAGGCGTGGAAACAGCCTTGCAAAAGATACCAGCCGCAGAGACGCCTGGCGGTGGCTTATCCGTTCGCGGATAATTATTTTGCTAAGTGGGAATCCCCTCCACAGGTGGATTCTCACGTGACCCGTCTTGTCCGTAGTGCCTCATTGCCGATGCCATCCATGTCCTCCCTTAAGGATGCTATGGACCGCAAGGTGGAAATCTGCCTGAAGTCCACTTATTCCCTTGCGGGGGGGGCAGCGCGGCCGGCTATGGCCATTTGCTGGGTTGCCAGAGCGATGGAGCGCTGGGCGGATTCATTAGAGGCTTCTTTTGATTCCGACTGTCCGGCCGAACAGGCGGAGTTGATTGGCAATCTCCGTGATTCGGCCACCTACATCAACGAGGCGGCTCTAGACATTAGTACTCTGGTGTCTAGAATTTCTTCAGCAGCGGTAGCTGCTCGTCGCACCTTGTGGCTGCAATCCTGGAGGGCGGACGCAGATTCCAAGAAGGGTCTGGAAGCGTTGCCGTTTACCGGAGAAGTTCTCTTCGGTCCGGATCTGGATAAGATTGTGGCCACGCTGGCGGCAGCCAAATCGGCTTGTCGGCCGCTGCTCCTTCTGGTTCTGGACCATCGTCCTTTCGGTCATCTAGGGCCCAGGGCAGGCCCAAACCACAGTCGTTTCCTCGTCAGGCTGGCCCTAAGAAATCGGTCAAGCCCCGGAAGCAGGCATGGAGTACCAGACGTCCGGCCCCCAAGCCAGATGACAAGCCTGCGGCCTGACGGTCCGGGCCTCCCTTTGGGGGATCCCAGGGTGGGAGGCCGCCTGCTGCAGTTCGCCCAGTGTTGGTTGGTCACTACGACAGCCACTTGGGTTCTGGAGGTGGTCTCCCACGGGTACGCCCTCTCCTTCCGGTACAGACCCCCGGCTCGATTCTTCACCACGGGTCTACCATCAGACCGGAACAAGGCTACGGAGCTGCGGAAGGTATTGCACACTATGCTCCAGGCTGGAGTTATAGTGCCTGTTCCATTCTCCCAGAGGGGCCAGGGTTTCTATTCAAATCTTTTTTTGGGTCGTATCGTCCGAATCTCAACCTCAAAGCACTCAACAAGTCTTTGCGGGTACCGAAGTTTCGGATGGAGACCCTACAGTCCATCATTCTGGCGCTGGAACCTGGGGACTACATGGTGTCATTGGACATACAGGACGCTTACCTGCATGTCCCTATTCTTTTGCGACATCAACAGTTCCTCAGGTTTGCAATCCGCAGCGACCACTTTCAGTTTCGGGCGTTACCTTTTGGCCTGGCGACAGCACCGCGTGTTTTCACCAAGGTGAGGGCGGTCATGGCGGCTTCTCTGCTGCTGCAGGGAGTCCGCATGTTGCCGTACTTGGTCGACCTGTTATTGGTGGCGGGATCTCCAGAGCTCCTGTTACGCCACTTGGACCTGACCATTGCCCTGCTGCAACGGCACGGCTGGCTAATCAACTGGCAGAAGTCCACTCTAATCCCGTCTTGGAGGATTCTGCATCTTGGAGCCTTATTGGACTCGGGACAGCAAAAGATCTTCGTGACGGAGGAAAAGATCTCTGCTTTGCAGTCAAGGGTGCGCAGTTGTCTGCACAGCCGCCGGGTGTCTCTACACTCGGCGATGAGGTTACTGGGCTCCATGGTGTCGGTGTTCGACATGGTGGAATATGCCCAGTTTCACTACAGACCTCTGCAGCACCTGATCCTGTCAAAGTGGAACGGGCTGCCTCAGTCTCTGAAGTCGCAGATGATTGTGTTCACCCCGGAGGTTCGCCTGTCTCTTGCTTGGTGGTTACAGACGACCCACCTCAGCGAGGGACGTCCGTTCTGGGTTCCAAATTGGGTCCTGTTGACAACGGACGCCAGTCTTCGGGGCTGGGGAGCAGTTTCGGGTCCACATCTGTTCCAGGGCAGGTGGACGCCGACAGAAGCGGAGCTTCCAATCAATATCTTGGAACTCCGTGCGGTCTTCAATGCTCTCCAGCAGGCACATCGGTTTCTCCAGGGTCACCCGGTACAGGTCCAGTCGGACAACGCTACCACCGTGGCCTACATAAACCGGCAAGGAGGAACCCGAAGCCGGGCGGCTCTCGTAGAGGTGTCTCGGATCCTGGTTTGGGCGGAGCGCAATCTTCCGGCCATATCAGCGGTCTTCATCCCGGGAGTGCTCAATTGGGAGGCAGACTTTCTAAGTCGCCAGGACGTTAATCCGAGGGAATGGTCCCTGCACCCGGACGTTTTTCAACTACTGGTGGACAGATGGGGTCTTCCAGAGATCGGCCTCATGGCGTCCCGGCACAACAACAAGTTGCCGGTGTACGGGTCTCGCACAAGAAACGAAGGGGCGTCTCTGGTGGATGCTCTGTCCGTCCGGTGGACGTTCCGGTTCGCATACCTGTTCCCTCCGGTCTCCCTTCTTCCACGGGTAATCCGGAAATTCAAACAGGAAGGAAGTATGCTCCTGTTGATAGCTCCCGCGTGGCCCAGACGGCACTGGTTCTCAGACCTTCAGGGTCTGTCCGTGGACAGTCCTCTGCGGTTGCCGCTACGACCGGACCTTCTGTCTCAGGGTCCTTGTCGTCACCCGGACCTGACTCGGCTGTCTTTGACGGCGTGGCTGTTGAGACGGCCATGCTGAGGTCCCGGGGGTTTTCCAGCTCTGTGGTGCGTACCATGTTGCGAGCTCGGAAACCGTCTTCCGCGAGGATATACCATCGCGTGAGGCATACGTTCTTCCAGTGGTGTCGACCGAGAGGTTATGCACCGCGGGAGTTTCGTCTGTCTCGGATTCTCGCCTTCCTGCAAGCGGGACTGGATCATGGGCTTCGCCTTGCTTCTTTGAAGGTACAGGTTTCGGCCCTGTCTGTCTGGTTTCACCGTAGGATTGCTACAATCCCGGATGTGCGCACCTTTATGCAAGGTGTTGTCCACATTCAGCCGCCCTTTGTTCCACCTGTGGCGCCTTGGGATTTGGCTGTGGTCCTGAAGGCTCTCCAAGGACCGCCGTTTGAACCACTGGGCTCAGTGGATCTTAAATGGCTAACAGCTAAGACTGTTTTCCTTCTGGCTATTGCTTCGGCCAGACGTGTTTGAGTTAGGGGCTCTTTTTTTGTAGACCCCCTTTCTTGGTTTTTCATGGGAACAGGGCAGTACTCCGCACTCGGCCCGAGTTTCTTCCCAAAGTTGTTTCCCAGTTTCATGTTAACGAGGAAATCGTTGTTCCGGCCTTTAACTCACCGGGTCTTTTCGTGGGTGAGGCCTCTTTGGATGTTGTGCGGGCCTTAAGGACTTATGTTGACCGCACTTCTTCGTTTAGGAAGTCGGACGCTTTGTTTGTCCTCTATGGCTTCCGTAAAAAGGGTTGGCCTGCCTCAAAGCAAACTTTGGCAGCCTGGATCCGTATGGCGATTTCTGAAGCTTATCTTCATGAAGGCCTACCGGTTCCTCCTTCTCTGAAGGCTCATTCCACTAGGTCTGTGGGTCCTTCGTGGGCAGCTCGACGTGGTGCCTCGGCAGTCCAGATCTGCAAGGCTGCTACGTGGTCCTCTGTCCATACCTTCGTGAGGTATTACAGGTTTGACACCTTCGCCTCTCAGGATGCTTCCTTCGGGCGGCGGATTCTCCTTTCTGCACAGGAGCGTCCCCACCCTTAAATGATACTGCTTTGGGACATCCCCAAGGTATCCTGTGGATACCCTATGGACCCTGAAGTAGAAAATATGAGATATGGTAAGAACTTACCCTTGTTGTCTCTATTTCTACGAAGTCCATAGGGTTCCACAGGACTCCCGCCCTGTCGCACCTGTGCTGCAGATGGGCTTTGCTCTGGTCACCGGTTTTTCCGTCTCCCTCTGGTGAGAATGTGATTCTTGTATGTGTCCAGATCTTTGTTCTCTCTCTTCCTTCTCCTCCGGCCTATGGCTTGGTAACTAACTGAGATGCCTTGGCTCGGGGGCGGGGTATAGGAGGGGGACCTAGTGCATCCTGGGAGGCTGAAAGCTTAACTCTTTGGTGCCCTGCGACTGACGTCACACCTATACCCCAAGGTATCCTGTGGAACCCTATGGACTTCATAGAAATAGAGATAACAAGGGTAAGTTCTTACCATATCTCATATTTTTTGAGCTTTTTTGAGAAATTCACCTGAAAACTGACATGTGTGCTATTTAAATTCCTCCAAGTGCTTGATTATTCATTGTCAGTGGTGTACCTGAAGTTCTGCATGGTGTCCAGACATTTTTAATTAAAAATAAAAAAATAATTTGCTACCTTTTCCCAAGCTCAAGGAGGTGTGCTGGGAAAAAAAAAAAAGATTTTTACTGGGAAACTTGTCCAGGAGTTTGGATTTGAATTACAAGATTGCACTGGACCTACTTTTAACTGTGAAATCACATTACTGACATATATTCTGCCCCTCCCGCAAGTTTTGGTGCTCTGTACCACTACCTTCTTGCAATGCAAACACATACCTGTTTTAAGCAAAAACAATTTAAAAAGCAAGCTGCTCAATCAGTTAATTAACTAAAGGTGTAAATAAAGGAAGTGTCACAGGTAATACAGTGCCTGCAATCCTTGGTTTACCAATATCCAAGCACTCATAGTACATGTTCTTGAGGAAACCACCCCTGTTGCATCCCCGCCCCTAACCCTCCCTTAATTGTGTCTAACCCAAGCCCCCCCCTCCACAGCCGGCTATCGCTAAGGGCGCCCCGGACTTGCCTTCGCGCGGGATGTCATCCTCTGCGTTCCGGCGTCTGTATTATGATAGGTGCCGGTGACATGACTAGATCCCCAAAGGAACATCTATGAAGATGTTGGTGGTCAATGGGGTTTTACACCCATTGAAGATGTTAAAATAAGGCAAGGAGGTATTTGTCAAAGGATCCACCATGTCTGCTGTGTTTCTTCCAGTACTAATGATAGTTGCTTACTGTCTTGGAATATGCAGGAGACCTTGTCACTCTGACTTGATGGTGTGAATGCTGGCATGTCACACTAGTCTTTCCTTCTCATACCTTCCTCCCTTGTCTGCTAGAGGGGATGTGTGAAATGCAGTCAAGTATGGTTTGCATATGGTGAACAAGGCTTATAAATGTACATATGTGGTATGATCGCCATCATTATGAAGGTAATACAGGTTGAGTCTCCCATATCCAAAATGCTCAGGACAAGGGGTATTTTGGATATCAGAATATTCCATATATTGGAATATTTGAATACCATAATGAAATATCTTGGGAATGGGACCCAAATCTAAACACAGAATGCGTTTGTTTCATATACGCCTTATAAACACAGTCTGCAGGTAATTTTATACAATATCTTTACCTTTGTGCATCAAAAAAAGTTTGTTCACATACATGAAATTCATTTATGTTTCATATACACCTTATACACACAGCCTGAAAGTTATTATATAGTATATTTTTGATAATTGTGTGCCTTAAACAAAGTTTGTGTACATTGAACCATCAGAAAGTAAAGGTTTCACTATCTCAGTCATGCTAAAAATATTTCGTATTTCGGAATATTTGGATGTGGGAGACTCAACCTGTACTGAGCGCTTGCAAAATACAGATGTGGCACATGAGAATATGTGGAAAAAATGATGATGGACTAAAAGAATAGAATAAAAAGGAAGAAATGATAAAATGCAAAGGAATGGAAAAAAGAGGGGGTAAAATGAATTGCAAGCAATAAATGAGGTAAAATAATGAATTACAATAAAAGAATAAACGAATCTTTAAACACAAACTGACATTTGCAATGTTTTACACTTTCTTCCAAATGTTTTAACTGCTCCAACCGGTGTAGGAAGGTATTCATAGAACTCTCATTAAGCATACCCTGAGTCCTGCGGGGTCACCAGAACAGTGCTTCGGTCCTACATGATCAGCATTGCGGCTATGATCTTCAGTTTCAGCCGCGGTAAGTGTAGATGACGTCACATGCCATGCAGCTCTATGGCCCGTTTACCCAGCGTGGTCAAGCGCATTTCGTAGTGGTTTGCTACTTTTTCAAGGATAGTTGAGTCTGTTGCTGGTTCCTCTTTATGTTTAGTATTTGTCAAAAACTTTTATCCAAAACAGGAATTGTTTCTTAAAAAAGCGGGAATCACATGTACCCTTCAATGGTAATTGCTTTAGATGCAAAAAAATTAAAACAAGAATTGACGAAAAGCTATACATTGACAGAAACAGCATCTAAAGAAGAAAACACATGGCATTTCTTCTGTCTACAATGTATGGGTTGTAAAACTCAAACTGGATCTACGAAACCAATGCAAATACTAAAAGCCAACCAAACCCACAAAGAACACAGAATCAGAGACCAAATAACTTGTGACAGTGAAGGAGTGGTATGTGTCTTGGAATGCCCATGTGGCATGCAATATGTCGGTCAGACTAAAAGAAAACTGAAAATTAGAAAAGAACATATCTACAATATTAAGAGGGGACTAAGCACGCACAGTATGTCCCAACACTTTGCAGACTGCCACAACAAGAACCCTATAGGCCTGAAATTTGCGGCGAGACAGAAAATAAAAAGACTGGAGAGGGGGATGCCAAATCACATCATTAAAAAGAGAACGAGATGCGATAAATTTACCTGCTCAAAACATTGCAACCATATAGTCTCAACATAGACATTGTATTCAACGCTTTCTTAGTCCCTTTTAGATTACCCCTTGTTTTTATTTTTATTTTATTTTTTTGTTTCAATGTTCTTGTATACACTAATTTTTCACTTAATTTTATTTTTGTTTACTTTTTAACTTTTTTAATTTCTTTTTATATTTTATTTGCTGTCTCTTAATCTTTCTTATATTTCTCTCTATAACAAAAGCATGAAAAGTTACATTCCTTGATAGAACACCTCGTGCAGTCGCCGTCCCGCCCGGAAGCAGAAGTTGACGTCAGACAGTACATAGTGCACCCATAACCATGGTTGCCACACTACAACAATCAAGACAAGACAAAACATACATTTGTGGCTTATAATCCTTTCTATAGGACATGCATGGTTTGCGATTTGTACTTTGATTTTAATGTATGTTTTGATCTACCTAAGAGAGACTCTTGTCATTTGTGAGCAGCCGCCTTGAGTGCCGCCATCCACCCATTTGTTTATTGGTCCTTGCATAGCAGTTCCACGGAGGGCATCGGCGCTATACGCATTATGATATTGGGAGTGCCAGCATGATTGTTTTATTTATATATATATATATATATATATATATATATATAATTTTTACTCATTTTGATTTATTTTGAGAGAACACAAACAACCTTGCATCTAAAGCAACTGCCATTGAAAGGAACATGTGAATCCTGTTTTTTTAAGAAACACTAACTGTTTTAAACTTCTGTTTTGGATAAAAAGTTTTCAACACATACTAAACCTAAAGAGGAACCAGCAACGGACTCAACTATCCTTGAAAGGGTAGCAAACCGCTATGAAACGCGTTGGACATGCTTAGCAAATGGGCCATAGCCAGGACTGAATAGAGCAGACCAGAGTGGCACGGCGTGTGATGTCATTGGCACTCGCTGAGGCTGAAACTGTCAAGATCACAGCAGCAATATTGACCGGCGAGGAACGAAGCACCGGTCTGAAGACCCTGCAGGATTCAGGGTAAGCATAGGGAGAGTTCAATGAATACCATCTGCCATCCTACAGCGGCTGGAGCCCTTAAAACATTTGGAAAGAGTGAAAACATTTGCAAGTATCAGTCTGTTTTTTGAAGATTCATTTGTTTTTGTATTTTATTTTAAATCATATTTTACCTCATTTATGCTTGTAATTTTACCTTTCACCCCCCCACTCTCTTTTTTTTGTTTTTTTTCCCCCCCTCCTTTGCATTTTTTCATTTCTTCCTTTTATTTTATTCCTTTTAGTCCATAATAACTTTTTCCACATCTCATTGTCATGTGCCACATATCTGTATTTTGCAAGCACTCAGTATTACCTTCGTATTGTTTAGTCTTTTATTACTGGGCAGCTCTATAATATAGCACCCACAGAAGCGCAGACCACCTGAGAACCCCTAATTGATCCCCCATCTTTGTTTAATAGCACCTCTGGTGGCTTCAAAGAGATGTTTGGAACCACTTCCCAACCTGTTTATTCAGACTGCTTGTTGCATTAAGGTGCATACACTCTGTACAATATCTATTAACGATATTGTTCAAATCATTCATTATTATGCGACCAACAATGCATGTTCCCGCATGAACGATAACGATATTTATGATCGTCCGTACATGCAGGCCAATTTGCACAATATTGTCACCTTATGGTGGGTACACACTGGGCGATATTACTGAGCGACTGCACGATTACGACATCGTAATCGTGCAATCGCTCAGTAATCGTGCACAAATCGTGCACTTTTATGTCGGAAACGACCAGCGATGCGCACTCCCGCTGGTCGTTTCCGACATTGCCCATCGCCTGAACATGCAGCACAATCTGACGACCTCGTCAGGTTGCTGCATGTTGGGGAATGGGGGAGAGAGCCCGGCGCTGAACGATATCGTTAATGATATCGTTCAGCGGCTGTGCTCAATGTCATGAACGACATTGAGCACAGCCTGCCGGGGACACACTACACGATATCGTTCAGGGAGCATATCGTGTAGTGTGTATGCACCTTTAGTCTGTTCGGAGATGTGGCAGGATGACTTCACTGAAAGATCTTTCAAAGAGATCTTTGAAAGATATCTTTCAAGTCGTTGGTGGTACAGATCGTACCGTGTGTATGCAGCTTATGCTCTAATATGTCTCCTCCCTTTTTAAATTCAGTGGCTCCGCCGGCTAGGAAAGACAAATACATATGGGTGTAACCTACAACTGCATGTCCGCTTCTGCAGCACTTTCCTGGAATCACTACAGCTAATTTATGCTTTCTCAAGCAAATGAAGGCTATGGTGTTTATACACTGTCGGGAGCTTCAGTCAGTAATCCAAATGGGGAACTATTGTGTTTTTGTTAAAACCAAAGGGAGGAGTACAACGTCAGATGATTCACTTTCATAGTCACTTCTTACCAGTGGTGTATTTCTCAGGTTCTGTGTTTCTATAAACTGCTTTTAATATTTAAAACTATCCCTTCAATAAATCTCTAGATTACATATTGTGGTTACATAGTAATTAGTGTAATATTTCTATAAAGCTATCATTTTGGTTTTATTTTTTAAATTGATTGGTTTGGCTTTTTTCCCATTACATACACAGAACAGAGTACCTGCCCTCTGCAGCATTATTATTTCATGTATTGGGCTCCAAAAATAAATCTGGGCATTATCACAGTGCTGTTCTATACACAAGCCCTTTATTGCAGTAAGAAAACAGCGGATTGAGCAATGACATAACCCTTAACTAATGCCATGGAGCCTGTGACATAAATAAATCAGAAATCCCTTTTTGTTTTTGCTTTCAGCTGAACTGACCTTGTAAAGCGGCATCTAGTGACATACAGCAAGCACAGCTAAAAGGGGGACTTGGCTTGGAGTACTCTGTATCCAATGTAACACTTTTTCATAATGAGTAGCTTAGAATTCCTTTTATATGATAAAACACTACAATATAGATTTTCCTCTAAGGTACATTGTACAGGCGGGATCAGAGACATTTTGCTAGCCTATAAATAGCTTTGGCTAGGATCCATTGGCTGCGCATCCTGGTTCATTGCTAGTAATTGATTTCCTCTCTGGCATCCTACATCTCTATGATGCAGTGGACATAAGTTTGCTGAAATTGGGTTTCATGGTAACCTTTAGACCAAGCAAAACACAGAGAAGGGAACAGATTTTTCTATGGAGTCAAAATTAAAATTTTCACACTACAAATCAATGGTTGTCAAAATCTAAGGGGAAATTCAAGTGTTTAGTGCGGCTCTTGTGTAATGGGCTCCCGATGGAGCAATTCAATTGGTCTATTCGGGCGCGAATAGCTGCAGGAACACACATTCCTGCTCGCACCTTCCTAAGGTGGCGAGCAGTAATGTCCGATAGCCTGGTTTAGCTGTTTTATGTGGCTAAACCCAGCAATTAAAAAAACAAAAACAATTGAATATCGTCAAGTCCTATATAGAAAGGGAATAAGGCACGATTGGTATGCGCAAAAAACGTTAACTCTCCCCCTAAAACAGATTGTAGTTTGTGTGCCTGACATTACTAAACACTGCCTTTGTCAGCAAAACACAATAGGGCACACCTATTTGAGTCCGCATCCTTTTCATATGTAGTGTATGAAGGTTCTCACTGTATTCAATGATGCTTATAACGTTTAATAATTTTTATGTATAATATAATTAACAGGGATGATATTCAATGATCCCTATATACATATTTTAATAGTTTTTTTAAATTCATAATCATTATGGCTAAATTTGAATATGACTGCTTTAGAATATTAATGATACTATAACATATATATACTGTGCTCTCTGTTGGCTCTGTATGCACAGCAAAAATTTGCATATTTATTTTTTTTATGTATTCTTTATATGTATTTTGTATTCCATTTTAGGCTGCAGGCTGCTTTGTGGTCTTGAAAATAGCCTCACTGCATGTATATATTTTTTCTTCATGGGATAATGATTATACTGGTGGATTTCCTTAGTAAACAAGGAATCCCATTTAATTTAATTTGATAACGGTTTATCTGCTTATACTGTTATATCTTGATACTTTTGCATATTTATTGATTGTGATAATCATGTGATTTTGAGGTATTATGGACTCATGTATGCACATATTAGACACATTATGCTGACATTCACAGCTATGAGCTGTGTCTTAGTCCTCATTCAGAGACATTAATACCGCCTACTGATTTCTATTGGTCCTACAATAGGCGCACCATTCCCATAGCTGATGGCGAGCACATTAGTGGATTGCTCCGTCAATCAGGGAATCCTGCCCAATCACATGACAGCCGGGTGTATTTACCTCCGGCTCTAACATTAACACATGAGCCCTCTTGAAAAAGTCTTCAGGTGAAACGCGCGTCGGGCCACGGGAATCCTGTGTGCACAGGGACTCCATACACACACAGACTGCAGCTCCAGGCACATTCACCCTCTCCCCGCTGTTGTGCTGTCAGGTATCTTTTCTATTTCTTCTCACGAGACTCTCATCAGCTGCCGCCTTTGTACTTTCTACCCTGCAATGCCATGGTAACAGGGAGAATACACTGCCCGTGCTGACAGCAGAGAAAGTACCTTTTGTTCCTTCACTGTGTCTGTGGTCAGGGACTCTCATTTCCAGTCCAATACTCTTGTAAAACTGGCAACAGCAGATCCCTGTTTCGAGTAAGTACATAGGTACTATTTTCAGCACTCTCTAATGGGGATCTAGTTCATGTAATTATTGTACTTTGAGGGACACCTCAAATTCAATTAATATTTAAAAAATCGCAGAGCTGTGATGTCCGTGGTATCATTGCACTTATTTGTGACATATGCATTAATTTATTTATTAACTGATGACAATTTTGTCTTTATTTCATTTTCGCCTCATAACTTTTTCCTGTTTTCTAAAATCATAACGATATAGTATTTGAATTAACTTTGTTGCCCAATTTTGTTAACTTGATAGTTGCTAGAGGGCTTTATCTATCTCATTTTCATGTGATTTATGTATGATTGCACATTGCACTTTTCCCTTTTCCAGTGAAACAATTGTGTATATAATCAATTTGTGTAATCAGCACTAGCACTTTGATACTGGTTGTTGCTTTATGTCCAGTCAGTATTGGCATATTTAATGGACCTCTTTCAATTGCACTAAGCACTTTCTGCATTCTTATGCTATTTATTTCTATGATATGATAATATTAATTCTGTTTTTTATTAAGTGTGGGCATATAATTTTTCAACGTTATTTGGTGCAATTATTGGGCAATTTATGCCATCGTTTTCGAATTTCATTTTTTAATATAATAACCGTAAAAGTTAATTTTTTAATTACATGCGATAGTGTGCCTCAAATATAGGAGTTTTTTTCTATTTTTTCCTTTCAAACAGTCTAGTTACCCCTTGGGAGCACCTTTTTCACTATGGCATATTTCTCAATAGATTTAATTTATTCACACTTAATTTTTTCAATTTGGAGAATGTTTCTACTACCTGTGCTAGGTCCCCCTTTTCCACTATCCCTTTTTCTCCCTATATATACTCATATGTAGTGTATGTAACTCTTACTTTTTACGAATATAGGAGATGTGATTTGTTAAAGAACATTTACCACCACCACCAATTTATTTTCATACATTTTCTAGGTGTGCGGTGTGTATGATCTCACTGAAAGTGTAATTTGCAATATTTTATTTTTTTGTGGAATTGTCCGCATTCAAAAATATTATAATTTAGTAAATTCAGGACTTCACTCTTGGTAAAATAGTGTTCCATCCAGCAAATGATAAATCGCAACAGTCTTTATTGCTGTTCTTGTCATATATTCATGGCAACCTACCCATCGAAAATAGATATATATATGTATGTGTGTGTGTGTGTGTGTGTTATATATGTTATATTTAATATACATATGCTAGCTGGAGTACCCGGCTTTGCCCGGGATTTTAAGTATGTTTGTTTACACATCATGCTCCAACCAACCTCTCCTTAGGCAGGCCTCACGAAAAGTGTGACAAACTTCCCCAACAACAGTCCTAAGGTCTTCGACGGTAGTAGGACATGTAACGGTGTAAAGCAAACTTCGGAGATAGAAGCATTAAAAATTTGTAGGATGTACAGTGTAAACACGGCCAAGAGCTTCTGTTGCTCTGATACCAGGATGACCATCTACAGTGACTCCGTTTTCTGCGCAGAAAAAATTTGGGAGAGACATTCCATGTGCAATATTTTGGCAGCTCACAGTACAGCAGGGTCCTTGCAAAGTCATAATTTTGACACAGTTGGAAGAAAGTAGTAAATGTTGTTGCGTAATTTGTTAGTCATAGAGCTGAGAATGCTGGCAAAGCCTGCTAAAGCTCTCTTCGATAATGAACATTAAGATCATGACAACACAAAACGCTTACTCCGAGTCCCTACCCATATGCTGTGAGGCCCCACAATGAGCATCCAGCAACAAATTGTTCATTTTTAATGAATTTTAAACCCCAGTTATTTCAACTTACATTTTTTTTTTAGTTGCCTCCGCTGTGTTTTAATACTCTTATATAAAATGTCACGATCTTCGCTTGCAAACTGTGAATTTGTATAGAAGGACAAATCTTCGCTTTTATATAGTAGATAGAGAATGAATATGTATGTGTGCCTGAATATAAATTCATTGATCTGTTTTTGTTTATTGGACCTCCCATTGGTTTACATGGGCAGAAGTTTGACCCGGGGAGCCTGTTCTGAGCCTTCCACTGGATGGATTTTAGTGAAAACTTCACAGAAGGGGTGCAAATTGGTCTGGAATGCTTAATGGAGGAGTTGGGGTCCCGGTCAGACCTCGTGGCGGACTGCGCCAGGTAGAACTTTGTCTCAGGGAGCCTGTTCTGCTTCCACTGGATGGATTTGGATAACCTCACATAATAAAATGTAATAACTTGAAGATTTAAACCCGGGCAAAGCTGGGTACTTCAGGGTAATTGTGATAGTAACACCTTTGCACACCGTTGAAGGGAGTTTGTGTGCTACTCTGTATTAGAGACGTGTCCTAAAAGTGTCTTGCATTACTTCCAACTGAGTCGTCAAGTATGGCCTATGTTATGTATGTATGTAGGTGTCCCACGTATGGGGTCTGAGCTTCATTTGCATCATACAGTGTCATTTGGTAGCATTGACATCAAATGACATTTGGCTTAATCTTGCAACAGTGGTACTCCAAGCACTGGCTGTTTTTGCTCATCAAAGTCTGACTAAATGAATAGCACATCCTGTCAATTTGTGCTACTTTCAGGCATTTAAACAGGGATGTGAGACCATGACTTAAGTGTTTTATGGTTATTTTTTTATATTACTCGCTGCATTCCATGGCTCAAAGTCTGGGACAAGAGGGGAAAAATGATTTTCGCTAAATTTGTATAAACTGTAAGCTAGTAGTGTGTATCTAATCACATACATGTTATAAATCATGGGTGGAGCTGCTAACATGTGGCTGCAAAGTACATGGTACATAAGCACCTCTTCATTCTTTGCCATGTCTTAATAAATATGGTGGAATATTTGCAACCCACTGACCAGTGAGTTGAAGAAGGTCAAATGTGTTCTGTGTATTATTCCTCTATTCCACAACATAAGTGTTGACTTTCTATGGATTGTCTGGGGAAACCTTAACTGTGAGAGAACTGGGGAATGAAAGGGGATGCGTTCAATATCCCGACAGCAGGGATCCCGGCGGATGGAATGCCGACCACCGGAATCCCGAATGTAAGTAGCGAGGTTGGGGGGAGGTTTAGGCAGTATGGGGGAGGGTTAGGATTATGCACTAAGGGGGAGGGTTGGTTTTAGGCCCTGGGGAGGGAGGTTAAGTTTAGGCACAGAGGAGGGAGGGTTAGGTATACTTACCTCGAGCCGTCGCGATGGTAACCTAGTGAGGATTTTGGCATCCCGCACTCAACGTGAACGAAAGAGCTGTACGTGCAGTGAGGCAGCAGATGATGGGGATAGGCCAGAGTGATGTAGGAGAAGTTACTCAACCTCTGTCTTTCAATGGTCTCCCATTTCCAGCGTCTGCATTTAATATACTTTGCAGTGGGGAACTTCTCTCAGCACGTTTCTCTGTTATTTAGTAAGTGGGAGAGGCCAGGCTTCTCACAGCATAATACCAGATGCTATTTACTAATGCATTGCACACCCTTTATGTATAAGGAATAATGTAGGAAAGCTGATTTGTTGTGCTTGTGTTTCCAGGTATTGGACCTGGTAATGAAGATTTTAAAAATGTGTGTTTTCTCTGTGAGAAGAGTCGGCCTGTGGACGGTCTGTGCCTTTGCTATCATTCACCTGCTGCCTGTAGATGCTGACATAAATGCAGTAAGTTACAAGAACTTTCCTATTTAGGACTTCTTATTGTATTGTTTTTTTTTTGCCATACAACCCTATACATGTAAGACCATCGGGCTTGCGACGAGACCCCTGCGGTAAGGTCTCGCTGCCGCAAGCCCTGGAGTGCTTTTGGCTCTATCGGAGCCAAAAGCACTCCCACTGACATCACTAGTGATGTCAGTGGTGCCGGCCTCAGACGGTAGGCGTTCCCATGGGAACGCCTCCATCTGGGCAGCCACGCCCCTGGCACGCCCACCAAAGGGGGCGTGCTGTCAATCACCATCGACAGCAGGCCCCCTTTGGTGCAAGACCCATAACGACGGCTTGGCCGTCGTTATTCGGGTCTCGCGCATACGCACGACGGAGCCGGCTCTGTCGTACGCATGCGCACTTGGGCAACATCGACCCATTGCGAGAGCTCAGCGCTCACGAATTAGGCCCACTGTTCACTGCAGATCTATGCACACAGTGGACAGCAGCAGCATACCTACTGCGTGAACAAGCACACTTTATATTCTACTTTACCATAAGAATAGTGTATCCCTTTTCTTTAAAACAGGGATATTGTCCAGTAAATGTATTCCCATATTCTAGGAGCTTATTGTTTAATACTATAGACCTTTTAACGTTGGTGCAGTGATGTTAATTCTGTGTATTTCCTTTCTTATTGAATTTCTCCCATATTTCTCCTCATCATACCACCCAGTGGACACCCCTTTCCTGTCCATGGGTGGTGCAGGATGTAGTTATGAGACCGCTGGTCTGAATCCCGGCACTACAATCCCGGCAGGGGATTTAACATAGGCGTGGAAATACCGATGCCTATGTTAATCCCGACGCCGGGACACCGACAGGACGCCGGACCGAGCGCCCAGCGCCGGAGGTAAGTAGCGATGTCCCCGGGGATGGGAGGGGGGGAGTTAGGTTTAGGGACCCCGCCCCCCGGGGGGGGATTTAGGGTTAGGCTAGGGAGAGGGGAGGTTTAGGGTGCGGGGAGGGGGGGGGTTAGGTTTAGGCACTAATTCGGGGAGTTTAGGGTTAGGCACTGGGGGGGAAGTTAGGGTTAGGCACCCCTAAAGGAGGGTTGGGGGGGGGGTAGAGGGGAGGGTTAGATTTCTTCGGCGTCGGGCTAGCGCTGTCAGGATTGTAACCGGTGGCTACCCAGCCGCCGGCATTTCAATCCCATTCTGGGTGGTGCTTGTCTACTTTTCTACTTTAATTCTTCTATTAGTGAGGTTCATCTTGACTGCTCCTGTACACTCTGATCTCATTGAATTTGAATTTAATAACCTCGAGTTTCAACGCCCAGAGCAATTCAATTATAAGCCCATTTCCTCCTGCGGCAAACCAGCGCCTAATGCACGTTATCCTATAGATTCATGGTTAAGTGCCTGGAGCTATGGGTTAAAGCACTCACCGCGGCTGGCGACCGCAGCAAGGGCATAAAGCTCTATACCATCGTTTTCTGTTTGCACCTCATGAGAACAGAAATCCATGGTGAGTGCTGCCTGTGGGCTTACATTATCATTAAAAGTAATTTTTTTTTTACTTAGTTGTGACACCCCTGACTGCCTCCCATTGTTTTCCAATGACTGACTTATTTGTTTTTTCTTCTCTAAGTTGGGCTACCACCTCTCTATTTATATTTTTCTCTCTGGAGCAAAGAACAGAGTCGATATTTCTTTGTAGACATTAATACATTAAATACAAGGGTGGTTCAATATATTCCGTAAATTGTGTACATTTTTCAACTCTTGCATATACGTACTATATAATCAATAGTATGACCTTGGTACAGATTATTTTTCCACATAGTCCCCATACTTATAAGCATTTGTTCCAACGGTACACCAAGGTATCTATTCCGGCATTGAAGAAATTGGCATCAAGAGCCTGAAGCCAGGACATGACTGCTTTCTGAATTTAGTTTGCCAATCACCTTCCACCCAGGTGCTTCTTTAATGGCCCAAATAGATGGAAATCACTCTGTGCCAGGTCAGGGCTGTAGGGAGGATGGTACAGTACCTCCCAATGGTAGCGGCGAAACAACTCGCGTGTGCGATTGGCTGAGTGTACCTTGGCATTTTCGTACAGCAATATGATGCCTGCTCGCAGCAACCCAGGTCGTTTTCGACTAATTGCTCTCCGCAACTGGCACAATGTGTCACAATAGCGGTAAGCATTCACAGTATTTCCATATTGTTAAGAAATCAACAAGAAGCACGCCCTTGTGGACTCAAAACATGATCGCTATGACTTTCTTTGCTGATGGAGTTGTCTTGAGTTTCTCTGAAGGTGTGGACGATGTGGATCCATGTCATGGATGCTTTCTTCATCTCCGGTGTTACATGCTGCACCCACGTTTCATCACTTGTAACAATACGCTGCAGGATCTGCACTCCCTCCTTATGGTACTGCATCAAGTGCATCAGAGACTATCCCATCCTATTGGTTTTGTGAGCTTCTGTGAGTTGCTCGGTACCCAGCTTGAACACTTTTTCCTGTACCCCAGTTGCTCATGAACGATGTTGTGCACAGTACCCACTATATTGTTCTGTTTGTCAGCAATCTCGCTAACTCTAATGCGTCTGTTCTGCTGAATCAGACCTTCAATGTGGCACAAATTGTCATCGGACGTGCTTTGCCGGCCGCATTTCTGTTCTTCTTGAGGGTCTGTCCTGCTGTTATCGAAGGCAGTGCCCCAAACCTTATGTTATCACCGTACACCTCGACAAGTTGGCGATGAATTTCAGCTGCTGATGTTCCCTTTTAAATGCAGAAATCTGATTAGACTACGCACCTCAATGTTAGACCATGTTTCCGCCAGCTCAGCCATCTTACAACTGATGTCGGGACAGTATGACTGATATGAGGCGCAGTCCAATGGCCGTGAGGGGAAGCAGTGGTCTGCCTGCTCTGGTCTGGTGGGAAATTATAATGACTTATAGAACCTTACACATGTGAGCTGTCTTGTACCTTACTTATTGAACCACCCTCGTATGATATGATTGACTGGGAAAAATAAACTTGCCTCTGCTATATATTATTACCTGCTTGTTGAATCTAATGCACACTTCCCGATTGATCTTATGGGCTTCGGGACATTGACTTGAGCCCTTGAAGGAGGATGATGGAGATTGGTGTTTAGGAGCCCTGAAACTAGAACTGTTGCCTCCTCTACTAGATTTCAAAAATTCAGGGTTTATATTTTACACCAAGTTTACCTCACACAACATACACTCCAAAATGTTGTGCCAGGAGCAATGGTGATTGTCCTAAATGTGGGTAACCCAGTGCACCTTCTGGCATTTTTTTTGTAGTAATGTACCAGGATCTGAGTCTTTTTGGAAAAAAACTAAGCTGCATTACTAGAACAGGTGGTGTAGAATTCCTCTAATTTCTCTGGGCATGTGTATATTTGGCTTTGATCCTAAGGACAGGGTGTACAAAATGACCAGAATATTCTTAATGCTCTCAAGTTGGATACCATCTGCCTAACTAGATCTTGTCTAACCCCAAGGGGTGCTATTTTTCATGACAACAGATGTTTAATGAATGAAACTCTAGGACATGAACAATTCATATATGTTGGGAGGAATTATTTGAAGGCATCTGAAACTATTGTAAAAAATCTCCGTATGGGTGATGGGGAGTGGAGCCTTCTGAGATGGATGCAGTGTCAATAAAGTCTGGTATTTAGAGAGAGTGGAATTTATCTGCAATAAGTTCTGATTAAATTGCATGTGGCGTTCATGAATATTCCCTATTGTATCAAGATTCCCGAATTATATATAAACAAACTTTGTTTTTAAAGGAGTCTGCAATGAATAATTCATCTGTATTTATAAACTTAGCACTCCCTTTATGTTCCTTACAGAATTACTTGGGTACTCCTAGTGAGTGGTATGAATTTTACAATTGCTGCCTACATGCTTAGTCTTTGCTTAAAAGAACAATTAGTCATCCCAATGTATTTTTTTTTGTTACAAGAACAAACTAAACAATAAACCACACCTGACCTGACACATAGCAGTTCATAAGTTCTTTACCGTATGTCATTATTAAACTTATCCTTACACTTTTTTTGAGTTTGGATTGTATATTAATGTGCTTTGCATTGGCCATAAGAAAATAATCTTTTGATCATATCTGTGGTGAGATTGTCTCATGAAATGCCAGTGTGCCAATTTCTCTTATTAAGCTTGCCATAACCTTAAGATTTTGTCTAACTAGGTGGCTGGTTGGAACAAAAATCTGGTAATGTATGGGAGGGTTTGACAATTGACTATTTGCTCCCAATTGCCAATTTATTCCCTCCCATACATTACCAGATTTTTGTTCCAACCTGCCAACTAGTTGGATGGTTGGACAGATCATCTTAAAATGTACATATGACCAGCTTTAGTTGCTAGATTTTCTTCAATTTAGAGATTCTGTTCCGAATGGCCTCTGCTCATACTTTATATAAGACATGCCAAAGTTTCTATGTAGAAAAGTGTTAGGCTGAAGCCAAACAACACTACCTCAGACTGCAGACAATAAGATAATAGGCTTCTGAAATGAGCCACGGATATATGGTGAAATAGTAACAAAAAAAATGGTTCTACAGCGCTGACTTAGATGGTAGATAGCCATAAAAAAGGTAAACTCCTTAATATAATGTGAGTTCTGTTTTCCTATAGCACTTTCAAAGCAATGGTGAAAGTATGTCTCAACCAGTTCAAATTTTAACAATATGGAAAAATCTGTGATTTTGTCCACTTCTACCCTTGTAATTGTTGTTGCAGTGCAACTGCTCTTTTATGAAAAGTGCCATGACTTGAGCAGTTTCAATCTCTTTTCTGAACACTTTTTAGTACAGCCATGACCAAAAGTCTTGAGAATGACAAGTATTGGTTTTCACAAAGTCTGCTGCTTCAGTTTTTATAATGGCAATTTGCATATACTCCAGAATGTCATGAAGAGTGATCAGATGAATTGCAATTAATTGCAAAGTCCCTCTTTGCCATAACAATGAACATTTCCTCTGCATTTCAGCCCTGCCACAAAAGGACCAGCTGACGACATGTCAGTGATTCTCTCGTTAACACAGGTGAGAGTGTTGATGAGGACAAGACTGGAGATCACTCTGTCATGCTGATTGAGTTAAGCTGGGTACACACTTTTTCGATTGCAGGCTGATCGGGTAAAACTGTCTCGATCAGCCTTGCAGTCTGTCCCCATTGTGACCCCTGTCAGGTGCGTACACACTGTGCAGACATAGCACAGTGTGTACAGGCTTCTATGGGATCAGGAGGTCGGGCCGTTAAATATTAACCTGTACATAAGATGCGACCTCCGATCCCGACTGTTGCAGGAGCGTTCAAAACTGTTTATCGGCAAACGCTCCTGCATCGGGACAGCGTACACACCTATACAATCCAACGGCTGTTCTCTCGATAACTTATGAATGGCCCGATGATTGTATAGGTGTGTACCTAGCTTTAGAATAACAGACTGGAAGCTTTAAAAGGAGGATGGAGCTTGAAATCATTGTTCTTCCACTGTTAACCATGGTTACCTGCAAGGAAACACGTGCAGTCATCATTGTGTTGCAGAAAAAGGGCTTCACAGGCAAGGATATTGCTGCTAGTAAGATTGCACCTAAAGCAACCATTTATCGGATCATCAAGAGCTTGAAGTAGGGAGGTTCAATAGTTGTGAAGAAGGCTTCAGGGCTCCCAAAAACGTCCAGCAAGTGCCAGGACAGACTCCTAAAGTTGATTCAGCTGCCGGATCGGGGCACCACCAGTGCAGAGCTTGCTCAGGAATGGCAGCAGGCAGGTGTGAGTGCATATTCACGCACAGTGAGGTGAAGACTTTTGGAGGATGGCCTGGTGTCCAATAAGGTCAGCAAAGAAGCCACTTCTCTCCAGGAAAAACATCAGGTACAGACTGATATTCTGCAAAAGATACACGGATTGGGCTGCTGAGGACTGGGGTAAAGTTATTTTCTCTGATGAATCCCCTTTCAGATTGTTTGGGGCACCTGGAAAAAACGCTTGTCCGGAGAAGGAAAGGTGAGCGCTACCATCAGTCCTGTGTCATGCCAACGGTAAAGCATCCTGAGATCATTCATGTGTGGGGTTGCTTCTCAGACAAGGGAGTAGGCTCACAGTTTGCCTAAGAACACAGCCATGAATAAAGACCACAAATTCTGACTAACTCCAAGCATTGATTAGGCAAGAATGGGCGGCCATCAGTCAGTATGTGGCCCAGAAGTTGATTGACAGCATGCCAGGGCGAATTGCAGAGGTCTTGAAAAAGAAGGGTCAACACTGCAAATATTGACTCTTTGCATAAACTTAATGTAATTGTCAATGAAAGCCTTTGACACTTATGAAATGCTTGTAATTTTACTTCAGTATACCATAGTAACATCTGACAAAAAGGTCTAAAAACACTGAAGCAGCAAACTTTGTGAACACCAATACTTGTGTCATTCTCAAAACTTTTGGCCACGGCTGTACATATGCTCTTTGAGGTACTATCTATTTTTTTTTTTTTTCCCCCCTCTATGGCAAGGATAACCTGGGAACATAGGGCCTGATTCAATACGGATCATTATTGCGATCGCAGCTGCATTATTGCACACAGTTCTGTTGTGAAAATATGCTAATGTTTGCAACTGCTCAGCCAACATAGAGACACCCACTACCGCTTTCTCACATCCATAATAATTCGCAGTCCGGTGTATACATCGGTAACATCTGACCCTCATGCAGAATTACAGCAGGTCTGACCTGTCTCAGAAATTGCAAGTCTCGTCACACGCAGGGAGTACACAAGCTGCTTATGCAGTGGCTAATTTATGCACACCCATGCAACGGCATTCAAACAGACAGGCACGCCTGCGTTTCTCCAACCACTCCCTGGTCACCACCCCAAAATGCTGATGTCCCGTCACTCACTCTGCCATGGCTTTCTATCTGTGTGCTTAATCGCAGTGCATGCGATTATTTATATATAATTATACGCTAATTCATGGCACTCACCATTCCTAAATTTGGGGTGCAACATGGTATGTGACCACATTATTTAAATAAAAATCACAGGGGCTCTGCACGCACCACATTAACTAACAATACACATAATAAACAGTGGGGTTTTGGTTCATGAATTGATCAATGCATTTAAGCTTGCAGCCCCCGTCACGGGAGCGCACGTTACTGCAAGTCCCTACTCTATTGCTCAGTATTATAATATGGAACTATCCACCATATTACTGTTAAACTCAGGGTATGCGAACATGAACCAAAACCCAGTGTTTATTATGGATCATTATTAGTTAATATGGTGAGTACAGAGCCCCTGTGATATCGAGTGTGTGTATATGTATGGAGGGAAAAATCCGAACTCTGCGTGCAAATTCAAACCTATCCGAGCCTATATATATATATATATATATATATATATATATATATATATATATATATATATATATATATATATATATATATACACACACACACACACATTTTCTCATAGGCATTAAATTAAAAAAAAAAATTATTTGGCTAAAACAAACTTGCTTTTTTTTATTATTGCACTGTTTTAGAAACATGCATATAGCAGCCATTTGACACATTTTAAGAACCCCAAATACTTTAATTAGGGTCACTAATACATTCTTAGATTTTTTTTTTTTTTTTTTTTTGTGGGTACAGGTAGATTTCTCCATGTTTACCTAACTTTTCGCTGAGGTACTCACGATAATTATATCATGCAAATGCCGCATCGCCTCTTTTACAATAGGATTGCACGAAAAACGTGAACGTGTATAGCCGCGATGAGCGAAAATAACCCGCAATGGGTGTGATAACTTAATGTGCATTATTATCGCGGTTAATTGAGTTCTCCCATAATGTAATATGTATGCTTAAATGACCGTTCTGTTTATTTCCTAAAGCTCACTACTCTAAACTCCATAGTATTGTTTGCAAGCTGCGATTACATGTAGAAATGCCACATTTCATTACAAGATGTATAAACGTGTATATGTGGGTTTCCTCCCACTCTCCAAACACCTACTGACTGAAAGAAATGGAACTGTATGTGTGGGAGGAAATTGGGCATGTAGAGCATTGCGTATATTGTTTTTGCTATATAAATAAATGGTATTTTAAAACCCTGACTTTACACTTTTTTTTTTTTTTTTTTAGTATACATCTGACAATGTATCCAGAATATTTGAGGACCTTCCAGCAAGGTTTGGCTATAGACTTCCCAGTGATGGATTAAAGGTATGTAGAATGCCTCAAATCGCCTTAATTATAAAAAAAAATAGAAACCACTGTTATTCAATTGTGTTCTATTGCCCAAAGCCTCTTTAGCAACTCCTTAAATTATTCATTCCTAATGGGACAGAGGGGGACAGGTATAATTACTGCACATACTGTGCCGGCAAAGTAGCTCCTGTTTCGCCATTTATCGAGGGGAAGCTATAGCTCTGAGATGCATTCACATCTGCCGGAATGAATAAGAGAACTCTCCACTCCGGCGTTCTCTGTAAATTCTGTAGCGCATCTCCCTAGTGATGATGCGCTAGGTGACTTCTGGCAAGCTCCTATGTGCATGCATGAGATCTCGCAGATACTGCAAGATCTAATTTGGCACGAATTTAGGACAGACGGAGCACGCACAAAATACCCGCCATTATTAACTTTATTGATGGCTCACATGATGCCCTGTCTTCTGAATGCACTCCCAGTCAAGACTCGCTACATATACCAGCGGGTAATCCTGCCAACATCTGAAACGATAAGCCACAAAGAAAGTGCTGTCACCAACAGTATTGTGATATTGTAAGAGAAAAGTGATTTATCTATTGTAATGGCTTTAATACATCTTGGAGATTGATACAAGCGTCAAATTGCACTGGTTCTAGGGCATTTGACGCTAAATAATCTTCCCCCTAGGGAGTTGGCTGCAAGAAGTTTTCAGAAGGTGTAGCTGTAATAGGTAAAGACCATAGATGTATTAGCATTTATAATTCTGGAATGTTTAAGAGTGACCATTATGTTCATTGCTTCATTTAGGATAACAATACAGTTTAGCCAGGTGTTTGCTACATTAAAGCGACTTCCTTAAACTCGCAACAGAAAATGGCTCCATATTAGGGGTGAGCGGGTTCGGATTTCTGAAATCCGAACCCCCCCGAGCCCCCCACCGATCCGAGGCAGATCCGAGTCAGGCTCGACTTTTCCCGCCTGACTCGGATCTGAAATCGAGGCAAAACGTCATCATCCCGCCTTCCGAGTCTCGCGGGTTTTGGATCCTATATAAGGTACCCGCGTCGGCGCCATTTTCTCACTCGGCTGTGGACAGTGAAGAGGGAGGGTGGGAGTTAGGGCTGGCTGGGCTGGGCTGTGTAGTGTAGTGCAGAGTAGTGTTGTGCTGCGCTGTGCTGCTGTTGTCCACTACTTCAAAGTCCATAGGGGCTGGTTGTGCTGTGCTGCTGTTGTTAATAGGGGCTGTGTCCACTACTTCAAAGTCCATAGGGGCTGGCTGGACTGTGTTGTGCAGTCAGTTCTCCCATAGGGGCTGTGTCCACTCCAAAGTCCTGTGCAGTGTCCCAGTCCTAAAGGGGTGCTGTAGTGTTGTCCAGGGGGTGCTCTGTCCATCAGGGGTGCTCCCCCCAAGTGCTAAAAAAATAATATTTTTTGTGTGTTTGTGAATTGTGTGCGCAGTAGCCGCACGTGCATCAACAAAGTAGTGCCAAGCGTGCGCCTGTGTCCCATAAGTAAAGAGCCGGCTGGCTCATTTCTTAAAGGCTGGTGTAACCCACAAAGTGCTCTACTCTCCAGCAAAAATAAAAAAATATTTTCTGTGTTTAGCCGCACGTATATATCAAATCGATATAACATAAATGGAGGACCAAACTTTCTCCGATAAAAATAAAATAGAGAAAGATCAAGAACCACTTCCTCCAAGTGCTGAAGCTGCTGCCACTAGTCATGACATAGACGATAACATGCCATCAACGTCGTCTGCCAAGGCCGATGCCCAATGTCATAGTAGAGGGCACATACAATCCCAAATGACAAAGTTCAGGAAAATGACCTTGAAAAAAACATTTAAATCAGCTGAAGAGAAACGTAAACTTGCCAATATGCCATTTACGACACGGAGTGGCAAGGAACGGCTAAGGTCGATCTCTAGTATGTTCATGACTAGTGGTTCAGCTTCACATGACGATGGAAGCCCTCCTCCCACTAAAAAAATCAAGAGTTAAGCTGGCAAAAGCACAGCGAAGAACTGTGCTTTCTAAGAAGATATCACAAATTCCCAAGGAGAGTCCAAGTGTGGTGGTGGTTGCGATGCCTGACCTTCCCAGCACTGGACGGGAAGAGGTGGCTCTTTCCACCATTTGCACGCCCCCTGCAAGTGCTGAAAGGAGCACCCACAGTCCACTTGCTGATATGCAAATTGAAGATGTCACTGTTGAAGTACAACAGGATGAGGATACTGGTGTAGCTGGCGCTGAGGAGGAAGTTGGCGAGGAGGATTCTGATGGTGATGTGGTTTGTTTAAATCAGGCTCCGGGGGAGACAGTTGTTGTCCGTGGGATGAAAAAGCCCATCACGGTCATGCCTGGGCAGAAGACCAAACATTCCACCTCTTTGGTCTGGCAATATTTCTATCCAAATCCGGACAACAACTGTCTTGCCATATGTACCTTATGTAAAGGTGGAATAAGTAGGGGTAGGGACGTTAACCACCTAGGAACTTCCTCCCTTATACGGCACCTGCAGCGCGTTCATAAAAAGTTACTGTCAAGTTCAGAAACTTTGGCTAAGACCGTAAGCAGTCCAGGGACACCTAAATCCCATTGTCCTGTTGTATCCAAGCGCCTGCAAACCACACCGTCAACTCCCTCCTCGTCAATTTCCTCCTTAGTCAGGATCGGAAGTAGTCCTGCAGGCCATGTCACTGGCATGACTGACTCTCCTATCCCGGATTCCTCCAGAGGATCCTGCATTGCTACGCCTCCTGCTGCCGCTGCTGCTGTTGCTGCTGCTGGGAGTCGTTCATCATCCCAGAGAGGAAGTAGGAACACCACTACTTTTACTAAACAATTGACCCTCCAACAGTCCTTAGCGAGGAGGATTAAGTACGACAGCAGTCATCCTGAAGCAAAACGTATAACTGAGGCCTTGACTGCTATGTTGGTGTTAGATGTGCATCCGGTATCCGCCATTAGTGCAGTGGGATTTAGACAATTGATGGAGGTAGTGTGTCCCCGGTTCCAAATCCCGTCTAGATTCCACTTCACTAGGCAGGCGATACCGAGACTGTACAGAAACGTCAGAAAAAGTGTCCTCAGTGTCCTGAAAAAATGCCGTTGTACCCAATGTCCACTTAACCACGGACATGTGGACAAGTGGAACAGGGCAGACTAAGGACTATATGACTGTGACAGCCCACTGGGTAGATGTATCACCTTACGCAGCAACAGCAGCAGCGTCACCAGTCGCAGCATCTCAGAAACGCCAGCTCGTTCCAAGGCAGGCTACGCTGTGTATCACCGGTTTCAGTAAGAGGCACACCGCCGACAACCTCTTAGAGAAACTGAGGGAAATCATCGCCCAGTGGCTTACCCCACTTAGACTCTCCTGGGGATTTGTGATATCTGACAACGCCACCAATATTGTGCGGGCATTACATCTGGGCAAATTCCAGCACGTCCCATGTTTTGCTCACACAATAAACTTGGTGGTGCAGAATTTTCTGAAAAGCGACAGGGGCGTGCAGGAGACACATTGGGTGGCCCGAAAAATTTCTGGCCACTTTCGCCATTCAGTGACTGCGTGCCGAAGACTGGAGCGCCAGCAAACACTCTTGAACCTGCCCCGCCATCACCTGAAGCAAGAGGTTGTGACGCGGTGGAACTCAACCCTCTATATGCTTCAGAGGATGGAGGAGCAGCAAAAGGCCATTCAAGCCTATACATCCACCTATGACATAGGCAAAGGAGGGGGTATGCACCTGACTCAAGCGCAGTGGAGAATGATTTCCGTGTTGTGCAAGGTTCTCCAGCCCTTCGAACTTGCCACACGTGAAGTCAGTTCAGACACTGCCAGCTTGAGTCAGGTCATTCCCCTCATCAGGCTTTTGCAGAAGCAGCTGGAGAAAGTGAAGGAGGAGCTAAGACGGAGCGATTCCGCTCGGCATGTGGGACTTGTGGATGAAGCCCTTCATTCGCTTTGCCAGGATTCCAGGGTGGTCAATCTGTTGAAATCAGACCACTACATTTTGGCCACCGTGCTCGATCCTAGGTTTAAAGCCTATGTGGTGTGTCTCTTTCCGGCCGACACAAGCCTGCAGAGGTGCAAAGACCTGCTGGTGAACACACTGTCAGCTGAAGCGGAACGTGACACGTCAACAGCTCCTTCTTCATTTTCTCCCGCAACTGGGGCTGCCAGGAAAAAACTTAGGTATCCTAAGCAACCCGCTGGCGGTGATGCAGGGCAGGCAGGACCAAGTTTGGACATCTGGTCCGGACTGAAGGACCTGGCAACAATTTCTGACATGTCTACTGTCACTGCATATGATACTGTCACCATTGACAGAATGGTGGAGGATTACATCGGTGACAGCATCCAAGTAGGCATGTCAGACAGTCCATACCTGTACTGGCAGGAAAAAGAAGCAATTTGGAGGCCCCTGTACAAACTGGCTCTATTTTACCTGAGTTGCCCCCCCTCCAGTGTGTACTCCGAAAGAGTGTTTAGTGCAGCCGGGAACCTTGTCAGCGAAAGGCGTAGGAGGTTGCTTCCACAGAATGTGGAGAAGATGATGTTCATCAAAATGAATTATCAGCTCTTCCAGGGAGACCAGCCTCCAGAACGTACAGAGGGACCTGTGGTGGTGGATTCAAGTGGGGACGAGTTAATACTTTGTGAGGATGAGGATGTACACAACACTGAAGAGGGTGAGGAATTGGTGGATGAGGAGGATGAGGATGACATCTTGCCTCCGTAGAGCCAGTTTGTGCAGGGACAGATTAATTGCCAGCTTGTTTTGTGGGGGCCCAAACGAACCAATCATTTCAGCCACAGTTGTGTGGCAGACCCTGGCGCTGAAATGATTGGTTTGTTAAAGTGTGCATGTCCTGTTGATACAACATAAGGGTGGGTGGGAGGGCCCAAGGAAAATTCCATCTTGCACCTCTTTTTTTTCTTTGCATTATGTACAGTTTGGGGCCTAGTTTTTCAAACTGCCATCCTGTCTGCCACTGCAGTATCACGCCTAGATGGGTCACGTGTTTGTGCCGCCCACTCGTTTCGCTTAGCATAGTCATCCAGCTACCTCGGTGCAACCTTTTGGACATAAAAACACTATTGTGAGGTGTGAGGTGTTCAGAATAGAGTGGAAATGAGTGGAAATTAAGGTTATTGAGGTTAATAATAGCATAGGAGCAGAAAAACCTACAAATTCTGTGATTTTAGCTGTTTTTATGCTTTTTAAAAAAAAAATACAGATCCAAAACACAAAACCCAGAACCTAAAACACGGAAGGGTGGTTTTGGCAAAACCAATCCAGATCCAAAACACGAAGAAAGATCCAGATCCAAAACCAAAACACAAAACACAAAACACGAAAAGTGGCCGGTGCACACCCCTACTCCATATAGTCATCAGATAGGACAGGACATGTTTCTGCAGTCTGTTAGCCTCTGCACCATTAAAACAATGGGTGACTTACTCAATGTCTTGACCAGATTGATAGCATTTATGGGGCATGGGAGAGAACATGGATAGGACAATACATGAAAAGTACATGTCTGGTGAGCCATAATTTTCACACATTTGTGGATATCATTAATTTTAACAGGATACTTTTTTATGTGTGTTTGGCACACAATAGGAGAGGCTTTGACACCGCTCTCATCTTGTAACTTAAAAGGGCTTGTTAGGCAAAATCGTAATTCTTGTACCTGCACAATACACTAACCCCGAATTGACTGGTGCATATTTATAGTCTGTACAATTGTAATGTGAGAACAACATGGCTGTTGAAAGACATGTTGTTTGCAGTGCTTTTATGAATGCACCAGGCATTAGGTAGTGGTCAGCATTAGGTAGTACAAAGGTATGTGAAAACTAAACACACCATAAATCCATAAGGCATTGTCTTTAGTTTTCTGCACATATGCATAGTTTGTTATACCTTTCTTCAGTATTTAACCAATAGAGTAGCTTGAAACTAATTTATACCCTATTTGTAAGTGGTGTCTGGAGCCTGATGGCAGGCTGGTATAAAAAGTTCAGGACAAATGAGATTCATCAACCTTTGCCTGATGCTGATCTGCAGACAGTGACCAGGAACTGTCATCTTTGTATCCAGCCCCATGCATGGGGATTGAGGCTCCTGGATCCAGTGTTCACTAAGTAGATTAGCTGACAAGCAAGTTAAGTGTTTATAATATATTTTCTTTACTTTGTAATAAATGTCTTTAAAACTGATATATTTGTTTGTGTGGCTTGATTAACGTCTTTGTATCCAAGAATCTTATCTAGTTCCACCGAGAACATTAGTGGTGTCAGAAGTGGGATACAAAGGGTTGATAGCCATAAATCTGCTTAGGATGTGTAGTCAATTGTTGTAAATTGCATTCATGGTTCAGTGGCTTTGGACACTGTCACGAAAACCAGAAAAGTAGAGGACTGGTTGTGTAAGGATTTGTATGGACTATTAACCTGGAACACTGTAGATGGGAATCCTAAAGATTGTCATTGAGGTACAGTCTAGAAAATGTGATAAATAAAAGATTGTCTGGAATATGTGGTGAACATCTTGACATAGGTTCTGCAGCGTGGTGTCTTGGAGGGTTGGACTAGCACTGTTGGGCGGCCCCAAATGTCCCAGCACCAGATCTATATATTGATCTATCGCTCTATCTCAAGGTTTGTGCAGTCTCAGTATGTTAGCAGAGTCCTGCTAGCTTACATATGTAAAATAAATGAAGCAGAGGGCACTCTCCTTTTCCAGCAATATTAAAAATCCAGTATTTTACAGTATTGGTTACATCCCACCAGTGTTACTAAATGTGAGACATTTCTGTCCCATTGTTGACGTTTGTTAAGGCTAGTAAGACCTCACATTGTAGGTCTTACTAACCTTGACAAAGGTCTACAATATATTACTGGCTTGACCTTTTATAGTAGTATGTAAAGGTAATAGTGGTTGGTGTCACCGTACTGTGACGTCTTGGAAAATGCCCAGACCTGAATCTGTTATAATATGACATCTCGTGAGTCAGTTTGAACTCTCGCTAGGCTGTTCATGACAAGGCGACGTGAATTATCGGAGTTTGAAAGGTGCATGATAGCAAGTACCCAACGGATGGGACATTTCATTTCCGAAGTTGTGCGGACATTCAACATTCTCGATCTATAGTGTCACGTGTGTGTACCGGGAAAACCTCATGAAAGGCATTACCACCTACCATGGACAGCACAGTGGCCGACCACAGGTACTTGGTGATCGTGACCTGCAGGGTTTGGGCAGAATTGTCCGTGGTAACAGACAGGTGACACTGGATCAAGTCATATCCACATTCAATGCAGCAGGTACCAGACTCCTAACCAGCAGATCAGTGCAGCGTTCTTTTAGCTTTCATTGGATATGGGAGCAGAAGACCCACCAGAGTGCCCTTGTTAACACTAGACACAGCACCTCACCTGGGCTCATGATGTTGCTAATTGGAGGACTGGCAACATGTGCTGTAGTCTGATGAGTCAATGTTCCAGTTGTTTCGTGCTGAAGGTATGGCTTGGGTGTGGCACAGACCCCATGAGGCCATGGACCGCATTTGTCAACTAGGCACCATGCAGACTGATGGTGGTTCATTAATAGTGTACGTTGTGTACAAATGGAATAATTGGGTCAGCTGGTCCGTCTGAACAAGTCATTGACCGGTAACCGCTACTTTGCATTGCTTGATAACCATTTGCAGCCCTTCATGGACTTCAAGTGTCTCCACAAAGATGGAATATTCCATAAAGATAAGTTGTCTAGAATTGGTTCAGGCAGCATTCTGGAGAGATCCGACAATTTGTGTGGTCACTACGTTCGCCCGTCATGAACCCAATCGAGCACTTATGGTACGTGGTGGAGAGGTCAGTTCACATCCATGATCCTGCTCCTAGCACTCCCGCTAGGCTGTTTCAGCGGGGCGCCATGCCCTGCCCTATTTCTAAAGGGCAGAAACAGCCTGCGGGTTCTGTCCCCAACCATGGACTGCAGTCTCCCGCGGGTGGGGAAAACGGCAGTGCATGCTCCCAGCATCCATTCACAGTGACCGCAGCACTTGGCTGCCCGGCATGTCCGTAAGTGGCTGGCACGCCTCCAAGAGTGCCGAAAAGGGGACGCGTCATAAAGACATGCCCCCTTTTCCTTGGCCACACCCCTTTTCGTGCTTGCGCTTCGGTGCGTGCAGAACTGCGCTTTCTCTAGGTCTGGAGCCCTGCCCTAGTGTCGGACCTAGAGTGAACACTACTGCTCCTACAAATAACAAGTGTGTGTGAAAAAAAAAAATATAGATAGATCAGTGCGCTTCAATAAAATGAATACCAAATGTCCTTGAGACAAGAGAAATGTTTTGTTTAAAACAAATGATTGCGTAATAGTCACTTAGAATTCCTCCTATATAGTGGAATAAAGCGAAGATCCCAAAGATTATATGGATCGGCGTCTTCCCCAAAAAACCTGAATCCAGCCGGGGGTAAACACTAAAAGTAAAACAGAGACAGGGGGAGCCACGTAGTGCTTTAAAAGTATATAAGTTTTTATTGCAATCTTCCCAATAACCAATTAAGTTAGGAAAGGGCAGTCTTACATCACCGCAAGTATATACAGCATATAACGAAGGAACAAGCAATCACCGGCTGACCTGGACGTCTCTAAGCGGCTCTCCAGGAGCTTGCTTCCGACCACAATCTCAAATCCAAACCACACCCCTACCGGTTTTGTCACTGACTTGTTCAGGAGGCTCCCTGGCATTATGCAAACATCTCTTTAAATTGTACTGGCCTCATTAAAATGTCCACAGCTGTAATTAATTGCATTGTAATATTGAAAACAAATACAAAGTACATAAAATAATAAAACAATAACAGAGAGAATAAAATTTTAGCACATAAAATACAATAAATGTAACTTGGCACATAAAACACCATTGCTGTACATACAATTTATATATTTAAGTACAGTGACTATCGCATGTATTGCCAACAAAATTTTGCTAGACATAATAAAATACACACGTATATAAAAACCATCACAAATATATGAAAAAAAAAACAATCTTATAATGGATCACATGAAGACATCTACAGATAACAAGTGTTTTCATGTTATTATCTCAAAGAAAACACATACTGTCTCTTTAAATGGTCCAGGAGCGAACCTATAAAACGACGATAAAAAAATATATATTTTATAAAAACACGCAATGTAAAAACAAGTCATATATGAAAATACATGTGAAACGAAAGGGAAAAGGGAAATAATTTAGCATCTCAAAAAAGGGGTAATTTCAAACTCCTCATTTAACCCCAAAGGGTACAATGAGTTCAACGTGATTATCCAAAAGGTTTCTCTTTTGGCTAATCTATTTTCACGATCACCATCTTTTTTGTCTATTCGTATATGTTCTAATCCAATACATTTTAGGGAGGTGGAATCACTCCTCTGACAATTTTTAAAATGTCTGGGCACGCTGTGGTTCTCTACCTTATTTTTGATATGTTGCAAGTGCTCTAATATCCTAATTTTTAAAGCTCTTTTGGTTTTACCAATATAATATTTACCACAACCACAGATTAATAAATATACTACAAAGGTGGTATTACAGTTAATAAAACCTTTTTAACTTTATATTCTTTACCCTTTGTCACAAAACTTTTTCTTCCCCTTTTTAATCCATGTACACACACTTTACATTTACCACATGTATAAAATCCATCAACCCTATCTAAAAATGAAGAATTATCAATTCCTACTTCTTTTAATAGCGGCAAAGTGCTGGGTGCCAGATACGACTTCAAATTTCTAGCCCTTTTAAATATGATTTCAGGTCTTTCTGACATAACAGATGACAATACTGGATCCATTTTAATGATATACCAGTACTTATACAATACTCCTTGTATTTCTTTGAGAACTATTATATTTAGTAACAAAAGCACATTTCAATTGGTCAGATCCACTCTATCTATTTCCTTGTTATAGGATAGATATATATATATATATATATATATATATATATAAAAATAAATAATAATAATTTTGTGTGGTTGTTTTTTTTTGCACGTTTTGCGATATTGTTTCCCTCTTAGTAAGGAAGAGGCAGAGGGAGGTATCATTAGTTCTCCAGTAAGTGGCCAGTGGAAATCTGGCTTGAGGTGTACCTTATTTCTGCACACAGTTTCTTCTTTGAATGCATATAGTGTTCTGTAAAGGGCCTGGTATACCTATAACATTTTGAAAATGTAGTATTTAGAAACACACACTATTAAATCATACATCATTTTATTCTTCATCTATGAATGACTAATGCTGGGATTACACGGCAAGATAAAATGTCTGTCAGACCGACAGACATTTTATCTGGCCGGCTGCCAGCCGCAGATGTCCGTGGCATACACTGAGCTCCGCCCCCGGGGGAGGAGACATTTCCATGTTCCTTCCGTAGGAAGGAACACAGGAAATGTCTGTCGGGCGCGCTGGGCATACACTGCCCGATGCGGCCGACAGTTACCGGGTAAATATCGCATCGGACGGGCATGCTGGACAATCCATGCTACAATTATAGTGGCGATCCGCCGATATCGGGCGGATCGTCCCGATAATTGCAGCGTGTATGGCCAGCATAAGATATCCTACATAAGTTGCAAACTTGCATAGCAATAACCGATAAACAGACATGCTTGGCTACAGATACGTTTTTAAAAATTTTACTTTTGTCTCCTAAATAACTATATATGGGCGATCATTGGCATAAACGTTTACAAATCATATAAATATTGTATTGTGAAGTAGCTGTTTTGCCTATTATGATATTGCCATGGTTTTTATTTGGGCAGCCATAAACCAGGAGTTCACGACTAGTGTAAGTTTCTCTGCCTTATTGAACTCTAGATGTAATTAGTCTGATATTAGTAGAATCAGTATGGCTCACTGTAAACTAGGTCAGCTGCTTCAGTGCATGTCAAATGACTGGGGGGATGTGATGAAAGGTCACTTTAAAAAAAAATAAAAAAAATTCAAAACCCTTTTTCTCCATTGTATGTGATTCAAAGTTTTTTTTATTTTGTTATCTTGTACACTGCACATAGCATCATCAAAACTATAGCTAGTGGATTCTTTTTTCTACATGGATACTGTATAACAAACCCTTTCAGACCAAAATCTTAAACCAGTAATCTGTGGTATGGGAAGTTGTCTTGGGGCTGCAGAAAGAAGAAAATGGGTAGTGCTCAGGACTGTCTGTGTTTCAATGGAATTGTAAATGTTCACAGTATTTCTTTTATTGACCTTTCCTGAAACACCACAGGGTATAATGATCAGAGTATATGGGAAAGATTTCTGGACTGCACAACCCGACTATCTATTATATATATATATATATATATATACCTGATGAGACTAATTGCTGGAAAACAGAAAAATCTCAGGTGCACAACTCCAAATTATTAATAATATATATAAATGCAATAAAATTTTGCAATCAATTGAGGTTTTTAGCATAATCATGGCCAAGGTTATGGGCCTACCCACCATATCCAGGTAACCTTTCAGGTAGGTCCCTAACATACTAGGGTGCAAATCCAGAGTGCAGGACCCCCCAAAAATGGCCCAGCCAAGCTGCCCCAGGGCACCACCATAGTAAAAAAAAGTGCAGTGTAAAGAGATAGTTAGGAGCAGCTGCATATAAAAAAGTGACGTACATATATATTAAACACACAGTGAAGGGGGAAAATGTGTTATAATGCGGTGCCCTGAGACAGATCAACCAATCCAATCCAGGGGGACCCACGCCCCAAAAATGAACCAAGTTGCACTACAGTATATAGTTGTGCACCTGAGATTTGTCTGTTTCTGTGCCTATAATAATTAGAGGGCACCAAGGTGTGTGTATATGTATGTGTGTGTGTATATATATATAATGTGTATATATAATTTTTTTTTTTTTTATTGTGTGTGGATATAGATAGTCATTTTAGACTTGAGGAGTCTGTGCAGATTCCGCTTAAAACATTTTTTGTCTCCATACGCTAGTTAATAAACAGTCCCTTTTTATATTTGTCCCCAAAAAATTATATTTATACTAGTATGCCCGTGGCGAACATTTCACCAATTTGAACCCAGAACATGTGTACGGAAATTGCTTTGATAGATATGTTAATATGACGGAATCGGGTAATAAAAGATGTGTGTGAAACATAACCGGCTAAGCCAAGCCCTTTTATGATTTTGGGGGATTTTTTTATTGTAACAATTCGCCAATTTGTAAGTGTGATGATATATTTGACCATGGACTCTAAAGCAAAATGGACAGTTTCCAGGGGGTATTGCAAGCTGAGCCCCTATAGATGCAAATGATAATACACTGTTACTCAGTTTCCCAGCCTCCAACCAATCAGAGGTTTCCGGCAGCTCTTGTGGAAAGCACAGAAAAGAGGCGTTGCTTTCGAGGCGCAAACCCGGTGCTGACTGGCTGGGAGTTGCGAGCCTGGAATCAATGTGTTGGCGAAAGTGGGTGAAGGAAGAGCGCCCCCTACGGCAGCAACCTTACGTGTTGTGCCTTCCACGCGCCCTCCCTCATTATGTAATAGCTACGTCTTGCAGCCAGGCGGCCAATCAGGAGCCGAACTGGGCAGAACATAAACAGTGTCCGCACATGTCTAGGGGGCCGGGTCCATGTTGAGAGCACAGACCACCAGTAATGCGTGAGAGAGAAGCTGGCGACCTTTTCAGGTTGCCTATACCAAAGCATTTAGTGTGTGTGTGTTTGTTTTTTATATACAGTTTTATTCTAAATTCTGTAATTTAGTGCTGATTGAAATCCATCGCAAAAGCATCGCATTAATATCTTAATTAGTCTTTGAGATATTCAAATTCAAAGAGCGTTCCGGACAAAGGACTAAGAAAATTATATAAGATGCATCTAGTAATTCTTGGCTCGAGGAGCATGCACAGTGCACGTGCCGATTGCCAAGCGTCTGGGTTTTCATTTTATTGCTCCTTTCCCTGATGTCACAATGAGATAATGCATACTTCAATTTCTTTCTAAGTGACCAAACTATACAATATTTGAAAACGCAATCCAAATTCATCCCGTAGTTTTTGCTGACGGACAGACAAACATTCAGAAAAAAACAATTCTCTATAGTTCATACACAGTCCCAAGGAGTACATTTCTCTACAGACACAACCATTACAACTTTATTGTAAGTAAAGATATAAAAATCTATATAAAAATTGAGTACTTGCATATATAATTTAATAGTTCAGCTAAGTCGGGGTTAATTGGTTTGACCCACACAATATAGGCTAGTTAAAGGGGGGCAATATATTTTAAGATCAAAGTATAATAAACTATGTATTTCTCCTTCATCCACTAGAGGACACTGGAGCTTGAAGACACTGGACTATAGAGGTTGAATAGAGCCTGGCACTTTAAATAATCTAAAAGTGTGACTGGCTTCTCCCCCTCTAACCCCAGTTTTAAAAATGTGCCTGAGAGAGCCGGTGCACACTGGGCTGTCTCCAGCCCTTTTCTTAATAAACTGGTCTGTGAGTTCTCAAATTGGTGGGGAAGCATTTCAATTGTTATATTCTGCTCTACGCCTCTATTACCTTGTCTCCCCAGTTTACTGTTGTGTGGCTGTGTCTTTTTCACCTGTGGGTGCTTGTCTGTCCCTTGCCTGTGTGTTTGAGTGTGGATTACCATGTCAACTAAGGCAACAGATAAAGCTACTTGCGGAGCGCCATGATGACTCTTCCCAGATACGACAATCTGAGAGTCCCCACCGTGACCTTACACCAATACCTCAGCGCGTGTGGTTATTAACTCGGTATCTGCCACCAGCAGAAGACCAATTTAACACTAAAACATAAGGCAAGCTTCTGCTCTCAACTGTACACACAACTTATCAATATTTTAAACATAGGGAACATACCAAACATGAGGCATTTGGGTCATAAAAACACAGATTCCAAGAACTAAAATTAGTTAAGCTTTGAAGATCTTTCTTGAATTAAACTAATGTACAAAAATTACAAAGGATATAAGGATGTTACCAAAAGTCAGTTATCACAATTTCAAGTAAACCAAGGAAATTAATACAATGGGAGAAAACGGACCATTCAGATCATGACTGATAGAACAGCTTTGGGAAGAGGCCTGAGAAAACGGACCATTCAGATCATGACTGATAGAACAGCTTTGGGAAGAGGCCTTCCCAATGAAGAGTTCAGGTGCCCTGTGTCTTGTCGACAGCCTCAAGCAGAGAATCGCATTTTCTGACCAGTGAGCTTGTATTGTATCCCTGTGTGCCCAGCTATTACCCCTTACCCCCCCCTCCCTGGGGTAATTTTAACCCTTCTCAGCTCAGTGTATTGTCCCTCTAGCTGGACTACAGGGTTTCTCTATCATTTGGGCAGGGGTTCTTAATTACCTTTCAGCCCTTTCTGAAGTTTGAGAAGTGGGCTTAGGTCAATAAATGTGCACACAGATTAAGTAATTAAACATACACCTCTGTAGCCTGGCAGTCTGTTGGTATAAACAACAATTCTTTGATATCCATCCCTAAACAGGACACAGGGCTTTTTATGGCTGGTGTTAGCAAAGCCTGGTCAGATGTGTAGTCATTTCCAGGGACATCTTTCTTCTGTGCCATACACGATTTGGACATTTATGGCTGGCAGGGAAACAATCTCCCTATGACCTCTCTTCCAACCTTTCTATCAATCTATAAAGGTTTCTCATTTCCTATACACACACAACAGTACATATACATTTACAAGGGAAAGTTACGGATTTTGCTGACGCAATCGTGCAGTTTATGCCCATGCGGATGCAAAATCCAATTTTGTTTTTCTTTGCTACACAGGCGATATTCTGTTTGGTCTGGAGTTGGACAAGTGGATTTCTCTGGCTCCGGGGGGGGCAAGAGTACCTTTTTGCCTTCCTCGGTAGCGACTCCGCATCACTCCTTCAAAGGTCCTTCCTTTTGTGGCATTCGGGCTCCCGCTAGGTTTCAGGGCAGACTAAGAGGTGCATCCTCAGCAGTTCGAGGAGGTCATTCAAGAGGACACCAGGTTTCAAGTTTTCGCCGTCCAGACTCCAAGCCAGCAGACAAGCCTGTGGCATGACTGGCTCCTGTCCCACCTAGGGGATTCCAAGGTGGGTGCTCGCCTGCTGTATTTCACAAAGGTTTGGTTTTGGAATTGTTCCGACATTTAGGTTAGAAATCTTGTATCCTACGGTTACAGGATTGTTTTCCTATCCTCCTCAGTTTGTTTTTTCATGACAGGGTTTCCAGTCAATTCCTTGAAAAAGCTAGTTCTGCGACAGGCAATCGACATCCGGCTCCCAGGAATTTTAGTCCAATCTGTCTGTCTGTGGTTCCAAAACCGGAAGGGTCAGTTAGGTTCATTTTACATCTCAAATCTTTGAATCTCTACCTATCCTTCTCACAGATTCAGAATGGAATGCCTACCATCGGTCATTGCGGGGTTGGAACCGGCAGAATACATGGTATCCCTGGACATCAAGGATGCATATCTACACATCCCCATCTGGCAACCACACCAAGCATTTCTCAGTTTTTCCATTAAGGACTATCATTACCAGTTTCAAGCCTTGCCTTTAGGCTTGTAGTTGGCTCTCGGGGTCTTCACCAAGGTTATGGTGGTGGCGATTGCTCATCTTCGCTCTCAGGGAGTTAACATCGTCCCTTATTTGGAAGACCTACTAATCAAGGCTCCGTCGGCGGTCGACTGCTCGGCCAGGTGGCGCTCATTCGTCAGATCCTCATACAGCACGGCTGGATTGTCAACTACCAGAAGTCTCAGCGGCTTCAGTTCCTCATGGTGATTCTGGACATGACCAGAGGAAGGAATACTCTTAGTAAGGCCAAGGCGCTAGCCATTCAGGAATTGGTTTGATTGGAACTCAAGTTAAATGGGTATCTGTACACCTTTTTGCTTCCCACTTGTAAGGAAGATGGTTGCTTCCTTCAAAGTGATCCAGTTTGGCAGATTTAATTCCAGGCCATTCCAGTTGGATCTTCTGTCCCAATGGTTGGGAACACCTCTGCAAATGCACCGTCCAGTGCGATTGTTTCCTCCATTTATCTAATCTGGTGGCTCCGGACCGATCACCTTGTTGTGGGTCGCCGATTTGGAATCTGGAGTTGGATCCTGCTAACTACAGACATCAGTCTTTATGGTTTGGGAGCAGTGATCCTGGACAACCATTTCCAGGGGCGTTTGTCTCGTCAGTCCCTCTTGCCGATCAACCTTGAAATCTGGGTGGTTTACAACTCGCTGCTAGCGTCGGCTCCCCTTCTGCTGGGGTTGCCCATTCAAGTGCAATCCGACAATGCAACAGCAGTGACGTACATCAACCGGCCCGAGGGAGGGGGGGGGGCAGTCACATGGCAAAGCGTGAGGCCAGCTGCATACTACAGTGGGCAGAAAGACATGTCAAGGCAATCTCCGCAGTTTTCGTCCAAGGGGTGGACAACTTGGAAGCTGAGTACCCCAGTCGTCAGGATCTTCATCCCAGGTAATGGGCTCTGCATCCCGCAATCTTTCTACAGTTGGTCCACCATTTCCTCTCCTTCCACGAGTACTTAAGTGCAAATCCACGACAGCCATGGCCCCGTTGGACTTGGTACTCTGATCTTCTGCTCCTTCTGGCAGACAATCCATGACCACTTCCGCTACGGTCATATCTTCTTTAGCAAGGTCCGTTTTTGTACCCCGACTTACATCGGTTATGTTTGATGGCGTGGTTGTTGAAACAGACATCCTAAGAAGACATGGTATTCTTTGGTCGGTGATTCCTACTATGCTCAGAGCTCAAAAGCTGGTAACCTCTGCTCATTACTATCTGATTTGGAAACCCTATGTGACCTGGTGTGAGGAGCGTGGTTCCTCCAACTCCTAGTTCCACTTGCCTAGACGTCGTCTTTACCTTCAAAGGGGTCTTGATGCTGGACTTCGCTTGGGCTCGCTGAAGGTGCAGGTTTCTCCTTTTGTGTGTATATTTTTTTTTTCAGCGTTGCTTGGCCTTGTTTTTGGCAGTTCAAACCTTTCTTCAGAGGGTGCTTCGAGTCCAGCCTCCTTTTTTGTTCTGCCTACATCTCCATTGGATCTCATTGGTCTTTTCTTTAATCTGCAGTGTTTGAACATTTTGGCTGAAGTAGATGTAAAGTTTCTCACCTGGAAAGTGGTCCTTTTGCTGGCCCTCGCTTCAGCTAGGCAGGTGTCAAAGCTGGGGAGCCTTTATCCTGTCGTTCTCCCTATTTGGTTTTTCATGAAGATCGGGCTGAACTTCGTACTTTCCCTTCCTTTTTGCCGAAGGTGGTTTCGGCTTTTCACATTAATCCGACGATTTTTGTTCCGGATTCTGCTAGATTCTTCTGGGACTTTGCACTCCCTGGATGTGGTGAGGGCCCTCCGTGTCTACGTGACCCATATGACTAGTTTACATAAATCGGAAACTTTTCGTCCTTTATGATGCGGCCCAGAGGGGTTGGCCTGCGTCCAACAGACCTTAGCTAGATGGATCCGTCTGACTATTCGGCAGGCTTATGTTGCCAATGCTCTCGACCTCCGCCTGTATCCATTTTGGCGCATGCTACGTGGGTACTTCTTGGGCTGCGTACATGGGTACTTCGGCATCTCAGCTTTGCCATGCAGCTAGTTGAACTTCTCTACACATTTTGTTTTTTTGTTTGGTTTTACAGGTTTGATACCTTTTGCGGCCATTGGTCGCAGACTGTTGCAGGTTTCTCCCCGGGAGGGAAGCTTTGGGACGTCCCCAGTGTCTTGAGCTCCAGTGTCCCCTAGTGGATGAAGGGGAAAACCATCTTCTGGTACTTACGGTAAATCCATTTTTCTGATTCCACAGGGGACACTGGACACCCACCCAGTGCTTCTTACCTGCTTCAGGGTTTTCCTGTTGGAATTCTTCTGCTTCAGGGCTGTTGCAGTTTTAGTGTGACTGCCTGCAATGTGGTGTTCCAGTCCTATGGTGAGCGATTTTTTTTTTTTCTTTTCCTTTTTTCCTTTTGGGAGTGTTCTCCCTCTCCGTCTATTTCGGTCTCCTCTTGGGCTCAGTTTCTTAACTGGGACTGATGGGGCATAAAGGGGGAAGAGCCAGTCACTTTTATATTATTTACAATGTGCCAGGCTCTGCTCAATCGCAGTCTATACCCCAGTGTTTGAGATCCAGCGTCCCCTGTGAAATCGCAGAAATGAGTACCAAATTCCTGTTTTTTACACCACAAAGGAGTGTAATAAATGTTTTCTACAGATATCAAATATGAAAACAATTTATTACACACAATAAAAATTAATATACCAAAAAATCACACACAAATGGAAAAAAAAAAAATTCAACAAAAATAACGGCACAGATGAGCTTCAGACGCCTATCAATAATTGCACTCATCATGAAACAGATGAATAGAATGTAGTCAACCTCTACAGTGGGTGCTATTATTATTCAAAGAGGTGATCAGGAGTAAATTAAAATATAATTTCCAAGAAACCATCTCTAAATCAGATATTTCAAGAATAAAATACAAACCTAGGAGACTGCCACCTTTCCCACTAGTAAACTCCCGGAAGAATCTGGGTTGATACAATGTGGTTAAAATCTGATAGAAGTATTGTTCCCCAAAGATATGTCATGATAGTGGATGTAATAAGGAGTATAGAAAAGGCATGATGGTTAATATTGAAAGTAGCGGAGGAATATCGGGACCGTATAGTAAGGAAACAGTCCAAACAAGCCTGAGAATGCACCAGACATTTAAAACGTGGCAAAAAAAAAAAAGCAGAACATCTGCAATTTTGACAAATCTCATATTACATCCACCCCACCTCCCTTATGTTAAGTGCATATGTGTGGTCACTATGTTTTATAAGTGTGCAGCTACTTATATTTAACATCCTTATCTTATTTTTATTTATAGTCTGCATTGCTATCTATTAATATTGCTTTTTGTGGGAATGTTCCTCTTTGGTAAAGTTGGTGTGTATAGGCTAATATCTACACTTATTGGGCCTTATGTGGAGATCAACGTAAGTTGTCGGGGGGGGGGGGGGAATAGCAATTACACCCTATGCAGAGGTACCTGTAAACATTAGATGTGGCCAACTATGCATGGCTAGCAAGATACTCCTGCCTACCCAGCCAGTAGGTTCTGCAGGAATCCTACAGACGGTGCAGCTTTACTCTGCACTCTGGTCTGTGTAAGAAAATGGGTAATATAACTTTTTGTTACTGTAAACTACGCTTGCAATCGCTGTACCTGAAAGAATATGTCTGGATGCCTGGGATAATGGGCTCACAGGACTGATGCAAGTTTGGGGGACTGCACCTCCCCTCTTGTAATGTCAGTGTCACAGTTGGTGCTAGTGAGTTACCTGTATCAGGTGATGAACTGGAATCACTGGAGGCCGGCTGGACTGGAACGTTGGTTAACATGAATAGCTCTTTTATTATAAGAAGTGGGTAGCAGTGAGAACTGCCTTTGGTGATGAGTGACTGGAACTGGAAACCTTGAGTCGTTGGAATGAGACCAGAAGGAACTTGGAGGGACCGGACTGGCAGGTAGGCTGACTGAGCTGGTCGGGGTACCAGTAGATGAGCTTGCAGATGGATGGTAGCATGGAAGCTACTTGGTGCAGCTAATGAGCCGTGAGGTGAGTGGACTTGGAGGAACCGGACTGGGACCGGCAGGAAGGCTGATTGAGCTGGTCGGGTTACTAGTAGATGGGCTTGCAGACAGATGGTAGCGTGGAAGCTACTTGTTGTGGCTTGGGAAGCCGTGGGTAGACGTTGGTAGCTGGGTGGCTACGTGGAGCGGCTGGATAGCCGTGGGTAGACGCTGGTATCTGGGTAGCTACGTGGAGCGGCAGGATAGCCGTGGGTAGACGCTGGTAGCTGGGTGGCTACGTTGAGCGGCTGGATAGCCGTGGGTAGACGCTGGTAGCTGGGTAGCTACGTGGAGCGGCTGGATAGCCGTGGGTAGACGCTGGTAGCTGGGTAGCTACGTGGAGTGGCTGGATAGCGTGGGTAGACGCTGGTAGCGTGGATAGCTGAGCGCAGCAGGCTTACGGATAGCACTGGTCTAGGAACCAGCAGGGGCCTGGGACATACTGGTACATAGAGGTACAGCTATAGCACAAGTAGTACACCACGGAACGTAACGAGATGTTCAAGCACTGAGTGCTATTAGAGGAGGATCTATATACCTAGAGTCTGGCAGCGAGTGGTGGATACAGACAGGTGGTCTGGCAGTGGCATTCAGAGTGGAGCAAGGCACAGCATGCAGAGGGAGTATTCATCTCTGCAGCCCTTGAGAATCAGGACCACACCTGTGATTCCAATTAAGACTAGCAATGCTCACAGACAGAGCAGGGTCCAGGTGTTTAATCAGTGTTGGGAGGTGAGAGCTCTGCACACACAGAGATGTAACAGCCAGCATGATTCAGCCAGAGCAGATGTCCCAGGAGAATTACAAACACAGATCCATCGAGCAGCTGGCAGAGGTAAGTCACAAGGTAAAAACTAGCCAGGATTGTGACAGTCAGGGATTTAAAAATGAAATTGATAAGGTGCAGCATGCCTGTAGAGACTCCTCTGCTGATTAGCAAAACTCGCTTCATAAAACTATGGGTCTGGTGGTCCTACCGTGCTGTGTATTCTTCATGTTCTAGGGACCTATGAATTTTGTCTACTGTGCTTATACCTGCAGTGTTTCAGGCCGCATCTCCTGAGTCACCAACTATTTCGATGGGTGATTTTAATAATGGTATGGATAAATGCTTTAATAGATGGCAGTAATAATGCTCCCAAGCTTCATCCTGTGGCAGCATAGTATTTCACAGCTAGTTAATGAAATCAGACTAATTGACATATAACCGACTAGAAATCCCAAAGTTTAGCAATTTTCGTTTTTTAATTTTTCTGCAGTAAATAACTTTTTTTTTGTGTGCCTAATACATACAGGCTGAGGAGTAGGTGAATGAGGCTCGCCATTTTTAACCGCTAACCCTCAGTTTTTCTATAATTGCTACGGTAACTTTTTAAGCTTCTAAGGTTCAATATACTGACAGTGAGTTATTTTGCCTATTTTGGATGGGGTTGTACTGTCAGCTGTCTCCTGATAGTAAAAATGAAGGAGATAGACTTGGTGGTTGCCTCTTTTCCGAATGTCAGGGCCTATATGACCTACCAATTGAGCTATATACTACAGCCCTATCTCTCTTCCACCTATGTTTCCAAGGTCCTTGAGAGGATTGTTTACCTCCGTGCTTCTACATTCCCCCCACTCCCTTTTTGACCCTCTTCAATCTGATTTTCACTCCTTCACACTGAAACTGCCCTCACTAAGGTCACCAATGACCTCACCACCAAATCTAAGGATCATTTCTCTCCTCATCCTACTAGATTGGTCTACTGCCTTTGACAGTCTATCACCTGCTCCTCCTTCACACCCCACCCACCACTGGACCCTGTAACTATGTCCCTTCATGGATCCACTCCTATCGCTCCTCCTTCAGGCTCCACTTTCCCCTTCCTCTATCTGAAGCCAACTTCTGGTGGTGCTGTCTTCTCCGCTGCAAAGTACATTCATGCAGGGTACAGACACAGGCAGCTGACCAGCCCTAAAAGATAAATACTTTACTGAGTGGGGTGGGTAAGAGAAAGATACCATCCTGTCCCCAGCCCTTGCTACCTGCATGTGAGTCTGTAGCATGTGCCATAAATTCAGCATGTACAGTCATACATACTACATGGGGCCATATTCAATTAGCGGCGAAAAATCAGAGGTCGGACTTTTTGCCATCATCGCTGTTTTTCCTGGGGATAAAGTATGGGACTCATGCCCGCATATCCCCGTATTCAATTAGGAATCGGCGAAAACGGGACCCGGCGGAAAGGTAAGTATCAAAGTCCTGTCACTTTTTCGGAAGACAGCCTGTCTCCTCCGAAAAGATGGTCTGACATGGGGAATCACTATGGGTACCCCCGAATTGGCCAGCTAAAGGTAGTTAGGCTTTGTAAACTGTGTCGGCATGTACTTGTATGTGTCCTTGTAAAGGTGGTTGCATTTAGCAACTTTTTTTTTTGGAAAACCATCAAATTTGGGGTACATGAAAATGGGTTCAAGCATATTTTGAAGTTCCTAAAGTGAACTTTTAAAATAAAAAAAAATCCACCTGCCGCAACCAACCGCATTCTAGAAAACACCTGCTGTATACTTGGGTACCCCTCTGAGTCTATTTCGATAGTTTAAGTTTGTTCCCCAACTGTTTTTTTTTTTCTCCACAAAACGAAACCACTTTTTTGAGGGGTGTCCTATGCTACTTTAAAAAAAAAAAAAATTGACACTGATAACTGTTAGGGGACATTCCAAGGGCTGCAGGGTACTTTTTTTTTTAAGTCTGCACCACAAAACCCCAATTCTGCCCTTTGTTTTCACCACCTATTCTATGGTGAAGACTTATCCCCGTTTGTTGACCAAGACTTTTCGCACCTGCAAAAAGTCTTTGAAATTGAATATGGGGATAAGTGAAAATGGCGAAAATTATAAATTACCGCCGATGATGGACTTTTCGCCACTAATTGAATACGGCCCATGGTGTCTGCCTTGCCCCTGTTAGATGACTGAACTTTGGGAGACAGTCTGGACTGATTTGTCCCAAGCCCGGGGAGGAGATTGGTACATTTTGACCAGTGTCCAGTACTACAGAGCTTTTTAATTGTCAGTAAATTGTGTAGGTAGAAATAATGTCCCTGTCCTCCTGCAGGCTCCTGGAGTAGCTATATTTGGTTTACCTCTAAAAGACTACTGGAAAAATGTATTTCATTTATTTACCTTGGCAAAGATTTGCATGGCTAGGACATGGGTGGCTTCAAAAGGCCCTACTGTATGGTTCCAAATTGGGTAGGCCTGATTAACTGAACAGTAGGCCATGAACATTTTGCCTACACATGTAGAAATGCTACATGTACAATGAGTCCCTATATGCAATTAGTTTGGTGGAATATAACAAGTACTATTCTTCTCTTGGACACAAGCTCCCTTGATGGACCTGGTGGGATCGCTGCGGAGGGCATGCAATAATATATCCTTTATAACTCATTACAATGTGCATGGATTGGGCCCCTGCTTTTGGGCAACTAGCCAATGGGTGTCCACCAGCTGCAGCTCAGTTCTGCTGATGATCGTACAAAGGCGCACCATTGAACATGCCTATGGCAGGTGCAGAATATCCGACTGACCATTGCTGCCTGGTCAGCAATTGCTTCTAAAAACACAGTTACACTGACACCCCACCCCAGTTACCATCCAGGAATGGCCATTGAAATTGCATGAATAGCCATGCAGATTGGATCTGTGTCTGTGCGGTAGACATGGGGGCACATGCGCAGAGGGGCCACTTGGACCCAATGCTCTTCCTGTGTCTACCTCTGAATCACCCCCATAGTGGCATAATGATAGTCATATCCACAGCTGCAATTATTACTGTGTCTAGACACACACCTATTGAATGTTATTCGTTAAGATGAAGTCCTACAAAAGTCAAAGATGTAATTTTTTTTTCTTTGTATTCATATGAATGATATTTTGTGGTGTTTTTGGCACAGTACTTCATGATGTGGTTTGATCCATTGAACAAAAAGGAAGAACAATTCAGTGCTGTTGGAAACAGTACTTCATTATGAAAGTTAGCATATTGTCCACTAGATGGCACTATAGTCTTCTTAACACACCCTCTTTCTCTCTCTAGAGGAGAATGCAATGCATTATGTTAAATAACCCAATAGCATTTTAGCAGTTCCAAGTAATTTGTTTTAATGAATGGAGAATACTTTTAAGAAGCATACATATTTATAAATATATTTTAATAAACAGGCTGCTTTCTGCATTGATGTTTTGTTTAGGTCTGGTATGGTGACACGATGTATACATGTATAGCATGTTGACATTCACAATGTCAGCACAAAGAAATGACTACATGTTCATAATTTCAACAGCTAGAATGTTGACACCCACTTTTAAACCTTACCCCACCATAAACTTTCTTTTCTTGATACAGGTTGAGTCTTCCATATCCAAATATTCCGAAATAAGGCATTTTTTGAGCATGTCTGAGATAGTGACACCTTTTGCTTTCTGATGGTTCAATTACACAAACTTTGTTTTTAATACACAAAATTATTTAAAAATATTGTGTAAAATTACTTTCAGCTGTGTATAAGGTGTATAAAAAACATAAATGCATTCTGTGTTTAGAAATGTGTCCCTTTCCTAAGATATTTAATTATGGTATGCAAATATTCCAAAATACGGAAAAATCAGATATATAAAATACCCCTGGTCCCAAGCATTTTGAATATGGGAGACTCAACTTTTATTTGACATTATGTTGTGTACATTGACTACGTGTTTTGTTTGTATGACTTGAAAGAAGTAGTTCAATTCTAGACTTAATTCAGTTGGGGTAATAATCCGCCAGTGGATCATTTATGTTGAAATTAACTTGATAAAAATTGTTCCACAAAGATCAGACATTAAAGGAAAGAAAAGTACTAGTATTTCTGTACTGCATCTACTGTGTATTTTACTATTGACCTGTTAATCTGCCGCCCTGTTAGCTAGCTAAACTTCAATTCTAATGTGTTTCCTGTGTTTGATTGCATAAATGAGTAAAGCAGATTGATGTTCGATTTGTAAAACATGTTCTAGATCAGGGAGTCTTGGCAACAGCCTCAAAGGAAAGATTAAAAGTATCTTTATCTTATCCCAGATAGGGTTAAGTGCCAAGCTAGGCGCTAAGACTTTTGGAAACTTTCTACTTTTAGTCCCACTGATGTGAAGTATTTATCATAACTCTAAAGATGTATACACATGAGACCAGTGGTTCCCAAACTTTTGTGAATCACCGCGCCCTAGAGTCTCAGCATTTTTTTCCAGGGCCAAAAAGTTGTCATTGAGAGAATCGGTAAAAATTGTTAAATGAAGTAAACTGTGCTTACCGGTCATCCTTTAGGTTCTGTTGTGTCATGTGGTGGTGGACAGGGCTGGTTTTCTGTTTGTGTATTTTGTTTACCAGCACTTATATTGTCTATCACATTGACCATAAATAATTTAAATTTGGGACTGGACCACCAACCTCTGGCACCCCTGCAAGTGCCCTATGGCACCCAGTTTGGGAACCACTTTACTAGACTAATTTTGTAACAATATGTCCAATTCCCACGCATCTGTACGACATGTTGTTCAAAATAGTCTAGTGTGCATGCTTTGTCATCCGGTGCGCTCTCCTGTGGGGTCGTCAGCAGCTGACGACCCCATGCAGCGGAATGCGGCAAGGGCCGACATAATGGGCACTGGATCGTCTAGTGTGTACCGGCCGCTGGATATGTCGGCCCATCGGCGGGAGGGGGGGCGCCGGTTGCATCGCTGGGTACACACCACTTAGTGTGTACCCAGTTTTATCATTTGTAATTTGCTTTACAGCTTGCTGGTGGTGTTGCATTTAGAAATGCATCTTTTGTGTTTACAAAGCCACAAGCCACTTTTTTCTGATTCCTGTATATTAATTCATTGTGTAGGATGGATGTATTAATTTTCTACATGTTCTTAAATATGGACCACAAAGTGTATTACAGAACATTCAGAAACCATACCCACTTCATTCTATACTGATTTATATATATATATATTTTGTTTAGGGTTTGTTGGTAACGTCCAAACCAGAAAATGCTTGTGAGCCAATCTCCCCTCCACCTCTGCAAGCAGGAAACACATCCAGTGTATATGTGGTGCTCATCCGGAGACTGGAATGTAACTTTGACATTAAGGTAAGATATCTGCTTCTAGAATAAAATAAAATAGAATTATATGTAGAGCTTGTTGTTCCGGGTTGGGTATGGGATCTTGACAGTCAGGATGCCGATGGTCAGAATTCTTATACAATCCCGACAGATTTCTGTAACTATTATAACCCTTACCTCAATCCTCACCCTAACCCAGCTCTCCTGCATCCTAATCCTAACCCTCCACTCCCACAGCCTAACCCTAACCCACCCATCCCGCAGCCTCATCCTGACCCTCATCTCCCTCCTCTCCTGCAGCCTAATCCTAACCCTCCTCTCCTGTAGCCTAACCCTCCTGTCCTGCAGCCTAGCCCTAAACCTCCCCCTTGTGCCGAACCCTTCCCCTAACCCTAAAGCTGGCCACACATCTAAAGATTATCCAACCAGCCAACTAGTTGATTGGTTGGAATGAAAATCTGGTAACGTATGGGAGTAATTGATGATCAGCAATTTGCTCCTAAATGCCAGACAAGTTTGTTAAATGTTTGATCTAAACAATTTGTTCAAACAACAGTTTTTGTCCATTTTTCGGCATTTGGGGGCAAATTTGCTGATTGTTAATTGCTTTCATACCTTACCAGATTTTCATTCCAACCAATCAACTAGTAGGATGTTGGACAGAAAATCTCTACGTGTGTATGCAGCTTAATACTTCCGCAATCTGTCCGTATTCCGACAGGATGCCGCTGTCAGTATTGGGACCGTTTGTATCCTTACTGTTGGGATGCTGCCTACATCCTTCTTGTTCCACCACACACAACACCCCCCCACCCCCCTCCCCCCCGTATGCACCGCAGATCATAAGCTTACATACATACCTTTTGTTACAGCATGCAAGAATATTTCTGTCCTCTTGAAGTAAATTTCCTCATAACAGAATAGAATGATGTATGGCCAATTCTGTGTACATAACATGGCAGCCACCCGGTACTGCAAAGATCACATAAAGGGTATAGCCACAATCTCCTATTGGTCATCAGACGTCTTGTGGGCGCCATATAGCACTGTGCAGTGCAGTGTGTGTAGTAAGTACTATATAAGCAAATACACAGTACATGGCCAAAAGTATGTGGACACCTGAACATTACAACCATATGTGTATGTTGATCACCTAATTCCAAGACCATGAGCCTTAATATGGAGTTGGTCTCCCCCTTTCTGCTTTAACAGCCTCCACTTTACTGGAGGTTTTCACAAAGCTTTGGGGCAAGGTTGTGGAGATTTGCACCCATTTAGTCACAAGAGCATTAGTGAAATAAAGCACAGATGCTGGGCAATAAGGCCTGGCTCGCAAGTGGGGTTCCCATTCATCCCACTGGTGATCAATGTGCTTAACGTTTAGACTGTGCAAATCCAGTGAGATTCTTCCACACCAAACTCAACAAATGTTTTTTTTTTCTGATTGACCTCATCGTCTAACACGAGAGCATTGTCGTGTTGAAGCAGGAGCATGCATTCTCCAAACTGTTGCCACAAAGTTGGAAGCACACAGAGTTGTTGCTCATAGATGTTTTCAATTCACAATAACTGTTTTTGCAGTCAGCGAGCATTTCAGAACAACTGTGGAGATTGCATGGCTGTATGCTTGGATATATGCACCCGTCCTAAATGTATGCAGCTCAGATGGCCTACATCAGAGGTATTTAGCATGCAGTCCTCCATCTGCTGTGGAACTGCACATCCCAGCATGCCCTAATACCAAAACTGTGGCAGGGCATGCTGGGATGTGTAATTCCAAAACAGCTGGAGGGCCGCATGTTGAATACCCCTGGCCTACATACTATTGTATGTGTATGTATATACTGTGATAGAAGCACTGGCGTAATGTGGAATGGCTTCTAGATCTGTCCCAGATTCCTGTCCTACGTGTTTTAAAACCCCAGGAGAAGTCTGTTGGACAAAGCAGACTAGAAATGTCGGCTTTTGTGAAAAGCCGGAATGCGTCCTGGGGGTGTGGATGTGAGGAGAGGGAGGGGTCCATCCACAGGCCACTCCGGGCGTTGGGCCTTTCAGCCTGGTAGCAGGTCATTAGGGCTTGCACCTGGAAATGGCTGTGATAAGCTAGGTTTACTTGTGGCTGAGTGTCTCATACCTGGGAGAGCAGGCCCGCAGGTTAGCTTGCTTTTAGACACTGTTTGCTACAAATCAGAAGGTACTGTGGATGTGAACTTATTTTAGTATCCTGTTAGCGAGGGAACTTACTGTCTAGTTAGAGCCCAGATGGGCTAGGATTTATTTTATGTTTGTTTATTTGATTATTGGTGTTGCACAATAAAAATTGGTGCCGACTAGCTTGCACGAAAATCCACGACTGGAGTGCTATTTCCTGGCTGCTGTGTGTAAGGAGGTGTCCATCTACCCCAGGAGAGGGACCCCCTACCCCAGTGTTGGCTAACCTTGACACTCCAGCTGTTATGGAACTACATAACCCAGCATGCACTGCTACAGTTTTGCTATTAGGGCATGCTAAAACTGTGGCAGGGCATGCTGGGATATATAGTTCCACAACAGCTGGAGTGTCAAGGTTGGCCAACACTGCCCTACCCGATCATATCACACACACCTACACACCTTTTCTTTTCCTCTCTGTCCTGCCTGCCCCACAGTCTCTCTCCCATGCTCTGCAGTCTGTCTTCATACAGTGCTGCCAGCAGATTGCAGTCAGACGGGCGTACGCTGCTGATAACCTTTCAGATGCATATCGGAAGACACACACACATACACACACACACACACACACACACACCTCCTTTTTGTTGTACAATAGCTTACAGTTTGTGTTGTAAGCTGTTCTAGGAGAAGAGGAGTTAAAGTTGAGCACACTGAGGCTGCAGTGCCGGTGCCAGACACCAGGCCTTTTTAGGTAATCACATTTGCATTGCTTAATGTAAGATTCCATTACCTGGATGTAAGGCTCTTTCTCCTTAGAGGTTTGTGGTCAATAGAATTCAGCCGCTTGAAGCTGGAAGAATTACTTTGAGCAGACAATTTTCAGACAGTCTGTTTTACATTATCAGCCTCTATATGCACCCTGTTTGCGTTTGTAAACTGGGTGACTTGAGGCCATTTCTCCGCTTTGTCTTAATCCTCCCAATGGGTATAAGGGTGTGTAGGAGGAGTGTCCGTTCTCCCTCTATACCTAATGCTTGCTAGGAGAACTCAGTTTACTTCTCTGCTGCTTTACATCTTTACTTTTAGTTTTATTTTCAACTTAATTGTTTGCTGTGGACTGCACTTCTTACCACTGCAGCTTGCTGTATAGAACTTGCACACAGAGCTGATGGCTGTGTGAGATCCTATGGGTGATCCTGCTGACTCCAGGAGCAGATCCACTGTCAGGGAAGAAAGTGACCAGTCTCCTGTGCAGCGGCTGCATGTCCTCAAACATCCTGAGGGAGGTGTTTTTCCTTTTAAGCTGCGGTAGGCTCTGGGACCAGGGGTCTGTGTCCAAAAGGAGTTCATGCTCCACTGTTAGTCTAGGGGCCAGGTTAGATGGGACTTTGGGCCTGATTCAGACCCGCTCGCGAGTGCTCGCTCGCAAGTGGGTCGATGGTCCCCTGCTGCTCATGCCAGAGCTTGCTCCGGCATGCACATGCGCGAGCCCCAGCAGCTCCGTCGCTCCTGGGCTCACTACAAGACGCAGCTTAGTGAGCGGACAGGAGGCCGGCTCCAATAAAAAAAAAAAGCACTGATTCAGAGCGAGCGCTCTGAAAGAGTGTCCGGCTCTGAATCAGGGCCTTAGTGTGAACTCCTTCCTCATGAACCTCCTCCCTGGCAGGGCCTCGCACGGTAATAAAAAGCCTGTCAGAAGCAGCAGCCTTTTTAGGAGCTCCAGCACTCACTACTTTACCATGTCTGCTTTGAGGTCCCAGACATGGTGCTCCATGGGAGGTTTCTGTCCTCCCTGAGCTCGCCTTAGGACACCTGCGTTACGGCTTTTCTGAATGGTTCATTCCCCCAGGTTTACTGGGCTCTGGATTGTCTTGCAGGTTAATTTTCTTTTTTCTGCTTGTGTTTTCTGCTATTGTTCTACAAAGGCAGAGTCAGTGCAAGGACAGATTGTGTTTTTCTGCAAAGATCTCCCAAGCATAAGTGACCTCCGGTGCTTCAGGCTTTGGATGAGTCTAACACTTCATCATCCTCATGGGATGAAAGTTCCTCTCGATTCTGACTTGGTTTCCTCTCAATTTAAGTATGAGACCTTTGGTCAGCAGGGTGTAGTTGTGTGGGTTCAGGTGGTGCACCAGGCATTGTACATCCCAGAGGTTTACGATGCTCCCTATTTTAAGTATACAGTAATTCCATTGGTTTTGTTCCCTCCTTCTAGAACTGGTTACTCAAACGTGGGCAAGGCCAGACTGTAAATGTATATATGTGTATGAGGGTATTTGGGCAGTTATTCTCCTCCTAGTGAGGTTGCAGCTCAGTAGGCGCATCCTATGCTTGTGGATGCCTCCATTTCGAAGGTTTACCAAATCCACCACCATTCCCTTCCCTGGTTCTGCTTTTCTTTCAGGATCAGTGGTCTGATTCCACTACTGGAGCCCTGTGAGAGGCATTGTGAGATGGGGATATGTCATCGATCTCCTGGGCTATTCTGCCAGATGGCTTTTTGGTTGCTCTGTGAGAAGTATTTCAGTCTTTACTGTCATAAACTGTTGGAGTTCCAGACAGTCCATCTCTGTAATGTGTAAAGATAGCTTTTACCTCCATTAGAGGTATAGGGAAGGAACAGAAGGGAATTGAAATAATCAGACTAATCAGCAGAGAGAGCAAGAAGCTGCTAGTGGTGGCCTTGGCGTAATGTTTGGCTTGATGTATGGCAGATGTTTGTGTTATGGGATTATATTGATTGTATTAGTAAATTGGGTCACAGTTAAGGGTGTTTTCTCATATCCATTCATTAACCATTTAACTGGCAAATATTGTTTTTCAAAATTCCCCGAAATTGATGTCTTATTTTAATTAATGAATTGGGTAAATATTTATTCAAAAACATTCTATAATTTATTTAGAAAAATGTCTGGGGAAGTCTAGCTCTACCATGTGGGTGTCTCTAGCACATACCTTGATCATCCTAATACCCCTGTGGCCTTTGATCCCCCTGTGATAGTATTCCTCCTCCCTTCTCCCTTATACTGTATACAGAGCACAGCAGAGTGTGGGCCATGCAGCTCAGAGCAGGAAGTACTGTAGCTGAGCAGGGCAATCTTGGGCGCAAAAGGGACACGTGAGGTTGGCAGTCACACTGACAAATTTTAAATATGGAAATGATCAACAAAATAGTGTAGGCAAATGTTTATTTTGTTACAATTCTCTTTGTTTTGTTTGAATTACAAAATAGGGTTGACAGTGGACATCCTTGGCTTGTACTTCTAAATATGTGGAAATTGGTGCAACACAGGTGTGTTGAGGGTGGTTGTTAGGGAAGTATAAATATATTTATTGAATTGGGCCAAGACTACTTCTGTGAGACAGATACTCTAGCTGTTCTGACACCCTTAACAGAATGCCTGATAGGTGTGAAGCCCAATTGTGAGAATAGTTTGCGTAGAATCACCTGCAATCTATTAGTCACCGCCTCAACCATCATTGTGAAATGAAGGTTTAGCCAAGTAATCAGTCTATGAGAGGGGACAAGCTTGGGACACTTCTTTTGTTCCAAGAGGAAGATGGTGTGGACCTCATTGAATGATGGGTTGGGAAGAATGTTCACTGCGATGCATTTGTTATATAGTGCTTACATAACTGTATGGTATGTGCTGTTCGGAGGTCCTCAGTGTGAGCAGCAAAGACTGATAACTGTAGATGTACGTATCTGAGAAGCTCCTCTGAAAACAATTTTTCCCTAAATCAAGACGCATACTTTTATGAATGCATAGTGTGACCTCTTTCTTCTGTGTTACTGTAAAAGGTATGGAATCTGGCTGCTATTCCAATCTATTTGCATCTGTGATGGAACAGCGTATATTTTCCTCTAGACATAGTTGTTTTATGCTTGTGTGAGCGTTCTGTTCAGTACAGGAAGGCCCGGAGTGGGCCAGTGCTGTAAAATGGGAACAACTGCAAAGTGGTGGGAAGTTGCCATGTTAATGAAACATTCCATTCACCACCATGGTCCAGTTAGCATTGTCTGATTGCAGTGTAGGGCCTCTCAAATACTAATGCTGGAATCGGATATTGTAAACTGTTGTAGAATCCACAAATATATACATAAATGTGGCATTACATTGTCTGGTCCGTGGTCACATCTGATGTCTAATCAGCCAGGAGTGTGGGCGAATTGGCCACACACTTGTAGTGTTGCTGCTTTGGGGGAACGGACATGGCTGGAAGACACTACCTTCAGTCAATGGGGCCAAATAAAATAAACTAGCTTAACATCAGCTTATTTTGCTTGAAATAGATTAGCGTGACTGATAGGTGTATATAGCTACTTATTACCGTTCCATACCTGACAGAAGATTTGGCAGTGTGTGTAATCTTCTGTCACTGCAACCTGTTGACCAGTGTCACCCATTCTGGTCCACAGAAGGCTCTCTTGGTAGAATGGCCTCTTCTGGGATCAAATGTAGTCAAACCTCTTTAGCCAAACAAATTGATGATGTCGACATATCAACGTTGTCATAATGTTGAGATTTCCATTAGGGATAGATAGAAATAGACAAAAAGCACACAGTCAACATTACATCAGTATTGGCATGATCAATGTCAATATTACAACCATTTTGACATTCTCATGTTAACATAATGAATGTCGACAAGAGATGCCATACTGGCTATTGTATGTGAAAGCTGCATTGATTCCAGATGGTTTTTGTAGCTCTTTACTCATGAAGATGCTTTGGAACGTTCCATCTCTCTCGGGATCCTAAATAATAACCTTGGTCTCTGTGGAAATGTTTACAGATCAGCAACTTTCCGCATACAGTTGTCTTGCATCACACAAGATGTGTTTACAATGACCCTAAACCACATTGTTAAATTGCAGTTCAATTAACACTTATACATCCAACCTACTTTAGATTCTTTCCTGTGCGGCTTATTAAATCTCCTTCTAGTGTGTAGAATACATTACTGTGCTAATAATCTGAGAGGGTAATGTACAACAGCACTAAGGGTACAGGGCTCTGCTAATCTGGCACAGTCTGTTTATATAAACTGTTTTCTTATTTTACTGACTATTTTACTAGTCACCTTGCTCTGGGAGACACAAGGCACAGTCCGCGTGCTGAGGCTTGTTGCCGTTTACTCCCAATATTTTTAGTTGCTGATTAACTTTACCATTGTTTTAATACTGCCGTTTTTATGCCTTTTTTTATTCAGCTTCTCTTTAATTTTTTTGTAATCTTTTTCTGTCCATCTGGATGTTATACTTCCGCTAATTGCACACCCTGCCAGATGTAACCTACGCAGTGCGCCCTAGATGGCTGCCTCAGATGGTTCTTTCTTGGGCAGAATGAACAACACGTGGAGCTATTAATTCAGTGCAATTAATATTACATGTCTCAGTGACAATATATGTGTCTTAGTTTCTTGTATGGCTTTTCGCACACATTGTAACCCTAGTAGTGCGCCCAAAATGGCTGCCTCGACTGGTACGCCCATGGGTGGGATGAAAAAAATACTTGGTACTGATGGGTATATAAGGACTCTGCTTCTTCCTTTTATTATGCTGCAAACTCCCTATTTCATGTCAACCTATGTAGTAGGCCCAAAATGGCTGCCTCGCAGTGGGATGTGGAATAAATCATGAAAAAGAGGAGAGTGATGAGTACCAACCATTCAGCTCCTATCTGTCATTTCTACTTCAGGTTCCATAGGGGGTCCACAGGGTTGACCTTGGGGTATAGCTGGATCTGGATCTACGGGCACCACGCAGTTAAAGCTTTGCTGCTCCCAGGATGCACTGGGTCCATCGTCCTATATACCTCGCCCCAGCCACAGGCACCTCAGTTTTAGTTGGTGCCCGGCCGGAGTCGGGTCACCCTAGGCAGAGGGGCTGTTGGGCAGCCCCTAAGCTTATCTTTAGTTTAATTAATTTTTTTTTTTTTACTTTTTATGAGCGGCAGCTTTAGACTGGATCGTCTAGGATCGTCTAAGCTGCCGCTCCTCCATCCCCGCTGGCGCCGCGGCGGGACCTCAAAGCCTGCACTAGCACAGGCTCTGGGCTCTCCCTGGACTGCTGCCGGACGAGACGGGGTTAAGGTAAGCGACGGGTCGCTGCTTGCAGTGACCCGCGTGTATGCACCTTTTATGCAGTCTTTAGCCTCCGGTCTCTGGGGATAGACCGGAGGCGCTAGTACAGTGACGGCGGGCTCCCCCGTTAAGGCATACCCCGCCGGTCCACTAGACCACCAGGGACCAACAGCCGTCCCTGCTTAGCGGCTCCTCCCCTCAGCTCAGCGCGCCTTTCCTCATGTGCACTGGCGACACTGAGCTGCTTCCACCGGCGGCCACTCCTCCTCTGAGGTCTCCGTCGGCTATCTTTGTAAGGATGGGCAGCACAGATCTCTCCGGTGCTGTGTGGTCGATCCCCCTGTGTACCTCTCTCCTTCTAAAGGTTAGTGTACACAGCGCTATAGCCCTCCCAGACACTGAATCTGGGAGGTTGATTGTAGTGACAAAAGTGCAGATTTTACTTTCTGCATGGTATGTGACTTTTTGCTAGTGCTGACTGTATCTGCTGTATTTCTACTGTCAGTCTATTCCTATCCCTTTCCTTCTCCTCCAGCCCTGGCAGGTGTGTGTGGGAATGGCTTTTCAAGGATCTCGCATATATAAATTCACGTATTTGTGAGGTCTGTCACATACTGTTGTGTGCTTGTGTGCTGCACACTTGGGAGTGCTAGCTTCCCGGATTGTTTTGCTATATATCTTTGGGTATATATCGTTATATCTGTTGTTTAGCATATCTGATGAAGTTGAGCACTCGGTGGCTCCCAGTCTGCTCACTTGTAGACGCTGCGCTACAGTGGGGAGTATGGAGGATTTAGCACATGATGGTGTGTGTGCCAGGTGCCGTCTGTTACCAGGTTCCTCTCATCCCGCAACGTCGGGACCAGATCCACCTTGGGCGATGTTTTCTCAAGTGTTGGTTTCCATCGTGTACCGTCTGGCGATTCTGATCTCCCTCCCCCATAGGGGTTTACCACAACCAGCCATCTCTTCTTCTCCAGGTGTACCACAATTGTTGCAGTCTCCCCCTGGGCCTCAGACAGTTCATCCATATGCGGGGTTCCCTATGTATGTGCAGTCTCCTCCTATGACAAAGCAGTCAGTCATCCCTTTTCAAGGTGTCCCACAAGCTAATCCCCCGTGGGTCGATGTGCTCTCCAATTCTGTACAGAGTTTGGCGGCTCCTCTTCGGCTTTTCAATCCATACTGCGTTGTGACAAGCCTCACAAGGCGTCAAAACGCACTGTTCCGTCATCACAGTCTGCGCAGTTATCAGACTCAGATGCTTCCTCGGATGAGGGCGAGTTGCATGAGGATTCTGATTCAGATTCCCCTGCTCAGGAGGTGGAGACGAGGTCTACCATTAATGTCCCAGCGTTATTGTGGGCGGTGCGCTCCATTTTAGATATTGAGGATAATGCTCCGGGCCCCTAAGTCCAAATATTCAAACTTTAAGCAGGCGAAGGTGACGTCGTCTGTTTTTCCTTTATCTGACCAACTGACTGATCATATGGCGGAGGCCTGGCAGTCACCTAGTAAGAGGTTTCAGCCGCAGAAACTTTTCAGTACTAGTTATGCGTTTCCTGCTAGTCATTGCAAGAAGTGGGAAACTCCACCGGCCGTGGATTCTCACGTCACTCGCCTCATCAAAAGTGCTACCTTCTAAACCTCAGCCTTTCGGTCCTTTCGGACTCAGGGTAAGTCCAAGGGTCAATCTTTCCCGAGATCGTCGTCAAACAAGACTGCCCCTAAACCAAAAAAGCAAGCCTGGAACACTAAAAGATAAGCCTTTAACCTGATTGGACGGGCCTCTCTCTGGGGGATCCCAGAGTGGGAGGCCGACTACTTCGCTTCGCCCAATGCTGGTGCAATACAACCACGGATGCTTGGGTACAAGAAGTGGTCTCCCAGGGGTATGCCCTGTCCTTCTGGAACAGACCCCCTCAGCATTTCTTCTGCACGAGCCTTTCCCTAGACAAGACCAAGGCGTTGTTGATCCAGGAAGCCATAGAGTCCTTGCTGAAAGCAGGGGTAGTTGTTCCATTTCCGCCATCTCAACGCGGTACCGGGTTACTACTCTTCTCTATTTCTGGTTCCGAAACCAAATGGGTCATATCGGCCCATTCTCAACCTGAAATCTTTGAATAAGTAACTCAAAGTGCCTAGGATGGAAACTTTTCGTTCCATCATTCTGGCTATGGAACCAGGGGATTATATGGTCTCCCTGGATATACAGGACGCCTACCTCCATGTTCCTATTGCCCCTTCACACCAGCAGTATCTGAGGTTTGCTATACAACATCTTCACTACCAGTTCCAGGCTCTACCCTTTGGTCTTTCCACGGCTCCGAGGGTGTTCACAAAAGTGATGGCTGTCATGGCGGCACTTCTGCGCAACCAAGGTATACGGCTTCTGCCGTATCTAGACGACCTTCTATTGCTGGGCTGCTCTCCGGAGGTCCTTTTACATCTGCACCTGACGATCGCTTGTCTCCAAATGCACGGGTGAGTAGTAAACTGGAAGAAGTCCTCTCTCATTCCATCAGAGGATGGTTCATTTGGGAGCCCTTCTAGACTCCCGTCAGCAACGGATCTTCCTGACTCCGGAGAAGGTTGCCTCTCTACAACTGCGAGTGAGCAGTTGTCCTAAAGAGTTCCGAGGTATCAGTGTACTCGGCAATGAGAGTTCTAGGGTCCATGGTGTCGGCATTCGACATGGTGGAGTATGCCCAATTCCATTCCAGGCTCCTGCAGAGGCTGATTCTATCCAAGTGGAACGGGTTGCCTCACAGATTCAGGACGCAAATGCTTGTATTGCCTCTGGAGGTGCGCCCATCATTGACCTGGTGGCTGGAGACAACTCATCTCACCAAGGGCCGCCCCTTTTGGATCCCGGACTGGGTCCTTCTCATGACGGATGCCAGTCTTCGGGGTTGGGGGGCGGTGTTGGGTCCTCTTTCACCTGGGACGTTGGACAGTGGAAGAAGCGGTTCTTCCCATCAATATTCTCGAACTTCGGGCCGTGTACAGGTCCTTCCAGTTGTCTGGTCACGCTCTTCACGGAAGAGCAGAACAAATTCAGTCCGACAACGCCACCACAGTGGCGTACATCAACCGGCAAGGAGGGACTCGCAGTCGAGCAGCGATGTCGGAGGTGTCACACATCCTGTCCTGGGCGGAGTGCCACCTTCCGCCATCTCGGCAGTCTTCATTCCAGGAGTTCTGAACTGGGAAGCGGACTTCCTCAGCCGTCACGACGTGCTTCCCGGGGAATGGTCCCTTCATCCAGAGGTCTTTCAACTGCTCGTCGACAAGTTGGGACTGCCGGAGGTGGACCTCATGGCTTCCCTTCACAATTGCAAATTGCCAGTGTACGGATCCAGGACAAGAGACGCCGGCGCAACCTTAGTGGAAGCGCTGTCAGTGAAATGGACATTTCAACTAGCGTATCTCTTCCCTCCGATAGCCTTGCTGCCTCGGGTCCTTCGGAAATTCAAAGAAGACGGCGGCACGCTTCTGCTGGTGGCACCAGCTTGGCCCAGACGTCCCCGGTACTCCGATCTTCTGAGTCTATCCATCGACTGTCTGTTTCTTCTGCCTTAACGTCGGGACCTGTTGTCGCAGGGGCCCTGCCTACACCCGGACCTGGGTCGTCTGTCTTTGACGGCGTGGCTCTTGAAACATCAGTCTTGAGAGCCCGGGGCTTTTCCAGCTCAGTCATCGGCTCAATTCTACAGGCACGGGAGCTCTGTCTCCTGCGCTCTGTCTCCCGCCCCTCTCCCACCCCCCACCCCCCTCCCGCACCAACTGGAAAAATACCGTGATTCGCAAGTCAATTGTGAGGTGGCAGTGCCAAAATTGCACAAATCTAATTGTATAATATTGACTCTGTTTCCTCCTCATTGACCTGTAAATCGCAGCATTTTGCTATGAGTTGGCGGGGCTTAAACATGGTGCCCGCTCTCTCGTCTGTCGGGGGGGGGGGTTCTGGATACTCAAACCCATGCGCTATTGATTATGACCATATCGACACATCATGCCACACCTATACCACACCCAAAATTGGCATATATGATCAATATTAAGGGCTTTTCAAAATGTATTATGTACATGTACACTGTTCTCATGTTATTTCTCTTGCTGTGCATGACCTTCATCTGCACAGCTTTAGTATGAAGAGAGGAGTTAATGACGCACTTTTTTATTTTAGCATTGATGTTTGAAATTCATTGGGTGGCCTGTCTTTAGGTGGGACTCCTGCCATCAGACAGCCCATGGAATTCCAGGAATTCTGGCCTTTGTCCACAAGCTCCTATTTAAACACTTTCCTGGAACCGTTTTACCATTTATTAGTGTTGCCAAAGAATAATAATGCACATCCAGAACATGTAAATTCTTTTATGCAGTTTGGAAGTTCAAATGTTTTTCTTGTTTTTTTTTTTTTTTTATTTAACTATGTTGTTCCAAGTATCTATTGAGCAAGTCCATAAAACATGGCTGTTGCATATCAGATCTTAAAGGCACTCTGTAATCTTGGGACAATATTTGCTTTAAATTTAAAATCACTCCTAGATGTCTGCTTTTTTTTTTTTTTTTTTTAAATAGTCTTTGCACCCTGCATAAAATTGAGCAAAAGATCAGATTGCTGGAGCTGCTATTGCATAAAGTGTCATTTTGATTCTGCTTGTTCCCAGGAGAGTGTCACCTGATCATAAGCTGAGCCAGTCAGTATTCAAGTTTCTTCGTGGTTACATAATGGCAGAAGGGGGATCGGGTGGGTATACTATGAATTAAATGTCGTCTGCTCACTACATCATGTTACTGTGGGGGAGGAGCAGGGCTGGCTCGAGGCACATTCGACCACTGTGGTTGAACAGGGGCACCACCCCATAGAGAAGGCGCACCCCTCCCAACCATCTGATTTCAGTGGGACAGTCCTGTTTTTCGGGCAATTCCCCGCGGCCTGAAGTGTCCCATCGGTGGTCAAGACATGAGGAATGGATGCCGTGCAGGGAGAGGGCTGGGGGCAGCCCAGCTACTGAAGGAGTGATCGGCTGGCCCCCCAGCTTGACGTTAAATGGGAGGTGTGCCATTCGGGCACACCCCCAGATAGCATCATTTAGATTCGTGACCTATGGTGATTAGGTCACACCCCCAGGGTAAGGAACTTCTGAGTCCCTGTCTGCACAGGGCGCGGCCCCTCCTCGAGCCGGCCCTGGGGAGAAGGGTACTAATTGCCTGAGTCTCTTTGAGGGGCCTAAGCCAGCTACTGAGGGGTGAAATGTACCACTTTGCAGCATGTTGCACATAGAATTTGACATTTTATTGGTGGGGAGGGACGTGGCCAAGGCCTCCCAGATTTGGCCACACTCCCTCAGTACCTGGGCCTCGTGGATGGGTCTGATAGCATGGCACTTTGCAAACTGTACATCATTTTTTACAGCTTGTATCAAAACACTTAAGAAACAAACAACTTCGTGTTTCTTGCAGATAAGATTGTGATTTATGTTAAAGAAAATACTTTATTTTATAAGGCATTGTACCTTTTAACTGTACCCAGTGTTGTCCAATTCGACCATTAACATCTTGGTAACATCACAAATGATATCAGATCTTGACACTTGTGCTCCTCCACAAGCCCACAGATAGTTCTGGGACATTGGAAACAATGTTTTGCATTTTCAGACTTAAGCTGGAGCGACGGGCATTTGTTCTGAAATCGGAAACGAATGCCCGTCAACAGTGATTGTGCGTCCACACTGGACGACTTTAATGAACGACGTAACAATCACTGATACGTAATTTATTAACAATGCACTGGCCGCTAGCGATGTGCAGTACATCAAACCTGGCGAATGTCGCTAGCGACTGTGGGAGTGCGCAAACATGCGCACACAGTGAGCGATGTAGGCGATATGTCGTCCCGGCTTTGGTCCAGTGTGTACCTAGTTTTAGACTTGCATGTAGTGTGCTAGCATTAGACACGCTAGTATACTGCAAGAAAATAACATCAGTGGGTATGTGACTGTACATGGCCCTGATCAGGGAACTGATCAACCATTTCACACAGTCTATTTCTGCACAGCAACTCTGCAATACTAACGCTTTCTGCTCAGAGAAGCCCCCTCCTAACATAGCAGCCTGCTGCAAATGAAGGAAAGGGAGAGCGATGGGCAGATTTAGTTAAATATAAACACTACTCTATAATGCATCTTGTTTAATACATAAATTTCGAAATTGGTCTTTCTCTTACGCTTAAACTGAGTGCATCTTCTTTAAACTAGCCTAATAAAACTTTGGACTATGGGTTATGTGAAAAGCCACATTCAACTTAGTAACTAAGTAATTAGTGGACATGTTTATTATGTCCCGCCTTACCCCAAAACTTTCATTTCTTATTGCCACAAATCACGGCAATAGGACATGTTTTTCTTGTTGTTTTCATGGGAATGTACTGAACATGTCTTGCAGGGACACTGGTTCCACGCGTGCAAGCGCCTGCTGGCAGAGAGGAATCCTTCGGATTGCACTCCCTGAACAAGTTGTGGTAATGTAGCCCCAAGGCTACAATGGCTAACTCCATCTAAAGATGGCTATCTGGTGCAAGCTACCCTTTCTAGAGCTTAGTACATTTCATTTGACTGATATAGTGACACCTTTGCTTTCTGATGGTTCAATGTACACAGACTTTGTTTAAGGCTGAAAATGATTAAAAATATTGTATAAAATTACCTGCAGGCTGTGTATAGAAACATGAATGCATTCTGTGTTTAGATTTGGGTCCCATTCCCAAGATATCTCATTATGGTATGCAAATATTCCAATAACCAAAATACCCCTGATCCCAAGCATTTTGGATATGGGAGACTCAACCTGTACTGGGCATAACCTATAATGCGCTCTGAAGTTTACTAACTAAGCCTTGGGTGGAGATAAAATGAACAGAGAAAGTCCCAACCAATCTGCTCCTAACTGTCCTTTTTCAAACACAGCCTGTGACATGGCAGTTAGAAGCTGATTAGCTGGGACTTACAATGAATATATCTCCATCCAAGGCTTAGTAAATGGAGCCCAAAGGAAGAAGCCATGAAGCAAGTTTGGCTGTATATTTGTTGCTATATATGATAAGATATGGCATACCATGGCTTCAGTGCATTTTGTTTCCTACTTTCCCGTTAATCAGCATAGGAGGGGCGAGACCTGATCGCTCCGTGCCACCAAACCCGTACAATTTATCCCAAACACTCCCTTGGGTGAAATATGGCATAATGTTAACACAGCATTATACAAGTTTTTGTGCTTTATTACTTCAAAACCACATAGACGTTGTCTGGGTTAGAACCAGCCTCTGTTAATTTACATTTCAGCTCATTTAAGAAAATGCTAATTTTCCACCAGTTGGCAGCACTAGACTGTAGGGAAGGTAACGCTATACACATTCCCCGAGCTGTCTGACTAGTAGAATTCCTGCTGGTGTGTTGCTATGTGACCTCATGTAGTGTAAATAGCAACATCTCTGCACTGTATCACTATCATGTCTAACACCAGGCAGATCTATTTCACAGAGTGAAAAGTAAATGAGTTGCAAATGTTAAAGGAATAAATGATAAATGTGCCTGTGTTCATAAGTAAATAGATATAGCTGCCATGACTGGTCCGTCTAAGACAGATGCCATAAATATCCAATAAAAGGGAAAAAGTGTCGTAATAGTCTGTGTAAGCTAGTAACCGTTTAGCTATGTACATTGCAACATGTCATGTATGAAGTCGTTTCCTGTTACATGCCAGGATTTAATATAAAAGGTCCTTCGGAGCAGTGATTCCAGTCCTCAAATACCCCCAACAGGTCATGTTTTCAGGATTCTTTTAATTATGCACAGGTGAGTTAATATACAGATATTTTGCTGGGACAAATTATCCCACCTGTTAACACAGATGGATATCCTGAAAACATGACCTGTTGTACTTGATAACTGGAGTTGGGAAACACTGCTTGGGAGTAATTTACTAGCCCCTCTTACAGTGGTTCTGCTACCTTTTTGAAATGGAAATAAGTGACACAGCATATGTGAGATGCCTGCAGACAGTATGACTGGTCTTTTAGAAGACCCCACCAACATACTCCAGAGCTCAGTAAAATTGGACTGAACCATATGAACAAATCATGCATGACAATAAGTTGTAGAGCAAAACTTAGACGACTATTGGGGACCAGTATTATCTGTGGCGTCCTCACAGCATACTTGTGTAGTGCTGTATGTCTGGACAGATCTAACAAGCTGCGTTACCTCTTCGGGAATATATCCGCATAAAATACAAAAACAAATGGATGTGTAATGAAGTAAATGGACTCTACAATGATGCATTGTATTTACTTTTATGCATAGTCCTACATTATGTATGTGCACATAAATATCCCTGCATGTTTGTTTGGGCACTGTTGCTTTGCATAGAGCTCTTTTCATTTCGCCAAGGCAGAAAAACAATTTCTTAGATATAACAGCTGGAAATTGTGTGACAGAATCATTGTTTATGCAGTCAGACCTATTCCCACGTGTGTGTGTGTGAGAAATACTAGGTGACTGGCCATTCCTCTTCTTCATAGGTGTTGAATGCACAGAGGGCAGGATACAAGGCAGCTATCATTTACAATGTGGACTCTGATGACCTCATCAGCATGGGATCCAATGATGGTACGTATAAATCTCCCCTGTGAAGCTAAGCAAAGGGGAACATGCAAACCACCTTATATAATTACTATTTTGTAAATCCTTTACTAAGAAATGTAAATAATGCAAGGGGAGAAGAGGACAGGGAAGGTACAGAAAATAGATGGCATACTTTAGTTTTTTCCTGTATATTTTAGTTTTATATATCCCTGTGTTAGTAGGAATTGCTATTTTTAAAACAAGGTGTATGTTGTCTCATTTCTGAATGTTCTTATGTGTTTCAGTTGACATTCTAAAGAAAATTGACATTCCATCAGTGTTTATCGGGGAGTCTTCAGCGCGGATTTTGCAGGAAGAATTCACCTGGGAGAAGGGGTAGGATATTCTGCTTCTTACTGCTGCATTCTGCGTTCTCCATGAGAGTGAGATGAAGGTTCCTTCCCCAAGAAAACCTCATTAGAAAAAACAAAAACAAATCCGCTACCGGGTAATGCAGTTTCCATACACATAAACCAAAGACTTTAATACCCTTAAATGTAGTTCTCAAAGCAGAATTGTTTATTATTATAGCAAACATTTTGTTCTGTTTCAGTAGTACTGTGAGGAAATCATATAGATGGTATATGTCAGCACAGTTTTGTTGGCTGTAAAAAGAGCTTTTCTGTGTCTGTGATCAGGGCTTTATATAGCATTGTTCTGTCCTATGACCTCCTCCATTAATACATCCTAAATTGCTAAATCCACATGCTGCTAAATAAGTGGGCATCTGGCATAAAGAACTGACAAACTATACAAATGATAAAGGAATAAGCATAAATAAATCTGCTGCTGCCATATATTTGTTTGCTTAATAATAAAGTACCAGTGATCATGGGGAGAAATGTAAAATAATCCTAGATGACTTTCCCCTATGATTATCGCAATCAGGCTTTAAAGCCCAATTCCCGGGGCTCTTGTGGAGGTAACAAATTGCAGTTGTTCCTTGGCGCCTGAGAGGGCTAGACGCCTGTGTACGGGATGTGTGTACCATTTCCTTCTAACCAGCCACCGTCTTTGCTGTTCTTTTTGCACAGTGCATATCTTGTGTTAATCCCGGAAGTCACCCTGCCTTTGGAGTACTACTTGATACCATTCCTGATAATAGTTGGGATTTGTCTGGTGCTAATTGTCATTTTTATGGTATGTATTACAGCTCAGACTGTTTGTTTGTATTGGTCATAATGTTGTTTGAAGAATGGAACCATATCTGTGATACAGAACTAGATCTAGCTAGCACTGTCTGTTCACTCTGGTCACCTACACATATAGTGGTGGTAGCCGTTATGTGGTGTGGTCATTATTCATGAGGATGCAGCTGTTACATAATTAGAACGTCCCAGGGGAGGGTATAGGGTATACACAGCTTATTTTACATCGATTTTTTTGCTATATCTAGAACACATACTGGAAAACTTATTGAAATAATTGTTCAGTTACTAGTATTGGGAGAAGCATTGCACCACGTGTGTTCTGGACACCTGTGCAAACACATAGTCCTGGGGTTAGGTCCACAGAGCGCCAGTGGGTAAGGGTCCTAAAGTTGATTCTGAGTATTTTTTTTTTCCAATAGAATATTTTTAAATGTCCACAATATTTCCTGGACATTTATAAATATCTGTTACATGTGAAACACAAAGATATGTTAGATTCAGTAAGGATCTATGTATGAGAAGATAGGCAATGGTTCCATTCTATTCCTTATATTTGGGTCCTTTTATTTATGGCGATTCCTAGTACAGTATATACAGATGTGTCCTTTCTTCCATCTGGTTCAGTTGCACCAAATAGCCCCTCTTGTAGCGCCAGGTCCCATGCCTCTCGGCCGCGCTAAGTTTCTTTCACACTCATAATGTGCGTCTTATTCGCATAGATAAAACAAAACTACATTGCTGGCGTACACTGATCAGTTTGATGTGCGCCATTTGCGTCTGAATTCATCTTGCGCTGCATGGCGTATGGACGACCAGTAAGTGAGAACACATCTGTAGGCATGCGGTCATAATATCAACAAGAACATTGCAGACAATGTTCTTGTTGGCACCAGATCTCGACTCTGTTATTATGGTAATTAAAGCATTTTAACGCTGTCGGCAGTCTAAATGTGAGCATACTACTTAAACAGCAGGTTTACAGTTAGACAGACAATAGCAATTAATGTGTTTTAATTGGCATTTTAAGGGGGTCGATATTATGGTGCCAACAAGTACATTGTCTGCAATGTTTTTGTTGACAAAGCCTACCCAACCCCATTGTATAGTGTTGGTTGCCATTTGTGGAGTTTTTCAGTGAATGTTGCATCATAATTTAGGATTATTACTCACTGTTTCACCTGAATATCTGTCTGTACAGGTTCCCTATATTTATTTTATAGCTAATAGTGGCGTATCAATACCTGAGGGGACCCGTGAGCAGCGGGCCTTGTCCCAAGCCCAGCATCTTGTCTTGTGCCAGCAGGCGGGTCCCTCCTCCTCTGCGGCGCCATCTTCCCAATGATAATCTGGAAGATGGCACATGCACTCAAAAGAGCAAAGGCTCCTGGAAAATGGCGCCATGAAGGGGAAGGAACCAGCTTGCTGGCACAAGGTAAGTATACTATGGGTGCACGGTGTGCGGTGCAGGGGACTTCTGGACCCAGTGGCCTATATGTACTGCACAGTCTGCACCCAATATAAATACACTTAAGGCTAGTAGCTGTTTACTTCAACTCTATATAACTATTTTATTAATTAGAATCTTAATTCGTACTTGCCATTGACAGTTTGTGTTGTGTTGTTCTGACAGAGCGCTCGCTCTGAATCCGGGCCAGTCATTTTTTTTTTTTTTTTTTTTTTTTAAGAACTGCCTCCTGGTCGCTCGCATAGCTGTGGGTGACCACCCACAGCTATAGCGAGCGGCCATGATGATGGTCGCGATGGTCAAGACCATCGGGCTTGCAACGAGGCCCTTGTGGTAGGGTCTCGTTGCCGCAAGCCTCAGAGAGTGGGCTGTTGCGGGGAAGCTTTCCAATAACTTTGAAACCCCCCAGGGGTGGGGATTGTGGGGCTAGTGTATGGTGCCCAGCTTGCGTGCTCTAGATAGACATCGTACAGGATTATATAATAGATCTATAATGTAACTAGGTTCCATTACTAAAGGTGCCTACACACTAGATGATGTGCTCACGGTGCGATATCGTGAACGATTTCCTTTGAACTCTTCATGGCACTCCAGGACATATGTTGCTAAATAGTGTACAATCTGACCAGTGATCTAACGATTTATCGTGCATCGTTAACAATTTCTAAATCTTTAGATCGTGCACGATATATCATTAGATAACCAAAACACCTGACTATTATCTTAAAGATTTCAGACAAATTTAAATACTGGACGGGCATAACTAGGGGGTATATAAAGCAGGCGCCATTTTAGGTCTGTGCACTTCTGCTCTGTGACTAGTGAGGCTTGGTGCATACCTCCTGAACGCAGTACATTGCTATTGTACTCTGCTTTTATTTGTTTTGCCTGGCTTAACAAAGTTCTTCAATACTATGTTCTATCCTGTATTCTGTGGTGATGGATTCCTATCGTTGGGACAGTCACTCTCGCATGTCCCTGCTGATGAAGATTAGTGGACATTTGGGGACAAGAAAATATGCGATTTAAAAAAAAAAAAACATGGTGTTACTGTGTCTCTACTTACCAAGCCCTGCCTCTGACGTCTCGCCGACATCTTCGGCTTCCACCTCCTCTCCCTCTCGCTCGGCCATCAAGACTGCTGACCCTCGCTGAGGCTCTTGCTCCAGAACAAATGAAATTAAATTGTAGTACCACAAGGTGGGGTTGTACAGATCCTCAGCATCGGCTCCAGACCTCTTGGGCTCCTCAACTTTCTTTTGTTCCTTCACAAAAACGATCCTGAGGTTTTGGATCTTCCGCCTCACCCATGGAACTGATGTGGCGATGTAGTACTGGCTACGAAATTTGGCCAAAGCCAATAACTTTTTATTTTTGTTGGCATGGTCCCCGACAGCTAACCCTCGAGAGACATTCAGACATTCGTGGGACTGGTACATCTCCAGGAGGCCAATAATGAAATCTCCCTCCTTATCGAAAGACATGACTATGAGAAAAACCAAAGATTTTTCACAAATGTCCATTTAATTAAAGAAAAAATTATTTTACGTGATCTTACTTAAATAGTTTAGTTTTTTTTATAGTATTTTTAATTTTGCTGTATGTTTTAATGGTACTTATAGCCTTTTTCATTTTGACTTTTTTTTTTGGCTTTTAAAATAGTTTAATTAGAATACATTCATTATTTGAATATATTTATAATCTGCATTATAACTGTTATTTTTAAAAACAAATTTATATACACTATTTTGGGCTACCGTAGTCCACCAAATACATTTAGTGGTCAGGGTTATTATACATGATATAAACATTGGTCAGTGGCACATGCTTTGACACATAGGTGGCCAGGGGTGGGCACACATTGGTGAGCAGTGGGTCTTGTATTTATAAACATTGGTGGTCAGTGGCACATGCGTTGACAAACAGGTGGCAAGGGACGGGAACACTTGGTGGTCAGTGGGTCGTGCTTTTAATTGGTGGTCAGGGTTTGCAATAATCTTGGAGGTCAGTGGATACATTGGTGGTCAGCTTCACTTATCTATATACTTACTAAATTAGAAGAGCGTGCGAACGGGTGTGCCAGCGTCCTCATCCTTCCAAAGCACGATGCTGCACAAAATGGAGACTGGGCAAGGCCGGCTAGATGTCTGTCAAGTGACACGGATCGGATGACAGATCGTGAGTACAAAAACATGAATGATCTTCACAAAATCGTGTACGAGATTGGCAAGTCTTACCTGCAGCAGGCACGGTCTGAAGATACGGCGGGCGAAGCGCGGGTAAGCGCGTCGTTATCATGATTTCCACATTTTGCATGAATTTTCTTTCTGTTTCATCGAAATCGGACGAATTTTGCAAAATATTGTCTAGTGTGTAGCCACCTTTAGATTATTCTCTTTCAATGTGTTATTACTAAAAAAAAAAACCTCATATCTGTATTTTGTTCTTCTCTTATCCAAATATAGATCACCAAGTTTGTGCAGGACCGGCACAGGGCCAGGAGGAACAGACTGCGCAAAGATCAGCTGAAAAAACTCACAATTCACAAATTTAAGAAAGGTAGGTGAATGGCGTATAGCCAGATGTTCTGTATAACTGTTGTGCTGTATTGCATCTGAGATGACTGTTGTGCTATATTGCACCTGAGGTGACTGTGTGGTGCTATATTGCACCTGAGGTGCCTGTGTGGTGCTATATTGCACCTGAGGTGCCTGTGTGGTGCTATATTGCACCTGAGGTGCCTGTGTGGTGCTATATTGCACCTGAGGTGACTGTGTGGTGCTATATTGCACCTGAGGTGCCTGTGTGGTGCTATATTGCACCTGAGGTGACTGTGTGGTGCTATATTGCACCTGAGGTGACTGTGTGGTGCTATATTGCACCTGAGGTGACTGTGTGGTGCTATATTGCACCTGAGGTGCCTGTGTGGTGCTATATTGCACCTGAGGTGCCTGTGTGGTGCTATATTGCACCTGAGGTGCCTGTGTGGTGCTATATTGCACCTGAGGTGCCTGTGTGGTGCTATATTGCACCTGAGGTGCCTGTGTGGTGCTATATTGCACCTGAGGTGCCTGTGTGGTGCTATATTGCACCTGAGGTGCCTGTGTGGTGCTATATTGCATCTTTTTTTTCTAAGGAAACTATTTTAAATCTCTTACTTGTAATGTACTTATGAGAAGGACTTCACATTAACTGTTCCTAATTAATTTAATGCATTCATAATTCATTGCATTCTGGAATGGCATTCTCCTCCTGGCCGCTCCCTCTCAGCTTTGCTGAACAACAATCATTTTGGACTCCTGCATTTTTTTTTTTGTGTCTCTCCTCAGAATAACTCTGCTGTAATCTGTTAAGCGTCTCATTGATGTTTTGCCATGAAGTGCTCTGCTAACAAGATCTTGTTAGATATGGGCTGCACACCAACGTTTCTGCGGCTGCAGATTTCGGGTTTGTTTTTATGGAGAAGCGAGTAAGAGTACAGTAACACCTGCACCACTCTGTGTTGCGTTTATCCAGTTTTTGGAAAACCCATATTAACTTCACAGTCGGCTTAGTTAAAATTTGAATGAATGCATTGTGATTTAATATTGGAAATAAGGCAAGTATGCTTGTTCACATATTTCTTGGGAAATAAAGATCACAGGAACCCAGCATAACCTGCACAGGTGTAGCTCACTTCATTGGTTGTGACAAAAAGCCCTGTATTAAGCTAAATAAGCTCTGGTTCAGGAGGCCAATGCTTATGACCATCCAAAAGCATTCAATAGACCTTATTTGGGGTTATAGTTATGTTTGTGTTTTCTGCACACTCCTCCCCTAATTGGTATAACTCGGATACCTTCCTATGACATACCTGTGTTATGCATTGTGCATGCCTGATGCCTGCAGATAGAAATGGACTGTGTAGGAGCAGATGGCTTAGGCATTGAAGCAATGCATTCAGTACCTGCTGACAGAGGGCCTGATTCAGCATGGATCGTTATTCTGCTTATATGCATGCAACGCAGTTGTTAATATCAGCGGTGATATGTAAATGTCTGCATTCGCATTGCGATTGCAGTCTGACATAAGGATGCCCACTTCCCCATACTTACATCTGTATACTTTGACAACATAGCTAAACAATCGATAACATCGAGTAACATCGGACCCATACGCACAGTTAAGGCAGATCAGACCTCACCCATGAATTTCTTACTTCAGCGCATGCTATGAGGCCTCATTGTGCGTATGGTTTCGCTGTGGATGATTAATGCACGCCCCTGCAATGCCGTCCCAACGCACAGGCACACCTGCGTCCCCCCCGGGTCCCCACCAACAAACAGTACTTCCTGTCACTCACTCTGCCATGGGTCTGCGTAGCCTCTGCGATCGCAGTGAAGCATTTGCATGCGCAGCAACAATCGTCTACGTGCGTGTAAGCAGCTGCTTTCCTTGCTGAATCAGGCCCAGAGAACGGACCACAAGCTTTAGCTAACCTAGATCCATTAGTAACATGCAATAGCGCTTTTTTTCCTATACACAGCACAATGACACAAAACTACAACTTGCATTCTGCTGCATAACAAATGTAACTTCACGATCAATTTTCACGCACTCTTGCAGCACAGGGAAACGTTTTAACATCTCTTAGGCCCAGCTATACAATCTTCTGTCCCTTGCTTAATAGCAACGTTTGGGTAGGGGCCGCCCTTCCTGTTTTAACCTCCTAAGCACCCCCTCACCATCCCTTAACTGCAGACCTAGAAGTGGCATTCCCTAGTTCAGCCAGTGATTGTTTTAAATATGGACTCAGGGACTTGAGGAACATTTACATTATGACTTGATATGCATTTCTACATTGCCTGGCTTCTATATAGACACTTCATAAGGTCTAGAAAGAAGTTCTGGTCCGGAGCAGTCAGGGGAACGGCCACTTCTCCTTGTACGGTAACGCGAGGGTCACATTAACACCTCCCACTGGTGAGCAGATCTCAGATGTGTAAATATTTAGATGCTGCACAAATTCTACTTTACCATCTGTAATGAATCAGGAAGAAAGTATGTAACAAAGACAGCCTAGTACTCCGCAGTCATCTATATTTAGTCCCCGTGACACTGGCCATGTATAATATGTTTGCATTGTTGAAATTTAATTACCTTGTCACATTTTTGGTTAACTTGTGTGATGTTGCTAATGGATAACTAACTGAATTAGTGGCTGCAGAATACAATGAAAATGTGATGTGCATTACAGGGGATGAGTATGACGTGTGCGCTGTCTGCCTGGATGAGTACGAGGAGGGAGATAAGCTACGGATATTACCCTGCTCACATGGTGAGGAAAACACACATTATTTATTTCTGGAATCTATAGAGTAGTTATATTATCCTCATGCCATTTCAGGGGCTTATCAGAAAGACTTGATATTAAGCTATAGCAGATTTTATTGCTGATTTTAATTGGCTGATAACAGAGGACAATAGTGTACTGCCAATGGGGTAGCATGTCACATTGCTCATTTTACCAAACTTCTCAATACACATGTTTTTCTCCGGCTAGCCTATCACTGCAAGTGCGTTGACCCATGGTTAACCAAAACAAAGAAGACTTGTCCAGTCTGCAAGCAGAAGGTGGTCCCATCCCAAGGAGATTCCGAGTCTGATTCAGACAGCAGCCAGGAAGAAAATGAGGCTTCTGAGAATACACCTTTGCTCCGACCTGTCGCATCTGCCAGCACTCAGTCATTTGGAGCCATATCTGAATCTCACTCACAGCAGAGTATAATAGAATCTTCGTCTGAGGAGGAGGAGGATGATGATGATGATGATGAAATTGACAGCAGTGATGAGGAGCACAATACAGAAAGTGTAGTGGTGCAGCTGCAGCACAGCATGGAACGGGACACCAGGGAAAGGAACACTGTGTGATCGTAGGTTGGCATAACATGTGGCTGCAATACAGTCAGGAGAAGAATTGCTACTTGCTTGTCACAGCCATTTATGATGATAGACAATACCTTAGGCCTATTTCCTTTTTTTTAGTATTTGAAGTCTCTAGCAATGGACTAATTGCTGCCTACTATTAGCTGCTGAGGCTGCAATGCTAATTAAAAAGATATGTACAAAGTACTTCAATATATGAAGCTGCTAGGTAACAAATGCTTTAGGACTTTCTGGACACGAAAACTTGGATGTGACCCAGCAATTTGTGCATGTTTTTGTTTTTCCCCCTCTATCTGCACCTTCATTTCTCATGAACTCCTCATCTTCTGGCCTCATAAAGGCAGATTAGTGGTGCAGTATTTCCATGTATACACATTGCTATGCATATTGGACGCCTTTACACTAGTTATGCAGATGGCGGTGTGCTTTACGGTTATGTCACATCCTGCTGAGAAACAGCACCTCACCCAGTGATGCACAAAACTAATTCACCATTTTCTGTGTAAGGTGCAGATTTACACTGGTCACTGAGTCACTACAGCTAATAACTGTGTACTTACAAAAACAAAAGGAAGAAACCATAATGATATTCTAGGTATTTATAATACAGCCTAGTGATCTGCTACAAGCATCAGCTAGTGTTTACATAAAGACAAAGTATATTGTTCTAACTGTCAGAACCTCTCCGGTAGAGAGTATATTTTATGGTTTTCAACTTTGTATATTTTCTCTGGAAATATCTGCACTATGGGCAAAATGCTTATAAATATTCATATGTACCTATCCACTGTACTATGAAGATCTAAACATAATTATATCAATGTAGAAAGTAAATATACTTGTGTAAAGTTAAATAATTTTTATAACACATGACATTAAAATAAAATCTGATTTCCCACCTGAGTGGAACTAGAATACTTTACTATTTTTATTTAAATAACTCACTGGCATTGTATAACAGTCAGTATGACGTCGGCGGTCATAGTCAGTCCCCAACATCACATGGTTTTTATGCACCCCAGAATGCAATCGGCAATTCAGTAGGCCCGCTGGAGGGGGATCTGAAATTCCCCTTTGATTACTGATATCCACACATCAGCCCCTCTGCTTCTTCCTGTTCAGAGGAGACTGGTCTGTACACTCTGTGTTGCATGCTACACGCTCCGCAATAAGGTGAGGGGCCAGGGCTATGACAGTGGGGAGGGGGGTGTCATCTTTTGGCACTGGCGGCGGGCTGCTTGCCCACAAAGGTTTTTTTGTTAGTGGGGTAGTGACACAGTGGGGGCCCAATGACACTGGGGGTGAGGGGGGTGTAAGTGATAATGCTGGGGATCTTTTGCCACTGGGGGGGCTTATTTCTGATAGGGGGGGTGATTTTACAATGGAGGCCTATAGACATTATGGGGGGGGGGGGGAGAAACAGCCCTTGCTATATATTTTTTTTAAATATTTCAAAAAATTTTTTTTATTAAACTTAAAAAAATGACCATTTCTGACCTCGTTTTTAGGAAAAGAAAATTGTCAGCTAAGTGGTTAAACTGATGAAGATCTTTAGGAGCTCCATCTTCTGTAATAATAATACTACTATGCCTCTCCTTCCTTCCAACCTTCAGATCCAGTGAGTGGAGTGCTTTACATACAACTTTCTGACACAATAGTTACCAGCATTTTGTAGTAAAAGTGAAGAAAAAAAAAAATGAAGCAATTATAATGAGTACTTTTTAAAAAACCAATGCAAACCTTAGTAAAATCTCTCCTCTTTCATTTAAAATCCAATCTGGAATCCATGACAAGAGACATCTATTCAAATCACTTCTGTATTTGTGAGCTAAAATACCCTGCACCAAGTCCCTGATCAGAAATGAAATCTGATGCCTACGGGAACTATTTGTGGATCTTTTAAAGTGCAATCATTTGACAACACAATTCCCCTTATGTTTTATTATGTATTCATTTTTTATTTGTCTTTTAACAGATGCATTTGTCAGAAAGCACAGACTTTACACTATTATTTTGGAATTGCACATACCTGCTTATGCATGCAATTCAAAAGACTTAAATGGGTTTGCATGAAGATACTTAGAGTGCGTGGATACTGGAGACACCATTCATCAACATCACTTCAAAGTGAGTTAATGTGTGTGGTCTCACATCTACCAACCAGATAGAGCAGTTTTCTCAGTTTCTGACCAATTGCAATTAATCAGAGCAGATTTGTTCCAACAGTCCTCTTGGTCTAAAAGCTGGAAGACTGACGAGGATCCCCCAGCATGGACTTAGGTCTGGCACTAGACTTTTTCTCCACAAAACACTTTTCTTTTTCAGACTCCATGAGAGCTGTAACATAAGGGTAAACTGTTCATCAGAGTAGAGACCACGGCAACAAAAGAAAAACCTTTTGGAATGTATATAATGCAGTGAGTCCTTCCCATTTGTCCTATGCTAGCTGTGTAAGGCAGTGTGTATGTTAGTATAGCTTTATGTTTTTAATCTAAGGTGGTTTTACCTGGTTACTGTTCTACCCCTCCTGCGAGTACAAACAGGGATGGGTGGATCCCTAAGGATAATGCCAAACATGGTATTCGGTCGGCATATTTCTCACTCTGTGGCGACTCTGCAGATCAGCTCCAACCCTGTGCTGAGTTTCCAATGTTAAAGGAGGATTTTTGCAAATGAGCTTGTACCCACCCTCAAAAAGCACCTGTTCTAGGAAAGAACAATCTAAAAAGTTTATTGCCTTTACTTCCCGGATCCTGCAGCTAAAGTCATCGTTGTGTTGTCTGTGGAGCTTATGATCAGCCTGTATCTAAGGATTGTAGTGTGTGTGTGTGTGTGTGTGTGTGTGTGTGGACTGTATTCCTCAGGCTCAAGAAAACACAGCTAAGTCTCCAAAATAAATTAAACTGTTAATTTCCTGGGATGGAATGGGTATGAAGTTCATATCCCGACACCAGCAGCCCAAAGATCCTGACAGGGCATGTAAGTACCCTATCCCTTTCCCTCCCGACGCCTCCCTTGTTAAGATTCGGATGACGGTATTGAGAAGGCTGCCGGTCTCATAACGTAATCCCTCTTGGGACACGTGTGTTAATAAAGAGGATTTCCATAATATACAGGGTCTGAAGTGACTCAAATCATGGAATGTGGACATGGATGATGTACAGTCTACGTGATCTAGCATGGAACCAGGAGAAACCTGGACCACCAGGTAATTTACCCCATATATTGTGAATGTCTCTCAAACAAAACCATGGGGATAGATGATAACCCAGTCCCTGCCTATATACAGAATTCAACACTGTGTTTTGAGCCCACTGGCTTGTAAAGATCTCATCAATAAATAGTGGGGACCTCATGGCTTTAGCCGCATTAACTGTAGACACCGAACACCACTTAGCAACCAATCAGATTCTACTTAACATTTAACTAGCACCTTCTAGAAGATAGCTAGAATCTGATTGGTTGCTATGGGCAACATTGCCACTTCTAAAAACTGTCATATTAGTAAATTTACTCCTTAGACTTCTACATCCTTTTCAAAATAAAGAATCTCTTAAGTTCTAAATAGAGATGAGTGATTTGGTTTTGGATCTGTTAAGTTCGGATCTGAAAACTGAATCTTATTGGTGATCCAGCTATCACGTGTTTTCAATAGCCAAAAACTTAAATCTGAACTTGCACTAATTTGGCAGAAAGAACCAAGTAAAACCGAACCGCTCATCTCTAGTTTGAAAACACTGTGCTTCAGTTTGTTTATGCCTGAATTTTAAAAGGGCAATGATTTTACTAGCAAAATAACTTGTAAAAACATTGACCTTCTTAAATTTCTGGCATAAACACTAGCGGAAGCACTGAGTTTTAGAACACAAGGCTTAGTAAATAAACTCCTAAAGGCGGATATCCACTAGAAAAATAGTAAATATAACCCTAAGTTTCTTAAAACCGCTTTCCAAAGTGACTGGTTTTAGAAGTGGAGATGTTGCCCAAAACAACCAAACCAGATTCCACTTTGCATTTAACTAGCATCTTCTTGGGGTGGGCAATAAGCTGCACTCCAGCTGTTGTTGAACTACACATCCCATCATACCTTGCAACAGTTTTAACATGGCCAAATAGCAAAACTGGCAGGACATGCTGGGATGTGTACTTCTTCAACAGCTTGCGGGACGCTTATTGCCCACCCCTATATAACAGGATAATAGCTAGAATTTGCTATGGGACACATCTCCACTTATAATCAAATTCTAAATATTCCAAAATACGGAATATTTTTAGCATGACTGAGATAGTGAAAACTTGATTTTTGATGGTTCAATGCACACAAACTTTAAGGCACAAAATTATTAAAAATAACGTATAAAATGACCTATAGGCTGTGTGTATAAGGTATATATATGATACATAAATGAATTTCATGTATTTACACAAACTGAGCCACAAAATTATTGAAAATATTGTATAAAATTACCTTCAGGCTGTGCGTATAAGGTGTATATAAATCAAATGCATTCTGTGTTTAGATTTGGGCCGTATACCTAAGACATTTCAATATGGTATGCAATTATTCCAAAATATGGAATATTCCGATATCCAAAATACATCTGGTCCCAAGCATTTTGGATATGGGAGACTCAACCTTATCCTGTTATATAGGGGTGGGCAATAAGCATCCCCAAGCTGTTGTAGAACTACACATCCCAGCATGCCCTGCCAGTTTTGCTATTTGGCCATGCTAAAACTGTTGCAAGGCATGCTGGAATGTGTAGTTCAACAACAGCTTGGGAGATGCTTATTGCCCACCCCTATATAACCGGATAAGAGCTACAATTTGATTGGTTGTTATGGGAAACATCTCAACTTCTAAGCTCTCTTTAGTAAATTTACCCCTTACAAGTAATTCACAACAAAAAGTCCATAGAAATTACCTTATACACATACATTACCAATTCAAATCCATAAGATCAGTTGAGCAATATAGTATAAAATCATGTGATCTATAAAGGTGCGACAGTGGTGCAAGTATGTATTGCCAATCTATGCAATTGCGTATTTACATCATTACTTGACCATTTTGGTTACAGATTCATTTACAGCTGATGATCTTCTGCTTGCTGGTTCCTATGTTGGACCTGACCACTGTTCCCTGATTAGTTTAATGTTGCTAGAAAATAATAATTTTTAATCAAATTGTACAAAAGGCGTCTGAACATTTATGCAAAGTGGTGTTGTGAACTAACCCCATTTTCCTATATAATCTATTTTCCATATTTCATACCAATCAAATTTTTCAGTCTCTCGCCCAGCAAGCAAGGCTGAAAAATAATACAGACCCTGGATCTTGTCATTTCAATTTGTTTTCTGCTCCGGGACATAGGAATTAGGGAAGATGGATTACATTTTTGTCCTTCCTGTAGGACTTTGTCAGAGACATGTTCTGTCCAGATATATACTTTCAAAATGGACCAAGGATTGATTGGGCAGGCTCACAATGGACTTCAGGTGCCAGAATTATTAAGGGTGCATTATAGAAGATCCATGGTGACCACTTGGGCACACAGGGCTTATGCAAAGCAGCAGGGTGATCATCGCTTCATATCCAGATATATCTGGGAAAGCTGTCTCCTGCTAAGGCTCAGTTTAGAAGAAAACTCCTTCTGTTAATAGAAGGGGGGAAAAAAAAACAATTTTGAAATCAAAGATTCTGTTAACTTGAAATAGCCCAATATTCCCCACTGGTATGGGCTGTTTCCGAATTACATTTTTTCTAAGGACGGTTTGGGACAATGACACTCTGGGAAGGTATAAAGGGCCTCATTCAGAGGCGGTCGGAGGATGCAAGCGGTCGCTGAGAAACTGGGCAGCCACTTGCATCCTGACCGCCCGCCTCTGTTGCGGTCGTTAGGCTGTGGGTTAACACCCACAGCTCTAACGACCGCTTCGGCAATGGACAGAGACCATCGCGGCTTATGACGAGACCCTAGGGTAGGGTCTCCCTTGTTGTAAGACCCGGAGAGCTTCCCAAACGGTAGGGAACGCCTCCGTTTGGGCTGCCAGCCCCCCCGGCCCGCCTTCCAAACGGGGCGAGCTGTCAATCAACATCGACAGCTCGCCCCCTTTGGATCGAGACCCGCTACTACCGGTGCCGTCGGTCACAGCGGGTCTCATGCATGTGCACGCCGGCGCATGCTCTGTGGGGGGCTATCGACCCGGTCCGAGCGCATCGGTGCTAACAACCGGGTCTGAATGACCCCCAAAGTGTAGTTCTACTTCCCCCAAAAGTATTGCTATTTTTCCCCAGCTGACCCTTATGTTGTGGATGCCCTGGAGTATTCAACTAAATAAAATAAATGGTACTAATTACCTCCGTTTGTGTAACACACCAATCCCAGCAGGCCAGGATGACTTAGGGACCGGCCCGAGCACTAACACCCACCACCGGCAGTGAAGCCGGGTTGAGGAATGGGGGGTAGAGATCCCTCTGCTGCACAAGATGTGGTGTAAACGGCAGCTTGTGAAGTTATTCAGGTGATGTATGACATCTCAGGGTAGCATACAGGCTCACTGTCGAGTTCCAAAAAAAAAAAAAAGAGACACTCAAGTATGGGGACTGTGGAAATTATCAAGGCAGATCTGTAACCAAGAGATAAGCGATATCACCTGCGTTACACATATGATGAATGGCCCCCTGACAATTTATACAAAAGTAGGTGAAAATTAAGTGATGATGAATAGACCCACATAATGTCCAGCACTTTCCTATAATTAGAACATTGGCAATGTAAAATACAAAGTTACTTTGGCTGATGCACCTGACAACTTATTCTCCGTCACTGGTGGACAGGGAGAGGCTTTATATAGGACTATACATTTATCTGCCCTTTGTGGGATGGGAGGTCAGCAGACATAACTACTGAGTTATGCCAAAACCCCAAGATTAGCATCAAACATTAATTCTCTGCTGCCATCATCCACATTCCTGTCAGCCAGATATAGAGACCTCTGATGAGATGGTTGGCACAGAGGCCATACTGACCACAGCGTAGAACATCAAGCAATTCTCTTCACCTAAAAAGTTTAAACTTTTTCCTGAAGATTAAGGCATAGAAATATAGGAGCATTATAGATCTGGTTGTTACAGACTAGGTTCTATAGCAGTGTTGGCTACCCTTGACACTCCAGCTGTTGTGGAACTATATATCCCAGCATGCCCTGCCACAGTTTTAGCATGCCCTAATAGCAAAACTGTAGCAGTGCATGCTGGGTTATGTAGTTCTATAACAGCTGGAGTGTCAAGGTTAGCCAACACTGTTCTATAGCATAGAAAATTAGAAACCACTTTGTGTAGGTAAATTTTATTATGCGTCAGATACAATGCAATTCAACATATAGGAACAGCACAGGAAGGGCTACATTTAATAAATGGCAAGTTTTGCAAGCTGCCACTTTTCACCCTGAAATTTAAAGCAGCAAAAATATTAAACTCATGATTGTGCTAAGTATTATGGTTATTCTAAATGATTGTGAAACGCGCTGAGAATCAGTGGCTTGCTAAAGCCCATCACTAATGCTAGGTATACACTATACAATTATCTGTCAGATATCTGTCCAATGTGGCTGGTTGGAAAGAAATTCTGGTACTGTATGGGAGCAAAAGACATATCATTTGCTCACAAACACTGGTCGTTCAGACAAATTGGTTAAAACACACAAAATTTAACCAAATTTGAGCAATTGGTTTTTTGTCCGATTTCCAGTGTTTAAGACCATATGATCCACTGTCATTTGCTCCCATACATTACCAGGTTTTCATTCCAACCAGCCAGATTGGACAGATATTGTCTAGTGTATGCCCAGCATTAGTATTTTGTGGTTCTGTGAACATGTAGGGCTAGATTTACTGTCAATTTACCTTAAGAAAGTCTCTCTCAAACTCCACCATTACAGTATAGGTTTTAAGGATCAGCATGCTTGAGCGCAGGTGACTTAATTATTACCTCAATTTGATTTAACCATTAGGACTCAAACATGGATATCCTTAAAACCTGGACTGTAATGGCAGAGTTTGGGACTAAAAGAAAGCAAAAAACCCCTGTTCTTTATTAACATTTTTGTTTCACGGTCATTCCATATATTGAGGTTTTTTTTTTTTTTGTTCTTTTGAAAAAAATGTCAGAATAGTGCAGCCAATAGAAACATTCCTGGCCCTAGTTTTAAAGTCTGTTCTTCTTGGCTTAGATAATGAAGCCATTGGTGGAGCCATCATGATGCAACTGGAATATTTGACTCTACAATTCACCTTCTTTCTTATAAACTTAGGGGTACATTTACTAAAGTGAGTTTTTAGAAGTGGAGATGTTGCCCATAGCAACCAGATTCTACTTATCTTCTAGAAGGTTCTAGTTAAATGTTAGCAGAATATGATTGGTTGCTATGGGCAACATCTCTACTTTTAAAAAGTCACTTCAGTAAATATTCCCCTTAGTGTCCAAAATTGCCATAGTCTCATACACAGGTTTCATCAGGAAAGGTTTTCTCCCCAACTTTTTCTCTCCCTTTAAGGGATGTAGAGGACAGCCTTAAGCTTGACACATACAGGCAGCTCAGATATAGCCATACACCACTGTAAGAGGGTATGGAATTACAGGAATGACCTAGCAATCCAATAGCTGATTCTGGTGGGAAAAAATTACCTTTGCCAACCAATGCTGCATACATTGTCATCTAGTCATCATCAATCGCTCACCTCCGTCATCCATCACATTCAACATCTGAGGACACAGAAACCGCCATCAGATGTAGAACAGACCAGGCATTTTGTGCTCTTGGTAGTTTGTGGCCAATTTGGTCCCTGGTCTCCCCCCCCCCCCCAACCAAAAAAAAAAAAAACCACACCCCCCACAACAGGAATCCCATTTTAAAAACTGACAAAGGGAGAAGAGAAGAAAAACAAACAAAAAAAAACTGGATTGCAATATCCCCATGCCACTATAGTAATCCATTTTATAATCGGTTTTAGTACTTATAAAGTATGGTGCTCCAAATTACAGAAAAAACAACATTTGGAAATGCAATTCCCAAACACTCAGAATCATTGATCCGACACTGATACTAACATTTAGAGGTAAATTTAAATATTCAGCACATTTCAAAGCCACCGCTTTGAAATGGAAGGGGCAGCCATAATATTAAAACCCCTGACAGTCAGTGTTGTTCACTTCACCCATCTCATTACAATAGCACCTGTTAAAAGGCGGGATATATTGGCAGCAAGTGAACGCTCAGTCCTGGAAGAAGTTGTGTCGGAAGCAGAAAAAATGGCCAAGCATAAGGATCTGAGAGACTGACAAGGGCCAAATTGTGATGGCTAGATGTCGGTGTCACAGAATCTCCAAAACAGCAGATCTTGTGTAGTGTTCCCAGTGTGCAGTCTTTAGTACCTTCCAAAATTACTAGAGAATCGGGAGATAGGGGCATGGGAGCCCAAGGCTCATTGATGTGTGTGAGGAGCAAAGGATAGTCCATCTGGGCCTATCCCACAGAAGAGCTACTGTAGCATAAATTGCTGAAAAGTTAATACTGGCTATGATAGAAAGGAGTCAGAAAACCGTGTGCCGCAGACCGGTCAGAGTGCCAATGCTGACCCCTGTCCACCACCGAAAGCACCTAGAATGGGCACGTGAGCATCAGAACTGGACCATGGAGCATTGAGAGAAGGTGGCCTGGTCTGATTAATCACATTTCATTTTACATCATGTAGATGGCTAGGTGCATGTGCTTTGTTTACATGGGGAAGAGATGGCAATAGGATGTACCGCGGAAAGAAGGCAATTTGGTGAAGGTAGTGTGATGCTCTGGGCAATGTTCCGCTAGCAAACCTTGAGACCTGGCATCCATGTGGATGTTAAGCTGGGTACACACCTTATGACTGACTGTGTCCCAGCAATGTGGCGAGCATTGTACCATTATATCGCACAGCATACACCCTGCACAATCCAACATTCAATAGAGCGATGTATCATATGTTGCATCTTACACCACGCTGTTCATGGAATCGTCCCATTGGACGTGCAGCACATCCAATGGAACGATTCAATGAACGATGGCCAGGAACTACTGATAGAGTGTACAGTGTTGTACACTCTATCAGACAGATCTGCACTGGGACTATTTATCGTGTGGTGTGTAACCAACATTTTGTAATTATTATTGCCTGTAACTTCAGTGGCTGAAGACATGGCAGCTTTGAGAAACACTGCACAGAAATTGGCTCCAATGTTACCTTTTGACACCGAACACTACCTAAAAACTCCTAATTTGTTCTTATTCTAACCATACGTTAATGCACATTTGTTCTGTTTAAATCCCAACCAAAACTACGACACAACTCAATATTTGGTTGGAATAAATTTAATTTCATCTGTCTGTAAACAAGGTGTTTTAATAGTTTATGGCATTTTTTCTTTTTAAATGCATATTAAATCAGATGAGTTAGACCGTATCCCAGATGTAACAAAAGTGCAGGGAAAGAAATGGACTAATTAACAAGAATGTTTACAGTTTTTTTTTTTTTTTACATGATACACAAGACATAAACAGAAGCAAAATACTAAAATGTCTTTACAGAAGTGCCATTCCAGAGCAAGTAGGACCTTTATGTCAGTTAAAACCCATCTCACAGCTTGGTTTGTCATATGGCACAGATTTCATATGAAACTATCACAGATGCAGCCAGCTTCAGTCTATAGAATGCGTTCTACTATTCTTTAGTACAAATCATTTTTCACTTAATAAACAGTGAGTAGCATCTTTTAACTGACAACCAGGTTATACACATTGAAATAATACAAAGAAATGTACTGAACTGTTTCTGCAGCAATGTTTCCACAATTATTTAGGTGTTAATGTTCGTCAGCAGAACTATTGCAAACTACCAACCCCCTTAGAACTATAGGGAGAACCCAGCAGCAATGTCATCATTCTCAAAACGGTCAATGAAAAAGAGCTTAACAAGACTGAAGGTGGTAGCTACCTCCCGAAAGAGGACCCGTCTTCTACACAAAGTGAAGGCTGCCATTTAGTAGGTTAAACCACCAAACTATCAATTCAGTAGCAACTAGTGACCTCATTGAGGCACATTGTGCCTCGCATCTCATTTAGGTCGCCAGTTCCTGGTGAATCGAAACACTAAATACGTGTAAGCCTCCGCTTTCTCTATGTGACAGACCCACTTAAGATGCATCAAGCCTTTAAGTGCTTGAGAAATATGCATTTGCAATTGGTCCTATGAAGCAAAAATATACCAGTGTGTACATTATTATTAGGGTAATCTAATGACGATATTCCCTACTGATCATGTATCAGCTGACCAAGAGCCTGTGTTAACGGCCCCTTCAAAAATGAAGGACTTCATGTTACCACCAGTGTTATCTGCATTATGTCGCTCAAACGTGGCTTGTAGTTTGTGTGTGTGACTATATAAATTATATAGTGTGTGTAACTATAAATAGTCTTCTAGTGTTTAAAAATGTACAGCAGGCTCTAGGACCAGCCAATATCCACGTAAAACTTTTGTGGCAGACAGAAAAGGCAACACTGTCATTTGCGCTAAATTCACAACATAACGAACAGGAACATGGATACTATAGAGAAGAGACCAGATTGTAGTGCTATGGGCTGTTACCCATCATGTTAAGAATAATAAACACAAATTATTAAAGTTAAAGATCCACTGTGAGTGAAGTTATAAATACACCCTCAAATCACTTAAGAGTTAACAACAGTTAAGAGGTCTATATCAAAGACCATCATTAAATGGTGTTTCATGTACCAATTCTTATTTTCACTCTTACATATGTGAAAACCATTGTTGTGCTGCAATAACGGATGTAAGATTTTTTTTTTTTAAATAGATTTTATAATTACAGGATAATTTTTTCCATCTCAACCCTGGCAAAAGGAATAAATGCAAGCAAATGGCTTAAAAACGGTTTAAAAAAAATATTTGGCATAAACTCTAGTGTGGGGAGAGGGGAAGGTATAACCATTTTATTGCACTGAAATCACACGGGCACATCCTTACAGACACTCACTATAGACCCATGCCCAATCAATAGCCTTGTGGCACCGTAGTCTGCAGTCCTACTTACAGGAGGGATTATTCATTAGACAAAGGAAGAGATACATTGCTTTAAAAGAACCAAACAAAAGGAGTAGTGAGACTGTGGACCTCTAGTTTAGTGTTAGATATGGTTTCCACCTGCGTCTGAGCAAAGGAAGACTAAGTTGAGCTGTGTATGTGCTCAAACCACGCAAACGGCATCAGTCCAGGGGGGTGTACAAATCTGCATTAGGGGATTTCTGCACACAGCCATTATGTACTAGTCGCCCATGCCTTGCCACAGTCCTGCTGACTTAAGTTGCTGGGCTTCTACTTCTTGTACTAAGTCCAGACTTACTGCAAGACCACAAGCACTTGCTAAATTCCTCTTGATGGGAAACAAAAACAGCACATTGCAAATTGCTACAGGCAGGTACTTGGTAATTTATCAGAGAGAAAGGACTGAAGCTGCTATAGTTGAGGTACAGTTTGTAGCAAATGTTACATTCGATACTAGAGCTGCGTTTGTAGAGCCTTGAAAATAAAAAAGCCCACCTTTATTAGGGTTCCCAAATGTAGTGTGCAACAATGGGCCAGACATTGGGGATGCAGGAAAATAAAATTACCAGTCTATGCACAAGAAAAGGGGGGGAGCACACATTTCATATTACGGGACTTCAGTGGGAAGTGCAGATGTATTATCACATTAACATGAGGATTATGGGCAAATGAAAGAATTTTTAACCACCATCTACAGTCTGGTAGACTGACATGAAAGCAATGAAGAGACAAAGCAGGTTCTGGCAGGGTGCCGGTGAGGAGGGTGAGCAGTCAGCAGAACATCTTGTCGGGTTGTCCTATTGTGGACACAGATTGCATGATAAACCAATTGCTTGAAAAACACAACAAAAATTCAGGGGGGAGAAAAATAAAAAATAAAATAATGGACACCTTTCCCCACCAAAATAGGGATACAAAGGAGACACAGGTTCATCCCCATCACCCCTGTTATTGCTAATAAAATTTCCAGTATAAAGAATGCTTTGTTCAGACAGGAAAGTTTAGTAGCAATTGTTCTTGTACCCCGTAGAATGTAAGTTGGCCTAACACCTAGAACCCCATATCTCTCAAATATTTTGCCATTGCGAATGCCTTCTTATTCAAGCCTCCTCCATGGACGCCTTCCTTCCCCATTGCAAAGACCAAGACTGGAAAAGAAGAGAGAGATGTCTGTTACAAGTCTGCACCTGGATCATATTATACAGAGCGACATATGAATCACAGTTAGTCTCCCGTGGCATATCTATCTGTCCCTCAGCTTCCAGGAAAGCTCCATACACTCTGCTGGTCTATGAACATGGCTGTAGTAGAAATGCGGAAAATACTTAGGACGACACCATTTTACACAATGGACAAAATATATCTCCCATGATTCAACTTGTAGTAAGAAAATAGAGCAAAGGTGTGACAGCTCTGTACAGCCGATATCATTTCTTAATGCATATCGTGCAGGAAATACATGAGCGATCAGCATTATATATTAAATGTATACCATGGCCTGTACATCACTGGACAATCTTGCAGATTAGCTACAAAGTATCGGATCGCGCAGAGGGCACTCCAATTCTACAGTAAGGTGTTTTTTTTTTTTTACTACCACCACATTCAGGGATAACATTTATAGTAACACAATGCAAATCAGACACTTGCTATTATTGCCCAACTTGCAGGAGACCGATAAAAGCCAAATGGGGTGCATTCATTGTTTAATGGGTGCCGAATGTTGCAATTCAATTGCTAAACCTGGTCTAAGTTCTGGTTAGGGTGACCAAAGCACATACTTTTCACATATTTCTGCTTACCGCCTTAGGAAGGGGTGTGCAGAAATGCCGGCGCCTGTTCGCATCCGGATAAACAATGGAATTGCTCCATTGGGTGCCCTGCACTGACAGCCACTGGCGCTAACAACTGAATGCCTGTAAACGGTTGATTAGTTGCTGTGATTCAGTGAAAAATATTAAGCCTAAATGTAAGGTTAGTAAATAAGCATGCGTGTCCCAGAAGTCAGCCTGGTAAGCTAGTGTCACACGTCTACTTGAACCATGCGGTCACTGGCAGACTGAGTTCTCCTTCCTTATAGGTTACATTTCAGTGCACCTAAATGGTCTAGTGTGGGAGTCTCTGTGCCTACACATCCCAGTTGTCTCCCACATTTACAAATTACAGCTAGATTTTACAGTCAAGCCCTATAGTATAATAGGTTATTTAGTTGAAAAGAAAACATTGAGCTCTGGTATTGTGCAGAACTGCATAATATCTTATTATGAAATAAAGTAATGGACCATACACACTGTCAGATCGGACAACGATTAGATATTGTCTGATTGTCCTACATTTGCTGGATGATAGTTATCGAACATCCAGCACATGCACCATTCCCCCCCAACTACTATAACGACCCTTGATCCCTATAGTAACCAGGCTAACCTGGTCGATATCGACCAGGTTGGCTTGCATGCACGGGCGATGGTCGATATCAACCATACGTGCCCGCTCATCGTTTGAGACAAAAAAAAAAAAGAAGACGTTTTAAACTATATAGTTATCGTTTAAATCGTTCTTTAAATCTGACATTGTGTATGCACCATACATTTTAAAATAATTGTTTTTGTTTTAGTGTTGGATGACAAAAGGTGTTTAAGCTGGTGTTAGTGAGGGTTGTCTCCAACTTTGGCTTATGGTCCCCATACAGTAGCGACAGATTGTCGTGATGCTGCGATCCTGAGATGGCGGGTTATAGGATTGGTGAAATCAAAACATGTGTAATTTCACCGATTCTCCGACAGATCATGGAACATCGATGGACGGCATTTCTGACCGGCAGATTACGCGATCCTGTTATTGAAGTTTCCGATTCAATCAGTTGCCTAGCATGGGCCCCTTAAGTTATGGTATGGAGGAAGAGCTCACTAGATACACCTGGCTCCTGTTCAAGGTTCTCGTTAAGACATCACCTTTTATTTTGGGCAAAACGTACACTTTTTACACACACACACACACACACACACACAAACACACACACAAACACACACACAAACACACACACACTCTAAGATACGGGATCTCTCGGCAAGACATGAACAGGGCAAATCACAGATAAAGACGGAAGAGCAATATTGCTCCCGTTATTAGATACAGGTAAAAGCGATGTTGTGTCTGCAATGTGCCACTGTTGCCAGCATTTCAACACTGCTCGACAGCACATAAGAATAACAGTTATTCAGTAGATTGTCCCCTAATGACCTGGTGCCCCGTTCATTATTCATATGAAGAGAGAGTAGTAGGAGGCTTAGTATTTTATTATTTTAAATTACATTGTCCACTATACATCCTAATAGATCTCCCTTCATATGTATGTCTGGTTGTTTTCACAATCACATTTAGAGTAGAATACTTGCGTTATATGCACAATCTATGGGCACTCTTATGGGGCAATTCAATTCCTAGAGTGTGTATGTACAGTCAGGTGCATAAGTATTGGGACATTGACTGAATTTTCATATTTTGGCCTCTATTCACCACCACAATGGCTTTGAAATGAAACAAGATGTGCTTTAACTGCAGACTTTCAGATTTAATTTGAGGGTAATTACATCCAAATCAGGTGAACGGTGTAGGAATTACAACGGTTTCTATATGTGCCTCCCACTTTTTAAGGGGCCAAAAGTAATGGGACTATCAACTCAAAATCTATTTCATGGACAGGTGTGGGCTATTCCCTCGTTATTTCATTATCAATTAAGCAGGTAAAAGGTCTGGAGTTGATTCTAGGTGTGACATTTGCATTTGGAATCAGTTGCTGTCGACTCTCAATATGAGATCCAAAGAGCTGTCACTATCAGTGAAGCAAGCCATCATTAGGCTGAAAAATCAAAACAAACCCATCAGAGAGATAGCAAATACATTAGGTGTGGCCAAATCAACTGTTCGGTGCGTTCTTTTTTAAGAATGTTCCAGAGAGCTCAGCAACACCAAAAAACCCAGAAGACCACAGAAAACAACTGTGGTGGATGACAGAAGAATTATTTCCCTGGTGAAGAAAAACCCCTTCACAACAGTTGGCCAAATCAAGAACACTCTCCAGGAGGTAGGTGTGTATGAGTCAAAGTCAACAATCAAGAGAAGACTTCACAAGAGTGAATATAGAGGGTTCACCACAAGATGTAAACCATTGGTGAGCCTCAAAAACAGGAAGACCAGATTAGAGTTTGCCAAACAACATCTAAAAAAGCCATTACAGTCCTGGAACAACATCCTATGGACAAATGAGGCAAAGATCAACTTGTACCAGAGTGATGGGAAGAGAAGAGTATGGAGAAGGAAAGGAACTGCTCCAAAACATACCATCTCACCAGTGAAGCATGGTGGTGGTAGTGTCATGGCATGGGCATGTATGGCTGCCAATGGAACTGGTTCCCTTGTATTTATTGATGATGTGACTGCTGACAAAAGCAGCAGAATGAATTCTGAAGTGTTTCGGGCAATATTATATGCTCATATTCAGTCAAATGCTTCAGAGCTCATTGGGCGGCGCTTCACACTGCAGATGGACAATGACCCGAAGCATACTGCAAAAGCAACCAAAGGGTTTTGTAAGGCTAAAAAGTGGAATGTTATGCAATGGGCAAGTCAATCCCCTGACCTGAATCCGATTAAGCATGCATTTCACTTGATGAAGACAAAACTGAAGGGAAAATGCCCCAAGAACAAGCAGGAACTGAAGACATTTGCAGTAGAGGCCTGGCAGAGCATCACCAGGGATGAAACCCAGCGTCTGGTGATGTCTATGCGTTCCAGACTTCAGGCTGTAGTTGCCTGCAAAGGATTTGCAACAAAGTATTAAAAAGTGAAAGTTAGATTTAGGATTATTTAGTTTGTTCCATTACTTTTGGCCCCTTAAAAAGTGGGAGGCACATATAGAACCGTTGTAATTCCTACACCGTTCACCTGATTTGGATGTAATTACCCTCAAATTAAATCTGAAAGTCTGCAGTTAAAGCACATCTTGTTTGTTTCATTTCAAAGCCATTGTGGTGGTGAATAGAGGCCAAAATATGAAAATTCGGTCAATGTCCCAATACTTATGCACCTGAATGTAGCTCCCAGTAGGAGTGCTCGGAGCTATTCAATTGCCCGTTTCACGCCCTGCACTTAAAAGTCAGGAGATGCAGTTTACTGCGACTAATGCCCGGGGCTAAACTGTATTTTCAGACCTAAGTGCAGGCACAATGCATGTGATGCTGCCCCAAGGCACTAGTTCATTCAGATTTATGATCACACCTTCAGGAGTGTGCAAGCAGAAATCCTCTAGACGTAGATTTACAGTGTGGCCAATTGAATAGCTCCGGATGCTCATCCTGGGAGCTAAATCATCGCGCTAGGTATTGAATTGCCCCTTTAGAGTTTGTTAGGGTTGTTTTTTTTACCATGCCTTTCCACAAGGCCCTGTGGCGAGGGCATTGAATTGTACGGCACATCGCGCCCATCAGCATTGCAAGTTTTTCCTTGCACCCCATAGAAATTTGAGGGAAAGTTTGCTAAGTCATCACTACTGTAACTGGCCAATATGTGCACAGCTAGGCATCGTAATGATGCAATGGACCATCACGTGCTATTGAAATCCTCCTGTGAGGCAAAGGAAAAAAAAAAAAACCTGCAATGTCTATCTTAGGTGCTGATTCAATCCAGCAGGAGTTGAACACCGCCAGGAAGTTGGCCCCGGAGCTATTCAATTCAGCGCGCTGTTAGGTCGACTAAATTATTTCTTCACATCCTCCAGCACTCTGAATTAAATAGCTCCAAGGAAAGAAAAAGAAAGGAAAGAAAAAGAAAAGAAAGGAGGGGGAAGGTACTAGAATTACATTTCTGCATTTAACATACCTTTAATGCAATCTAAGCAAAAATCATTGTGCCAAACAAAAGTAACTTCTTGCTATGCCATTTTACCTTTCATGTATATGAAAAAAGCAAACACACAGAATTTGGTTGAACAAGAGAGCTGGCTGTTCTATCACAGTTGGAGAGAGAGACATGTAGTGCAGATCCATGTACATACATACTAAGATAGGGGCAGAGCCCCCTAATACCAGCCTCCTGACTGCTCTGCATAGCCCTACAAGGAATGTGGTGTAAAATTGCTTCTCTTTGTCTTACAAACATTATACGGAAAACCAAATTTAACTAACAGAAGATTTAATGACAGCCTGCAGAAACTAAAGGGGGAACGTGACCTTTATGTTTTATATGTTGGAATGTAATTTTAGAATTAAACAAAAGACATTTATAGTGTTTAAAAGAAAAACAAAAAAACAGACTGAACCAGCTGCTGCATTTCTGCACACACTTGAGAAGGGAACTCGCTTGTTACGTTAGCGGCATCTGCTGATGCATTGTACCTCTACAAGCTGGAGCACTATGGGGGCCTTTCACAGCACAGGCAGCTTTTGTACATTGCTACCCAGCCACCCAGTGCTTCCTGCATCTGTTTATTTAGAAGCACTTGGGTCGGAGGAAATGCTGCAAGGATATTATGCCTTTTGGAAAACTAAACAGAACATCTTTTATTAAAAAGGAGGAAAATAAAACTGCATATGGACATACGGTTTTCCACACGCATACATATGTATTACAGTATTATTTTTATAATATTAACTACATTTGCTAAAACGCAAGAGACTAATCTAGAACTGGTTATTAAATTACAATCCGCTAAATTGTAAAACAATGTGAAGGATAAGAGTTAAAAGGACTTGTGTATTTTTAGTCTTCTGCTATAACCCACATGACCACCATTACCGGTTAAGGGCCGTATTCAAATAGCCTCTATAATTTCACCACCATCGGCGGAATCTACTTTTCGCATGTTTTGGAGGCAAAAACTTTGTGCACGGCCCCACTTTCAATTCCAAAAAGGACGCGAAAACGGGACCCGGCCAATTGCAAAGACGAAAAGTGCTGTCAGATTTGGGGAAATCAGCCTGACACCCCCCAAACGATGCACTAACATTGAGGATCAATGCAGATACCCCTGAATAGACCTGCTGAAGCTATTTGGGGTACTTAAATGCTCTCAATAGCTGCTTATTAGCGTCTTTGCACAAGTGGTGAAGAATAGCATTTAGCAGGGTTTTTTTGGAGAAAATAACTAGTCCCAGCAAATTCAGGGTACATGAAAATGGGTGCAAGCATGGTTGAAAAAAAAAAAAAATTGCAAAAGGTGAATTTAAAAAAAAAAAAAAAAAAACCAACGCACCTTCAGCAAGCACCTGCAATCAAAAAAACACTACCCCCCCCCCTTTCTTGCAGACCCCCCAAAAGCTTATTTCGCCAGTTTAAGTTTGTACCCCAACTTTGTACTTTTCACCCCCTTTTTCAAAGTCATTTTTCGGGGTGTTAATTTTTTTTTTTTTTTTTACAGTTATGCTTTGGGGGGCTGTCCCTAGGGTGCCGAGTGGTTTTCCAACGTTTCCACACCAGAATCACAAATCTGCATTTTTCACCACCTATTCATAGGCGAATCTTTTTCGCCTATTACATTGCACTGCGTTTTCGCATCTGGGAAAAGTATATGGAATTGAATACGGCGATACTTTTTCACCTGGCGAAATGTCATCAGTGAAAATTTTTGTCCGAAAACTGTTTGTGTCTAATTGAATACGGCCCTAAGTTGGGTACACACTTAACAAATTTGAACCCAGCCGAGGTCTTGTGTGGCGGGTCCTGGCATCGGCAAAAGCATACACACCTTGCCGATGCCGGGAGCGACAGCAGGGGTCATGCTGCATTCAGCAGCATGGCCCCCACTGACGATATCGCCCATCAGTCCAACGGGCAATATTGCTGACGACCGTCGATAGCATGCATAGTCAGCGACATAGCAGGTACACACTACCCGATGTGGACAATAGGTCTGCCGCATAGTCTAGTGTGTACCCAGCTTTAGGGTCCCCCAACAAATACCTGCAATAAGTCCCACACCTTCACATCTAATATTAGGGAGAGGAGAGCAGCCACTGCTGGGGCACTGAATCAGCTATGACAGGGTCCAATCGACAGCTGTAGCATCTGCTTGGAATTACCACTGCTCATGCCCAATCAGGTGCCACATTCGCTAGAAGCCTGTTTATTATCAATACATATAAAAAGGAAGAGGTACCACCCCCTCACCCTATATACATGCACAAGGTGTATTATTCTACAAGTGGACAATCACTAACAAGGAGTTAGGTATTAATGATGAATAGAATCTTTTTGTGCCAGAAGGTTTTCAAGTGCAAATTAATGAATCACTAAACGTCAGAGTGAGAAAGTCAAATAAAAAAAAGTGTATAAAAACAATATCATACAGACTTCAATAGGTGATGGTAACCTTCAGTATCATAACAAAACTAAAAGCACGCAAAATCATAAATGAAAGACAGTTCACAGCATAATATACATTATTGCATTAAAACAGAACCAGGTGCATTCAGACTGTACTATGAACAGAAGAAAAACCTTCATAGGGATTATCCCCTTCCCATTTGGAGATCACTGAAGTTTTCAGTAGAATGCCGAGTAGTACACTCCCTGAACTGCAAGAGCAAGGATTTTACGAGAGACAGAGACGAGACACAGAGAGAGAGACAGAATGTATGGCAGCAGATGTATACAGTGCCTTGAAAAACGTATTCACCCCCCCCCCTTTGCATTTTTCAGGTTTTGTTCCCTCACAACCTGGAATTAAAATGGATTGTTTGAAGGTGTGCATCATTTCATTCCCAGAACATGCCTATAACTTTGAAACTGTGTTTTTTTTATATTGTGAATCCAACAACATTTAGGACAACATAACAGAAAACTTCAGCGTGCATAACTATTCACCCCCCTAAAGTCAGTACTTTGTCGAGCCACCTCTTGCGGCAATTACAGCTGCAAGTCGCTTTGGATAAGTCTTTATGAGCTTGCCACATCTTGCCCCTGGGATTTTTGCCCATTCCTCAAGGCAAAACTGCTCCAGCTCCTTCATGTTGGATGGTTTCCGCTTGTGAACAGTAATCTTCAAGTCTGACCACAAATTCTCAATTGGATTGAGATCTGGGCTTTGACTAGGCCATTCCAACACATTTAAATGTTTCCCCTTAAACCACTTGAGTGTTGCTTTAGCAGTATGCTTCAGGTCATTGTCCTGCTGGAAGGTGAACCTCCGTCCCAGTCTCAAATCATAGCAGACTGAAACCGGTTTTGCTCAAAGAATATCCCTGTATTTAGCACCATCCATCTTTCCCTCGACTCGAATTAGCTTCCCAGCCTCTGCTACTGAATAACATCCCCACAGCATGATGCTGCCACCACCATGTTTCACTGTGGGGATGGTGTTATTGGGGTGATGAGATGTGTTGGGTTTGTGCCAGACATAGCATTTTCCTTGGTGGCCAAAAAGTAAAATTTTAGTCTAATCTGACCAGAGCACCTTCCTCCATACATTTGGGGAGTCGCCCACATGCCTTTTGGCAAACTCAAATCGTGTCTTCTTATTTTTATCACTAAGTAATGGCTTTTTTCTGGCCACTCTTCCATAAAGCCCAGCTCTATGGAGTGTACGGGTTATTGTGGCCACATGCACAGATACACCAGTCTCTGCTGTGGAACTCTGCAGCTCCTTCCGGGTTACCTTTGGTCTCTGTGCTGCCTCTGTGATTAATGCCCTACTTACCCGGTCTTTGAGTTTTGGTGGGCAGCCCTCTCTTTGCAGGTTTGTTGTGGTACCATGTTCTTTCCATTTGATGGCGCTTCGGGGGAAATCAAAGATTTGGATTTTTTTTTTTGATAACCCAACCCAGAATTGTACTTCTCAACAACTTTGTCCCTGCCTTGTTTAGAGAGCTCCTTGGTCTTCGTGGTGTGATGCCTCTTGCTTAGTGGTGTTGCAGCCTCTGGGGCCTTTCAGAAAAGGTGTGTTTATACTGACAGATCATGTGACACTTTGGACTTCATTTCGCTAATTATGTGACGTCTGAAGGTAATTGGCCAGAACTTTTGAGGGGCTTCATAGCAATGGGGGTGATAACATATGCACATGCCAATTTTCAGAATTTTATTTATAAAGATTCTTTATATATATTTTTCTCATTTCACTTCACCAAATTAGACTATTTTGTGCAGATCCATCACATAAAATTCAGATTAAAAAAATAAATTACAGGTTCTAATGTAACAAAAAAGGTAAAAAGCCAAGGGGGGTGAATACTTTTGCATGGCACTGTAATGGTCCACATTTCCCTAGCAAAGTTCAGTATATTACACAAGTTTCCTGAAAGCTAGAGCGGACCCAAAATACCAGTTGCAGAACAATGCTGTTCAGCCACCTGTGTAACAAACATAGTAATGCAACTTTACTTCAGGGGGCGGTATTCAATTGTTTTAGCACGCCCAATCTCCCATCTAAAGTGAAGGGAGATCGCCGGGCGCTATTCAATTGATGCCGATCTTCGCATCAATGGTACCCAAAGAGGTCGAGTGTAGTCGCGTAAAACAGCTACACCCGACCAAAGTGCTGGGAGCGAAAAGTGACGTTTGAGCGCCCAAACGGATGATCGCGACAGACAGGAGCAACAATTAAATAGCTCCATCAGGGGCAAAGGGGGCCAAAACAATTGAATACCGCCCAGACACTCCATTTTGAAAGAAATTCTTTATTGTTGTGTCAGTCCATTTCCAAATGGATAGACCTTACCTCTGACAGCTTTGCCTACAGAAATGTTGTATGTTGGTTCTCCGCCTTGACTTTTTGTCCTGATGTCCATTGTGTAATCGTTATCAATATACAGGCTGTCTCTGATAACCGAGCATTTCTTTCCTCCAACAGTTAGACCATTAGTGAAGAATCCTTCTCTGTCCTTTCCTATCAGCACGTCTATTTCTGCAGGCTTAACATTCAAAACAAAAAAAAAAAAAAAAATTGTTAAATCTCTACAAATACAATATTAACAGAGCATAAGAAACAGGCAGCATTCAGTGATAGCACCAGGAGTAACAGAACACATGTACCCAGCATTCTGGGCACCGAGACTGAGGCAGCCATGAATGCAGTTAGCATACAGCCCTCGTATAGTAGAGAGTAAAGTGGAGCAAGCCTTTAAAAAACCACATTTGCTGCAAATTTAAACCCACACCTGCCTTACTTTTCCATTTACCAAACCTAATTTTTTTGAATATATTGCATTCAACTGAATAAACGAATCCCCTGCATTTTGTTTGCAACATCAGCGATAAGTGATGGGCACCAAAAAACAAGTTAATAGCTCCCATCACTTTGGACGGAAGCGGTGGCTGGAATGAAACCGTTGAAGACCACCCCCCTTGAATTGGAGTATGGCACCGGGGTATACGTCTCACTGGTTGAGGAATGCTGTACTATGCCAATTAGTCTTCAAACTGCAGTACTCTCTCCAATGCCATATTTATTGATATGCCAGCTTCCCTCTGAGTGGGCAAGTGTGGAGAAATTGACACAGAGCAGGCTACATTCCCCATCCACTATGCTTATCTGGCATCAAAGGGCTCTGTAAAGAGCACGCAGATATGGCCGCCAACATGGTACTGGACCATCAAATTCAAACTTGCTTAATTAGTCGACAGCTCTGTGCAGCCAGATACAAAAACTTGCCTAGTCATTTTTGAGTTTGCGAAAAGCAATACCTGGGGGTAATTTAAAAACAAAATTGCACACACAAAGAAAAAAAAATGTCCAAAGCTGGTATATATAGCAATGGCCAAAAGTTTTGAGAATGACACAAGTATTGGTTTTCACAAAGTTTGCTGCTTCAGTGATGTTAGACCTTTTTGTCAGATGTTACTATGGTATGCTGAAGTAAAATTACAAGCATTTAATAAGTGTCAAAGCCTTTTATTGACAATTACATTAAGTTTATGCAAAGAGTCAATATTTGCAGTGCTGACCCTTTTTCAAGACCTCTGTAATTCACCTTGGCATGCTGTCCATCAATTTCTGGGCCACATACTGACCGATGGCCGCCCATTCTTGCCTAATCAATGCTCGGAGTTTGTCAGAATTTGTGGGTTTTTGTTTGTCCACCCGCCTCGAGGATTGACCACAAGTTTTCAATGGGATTAAGGTCTGGGGAGTTTCCTGGCCATGGACCCAAAATTTTGTTACATACGGCCCTATAACGCTTTTGTGGCTCCTTGCACCCTTGAAAACATCATGAACTTGCAGAAACGCCGCTTTCTATATGAGAGTATGCTTGGCACATTTTGTATACATCTTTTCTACAGTTCCAACATCACTAATATATCATATACAGGAACATTACCACCACTGGGGCAGCACAGTTACAAGTCACCCAAAAAGTAGTTTATATTAGTAAAGGCTCACTTAAAAAGGTTACAGCAACTACTTGAAAAGAATATTCCACATTCCAGCAGTGATTGCAAAATACATGCTATAGCGAATTTTTTTTACGCGCTATAGGCAGAGAGTGCCTGGGTCCTGCAGGATGCGCTGTCAGCATCTGCCTAACCAATCACCCCGGCAGCAGCGACTCCTCACCCAATTGCCGCCTGATACCTTCGTCCATCCCTCCTCCTCGGGTGTGACAAGGTAGGAGGGTCCCCGGCTCTCCACCATCTCCACTCCCGTCGGCCGCACTCAGGATGCCGCCTGAGACCTCTGTTACACTCTTCTCAGGTGTCATGTTAGTAGGGGCCGCGGCACTCTGCTTCTATCAGCCGCACACTCCAGACGGAGCACCAGGTGAGCAGAAATGGGCTTCAGCAGGTAACTGCACCCCCCGGGGGGCCTTGCATACACTCGATTTAGGTTGCACAGTATCCTCTTCTCCCAGAGCCATCTAAATACCCAACAAGACATGTAGAATGATACACACACACACACACATCGTAGGGGCAGCAGCCATCAATCATTCAGCCACCCTCTCCCCCCACCACACTCGCAGTTCAGCACAGATACCAGACACAGCAATTCCCTTAAGGTGCGTACACACTGGGCGATAAAGTGGACGACTGAACGATAACGATATCGTTAAGTCGTCCACTTTATCGTCCATTTTTAACCCCAAAAAGATGAACGATGATGATGACGCGCGTTCCCGCGGGTCGTTCGTCATTATCGTTCATCGGGCTGACATGCAGCACAACCTGACGATCTCGTCAGGTTGCTGCATGTCAGGGAATGGGGGAAAGAGCCCGGCGCTGAACGATATCGTTAATGATATTGTTCAGCGGCTGTGCTCAATGTCATGAACGACATTGAGCACAGCCTGCCGGGGACAACACTACACGATATCGCTCAGGGAGCATATCGTGTAGTGTGTACCCACCATTACCCTTTTATTACATTTTTATTGTGGTATTTCACTACAAAAACCTTTACATACAACAATTTGCACTGTTAAAGTTTAGGTTTTCACACTAAATAAAAATGGACCTTTAAAGAAAAGTATTTAGGTGGCTAAAGTTACAGTGTCTTTTAATATTCACTTGGAAGGGCTTATAGCCTGTGCTCATTTCATATGCTTTATAGATTTGGGTGCTGTTATGTCCATGGTGTCTGCAGGGCTTCAGACATTGCTGGCGGCCCCGGTACTGGGGTTGGTGTGTGGCCAGGCTGCCTCCTTACAAATCAAAAAATAAAGGGCGCTGGTATATGGGGTGATCTCACAGCATATGGGGAGTTTAAAAGCAAAAATTGTGATGGGACCCAGAAACTGGAGTAGGACCCCAATTTTGTTAAAGTGAGGGGTCCCAGGTCACTTTTCGCCGATTTCAGCTCGCACCCCTCTGGGGCTGCGAGCTGAAATGAAGCACTGGCAGCTGATCGCGCCCGACAGGAGCAACAATTGAATAGCTCCGTCGGGCGCGATGGGGGCTCGAAACAACTGAATTCCGCGCATAATGTGCCCCAAACTACTGTTAATACTAAGATACCATTGCTGGCTGTAATGAGTAAACATTCGCCATTGACACCTCTTAAAAGCCTCCAATAACATAGCTAATGGCCACCTGTCTTCTGTCTTGTTTTGTTATTTGCCACTTTTGGGGGGTTCCCCACTTTTCCATGCACTTCGAAGCCACAAACTGTAAACACAATGCATGACACTGCTGTGATCACCATAATGGCCTTTACAAATAAATTGCATCATTTTTGTGGGAAATCATTTCATGAAAATTAGCAGCTATTTGAGCAATATTTTTAAGCCACGTTTTGACAGTACCGAAGTCACTCCTATTTTAAATGACCCTATAGGGGAGGATTAGAAGGGAGGGGCTGTAGCTACCGGGATGGGTGCCCAGAGCCATTCACCTGTAAGTCCATTTAAGTTGGGAGATGCAGTTTACTGCAACTAATGCCTAGGGTTTAGTTGCAGTAAACTGCATTTTCCAGACTTAAGCACTGGGCGCGATGCTGCTACCACACATAGTAACACCGTAATTAGCCACAAGGTGACATATCGGGCAGATCAACCAATGTACTCGCTATGTCGCCGATTAAAGACGCGCTCCGTCACGTAGTCAGCGACATCACCCATCAGACCTGCGATATAGTCATCGGGGGCCATGCTGCCGAATGCAACATGGTCCCTGCTGTCACTCCCAGCATCGGCAAGTGTGCATGCACTTACCACTGCCAGCACCCCCACTGGACATGACATCGGGCTGGGTACATATCTCTACAGTAAGTGTGTACCCAGCTTTAGTAGTTTTCAAAGTGACCATATATATTAGTCAGTCCTCTGTGTTTGCATGCAAGGGCGTAACTAGAACTTTGTATGCCACATCTTAGGATCTTAAAAGGGCCCCCCAGAGCTAAAAAAACAAAAAAACAACAAAAAAAAAACACATACATTTGCCCCCACACAGATCCCATTCATGTTATGCCACACAGTAGTACCCCTTATACACATTACTAGCTCCCCTTATTCCACACAGTAATGCCCTTTACAGATTATGCTACATAGTAGTAGTGCCCCATATAAGAAATTTTTCCACACAATAGTAGTGCCCCTTACACATTATGCCCCCCAGCAACTCACCTCTCAGTGTCGCTCCAGAAGCCTCTCGCCTCCCCCTGTGTGTCATCAGCAGCCAGCAGGTGTGGATTTGGTGCCAGACCGCCAGCTTATTACAGCTGGCACACCAGCAGGTATGGACATATAGCGCCGGCGCAATATAAATCTGGCGCCGCTCACGAGCCAATTGGAGCTCGCGGACCAGCAGCCAATCAGGAGCCGCCACTGCTGATTGGCGGCCGATCCGCGAGCTCCGACTTCCTCGCAACTGGCGGCGCTGTCTCTCCATGTCTGCCTGCTGGTGGGGCAGCTGTAATCAGTTGGCACCAATCAACACCACTGACACCTGGGTCCCCTTTGGCGGCTCTGACTGAACCAGCCCCCCTTGTGTGAATGACTGGGTGCAGAGGGCCACAGAGGCAACTCGGGCATCATAGCAGCCGCACACCTTGTTAGCCAACAGTGGGGTCCTTTTCAGGGTCATTGGGGTTATAGGATCCTTTTCAGGATCAATGGGGTTATTGGAGAGGACAATGAACAAAGGCTGCAGGTGTACTTCAGGGTCCAATCTTCAACCAGGGCAATGCTGGGTATCCCAGCTAGAAAACACAATAAATTGAATAGTTTACACTGGATTAGGGTATTTAACTCTAATATACTACAGCCTTTAAAACATTGTCAAATAGCCTTTTTGTAAAAAGGATGCAGAGTATTTCCAAATTAGTGTAATTAAAACTTATTCTATAGACAAAACTGAACACCAAGGGGGAATTCAATTGGTTTTTGAATATCACAGCCAAATGTACCAGGTTTCAGCGCCCAAAAACCAGGCTTTTCGCAGATATCGGCTCGCCACCTCAGGAGGGTGCCCGTGTCATTTGTGCCCAATTGGAGCAACAACAGAATTGCATCAGTCATGCGCCCATTACTATTGGGAGCACCCCAAAAAATAAAACCACCACAAGTTGAATTCCCCACCAAAAGCATACACAGTAGAACTAGATATCAGGTAATAATTGCCCACAAACATCAGGTTACGAGCTAAGACAAGTTTTACCATAAAAGCAGAAAAGGACACAAAAGTGATCAATTCAATTAGCCCCATGGGCACCACAGCTTGATCTCGTCCTGGACTTGTGGATTTTTGTACGTAGCCCTATGGGGCTGCAAATATAAATCCGCAAATCCAGGAGGTACCGTAAGTGCAGCTATATCTTGTATTTGAACATAGATTGTCCCTGGTCTGCATTTCCGGCCGGCGGATCAGCGTTTTCCATCTGATCACAGGATCGCAAGATCCTCGATCAGATGTATGGGGGCCTTAAGTAAAAGATCTTTATTCAGAACAGAAGTGTTATGGTGCATACCGTACACACGGTCAGATTTTTCTTCAAATCTGAACGATAACGATTTAAAAAAAAAAAAAAAATTTTTTTTTAAATAATCGGTCATATCTGACATGTTTGAGTGATGAACGATGCGCGTTCCCGATGGTCAGATAACGATATCTGACATCTGATGTGTTTGCAGTCAATTTTGGACGACTTCAGTCATTTTAAGGCAGTCAAAAATCGGTTATAGTTCAAATCGTTGGTCAAATCGTTCATCTGACAAATCGGGCCGTGTGTATGCACCTTAAACCAAACACTCCCTCATTGGTGCCCAACCCTAACCTCCCCACATGCTAAACCTAACTCTCCCCCCCCTTAGTGCCTAATCCTAAACCCCCCCCCTTACTTACCTTTGATATCTCAGCAATCAGGATTCTGGCGCCTGTAATATCAGCACTGGCATCATGGCCGCAGCAATATTGATAATATACACTACCGTTCAAAAGTTTGGGGTCACTTATTAATTTCCTTATTTTTGAAGGAAAAGCACTGTTATCTTCATTGGAAAAAAACTAATCCGAAATACACTCTACATTGTTAATGTGGTAAATGACTATGCTAGCTGCAAACGTCTGGTTTTTAAAGGAATATCTGCATAGGTGTATAGAGGCCCATTTCCAGTAACCATCAGTGTTCTAATGCAGCGGTTCTCAAACTCTGTCCTCAGGACCCCACACAGTTTACGTTTTGCAGGTCACCCAGCAGATGCACAGGTGTATTCATTACTCAGTGACACATTTTAAAAGAGCCACAGGTGGAGCCAATATCTCACTTGTGATTCTGTGAGGATACCGGGAAAACATGCACTGTTTGGGGTCCTGAGGACAGAGTTTGAGAACCTGTGTTCGAATGGTACATTGTGTTTGCCAAGTGTGTAAAGACTAATGGATGATCAGATAACCCTTGTGCAATTATGTTAGCACAGCTGAAAACTGGTTTGCTCGTTAGAGAAGCTATAAAACTGGCCTTCCTTTGAGCTAGTTGAGTATCTGGAGCATCACATTTGTGGGTTCGATTATACTCTCCAAATGGCCAGAAAAAGAGAACTTTCATGTGAAACTCGACAGTCTATTCTTGTTCTTAGAAATGAAGGCTATCCCATGCGAGAAATAGCCAAGAAACTGAACATTTCCTACAATAGAGCTTACTACTCCCTTCAGAGAACAGCACAAACAGGCACTAACCAGAGTAGAAAGAGAAGTGGGAGGCCCCGGATGCACAACTGTGCAAGAAGACAAGTACATTAGAGTCTCTAGTTTGAGAAATAGACACCTCACAAGTCCTCAACCGGCAGCTTCATTAAAATGGTACCCGCAAAACGCCAGTGTAAATGTCTACAGTGAAGAGGCGACTCCGGGATGCTGGCCTTCTAGGCAGAGTGGCAAAGAAAAAGCTATATCTGAAACTGGCCAATAAAAGGAAAAGATTAATATGGGCAAAAGAAAAGAACAGACCATACATTGGACAGAGGAAGATTGGAAAAATGGGATTTTGGTACTTACCGGTAAATCCTTTTCTCTGATTCCACAGGGGACACTGGAGGTGCTTACACTGGGGTATAGAGGCGTGGATAACTGGAGCTGGCACTTTAAATAATCCAGAAGTGTGAAGCTCCTCCCCCTCCCTATGCCCCATCAGCCCTCAGTTTACAAAATGAAGACCGAAAGGAGATGAAGAACAAACTGAGTAAAAGGGAGAGAACACACAATCAAAACAAACAACATACTGAACAAACCGAACAGGCAGGCAGAGAGCGCTGAGGTGGGCGTCCAGTGTCCCCTGTGGAATCAGAGAAAAGGATTTACCGGTAAGTACCAAAATCCCATTTTCTCTTTCATCCACTAGGGGACACTGGAGGGGCTTACGCTGGGGACGTCCCAAAGTTTTCCCCACGGGCGGGAGCGCTCTGCGGCACCTGCAGAACAAAGCGGCCAAAACTGGATGCTGAAGCAGCAAACGTATCAAATTTGTAAAACCTTACAAACGTGTGAACCGAAGACCAAGTGTGACGTGGAGGCTCCCCTACCGGCCGTCCATGACGCCCCCACAGAACATGTGGAATGAACCGAATGGACGAAGGAGGCAGACGGTCGGCCTAAACATAAGCCTGATAAATAGTCAGCCGGTCCCAACGTGCCAAAGTCTGCTTAGACGCTGGCCAACCCCTCCAAACCGCATTATAGAGGACAAAAAAGCGACTCAGACTTACGGAGGGGAAGCAGTCCTGTCAACATAGATGCGGAGAGCTCTAACCACATCCAAGGTAGAAGAACCACCAGAGTCCTCCACCAAAGACGTTACCACCATAGGCTGATTAATATGAAAAGCCGACACTAACTTGGGAAGGAAGGCGGCTCCCATCCGGAGTTCCGCCCTATCAGCATGAAACACCAGGTAAGGTGGCCTATAGGACAGAGCACTCAATTCTGAAAATCTACGAGCCGATGCTAGAGCCAGGAGGAGGACCGCCTTCCAAGACAAGTACTTAATATCAATCTCTTCCAAAGGTTCAATCATGGACGACTGAAGAAACAGAAGCACTAAGTTCAAGTCGAAGTGAGCTATCGGATGTACAAAAGGAGGCTGCCCACGCAAGACCCCCTGAAGAAATGTCTGCACCTCAGGAATGAGGGCCAATTTCCATTGAAAGAAAATGGAAAGGGCAGAAACCTGCACCTTTAAAGTTCCAAGACGAAGGCCAGAATCCAGACCCATCTGAAGAGAAAAAAAAAAAACCAGAAACCGGGACAACCGAAAAGTCCTAGAGGGAAGATCCCGACTGGAACACCATGAGATAAGAACGCCAGATGCGATGATAACTCACAGCCGAAACTGGCGCGCAGCATGGTGGGATTAACAGTCTGGAATTCCTCGGCGTCTTAGTATATCGGTTTCAAGAGCCACCCCGTTAAACGGAGCTGCGCTAAGTAGGGATGTACGAAAGGACCCTACAGTAGCAGATCCCGGGTGCAGAGGGAGGGGCCACGGATCGTCTGACAATAGGAATTTAGCAGTCGAGGAACAAGTGGAATCGGAGGAAAGAGGTAAACGAAGTCGTAGATCCACGGAACTGTCAGAGCGTCTCTTGACACGTATACCGGGGGCTGACGATTCAATCGTGACGCCATGAGGTACACCTGAGGACATCCCCATCAACGTATTAGCGCGTTGAACACATCTGGATGAAGCTTCCATTCCCCGGGATGGATATCCTGGCGGTTTAGGTAATCTGTTTCCCAGTTGTCCACACCCGGGATGAATACCACTGACAGGATTACGGACTGGCTCTCGGCCCACCGGAGGATCTGAGATACTTCTCGCCTGGCCATGCGACTCAGAGTCCCTCCTTGGCGATTGATGTATGCGACAGCCGTCGCGTTGTCGAACTGCACTCTTACCGGATGAGTCCTCAGAAACTCTGTTGCTTCTATCAGAGCATTGTAAATCGCTCTGAGTTCCAACTCATTTATGGGCCATTTTTTGTTCTAGAGGGAACCAGAAACCCTGAAAGTGATAATCGAGGACTACCGCTCCCCATCCTTGAAGGTGGAATCCGTTGTTACGATGATCCAGTCCCACACTCCGAATCTCTGGCCCGCTAAAAGATTGTTGGATTGTGCCCAACAGAGAAAGAGTCACTCTGGTAGCTGGGCTCAGACGGATATGTCGATGTAGAAGCAGATGAGACCCTGTGTTAGTAGGTCCAGCTGAAAAAACCCTGGAGTGGAACCGGCCGAACTGTAGTGCCTTGAAGGCAGCTACCCTCTTCCCCAGGAGACGCAGACAAAGAAGTAGGGAGACCTTCCTTGGTCCGAGGACCAGCTGAACTAACCACCGGATATCTCGAGCTTTGTCTATTGGAAGAAAGATCCTCTGTGATGCCGTATCTAAGATCATGCCCAGAAAAAGCAGCTTCTGGGATGGATTGAGATATGCTTTCTTGAAGTTGATTATCCAACCGTGTTGTATTAGAGTCTGATATGTCAGGAAGGCATGACCTGTTAGAAAAGATACAGATTGCGTTTTGAGTAACAGGTCGTCCAAATAAGGAATTATGTTCACTCCCGATAACCGAAGGAGAGCAATCATGGCTGACATGAGTTTTGGTGAAGATGCGTGGATCCGAGGAAAACCCGAACAGCAACACCAGAAACTGATAATCTTTCAATATGGCGAAACACAGAAAGGCTTGGTGTGGTTCCCAGATGGGAACATGGAGATAGGCATCCTTGATATCCAGGAATAGGAACTCTCCTGGTTCCAAGCTCGCAATAACAGACTGCAGAGACTCCATTTTGAACAGATACATCCTGAGATACAGGTTCAATGACTTGAGGTTCAAGATGGGCCTGACCGATCCATCCAGTTTGGGTAGTCCACCGAGGTATGGGGTTTTACTCAAACCAGTTTGATGTTCTGGAACGGAACTATCACAGATGATACTACTAGAGACTGGATAGCCTCCTGTAGAACCCTGATATTGGCAGACTTGTAGTGAAGAACCGAGGTGGAGGGGGGACCTCGAAGTCTATTCGGTACCCCAGGGAGATTAGTTTGCGGATCCACGGTTCTGGAGAGGTCTGGTCCCCAACTTGTTGAAATCCTTGCAGGCGGGCTCCCACTGTAGGAGGTCCCAGGTGGGCCGGAAGACCGTCATGCCACCTGTTTCTCCGCTGGTTTAGGCTCCTGTCTACGTGCAACCGTGTGTGGGCGACCTCTACCTCTGCCGCCTCTTGCTTGGGAGGGAGCACCTATGGCTCTACCTCCAGAGTAAGATCTTCTGGGAGCCGGTGCAGTTAATGGGAGGAAGGAAGATTTGCCCCTTCGTGGCCTGGGATATCCATTTGTCTAATTCCGGGCCAAACAGCATGTATCCATTGAATGGTAAACCCTCCACCACACGCTTGGATTCAGCGTCCGCATGCCAGGCACGCAACCAGAGGGCTCTGCGGCCCGAAATAGCAGAAGCAGATATGCAAGCACTAATTTGACTGATATATTTTGACGCTTCTCCCAGGTAAACTGCAGACTCACGGATGTGTTCTGCTAGTAGGCATAACTGTGCTCTGGAAATACCAGAGTCCAAACCTGTAATCAACTGGTCAGCCTAGCCAACCACTGCCTTGTTAACCCACGCCGTAACAAGAGTGGGCCTAAGTTGAGCACCCGCTGCAGTATAAATAGATCTTAGTGTTGTCTCCAATTTACGGTCCGAAGGATCTTTTAGTACTGTAGCTGCTGTCTTCTCAGAGAGACGGGAGACGGACGCATCTACTGGAGGAAGCGTTTCCCACTTCTCCATCATGGAAAAGGGTAGGTGGACGGAAACCGGCGCGGAATTTGGAACAGTTTATCCGGTTGTTTCCAGGCCACTAAGAGCTGCTGTTGAAGATGTAGTGAGAACAGAAAAACCGTTCATTAAATAATTAGAGATTCTACCCCTGGAGAGATGGACTCCAGCTCTAGAGGGGTCTCATCCTATAATGCTTCCTCCAATTCACTCTCCTCAGTAGTGAGGAATTCCTCATCAGACTCTTCTGACTGGAGAACAGTCGATAAGGGCGCTTTTGAGTCGGTCCTTGCCAGGAAGTGGAGGGTGAGGACACAGCTGTATCCATTACCTGTACCAGGGTGTCAAGAGGCTTGGTTAGCCCAGCAACCCAGGGAGGCTGAGACTTACGTGCCTCAGCTAACTGACGTTAAATCAGTCATTACTCCTACCATGTCAGCGGCCCATGCAGGCGCAGGTGAGGTAGTATAGGTGGATCAATTGCTATACAAGCATCACATAATGTGGACCCAGCATGTTACACCTTAAACAAACACCCTTTTGAGATGCCTTTGTTCTGTTTGACATGGATACACACAATCACCACACACAGAGGGACAGAGTATATATAGAGAAGTAAAGAAAAACAGAAGGCTGGCTTCGGACACAGAGGAGGAGATACACCCCACTCCCTTCCCACAGATCAGATCCCTGCACCCCCAGTGTATTATGCACAGCCTCTGTACCAGAGCCTTCTGTGCTTATCTGAAATGGGGAGCCAGAGAATCCAGCCTTCTGTATGTCTGCAGCACTCTTCCTGTGTAAGGGAGAGATGCAGGCATTTAACAGTTAAAAAACAGTTAAAAAACGGCAGCCACGCTGTTATCTACAGCGGCTTGCCGCGTATAGTGGAGAGGGAATAGAGCCCGCGCTGATTAGGCTCCGCCCCCTTCCACATGCACTAAGGGCTCCGATTATGGCAGCTATTTGGTCATTACCTCCCCCTCCGCGTATATCAGCAGGGAGAGGGGAGAAGCAGGAAGCCGGGTGTAGCGCTGTTTCAACAGCGCTATGATAAACAGCACAGCGCAGCATGTGCTAGCGCTGGTCAGCGGGGAGAGGTGAGAAGCAGGAAGCCGGGTGTAGCGCTGTTTCAACATCGCTATGATAAACAACACAGCGCAGCATGTGCTAGCGCTGGTCAGCGGGGAGAGGGAAGAAGCAGGGAGCCGCGTGTACTGAGTACACACAACTTCCCTGACACAGCAGGACGGGAGCCACGTGGGCAGGAGCCGGGGGATGCACAGCTTGTTACTCACTGCCTGTCCCCTGTAGTCTCTCTCTCGTTAGGTCAGCACAGTCTTCACTTCTTCTGTGTGAAGACTTGCTGTGGCGGTAAGGAGCTGTCAGGAGCTCTTGTAATGAGCCCTACGCACTCCTTCCTGGTGTTTGCTAAAACACCAGGGTGCCAGGTACCCGGACCCCACCTTTTAGATAGGTGGCAAAGGGTACCTATAGGATGTGTAAAAGATGCTTTGAAATAAAAAAAAATAAAATAAATGTATTTGCTGGAGCACAGCATAATGTGACCAGCTCCTAGAGGCACATTTTCTAAACTGAGGGCTGATGGGGCATAGAGGGGGAGGAGCTTCACACTTCTGAATTATTTAAAGTGCCAGCTCCAGTTATCCACGCCTCTATACCCCAGCGTAAGCACCTCCAGTGTCCTCTAGTGGATGAAAGAGAAAAAAAGTGTTATGGACGAATCGAAGTTTGAGGTATTTGGATCACACAGAAGAACATTTGTGAGACGCAGAACAAGTGAAAAGATGCTGGAAGAGTGCCTGACATCTGTCAAGCATGGTGGAGGTAATGTGATGGTCTGGGGCTGCTTTGGTGCTTGTAAAGTGGGAGATTTGTACAAGGTAAAAGGGATTTTGAATGAGGAAGGCTATCACTCCTTTGCAACGCCATGCCATACTCTGTGGACAGCACTTGATTGGAGCCAATTTTCTCCTACAATAGGACAATGACCCAAAGCACACCTCCAAATTATGCAAGAACTATTTAGGGAAGAAGCAGGCAGCTGGTATTCTGTCTGTAATGGAGTGGCCAGCGCAATCACCAGATCTCAACTCCATTGAGCTGTTGCAAGAAGTGCCCATCAAGTCAAACCAACTTGGAAGCATGGGGTGAAATTTATTCAGATTACCTCAACAGCTAGAATGCCAAAGGTTTGCAATGCTGTAAAAAGGAGCATTCTTTGACGAAAGCAAAGTTTGAAGGACAAAATTATTATTTCAAATAAAAAATATTATTTCTAACCTTGCCAATGTCTTGACTATATGTTCTATTCATTTTGCAACTCATCTGATAAAGAAGTCTGTCTTTATGTAAAACACGAAATTGTGTGTGTGTATATATATATATATATATATATATATATATATATACACACATATACATACACACACACACACACACATATATATACATACATATATACACGAGCCAGCACATCCAAATTAATGAAAAAAAAAAAAAATAGAAAAAATGTATTGTATAAAAGGTACACAAAGTACATAGTAATACAAATAACATCATGGCAGAGCCTGGGAGGTTTTTAAGCATCACAAAAAAGTCAGCATGAATTCCATTCCAGAAAGCACAACAAACCCCCCCCCCCCCCCCTTCCCTCGTGGTCACACCACTATCCCTCTGAAGCCGCTCCACAATCCCTGGCCACGCATAGACCCTACTATCGGAGAGCTCTATATTTAGCCAGAGATAGGAGACAGTAGACAGCTGGGACGTACAGAAGGATCAGTGAAGACTGGGACAGACAGCAGGGCTCAGAGCAGGCCGGGACGGACGAAGGCACAACAGTCACCACAGGCAAAACTCAGCACATGCACTCCTGTGCATGATATGAACACCGCAATACTATAGGGACGAATCTCCGCCAGAGCTGATGAGGATTTGCTTTATCCCCCACTGCAAAATCTAGTAGCCAGGCAGCAAAATCTGGTAAGCATGGCGACCTGGCCCCCGGGAATTGTTGAGCCCTGCCTTATACATTTTTTCATTAATTTGGATGTGCTGGCTTTCTTGTATATACATTGATTTCATTTATGTGCCAGGCACTCCTCACGATGGAGTTGTAGGTGTGTGCCGCCTGTCTAAGGGAGATAGAGAGATACATACACACACACACACACACTTGTAGTTTTGCAAAGTTGCTTCCATTACCATAAGCACAAAATACAAGCCTGTCATCACCTCAGACAGGTGTGTTCTGAACAATTCTGCAGCCCAAGACTTGAACACTGCACACCCCCCTCCCTTCTGGTCACCAGTTGCTCAGGGTAGGAGACACCTCAAGTAAAAGAAAATCGGATTATGAAAGGAATGCTCTTCCCTCTCTACTGCACTCATAACATCAGTTACCCAATGACCATGACCTCAGAAACAAGAAACAAGAGTCGGCATTCCTTATGAAATCTATCACTACAGAGCAGCAGCTGATCCAAATACTGGTAATGGTGGGGAGAGGCTGTGTCTGGGAGCCATGAGGAAAGTCACTGCACCAGTACATAAAACCAACCTTTGCCTACCAAGCATACTTACGCCAACATGTGACCCTACTCTCAAATACATATACAACTTTGACAAACTCCTTATTCCAGCTTGTGTATTCACTGCACTGGGCATAACTAGTCCAGCAATTACAGATGGCAGGCACGCTGTACTGTGATTACAGACAAAGCCAGACCAATAAAGATCCTTTGAGTACCCATCCCTATCCTAAAGACAACAAACTAAAGTTTTAATGTTATAAGATGGCTACTCCCCAAGTTGGCATTACTAAAGGAACACACTGGGAAAGGTTTCCAAGAATATCAGATACGGTTTCAATAAATTAAAAATTGCAGAAAATGCTTATCTTCAGACCCCAATGACACACATTTAGCTCACACAAGTGCAATTACAGCCTAAACTTGCTGCTGTTAAACACATACCAATACTGGTAGGTTAATCGGCTCCCCACAAAATTGACCATAGTGTATATGTTTGTGAGCATGTGTTAGGGAATATAGATTGTAAGTTCCACTGGGGCAGGGACAGATGTGAATGGTAAGATATTCTCTGTAAAGCGCTGCGGAATATGTGCGCGCTATATAAATAACTGGCAATAAATAAATAAATTTGCGTATTAGCTGCATCTCATAAGATATAACCGTAGAAGCAACCCACTGTAACAGAATTGTTTGCATTCTGCTCTGCCCCTGTCTGCATAGGAAAGAGGTCTGGGGGAGGTAGTCCACTACCAAGGAAATATGTAGATAACTCACCATGGTATCATACCAGAACAGCTAACCCTTAAAGCACCAGGGATAGGTTTTCTCACAAATTCTGATTGGTCCATTCATTAATTAAAAAAGTTAAGTAACAGAACAATTGAGGCCTGTTGCGCATAGTGTCTGCAAGGTTTATTTCTGGATAGTACCCCATTTAGCCTTTCAAGCTCGCCAGTTGATCACGAAATCCAGCATATTTCACGGATCAGTGGTAGCCCTATCTGGAGGTCACTTTAGATAACCGCTAACAGAGCCAGTTACGTATCTATGCAATTTATATATGTAATTTCATTTTAGGACAATGCAATGAACAAATACATTTCTGAGATGTAACCCCTCAGATTCTAAAGAATCAATAGATTATATATCAATAATAATAGAAGAAACATACATTTTCAATACCTTTCAAAGTATAAGGAAGAGTATTCGTCGTCAAAGTATAAAGGAACATTGCAAAGTATAACGGTGCATACACGTTCAGATTTGATGAATGACTGAACGATTTTTACAACAATCAACGATTTCTGACAGTATTAAAATGAATGAAATAGTCAAAATCTGACTGCAAACAGTCGATGTCAGATCGATTTTTACAATAATTATCGTTCATATTTGATAAGAAATCTGACAGTGTGTATGCGGGATGCAATCGGGAAATCGGCTGACGTGATCCCGACAGCCAGCTCCCTGACTGCTTTATCGTGGCTTGGGTTAAATGACAGGCATCTATATCTAGACGCCTGTCATTTTCCCGACGCCGGGAGACAGGCGCCCGGCATCCTGATCAAAGTGATGCCGGGCACGGAGAGCGGACAGCCGAAGGGGGGGGGGGGGGGGTTGGTTGTTTAGGTTAAGGGCACCCGGGTTCCCCCTGCCGGGATCTGTTCAGCTGTCGGGCTGCCAGGAATCGAACTGGCCATGCGGCCGGCGGTATTTCATACAGATTCCGTGTATGCACCATAAGGAAGCTGAATCAGGTCAGGTTCTGTCAGGAGCCTATTGATTTTATCAGTACACCCCATTTATCCAATGTAATAATGAAATGGGCATTGGACTGTTTTTGCAGATTAATCTAAACCATCCTTGAAAATATAGGAACTTAGGGCCTGATTCAGACCCACTCGCGAGCGGCTGTCCGCTCGCAAGTGGGTCGATGTTATGCACTGAGCATGCGCACGACGGAGGGAGCTCCGTCGTGCGCATGCACCAGACGCGACGAGCGAAGGACTTTCCTTCGCTCGTTGTGTCTGATCAAAGGGGGCGTGCTGTCGATGTTGATTGACAGCACGCCCCCTTTGGTGGGCGTGCCTCCCTGACGGGGGCGTTCCTAAGGGACCGCCTACCGTCAGAAGCCGGCCCACTGACATCACTAGTGATGTCAGTGGGAGCGATTTTGGCTCTGATAGAGCCAAAATCACTCTGGGCCTTGCGGTTGAAAACCTCAACCGCAGGCTCCGGCTCGCAGTTCCGATGGTCGCGATGGTCAAGACCATCGCGGACATCAAACTGCACGCTCGTATAGGCTGTGGGTGGTGACCCACAGCTATACGAGCGTCCAGGAGGACGCTCCATAGTTATGGAGGACGGCCCTCATTCAGAGCGTGCGCTCTGCCCAGAGCGTACGGCTCTGAATGAGGGCCTTAGTGTTCTAACATCACAAAAGCTTATCTCATTTATGGCTTTACATTGTGGGTGCAATTGAATTTATTTATTTTTATATAAATCTGCTATAATGCTGCTGAAAAGGTTGGTGCTAGATATAACAACATCGACAGCCGCCCCTTTTGTAGTGAGCCCCGGAGCGAGAGAATTTCTCTCTCGCTCCGGGGCTTGCGGTCGCACAGCCAAACTGACCACTTGCGAGCGGGTTTGAATGAGACCCCCAAGTGTATGGATGGGGTTGATGTAGATCAGTGTTGGCTAACCTTGACACTCCAGCTGTTGTGGAACTATATATCCCAGCATGCCCTGCCACAGTTTTAGCATGCCCTAATAGCAAAACTGTAGCAATGCATGCTGGGTTATGTAGTTCCATAACAGCTGGAGTGTCAAGGTTAGCGAACACTGATGTAGATGCATAAAACTACAGATACCTTTTGCAGATGGAATTACAACAAGACTTTTATTCAACTTTTATACAGAGTAAGGGGTCTATGTATCAAAGCTTGAGGAGAGAAAATTGAGAGAGAAAAAGTATTAACCAATCAGCTCCTGTCATTTTTCAAATATAGCCTATAAAATGTAAGTTAGAAGCGGATTGGTTGGCGATTTATAACGCACAATTTTTTCTCTTGTCAAGCTTTGATACATATGTCCCTTAGAGCAGTGATACATGGAGTCGTTATGAATGAACATTACAGCCCTATTAGGTAATCACTTCATATTACAATATTTGTATGCTGTATTCAATACAAAAATAAAAAGTATTAAAGGAAGACTATATAAAAGTTATGAGCAGCATGCTGCCTCCAATCCTTCACCTGCGGTCCCCAGTTTCTTCCTGCTTTGCCAGATTTCATAGTCAAGAGCTTGTATAATGCCTGCTAATGTTATTAGTCTCTTATTTTGGAGGAAATGTATTGTTTTAAATTAAACCTATATAAAAGGATACATATGGTTCTTCTGCTCACCAAAGCAGTCCCTGAAGTATATCAGGTTACCAGCCACTGATCTATAGATTATATAGAGGAATGCTACCAAGAAATAGAATGTGCCAGGTCTGAGCATACAGGGGTTACTGGCCATCTGACCAGATCAAAGTTCAGAATATGAAGTATACATTGACAGCTTTTATACAGAACAGCAGCTCACAAATTCCAATGTTGAGAGAAAGTTTCACAAATCCATGCAAATCACTGGATGCAATAACAGAGCCCCTTCACATTTCTCACCTGCAGGATTTAGGAGATGGAGCTGCCATGTTGCTTTATCTGATATGAAGATCGTTCTAGGGCGGTATTCAATTAGCGGCGATATTTTCGCACCCGCGATAATATTGCCGATTTTTCGGCAATATTATTGCATCAGCGATCATTTATCTCCAATTTTTAAAAATAAAAAAATAGTCTCCATTCTAAAAGGGGGAAAATGTGCTAAATTCCTATTTTTGGGTAAAAATGTGGGGATTTCTTTCAGAACCCTTCGTACAGCCTCGCTAATGATACTTTAGCGAACATTTTTTTCGTAAGTTGTGTACTTTGTCGAAAAACGACAGCTGAAATTTTGCTCAAATTTTCCAGCGGCTTTAAAAAAAACTGCGCTAGCCACGTGCGATGTTTAAGACACTTGGCGCATCCTTATGGCCCTCCGAAATACCAGAAAATACGCTAAACGCATTTTTCACGGAGAAAAAAAAAATGACCGAAATTTCAGCGGTAATTTTTCGCCAAACTACGCAACTTACGAAAAAATATTTTGCTAAAGTATCATTAGGGGGGCTATCCAAAGGGTTCTGTAAAAAATCCCCACATTTTTACCCAAAACTAGGGATTTCACTAGTTTTTCCCGCATGCCCTTGGCTGGAGAAAAGTTTTTTCTCCAGTTTTTGGGCGAAAAAAGGATGGTTTAGCCAACGACGGCGAAAAAAAACGTCAGTTTTACACCTAAAAACTGGAGAAAACTTTTCTCCAGCCTAGGGGCTGGAGAATCCCAAAATGTGCAAAATCCCAATTTTTGAGTATGATCGCGGGTGCGATAAGATCGCCGCTAATTGAATATGGCCCCTAGTGTGAAGACATTGGTCCTCACAATGTCTAGCATTATTTTTAAAACTCAAAGAGAAAAAATATATTTTATTTAAAATATGTGAATTGTAATATCCTGATTAGCGAGACCTGATGGTGTAACTGAGGAACACTGGGAGACTCCCTTATGGCAGCAGTTGTGCTCTGGTCTAGCGCCAACTAATTTTGTTCTTAAACAAAGGCTACTTTTAGCTTTCTTCTTTTACAATTCAGCCCCATGTGCAGTACTACCAAGTCAGCTTTTCAGGGACCACACACACACTTCAGTACTACTATATTCTGTTTGGGAACAGAGTGCTGGCGCTCAAGTTCCCGGCCATCAGAATCCTGACAGGGTTAGGATACCGACAGCTGCAGGTAAGTATCCAAACAGGGGCTGTAACTACAACTTTGTGGGCCCCATAGCAAACACACACAATAGTTACGCCAGTGTATCCTAACCCTCCCCCTTAAACTAATACTTATCGGGAAGCCGGCGGTCAAGATGCTGGCACCGGGATTCTGACTGGTATCGGGAAGGAACACAGTGCTGGCATCCAGACAGCCTGGATATACACTACATCCAGTATATTCCTTATTTACTATTAAAGTCTTAATTATTGTGTCACAACCAAATTGCAACACAAAAAATGAAAAACGTAAAATATTTATTATCAATCGGCTGGCAAGCCAAACCCTTCCCCCTTCCAATTCCTCATCTTCATACCATTGTTTTTCCCCTCTTATTTTTTTATTATGGTTAAAATTGTGCCTCATGTGTATTTCATCTTCAGACAAGTCATCACAATTATTCAATATATATGTTTCTTTGATTTATCCAATATGTGTTTATTGTATAGACTGGATTTCAACTCTTCTGAGTGTCATACTATGTAACGTGTTTTACTGAGGTACAAATGTCCAACAAAAAAATTGGTCTTGATTCAATTCAACGCGAAGTGAAAATAGAGGCGGGAGGGAGCTCATGGAGCTATTCAATTTAGTGCGCTGTATTGTCGGAAAACGCCGGTTCTTGCGCCTGTTTAGTCGTGAGAACCGGCATTCTCTGACTAAACTGCCCGGCGGGATGCAGCGCGCTGAATTGAATAGCTTCGGGAGCTCCCTCTATTCAATTTGTCTTGAATTTAATCGAGCCCAATGTTTTGTATGGGGGACCAATTTTTCTGAGATCCATGCAATGGACTGTCACGTTAAGCTGCTTCTCCTGTGCTAAAGTGACGGGCGCGCTACTGTTAAAGGTGTGACCAGCCCCAAGGCTCTACTTTGCACAGATTTCTGCTCGCACCACAAGTGGATGTGAGCAGAAATCCATGATAAGTGCAGCCTTGGGGCTTGTCACCCAAAACTGGTCACTTCAGACGGGAGTTACTGGATTAATAAACAATTGAATCGCCCCCAAAGTGCACCATTTCCTGGTAAGCACAGCATTCCCCTTTTCTTTTTGCCTCTTCTACCGGGACACAAAACTTTATACCAGAGACTGGCAATCAGATATACTTCAGGGTCTGCATGGGTGTGCAGAAGAGCCATACCTGATCATTAATCTCAGTTATTATAAGTAAACAATAAATTTAGTAAAAAAAAATGTAAAAAGCCACACGCCACTTGCAATGATAACGCATTAACAGGCATTATCAACAAGCTCCTAACAAGCAAACCTGGCAAAGCAGGAAGGAAGTGGGTCCACAGGTGAAGGTGCTGCCTGTTGAAAAAGACAATATCTATAACTCTTATGTCCAGCAAAATTATAAACCACAACAGCATGGCTGCAGCTTATCCCACTGTATGCAGGCTATCACATGGCAGCACAAGAATTCAAAACAACACACGATGTCAAAGACATTTAGTAAAACACATTATCAGTCAGAAACTAGCCAATAATTCATAGCCCCCCCATGAGCAGACTGGCCCTGTAGTGGCTATATCTCCCAGACCCTAACCCTAATGTAGAGACGAGCTCTCTCGCCTTTGATGCAAGAGATTCATATAGGTAATGGGCGCCTATAGACCTTGTGCGTTTGGGCGCTTAAGCCAGACTTTGGGTGGATTTCTGCTCACCACCTCGGGAGGGTGTGAGCAGAAATAATGGGCACCCACTGGCATCAGCACGCAATTGAATTACTCCCATCTAAAGTGACAGGAGCAATTCAATTGTTTGTGCCCAAGGTGGCAGGCAGCGCGAAACAGTGCGCAATTCCCACCTTAGACTGCTACAGGAGTGCACAGTGATAGGAAGAAGTATCAGATCAGAGAGCTGTTGCAGCGCCATGCAGCCATTTAATTTAGTATGTCAGATTCCAGAAGGAGGGCAATAAGCACCCTGCCCTCCAGAAGGAGGGCAAAAAGCGCCCTGCCCTCACAGCCTGCGGGTGCCGTCTTCACCCGCGGGTCGCAGTGTCCCGTGGGTGGCGAAATTTGCAGTGACCCGTTCACCTCCAGAGAATAGGCACTGGGCGCATGCGCCCCGGCATCTATTCTCACAGTCTGCAGCACTTGGGGACTGCCCGGCGTGTCCGTAAGTGCCGGACACGCTTTCAAGTATGACGAAAAGGGGACGCGTCTTGTAGACACGCCCCTTTTCATGGCCACATCCTTTTCGGGCGCGCGCACAAAGTTGCCCTCTCTAGCTCCGGCGTCCTGCCTGCCGCCGGAGCTAGAGTGAACACTAACCATCCAACTAGTTGATTGGTTGGAATGAAGATCTGGTAACGTATGGGAGTAACTGATGATCAGCAATTTGCTCCTAAATGCCAGAAAACAGACGAAAATGGTCGTCAGACAAGTTTGTTAAATGTTTGAGCTAAACAATTTGTTCAAACAGTTTTTGTCCATTTTCCGGCATTTGGGAGCAAATTGCTGATTGTCATTTGCTTTCATACCTTACCAGAATTTTCATTCCAACCAATCAACTAGTTGGATGATTGGACAGAAAATCTTTGTGTGTGTATGCACCTTTAGTATTGAAAAGTCTCATCATGGCAAAGACCATTTGATGCAGATCCTCGGGCCCTCCAGCTTCAGCAATTTGTAACCATGGATAAGACATGTATGCAGCACTTCCAACATGAAACTAAAGAACAATCAAAACAGTGGAGGCATCATGGATCTCCTGCTCCAAAGGAGGTGAAGCCAGTGCTGTTTGCTTCTTTTGGAATACAGGAGGAGTACTGCTGGTGGACTACCTTTAAAAAGGGTAAAACGATCACCAGTACATACTATATGCTGATCTTCTGAAGCAGTTACAACATCAACAAGAAAAAAAAGAGAATCTATGTGGGATGTTGACAAGAAGGGTGCTCTTCCACAAAGACAATGCTCCAGCTCACAAAATCACTGGTGGCCATGACTACCATCCACAATTGTGGATTCCAACTGCTTGAACACCTGGCTTTTCCGGGATGTAGTTATTATGCCGGTCTCAACCCGAGGCAGGAGGGGGGTGGGGGGGTGGGGTAAAGCCCGATAAAGGACTCAAGATATACGTTGAAATACCGATGCCGGAATCAAGAAGGACGCCAGTCCGAACGAGGCACCTCTAGGGGGGGTTAGGCTACAAGAAGGGAGGGAAAAGGAGGGAGAGGGAGAGAGAAGGGGGGAGGGCAAGTATACTTACCAGACCCCTGTTGGGATACCAACCATCGGGATGCCATTGTCGGTATTTTGACAGGAGGCATCCCGACAGCCGGCATTGCATACAGATTCCCCCTCTGACTACTACCTCTTCCCCAAACTGAATAAAGAGCTTGGTGGCCACCATATTGCCACGAACGATGACATCACTGAAGCAGTTGATCAGTTTTTGAGGGTACAAGATGCAGACTTCTACAAGGCAGCATTATGTATGCTCCACGACCGCTGGTCTAAGTGTGTACATCTGCAAGGAGATTATGTTGAAAAATAATACAGCTAAATTGCCTACAAATAAATACTTGTACCTTAGGCCATGAACTTTTCAGTCACCCCTCGTACAATATTTCTTATAGGGGGGTTGGAAGTGAAATGACAATTTGAGCATTTTGGTAAAAATAATGTCAGTTAATTGGTTAATGTGCGCCCAATGTTGCAATTTAATCGTTTTTGGGCGTCCACTAATTATTGGGCTTGCCGCACCTAATTAGATTGGGTTGAGCCACGTAAACAGTCTAAACCCATCTAATGTCCTGGTTAGGATGACCAAACAGCAGTTGTGCACCCAAAACTTATCACACATTTCTGCTCACCTCAGGAGGGGCAAGCAGAAATGCCGACAGCTACTGCACTTGAACGAAGCCACAATTGAATTGCTCTGTCAGGCACCCAGCACTGACAGTCGCCAGCGCTAACAGTTGAATCACCCCATTGAGCATTTAGTTGTGTTGTGACATCCATGCAGAGATAGACCATTGGTACTGGAGAAGAGCTGTACATAGAGAAATTCATAGGTAAAGAACAGACTTATTTAATCATCATCAGTTATTTAGTGCACATATTCCTAAGCGCTTTACAGAGACTATTAAGGCCATACACAGCAGCCCTTGCCTCAGTGAAGCTTACCATCTACATTCCCTTCCACACACATACACAATAAGGGTAATATTTGTCAGGAGCCATTTAACCTTCCTATATATTTTTGAATTTTGGGAGGAAACAGAAGTGCCCAGAGGAAACCTACACAAGCACAGGAAGAAGATACAAATTGTAGTTATGGACACGGCAGGAATCGAACTCAAGGCATCAGTGCTGTGAGGCAGTATTACTAAACATTACATCAATCGTGCTACACCTGGAGCTCCAATAGTGTGTGTGTGTGTGAATGGAGGGATGTGCCAGAGGTAGAGACAATAAAGAAGTGGTTCTAAAAGGTAAGAAGTGATCAAGGAAAGAGTTGAGTTCCAAAAGCCAATCATTAAAAAGGTGCAAGAGAAGAGACTGTGGTGAATAGTGTCAAAAGCACAAAAGGTCCAGGAAGAGAAGGGACTCCAATGGCGGAATTAAACATGTTTCGCACCATCAGCTCTCGTCTGACCGCGATCTATTCAATTGTTGTCCATTACTTACGCAGATTTCTGCTTACAGCCTCCTGAGAATAAAGAAGAAATTCGGGTTCCTTAACCACATTGCTCCCGGCTTTGGGCGCGAGAAAGCATGGGGCTCGTCAGGCAAACAACTGAATAGCTCCCATCACTTTAGACGGGAGCAATAGGCTTAAGAAATTAATTGAATTCCCCTTTTGGGCTACATTTATTTATCAATCGTGGCTTTTGCAACACCCTAAGTGATCGCGAATCATAAAATGTTAATAGTAAATGCAAGAAAGACACCTGGTTTTGCAGTTGTAAGCCAAGAATCAGCGGCTTACAATAGTCACCACTTTGCAAAGTCTAAGGACTAGATTTACTGTGAGTAAATCACAGTGAGTGGATGATTGTCTTAGTTGACCAGGGTGAAAAAAGGTCTGACCTGGAGATAGTGTAGATCAGTGTTGTCAAACTCGGGCCCTCCAGCTGCAATGGAACTACACATCCCAGCATGCAGTGCCACAGTTTTGCTATTGGGGCATGCTAAAACTGTGGCAGGGCATGCTGGAATATGTAGTCCCACAGAAGCTGAAGGGCCAGAGTTTGATACCACTGGTGCAGATGGACTCAAAACAGGTACTGAATGTGTGGTTTGAAGAAGAGAGAGGAGACTAGAACAACTCCAAAACAGCGCAGATTTGATGGTCATCACCATAGACAGGATATTGGAGGCAAAAATAGATGAGCTTACCTAAGGAGGATGTGTAAATGGAGAATAAAAAAAAAAAAAAAAAAAAATCCAAAAACAGAACCTTGGCGACCTTGGTAATTGGATCCATAACAGAAAAACAGATAGCCATGCAAAGAAAATTAGAAAGTATGGACTGCATTATGTTCTTATAACAAATTATTACTTAAAACACACACACAAAAAAAAAAAAAAAAAAAAAAAAAAAACACACACACCACACACACACTCTGGAATGAGGCAGACTTGATTATTCTAAACATATTTCCAGTAAAAAGTACATTTTATTTAATACCTTCCCTACCAGAACTGTGACCACCCACTGCACTGTACTGGATTCACATGGACAATGGGGGAAGTGGGGTGATAAACACATAGCACAATTAAGCTAAGCCCACACACACAGAGACGCACGGCACTTGATCAACCAAAGAGTGGAGCAACAGGACCACTGCTCAACTTGCCCGTAGCCAGCTTCAGATAAAAAATAAAATGTTCTAATGCTTCCAAACAGAGCTCTATACAACCAGATTCTTCCTCCTTAGATTTCTGGACAAATTACTGAAGACAAAACCGTAACATCCAAGGGTACCACAGCCCTGTCCTTTTGGCACCTAAGGAACAATGTTTCAATTTGAATTCTCAAAAGTAGGGAGAGGATCTAATGCAGCATTAATTTATTCCAATATGTGAGGTTACCGAGCAAGGGGGCTCCCTACAGCTCTGCTAGCCGGGGAGGGAAGTGGAGGTGCATGTCTAGCATTGGCCAACCTCATTTAGAATTCCCCATCTTCAAGGTAGTTTAAAGAAAATATTGTGTTCCCTGCTTGTGCAATGTCACAAACACACAAATACAATATGGGCTAAGCCAAACATGATCTAGTTCAGTTCTTCTCAAATCCAGTCCTCAAGACACACTAATGCTGGGTATACATTAGACTATGTGTACCCAGCGCCACCTCGCCGCCGCCAAGACCCGGCATGGGCATACACACTTGCCAATGCCAGGTCTAACGGGAGGGGGAGGGACAGATCATGCTGCATTATGCAGCATGACAGTTAGTGACAACCCCCGTCGCCCTGCAGTAGGGCCAACGGGCGATGACACTAGCGACTCGTGACCGCGTATAGCATGGGCATACACTAGACAATATACTCAACAGGTCACTCTGATCTGCGGGATCGGACAGCATATCGTCTAGTGTGTACCCAGCATTACAGTCTTCCATATCACCTAGCTGGAGCACAGTGTATTCATTACTAACTAACATTTCAAATTATTTCACTTGAGATTCTATCAGGAGACCTGGTAAACATTCACTGTTAAGCTAGGTACACACTGTCCGATTATTTTCGATTGGGCCCAAATGAAAAAAAATTAATAAGGGTTGATTTGTAAGCAAATTGAAAGCCACAATATCTGTGCTAATCAATATGCAATTTTTTAAGTTACTGATTTTCAGTCACCACACACAATTGACTGTGGCAATTCTGCAATCAATGGAAAGATTTTTTATACACAAACGATTGCAAATTGCACGATTGCTGTAATCAATTGCTGATGTATGGGGGACTTTAGTCACAGGAAAACATAGGAAATATGGCCAGATCATCAAGAATGCACAAACGCTCGTCAATAATCGGGAGACAGATTTTGTGTCTTTGCCAACAGATCGGATAATCGAAGGAATGCATTTGTGGAACTTTAACCAAACTTTATCTCAAGAAAACACCAAAACAATCGTTCATACATGCTATACAAAAAATAAAAATACAAAAAAAAAAAAATAAAAGAGTCAGGCTGATTATTAAAAATCTGCCCAATATCTGTATGGCATGTGCCTAGCTTTAGTGTGTCACAAAGCCTGGATTTGAACAGCACTGATGTAATTAAAAGGATAGATCTACCTTTGTCATTTGCAATATATGCAGAAAATACCCAAGGTTAATATAAAAAAAGTAACTAATCTATTTTTCAACAGTTTGTTACTAAGAGAGTAATACCTCTTAATGCAGTGTCATGGAACCCATGGGTAAAAAAAAAAAGTTTATTTATAATCATTTAAGGACTTCATTGTGTTGACGTCTACAAGTAACATTGCTAATATAATAACAATAAAGACAAATTTGGGGGCCTATGCAAAACATTAGACAGTTTATAAAGTTGGTAGAATACACACACACACACACACACACACACACACACACACACACACACACACACACACACACACACACACGATCCAACCTACTTACAGCAGCAGCTATTGCCTTGTCTCTTCATACTACAGTAGGGGGCATATTTAGGAAATAGCATTTTACAAGCCACTAATTCTGAGATTTAAAGCATAATATTTTTAAATAGGCAATACAAGCTTTAAATTCCACAGGTGAACTGCCAAAAATCTGTGGTTTGCACAAACGCTGTGTAGTAAACATACCCCTAGCTATCAGCCCATACACCGAAAAGGAGGATTGCCCAATTAACTCAGAACATGTGGCTTACAATTTTGATTCCTTTGATGTTAAATGTAAAACCATGCCACACACAGGGGGGGGGGGGGGGGGGGGGGTTTACGACAAATATACACCACCTTCCAGATTCATCAGTTTCCAACTATTTAATTCAGTCTTGTGCTCCTTTCAATTCCTGACAGTCCAAAGCAGCTGTTCTTCACAGTCTCATAAAGCAGACTCTCAAAACCAGCTGCTGTAATAATGGGATTTTGGTACTTGCCAGTTAATCCTTTTCTGATTCCACAGGGGACACTGGAAGCCATTACACTGGGGTACAGAAGCATGGTTAGTTGGAGCTGGCACTTTAAAATAATTTAGAAGTGTGAAGCTCCTCCACCACTATTCCCCACCAGCCCTCAGTTTTTCTTTCATCCACTAGTGGACAATGGAAGCTATTACACTGGGGACGTCCGAACGTTTTCCTACACAGATGGGAGCGCTCTGAGGAACTCGCAGAACAAGGCGGCCAAATTGTGAAGCCACAAACGTGTCAAACGTATAAAAATTCAAAAAAGGTACGTACCAAGAACCAAGTAGCCGTATGGCACCGCGACGTACAAACCACAATGAACCCAGAGCGTGTGGAATGTGCTGAAATAGACGGAGAAGGTTGCCTACTGCTGCTGACATATAGTCAGTCGAATCCACCTCGTCAACGTTTGTTTTGATGCTGGCCAACCCCTCCGAACAGCATCATACAGAACAAAAAACAAAACTGACCTATGGAGATACGCAGTACGAGCCACATAGACACGGAGATCTCCAACCACATCCAGAGTCGAGGATACTTCGGAGTCCTCAACCAAGGAAGGCACCGAAAGCCGACACAACCTTAGAAAGGAAAGCGGCTTGTGTCCTGAGCTCCGCCCTATCATGAAAGATAAGGTACGAAGGCTTACAAGACAGGGCCCCCAACTCCGAAGCCCGACGGGCCGAAGCCAACGCCAGGAGGAGGAGAACAGTCTTCCAAGCCAAGTACTTGATAACTACCTCATCAAGCATCTCAAACATGGAAGACTGAAGAAACGCAAGAACCAAAATCAGGTCCTAGGAAGCTGTAGGTGGAACAAAGGGTGGCTGCACCCACTCCTTGAAGAAAAGTATGCACCTCAGGTATGGAGGGCCAATTTACGTTGAAAGAAAACAGGGCAGATATCTGCACCTTTAAAAAGGACCCTAAAAACAGAGACCAGCATCTAGCCCCATTTGAAGAAAAGACAAATAACCTAGGTAAACGAAAAAGCTTATACAAAAGGTCCCGACTGTCACACCATGCCACATAACATCGCCAAATGAGGTGGTAATGCGCAGCCGTAACCAGTTTTCTAGTGCGAAGCATAGTGGGGATAATGGACAGCCACCCCGTTAAACGCAACTGCGTTAAGTTGGGGTGCACGAAAGGACCCTGGTGCAGGATGACCAGACGAAGTGGTAGGGGGTCACTGGTTGTCCGAAGGGCCGAGAACCAACTCCTCCAAGGCCAGTCCGGAGCCACTTTTATGACAGAGGCCAACTCTTGTTCCATTTGCTTTAGTATACTAGGAAGAAGTGGAATTGTAGGAAACATGTAAACCATTCCGTGGGTCCATGGAACGGTTAGTGCATCCACCGAATCTGCAACCAGATCCGGAGTTCTGGTTGCGTATCTTGGTAGCTGATTGTTTAATCGAGATGCCATGAGGTCCACTTGAGGCCACCCCCAAAAAACAGACCAAGGCTTGGAATAAGTCTGTGTGAAGCATCCATTTCCCTGGGCTGGAGATTCCACTCCCGGAATGAACACCACCGATAGTCAGTTATCCTAACTCTCGGCCCATCGGAGAATCTGAGTAACTTCTCGCATAGCCATGTGACTTCGATTTCCATCCTGTCGTTAATATAAACGACGGCCGTCGCATTGTCCGCCTCACTGGTTGAGACCTTAGCAAGTGTGCAGCTTCGAGCAGAGTGTTGCAATTTGCTCTGAGTACCCCCACCTTTATGGGCCACCTTCTTTCCTGTGCAGACCAGCGGCCCTGAAACTGATAGTCCTAGACCATCACTCCCCATCCTCGGAGACTGGAGTTTGTTGTCACGATTATCCCGTCCCACATTCTGAATGATCGACCTGCCAAGAGGATGTGGGGTTACATCTGCCAGAGGAGAGATACCCTGGGTAGTGGGGCCAACCAAATTATCCGAATGGTATTGCCTCTAAGGAAGCAGCCGACTTCCCTATGAAGCAAAGACAAATAAGTAAAGACACCTCTTCTGTCAGAAAACTAGTTTAACTAGTATCAGAATGTCCTGGGTCTTGTCTTCAGGTAGGTACACATACTATAACCTCATATCCTGGATCATCCCCAGAAACTGAAGTCCCTGAGACAGAATTAGGTTGGTCCTCAGGGTCTTGTATATGAGCAAGGCGTGGTCCAAGAGAAGAGATTCCGATGGAGCCTTGATCAGCAGTTTGTCGAAGTATGGAGTTATGGTCACACCTGATGTCCGAAGGTGTGCAATCATGATACATTAGCTTCGTGAAGACACGGGGTGTCAAAGCAACGCCCGAAACATATAGGGATAGTCATATAGAAGCGATAATCGTCAGATACTGATCTAAAGACTTGAGGTTCAAGATGGACTTGACAGGCCCGTGTGGTTTGGGTACCCCGGAACCGGAACCAGCACTGCCGATTTCAGGAGAGACTGAATCACCTCTTGCAGAACCGTGTGTCTGCTAACACCGGCAGACCCGTAGAGGAGAAACGATTTGGAGGTGAAACTTTGAAATCTATCCTGTACCCTATGGCGAGTAATCTGCGAATCCTCGGACCTGAAGAGGTCTGACTCCAAACCTGTTGAAAAGTGAGCCTGGAATATCCACTGTCCAGCCCTGGGGAGAAAAGCATATTACCAGAGAACTGCAGACTCTCAACCACTGCTTAGATTCTGCGTCCGCCTGCCAAGATCGCAGCAGGCCGCAATAGCGAAGTCGGTTAATAATAAAACAAAATTAAAGTATATTGCTGGAACTCTGTCCATAGTGACCAGCTCCTAGGCACATTTTTCTAAACTGAGGGCTGGTGGGGCATAGAGGGGGGGGGGGGGCGGGGGTTTCACACTTCTAAATGATGTTAAGTGCCAGCTCCAACTAGTGTGTCCCCGGCAGGCTGTGCTCAATGTCGTTTATGACATTGAGCACAGCCGCTGAACGATATCATTAACGATATCGTTCAGCGCCGGGCTCTCTCCCCCATTCCCTGACATGCAGCAACCTGACGAGATAGTCAGGTTGGCCTGCATGTCAGCCCGATGAACGATGATGACGAACGACCCGCGGGAACGCGCGTCGTCGTCATCGTTCATCTTTTTGGGCTTAAAAATGGACGATAAAGTGGACGACTGAACGATAACGATATCGTTATCGTTCACTTTATCGCCCAGTGTGTACGCACCATTGTCTCCTTACGATTGTGAAAATAAATAAAATAAATAAACAGACGACAAGCTATGGACAGCGACAGTACAATGTTGCCCCAGTGCAAGGTATGTAGGAGTTTGAGATGCATGCTAATCGTACAGAGAATGAGGACTTGCTATGCTCCCCATGTCCGTTTGACCCACACCAGAACTGCATCACTGTCATACCGTCCCCTTCCATGACAGACGACTGCTGCGACTTTTCATTATTACAAGCTACAGGCCTCTTCATGTGAGAAGGACAGTGCCTCTTTGCAAATTAAATAGCTGGTCACCATTTTTTGGCAAGAGTAGACAATTAGTAGGAAAGTGGCAAGTGAACCCTAAAGATGCGTACACACTAGACTATTTTCTGAATGATTTGCCCAATTCCAACGTATAGGAATGACATATCGTTCAAATCGTCAAGAGTGTACGCACTATGCGCGCTCCCGCAGCGTCGTCCCTCGCATCTTCTTAGGTTGCCCCTACATGCAGCTCAATCTGACACTCGGTAACGATTTACAGAAAATAGTGCAGGGTGTACATCCTACCAAACGACCAGGCGATATGTTTAACATTACATAGTTAACAATTAAACGGAAATCTGGATGACCATCATGTTGTTTGCAAGTCGTCTAGTGTGTACGCACCTTTAGAGGTTGCAGTTATTCATATTTTAGACACTATTTAGAAGTAAAAGATAATAAACTATTGATCATTAAAGTGTTTTCCGATGCTGTGAGAGTTTGGTAGTGAGAGATGCCACAAAGCAGAACTACCAATGAAGAAGTCATACAGTACAAAAGCTGCCAGCCTGCTCATGTCATCTATCCTATGACAGAATACGTCAGCACTTGCATTTAAAAGGCATGTCTATTTTTCTGTCATGTTATACCTTCCATTTTTCTACCCAAGGATGTGAGCAAAACATGTTTTACTAAAAAGGAACCATCTGCATTCATTTACATGTAAACTGTACACCCAGGAAAGTTTCATCTGTTGTAGATGACACAGGGATAGATTGCAGCTACGTTCATAGAAAGCACAATATACTTGCTCGTATTAGTTAAATTGAAGCTACAAGGTCAAAGATTTGTATTGGGTAAAATACTTTGTCTCTCATCAAAACTATAGGGTTATCCATGTCTAAAGTGGCCCAGACCAATATTATAAACATGGTACACATGTCTTGTATATGAAGTGAAAAATTGAATTATTTTATTGATCTATCACATATGGGTCCAATATCGAACCACAACTTTGTGGTTTTCATAAACAGTTTGGGTGGAATTCAATTCAGCGTGATCCATCCACATAACAAGTTTTCACTAAAACCACATAGCAGTATACATGAATTCTTGCGATGTCAGCAGTACCGTGTAGGGCAGAGGTTCCCAAACACAGTCCTCAAAGCACCCTAACAGTTCAGGTTCTAGAGATATCCATAGTTGAGCACAGGTGCTTAAATCAAATTGACTGAGGTACTAATTAGTCATCTGTGGTCAAGCATGGAAATCCCCAAAATCTGTACTGTTAGGATGCCTTGAGGACAGAGGGCCTGATTCAGATTCGGACGATAAGCCGCGGAGGCACACTATGGGCGATTGTTGCCCGTCTGCGCATGTGTAAATATGCACTAGTCACTCACTGCGCTCGGGAATTATGCGCTCGTAGTACACAGACTGGACGCTACTTGGAGTGAAAGATAATGCCGTTTGTGGGTGGTAACAAGGGAAGAGGCTTGTGAATGGGGAAGTGGTGGTGCAAATGCAGGCGTGTCTGGCCGTCAAAATGGCGTTTAATGGGAGTCCATAATTAGCATGGAAGAGTCATTGTACACATCACTTGGTTGTATTTCAGCCTGCAGTGATCGCAGTGCTTGCGGCGGGGTAAGGTCTACCTCAAGCGTTGCGTGCTGCTCCGATGGTCATGATTAATCTTACACTTCCTGGAGATAACATGTGAAGAAAAGTGGGCATCTTTAGACCGGCGTGTGGTCGCTCTGCCATCGCCAAGACAGAGGGCGTCCTTACACCAGACAGTGCGATTGCGGAATTTGCATACCCGGCCCCTTTTGGCTGCAAGAGCGCAGCTTAGCGCCCGGATCTGAATCGCCACCACAGTTTGAGAACCTCTGGTATAGGGCATTGTTTAGAACTGAAATTCTCTCTTCATATGCAAGAATTAAAAGTGCAATGTTTAGTCTTGCGATGTATAGAAGACATTTGAAATCCAGGCTGGTACTGTGGTTATATGTGAATGATTAAATTACAATGTCAAGAAAGGTCGCTAAAAATAGGATTTTGGTACTTACTGTTAAATCCATTTCTCTGATTACATACTGGACACTGGAGTATATACAGTGGGTATAGACAGGTGTGTGAGAGTGGGGCCTGGCACTTTAAGTTTCTTCAGAAGAGTAGCTGGCTCCTCCCCCTCTATACCCCACCCGAACTCAGTTAAGATTAACCAAGTCCGAGTGGAGCCAGGGAGCATAGCCAATATGAAGGAAGAGACAGCAAGGAGGATGAGTCAACCAAGGTCTAAGACCGGGAACAGTCAATCCAAGTGACAACCGAACTACACACCGCAGACAGTGAAGCGGCAGCGAAAACCGCCAACACTGCAGGAAGGCACAGCGCTGGGAGGGCGTCCAGTGTCCCCTATGGAATCGGAGAAATGGATTTAACGGTAAGTACCAAAATCCTATTTTATCCTTCATCCACTAGGGGACACTGGAGTATATACACATTGGTGACGTTCCAAAGCAGACCTCCCCGGGTGGGAAGGCGCTGAGACCTGCAGACGCCTGCGACCATGAACAGAAAAGGGAGCCAGAAAAACAAGAGATATGGTAAGAACTTACCTTTGTTATCTCTGTTTCTACGAAGTCCATAGGGTCCACAGGGTGAACTTGGGGTCCACAGGGTGACCTTGGGGTGATCCTGGATCCTCGGGCACCACGGAGTTAAAGCTTTCAGCTGCTCCCAGGATACACTTGGGTCCAAACTCCCCTATACCCCGCCCCCGAGCCACAGGCACCTCAGTTGGTATGCAGCCCAGGCCGGAGGAGGAGACGAAACAGAGAGAAGGAAGACTGGAACACACAAGAACCATACTCACAGAAATGGGAGACGGAAAACCGGTGACCAGTCACAGAGCCCATATGAAGCCAGGTGCGTCAGGGCGGGTGCCCTGTGGACCCTATGGACTTCGTAGAAACAGAGATAACAAAGGTAAGTTCTTACCATATCTCTTGTTTTCTACTTCAGGGTCCATAGGGGTCCACAGGGTGACCTTGGGGATGTCCCAAAGCAGTCCAACTAAGGGCGGGGACGCTCCTGTGCTGAGAGGAGAACCCGGCGCCCAAAGGATGCATCCTGAGAGGCAAAGGTGTCAAACGCATAGAACCTCAAAAAGGTCTGAATGGAAGACCAGGTGGCCGCCTTACAGAGCTGAACAGCAGAGGCGCCACGGCTAGCAGCCCAAGAAGGGCCCACAGACCGAGTGGAATGAGCCTTAACAGAGGCTGGAACAGGTAAACCCTCCTGCATATAAGCCTCAATAATAACAGAACGAAGCCAACGGGCTAGAGTCTGTTTGTTGGCAGGCCAACCCCTCTTGTGAAAACCAAAGAGGATAAACAAAGAATCCGACTTCCTCACAGAACTAGTCCGGTCCACATAAACCTGGAGTGCATGGACAACGTCTAAAGGAAGCCTCCCCAGCCGAAAGATCAGGCGACTGAAAGGCTGGTACAACAATTTCCTGATTAATGTGGAACCTGGAAACCACCTTAGGCAGGAACTCAGGACGAGTGCGAAGCACCGCTCTGTCCTGATGAAAAATCAGAAAAGGGGGACGACAAGAAAGCGCCCCCAAATCTGAAACCCTCCTGGCAGAAGCAATTGCCAAGAGGAAAACAGTTTTAAAAGTTAGCCACTTGAGCTCCACTGACTCCAAGGGCTCAAAAGGCGGACCCTGTAAGGCCCGAAGAACCACCGTCAAATCCCACGGGGCCACAGGTGGCACAAAGGGAGGCTGGATTCTCAAAACTCCCTGGAAAAAGGTGTGTACGTCCGGCATAGCAGCGATCCTGCGCTGGAACCACACCGACAGAGCAGACACGTGCACCTTCAGCGAGGAAAGACGTAATCCTAAATCCAAACCCGACTGAAGGAAAGCCAGAATACGCGAAACCCGGAGCACCTGGGGATCATAGTTTCTGGCCTCGCACCACTGAAAGAAAGTGTGCCACACTCTGATAGATCCTCGCGGAAGCAGGCTTGCGCGCCCTCAGCATGGTGGTAATAACGGAGCTAGAAAAGCCCCGAGACGTCAGGACGGCTGTCTCAAGAGCCACGCCGTCAAAGATAGTCGACCCAGATCCGGGTGAAGACAGGACCCCTGAGACAACAGGTCCCGCCGTTGAGGTAGGAGGTACGGAGCGTCGATGGACAGGCTCCGCAGATCGGAGTACCACGGCCTTCTGGGCCACCAGGATCAGTGTGCCTCCGTCCTGTTTGAACTTGCGCAGGACCCGAGGCAGCAGAGATATCGGAGGGAACAAGTAAGCCAGTTGAAACAGCCATTTCACCGACAGCGCGTCTATCAGACTTGCGCCTGCGTCCCTTGTCCTTGACCCGTACACAGGCAGCTTGTGATTGTGACGGGACGCCATCAGGTCCAGCTCTGGCAGCCCCCACTTGTCCACGAGTAGTTGGAATACCTCTGGATGAAGCGACCATTCCATGGGATGCACATCGTAACGGCTGAGGAAGTCTGCCTCCCAATTGAGGACTCCTGGGATGAAAACTGCCGAGAGAGCTGGAAGATAGCGCTCCGCCCAAGCCAGGACGCGGGACACCTCCGACATCGCAGCTCGACTGCGAGTCCCTCCCTGGTGATTGATGTACGCCACCGTGGTGGCGTTGTCTGACTGCACCTGAACGGCCCTTCCGTGAAGAGCGGTGCCGGACAACTGCAGGGCTCTGTATACTGCCCGTAGTTCCAGGATGTTGATGGGAAGAATCACTTCCTCCGCCGACCAACGACCCTGAAGTGACAAGGAGCCTGTCACCGCCCCCCAACCCCGGAGACTGGCATCTGTCGTGAGCAGAACCCATTCCGGGATCCAAAAGGGGCGCCCCTCTAGGAGATGAGCCGTCTGCAGCCACCAGGCTAGGGACAGACGCACTTCCGAGGACAACACCAGCATCTGAGAGCGGATCATGTGTGGCAATCCGTTCCATTCCGAAAGAATCAGCCCCTGCAGGGGCCTGGAATGGAACTGGGCAAACTCCACCATGTCGAATGCCGACACCATGGACCCCAAAACTCTCAACGCTGAGTGCACAGACACTCTGCCACTGCTCAGACAACTGTGAATCCGCAGCTGTAAGGAGGAGACCTTCTCTGGAGTCAGAAAAATCTGTTGCTGACGAGAGTCCAGCAGGGCCCCCAAATGAACCATCCGCTGTGATGGGATGAGGGAGGACTTCTTCCAGTTGATCAACCAGCCGTGCGCCTGTAGACAAGCGACCGTCAGGTGGAGATGCTGGATCAGTACCTCCGGGGAGCTTGCCAGCAAGAGGAGGTCGTCTAGATACGGTAGCAACCGTATTCCCTGGCTCCGAAGATGAGCCGCCATGTCCACCATCACCTTGGTAAATACCCTTGGTGCCGTGGAGAGACCAAAGGTTAGAGCCCTGAATTGGTAGTGGTTGTGGAGAATAGCAAACCGCAGAAACAGTTGGTGCGATGTTGCTATAGGCACATGGAGGTAGGCGTCCTGGATATCCAGGGAGACCATATAGTCCCCTGGTTCCATCGCCAGAATGATGGAACGCAAAGTTTCCATCCTGAATTTGGGAACCCTGAGAAACCTGTTCAGGGACTTCAAATTGAGGATGGGGCGATGATAACATTGGGTTTCTGCACCAGAAACAGCGTAGAGTAATACCCCATCCCACGTTGAGACTGTGGCACGGGTATAATGACCCCTGCCGTCAGCAAGGCCTCTATGGCTTCCTGAACCTGCAAGGCTTTGGTTTTGTCCTGAGAAGGACTTGTGCAAAAAAACTGGCCAGGCGGCCTGTGCCGAAAAGACATGGCGTACCCCTGGGAGGCCACTTATCGCACCCAGGCATCCGTGGTGGTATTGTGCCAGCACTGGGCGAATTGAAGAAGTCAGCCTCCCACTCTGGGGTCCCCCAGAGGGAGGCCCGTCCCATCACGCAGAAGGCTTAGCTTCTTGCTAGGAAGACGGGCGCCTAGCACTCCAGGCTTGCTTCTTTGGCTTTGAGGCGGTCTTGGGTGCGGACTGCCTCGGGAAGGACTGACCCTTTGCCTTGCCCTGAACCCGAAAGGAACGAAAGGCCGAGCTCTGGACCTTAGCAGGTGTAGTAGCTGAAGGGAGGAAGGCTGACTTGGATTTTGCCAGGGTATCTACTATTTTGTCCAGGTCCGGACCAAATAGTAATTCTCCATTAAAAGGTAAGGCCTCCAAGCCTTTCTTTGAATCCGCATCTGCTCTCCAAGACCGCAACCACAAGGATCTACGAGCAGACACTGCTGCCGCCGAAACCCTAGAGGTCAACAGGCTAGCATCCAACGATGCTTCTCCAATGTAGGAGGCGGCATCTCTCATCTGTCCTAACAACGCTCTCTGGACGTCCGGAGTTTCATCCGTAAACGTGTCCTCCAAGGCGTTAGCCCACCCCTCAATGGCCTTGGCCACCCAGGAGATGGCCATGGACGGCCGGGCTACAGCCCCTGAGAGAGAATAAATAGACTTTAGACAAGTCTCCACCTTCCTGTCCGTAGGATCCTTCAGCGAGGATATAGACGGCAATGGCAAAGTAGCACTCCTGATGAGGCGTGTTACATGGGAATCGACTGCAGGCGGAGTTTCCCATTTCTTACAATGCGTTTCCGGGAATGGATAATTGGACGCCAAGCGTTTCTGTGGCAGGAAACACTTACTGGGTGTCTGCCAGGCCACCGCCATGTGATCAGTCAACTGATCAGACAAGGGGAACGCTGCAGAAGTAACCTTAGCTTTTTTAAAACTAGGATACCTCGACTTGGGAGCGGGTGCCTCATCCTCAATCAGAAGAATGGCCCGCACCGCCTTAACCAGAGCCCGCACATTGATGGAAGACTTAGTGTCTACCTCCTGGACTGAGGCATCTGAGGCTGAGTCATCCTGCACCTCACCATCATCCGAGGACCCCTCAGAATCCGAAAGATGCGCAGCCTGTGCCATGACTGAGCGTTTAGACGCCCTGGAGGGCACGTCACTGCGCAACATCGACTGAAAAGCCGAAGATGCTGCCGCCAAATCTTGGACAGTGTGGGAAAGCGCATCCACCCAGGGTGGAGGAGCTGCCACAGGAGCCTGAAACAGCACCATAGCCTGCTGTGCCACAGGGGTGGACTGAATATACATTGGCAACCCCGCATAGGGACCAACAGGCTGAGACCCCGGGGGAGTCTGCAATAATTGTGGGACACCCAGGGAATGGGGGATGGCAGGCAGGGGCAACGCCCTAGTAGGGGCGGCAATCGGGACCGACAGACGGTCCGCGATGGACACCAGCACCTGGGAAAACATCGCCCATGGTGGCTCCTGCGACATGGGAGGTTTAGACATACCAGGGAGCGCCTGGCACCGTCCGCACAGGCCGTCCTGTGACAAATCCTCCCTATCCACTCCTGCAGAACAGCGCCTGCAGGAGAACAATACCGGAGCCCCGGAGTGCTCAATCTCCTCCTCAGACATGACTTAGGAAGAAAACGTGCGCACTCACCAGTGTGCTGAACAACAGCCCACAATATGGTACTGTGTAGCACACAACTGTATGTGACGGACCTCACAAATACGTTATTTATATAGACGAGGTCTGTAGAAACACACTTCCCCCGCACACCTGTAGGGCTTGTAGGAGAAGGAAAGGGATAGGTATAGGCTGACAGTAAGTAGAAAAAAGACAGACAGGCAGCACTAGCAAAAGTCACATACCATGCAGGAAGATATACTCACTGCACCTTTCCACTACAATCAACCTCCCAGATTCAGTGTCTGGGAGGGCTATAGTGCTGTGTACACTGTCCTTGTCGGGGGAGAGGTACACAGGGGGACCGGTCCGCGTGCTCCCTGAAGATCTGCGCTGCCACTTGAAGAAAATGGCCGCTGGAGACTTCAGAGGAGGAGTGGCCGAGTAGCTGCAGCTCAGCGACGCCAGACTACGAGCTGAAAGGCGCGCTGAGCTGAGGGGAGGAGCCGCTAGACAGGGAAGGCTTCCTCCCCTGGCTAGCATATTAACCCCCGGGTTGCCGGCATCCCGCTTGCCGCATAATTTACCCTGGTGGTCTAGTGGTCTGGCGGGGTATGCCTCCGCTGGAGGGGTGGCCCGCCGCCACCGCTAGCGCTCCCGGTCTGTCCCCTAGACCGGGGGCATGGGACTGCATTTACAAGGAACCCGCGCACCGCCGCTAATCAGCGGTGCGCGGCTTACCTTAATCTCCCCGGCGTCTTCCGGCAGCAGTCACGGGGGAAGCCAGAGTCCGGCTAGTACAGACTCTGGCTTCCCCCGCCGCGATCCCCAGTTCAGTGCTGGCGTCGCGTCGCCAGCAGGGAGAAGGAGCGGCAGCGTGGGCGTCTGTACAGGCAGCCCATCGCTGCCGCTCTGGAGAAAAAAAAACTATAGTAAAAAAATTAAACTAAGTTAAAAAATAAAAAGCTTTAGGGGGCTGCTCCTGCAGCCCCCCCCCCCCCCCCGCAGGGTGACCCGACTCCGGCCGGGCACCATCTTAAACTGAGGTGCCTGTGGCTCGGGGGCGGGGTATAGGGGAGGTTGGACCCAAGTGCATCCTGGGAGCAGCTGAAAGCTTTAACTCCGTGGTGCCCGAGGATCCAGGATCCAGCTATACCCCAAGGTCACCCTGTGGACCCCTATGGACCCTGAAGTAGAAACAACAGATAACCATGACCCTGCATGAAGAATGTCCTGTACAGTCATATCTCAAACTTACAAGCACAAGTACCGCCCTGCCCTGGACAACCTGTGGGACCTTTTCTGAAAACGCAGAAGCAACCAGGAGCACTAACAAATTTGTTTAAGCCTGGAACGAACATGAGAATCAATACAAAAAGACAGTGAAAATGCAGCTGCAGCCTTCCAAAGAAGAATCACAAGAATGAGCAAACTGGGAGGCCAACACCGGCCGCACAACAGAGTTGAACAATGTGCAGGATTCATATTGATCAGAATAAAAGATCGAACCAGAAGGGAATTAAACAAAGTTCCAAACTCTGACAAAACGTAATGACAAGAACCAACTGTCATGAAGGACCCAGAAGAAAGTCCACATCTTGTAGTAGCGCAAACCCAACCAATTGGAGGAATCAGCAGGTTATCACCACGAGGTTGAGAATCCAGAAGAGGGAACATCCGGTAAGTAGAAATCCTTGCAGGAGGGTAGCTGAATAGGTAACAGGGCAACAGATACCGAAACTACTGGAAGACAAACTGTCTGCACCCTCAACAAGTCCACCCAAAAAAAAAAAAAAAAACAGTAACCACTGCTGGGCTGAGGAAGATAGGACAAAACAGCAGGAAAACCTATTATAGTATATTGTTGGAGTGTGGGAGGAACCCCCACAAGCACAGGAAGAATATACAAACTCTAAACAGTTAATGCTGTAGTGCAGGGCTCGACAAAACCCGGGGGCCAGGTCACCATGGCGACCAAACTTTGCTACCTGGCTACCAGATTATCCAGGGTGGGAAGAAGCAGATCCTCGTCAGCCCCACTGTGTTGTGCAGCTGTAGCCAATCGCCGCCGTATTCCCCCAGCCAATCAGTGGTTACCTCCTTTGCTCCTGCTGGGAGCAAAGCCAATCGCCGTGTGTCCCCAGCCAATTGCCGCGATGTGTCCTGGCACCTCCTCTTCCCACCCAGCGCGCCGCACTCTATATCCATTCCCGGCAGAGGCTGGAGCTACCCGGTGAGCATAAATGGAGATGGGGAAGCCAGCATAGGCTGGACAGCAGCAGCAGAGAGAAGCTCGGTTCCTGCAGGCTGAGGTGGAGGCAGAGCATCAGAGTAGAGGCAGCAGGTTCCTGAAAGAGCGGCATTACCCTCTAGCAGCCTACGCTCCTTCAGCCAGCTGAGCTCTCTGCACGCAGGACGTGGTGAGGTGGACACTGTACGGAGCAGAAAGATGCTGCAGGCAGACAACAGTGACCAAGGGCTCCCACCAGGAGCAAAGGAGGAAACCACCGCCCCAAGTGATATCTACCCTTAGCCCCTCCCCAGCTGCTATCCTGACCCCCTCCCCTTAACCTCATCCATGCCCCCCAGTACTGTGCCAGCTGCTATCTAACCTTGAAAAACCCCCCCAGCACTGCGCCTGCTGCCCTCACACTGCACAATATCTGATGGAACCCAGAAACAATGGATTAGGACCTCAATTTTTAAAAGTGAGGGATCCTCGGGACCCACAATTTTTCTCTCGCCATGATCACCGATAGTGTATATACAATGTAGCAGCAGCCGCAGGGTGGCACACAATTAGCTACGCTCCTCATTGCACAGTAATTTAATTAATAAGACTCCTGCACCACTCTTCTAGGCAATCATATACTTTTGTCCAAATATTATTTTGTAAAAAATATATTATATTAATGTACATTTGGGACCTACTGTGGTATAATGTGAACTTGGGTTTTAATGTGTGGCAATATATGCATTTGGGCCCTACTATGTGGCATAATGTGCATTTGGTTCCGACTGTGTGGCATAATAATTTTATTTATATAGTGCTTTACATTTACAGTACAAAATAAGCTTAAACAAGGGACATTAGTGAAATGCTTGAGTGAAGAGGTAAGTCTTGAGTCTATTTTTGAAGGATTCTAGAGTGGAGGCCTCTCGAACTGTGTGGGGAAGTGATTTCCATAAGTTTGGAGCCCCAAGACTGAAAACTCGACCCTCAGATGAATTCCGGTAGATTCTAGGTACTGTTAATAGTCCTTCGTCAACGGATCACAGTAATCGAGTGGGACGGTAAGGAATCAGAACCTGCTTTAGGTACCTTGGGCCATGGTCATGTATGGCTTTGTAAGTTAGTAAGCCATTCTTGAAAAATAATTCGCCATCTGACAGGTAGTCAGTGAAGGGAGTAGAGAGTGGGTGTTATGTGGCTGGAACAGGGCTGGTTGGTTAACAGCCTGGCAGCTGCGTTTTGTACCATCTGCAAGCGGTGCAATTCTTTTGCTGGGAGTCCATATAAATGCTAGTATTACTTTAGGCAGATCTTCTGAGGGAATAAAGTGCTTGATTCTGGCAATGTTCCACAAATGAAAGAATGAGGATTTGATTTTGGCTGATACCGGATGCTTAAGTGTCAAGCCACTATCCAGGACCACACCAAGATTCCGCACATGTTCAGTGTTTTGTAATACTGATCACCCAAGCGTAAGTCCTGTTGGTTGGCTATGCTGTAGCCCTGACTTGTGACCTATCATAAGGATCTCTGTTTTATCAGGTTTCAGTGGCAGCCAACTAGCACTCATCCACTCCTGAAGCTCAGCTAGGCAGCCATTTAGGGTTGTTATGGGGTCCTTTGTACCTGGAGCAAAGACCGTGACTGGGAACCTCTGATTTAGGGAAACACAATATTCAACAGCTATATGAAGTATTGCAGGATTGCAGAAAGATTACAGCATATTACAACTGTCAGCTTCTGCACTATTGGGTAAAGGTCCCCATACATCAGCAATCGATTGTGGCAATTCTGCGTTTTACAGCCAATTATGAAAAAAAATCTGCAATGTATGGGGTTCACAGATTTCAACCAAAAAGTGATTGAAATTGGTAAATCAGATTGTCCAACATGTTGGAATTCATAGCAGATTTGCAGACTGTTACTAGTAAAAGGATGGGCCTTTCAAGATTAGTAGATCTGTGTTTGCTGAAATCGATCTGCATATCACTGAAAAAGATCTAATTGTGCATACACGGTCAGATTTCTCTTCAGATCTGAACAATAACGATTTTAATAATCGGTCAATCGTCCATATCTGAAAGAAAAATCTGACATGTGGGAAACATGAATGATGAGCGTTCCAGTTTGTCAGATAACGTTATCTGACTTTTGCAGTCATATTTGGTCTATTTCATTCATTATAATACAGGCTGAAATTGTTCAATCGTTCATCTGACATATCCGACAGTGTGTATGCACCATAATGTATGAGTGCATATTGCTAGATTGGAGAATCCTAAAATCGGGCAATAAATCTTTAAATTGTGGTTTTCTAACTGCTGATATGTGGGCCTTAACATTACAACAGGGGTATTCAATTCGCAGCGCTCCAGCTGTTGTAGATCTACACATTCCAGCATGCTCTGCCACAGTTTTGCCGTTAGGGCATGCTAAAACTGTTGGCAGGGCATGCTGTGAAGTTTAGTTCCACAGCAGCTGTGGGGACGCATGTTGAATAGCCCTTCACTACAGTTATATCATAACAGCAACTGCCTGTGACTTGGAGTAAGTGTAGGCCTCCCAAATTACTGCAGAGTCATTCCAGGCCTGCTTATTCTGTAATCAACAGGCCATGTAAATGTGTCTGCAGGCATGGGTCTCCTCTGTAGGGAGGAGCAGTGAACGAAGTCATTGTGACGTTGCTGCATCTCTTCTGCATTCATCAATTTAAAATGATAGCGGTTACAGTTTCAAAAAGCAGCAACTAACGTATCTGTTTCTTACAAATATAAAGGCTCATGCAGTAGGAACTTGGCATTTAATCTACGAAAGACTGCATTCACTCAGAATTGTAGAGGACTTAGAAAAGCAGGGGGTCTATTTCTACCACAAATTCTACCTTTACTGAAACTGGTCATGTATGCAGTATGTCACTTTGAACGCAAACTGATTGGACTAGAGGCCAAAATGTACAGAAATAAATAGTAAGCACATTTCTGAAAGAAAAATAGTTAACGGTAAACAGAAAGGGTGGCCAGGTAAATACTTTGGGCCTGATTCAGACCCACTCGCAAGCGGCTGTCCGCTCGCAAGTGGGTCGATGTTGTGCTCTGCGCATGCGCACGACGGCGGGAGCTCCGTCGTGCGCATGCGCCAGACGCGACGAGCGAAGGACTTTCCTTCGCTCGTTGTGTCTGATCAAAGGGGGCGTGCTGTCGATGTTGATTGACAGCACGCCCCCTTTGGTGGGCGTGCCTCCCTGACGGCCCACTGACATCACTAGTGATGTCAGTGGGAGTGATTTTGGCTCTGATAGAGCCAAAATCACTCCGGGGCTTGCGGTTGAAAACCTCAACCGCAGGCTCCGGCTCGCAGTTTCGATTTTCGCGATGGTCACGACCATCGCGGCCATCAAACTGCACGCTCGTATAGGCTGTGGGTGGTGACCCACAGCTATATGAGCGTCCAGGAGGACGCTCCATTTTTATGGAGGGCGGCCCTCATTCAGAGCGTGCGCTCTGCTCAGAGCGTACGGCTCTGAATGAGGGCCTGTATTTCAATATTATATCAAGTTGAAATAGGTTATATCTGTATATGAAACATTTAAAATATGGGATATTGCAAGATCACAATTATCTCAATGCTGCATTTTATGGAAAAAGCAAAAAATAAAATATACAATAAAATAGATTCTTGGAAATACTTTCCATTATTAACCCCTACTGTAGTCTTCTCAAACAAAATGTGTTCATTCACAAACATAATGAAAGACATCATTCCTGAAATAAAACGTGCCATAGGCCTATATAAATGTGTAACTTTGAGGGGGTTGAGGTTTTGTACAAAGAGAGTATTGGTATGACAATAATAAAAAATACCCAAGCCCCCAAATGTCTGAAACGCATTTGCAAGAGGCAGTAGTAGCTTGTACGCACAACACAACTTATAATATTAGTTTAGTGATGCGCTACAAATATATGAAGAGGCCTAAAATAAGTCTATTTAGGCAAATCCAAAACTAGTATTAAAGCTACTTCATTTCTGAACCTGGCTTGAAAAACCCACTGAGATGAATTAGAGTGTCAGCGACACCAGTGCAACATGAGCTTTCCGAGGCCCTATAGACCCTCCAGCAACAGCTTGTGTAGGACAGGGCCAGCCAGCAGTCTACAGTACTATGGCTCAAAGTAATGGCAGCAGTGCTTGTAAGCGCCACTCATCATAGACTCTGAGGAACCTCATCTCTTATCTAATCACCTATTTGTAGTAGAAAAGCTCTGTAACTGTGCATTACTGTCGTACCAAAGACATTTCTATGTTAAACAAAGTGGTTGCTTGATAGAAAAAAAAAAAAAATTACTAAAAACAAAGCATGAAACACTCCAACAATTCTAGCATTAGTAGCTACATATTAATGACTGTATACCCTGATGAAAGTGCTACCACTATACACAAGCTGCCTCCCAATATCAGTGTGCAAGAAGGGCAAATGACCTCACACCACCAATGACTCCATGCTCATGTTCTGCACCAAGGGCCTTTAATAAGTGACTGTGATAGAGTAACAGAGGGGAGAAGCAGCTCAGCATAGTCTCCATGGTATCTCTATACCGCAAGTATCATTACACATAATGCACACAAGTCTCAGCAATTACTAAGTAAACTCATGCATGAATTAGAAACTAGAAGACAAAGCGGCTCTGTGGCCTAGTGAAGGAAGAAGACATCTCCTAGGTACCGCATCCCACAGGCCCCGAGATTAAAAGAAAAAAAAAAAAAAAATCAATGGGAGCACGCCATCTTGCAGAAGAACATGGTGTCAGCGGCGGAGGCGGGATTCACGAAAGCTGCTTACGTCAAACACGTAAATCTCATGACAGTGACTTGAGTCTATGTTAAAGATCGTTTAGTGATGCAGCTTCTTCTCCCACACTGATAGCACCGGTCCAGACAGCAGGAATGCTCCCCCCGGGGGCAGTGCAGTGTGACTCCGCCGGAGCACTCAGCATTTGGGTGACAGTAACCGTTATCTGCAGGGTCCCGCCCCCCGCGGCAGGTGCACCAGCGGCCGTGCAACGGGCCATGCAGGACACGGTGTAACACACACACACTCGGTGATCACTTACCGTCAGGGTCTGAAAGAAGCCCCCGGGGGTCGTTGCCCAGACGTATTTGGCATCCACGTAACCGACAATGGCGGCCTCCTGGCAGCTGCCATCGGCCATCAGCATATCCACGTAATCCTGCCAGCCGGACATCTTCAGTGGGGGGGGACACCGAGAGGGGCGACCGAAAGGTACCGGTGCTGATGAGAGCGGGGAGCCCGGGGTAGGGATGAGGGTAGCCGGTATCGGGGATGGAGCGGCTCCGTCACGTCCGAAGATAATCTGAGCTCCGACAGCCGGGAGAAGCCGAGGAAATAGGGCAGAGCCCGGGTGTAGCCCCCCTCCCCCTGTAATGCCGCTGCAGATCCCTCCGCCAACAGCGGAAGGACACTGGCACACGTCCACGTGTAGGCGCGCAACACATTCATCATCATATGTCAGATCATCATCACACACACAGTGTACAGTACATATAACCTGCATAAAGTGTAATATATATTTATATAGCTCAATCGCACAGTACATACACTGCATGGGCACCGGCAGCCAGGCACATACTACATAGTGTAACATATACTCCATCATACAGTGCATACACAGCATGGGCACCGGCAGCCAGGCATCCCAGCACATACTACATAGTGTAACATATACTCCATCACACAGTGCATACACTGCATGGGCACCGGCAGCCAGGGATCCTAGTACATACTACATATAGTGTAACATACACTCCATCACATAGTACATACACTGCATGGGCACCGGCAGCCAGGCATCCCAGCACATACTACATAGTGTAACATACACTCCATCACACAGTGCATACACTGCATGGGCACCGGCATCCAGGGATCCTAGTACATACTACATAAGCGGCCTATCCATTAGCAGATAAATTTGAACGATGAACGATTTATTGTTCAGTCGTTCAATTTATCTGCTAATGGATAGGCTCTGAACGATAAAAATGCGCACTCCCGCTGCCGACAAATTTGGTCTTTTGTCTCTACAACATGTTGGTCAATTATCATTATCGTTTATCGCTGACAGATAGATATATATATATATATATATATATGTCTAGAGTGCCACTCATCCACTATTAATCCATAATTAATAATTAAATCGCCCCCCCCCCCCCCCCTAAAAGGACAGTCTAGAGCCGCCCCTGCTACAGGGGCCTATCCATTAGCAGATCTTTCTGAAGGACAAAAGATTTATCTTTGGAAAATTCCTGGGGCTGCTGTGACAGATATCTGTCATGTACAAGACAGATTTTTGCAAACGACGAACGATATTGCATGACATCATTCTGGGAGTGGATTTTATTTTTCTATTCACTTTCATTTAAAAAAAATCGTTTGTCGTTTACCGCGACAGATATTTCTAATATACACACACAATATATATATATATGTATATATAGATATATTGCAAGTGGAACGCCAGGCAGACATATTCAGTTATAATAAAGCAGGTTACTTTATGACTGTCAGCTGTCACACTGTGTGACAGTCAGAATTTGCAGGCTGCTGCTGTGCCCGGCATTCTGTGTGCACAGGCTTCTTGTTGTAGCAGCCAGCGTGCACGTACTATAGATGGTTCCATTAATCCTGGACGGAGGCCGGCCGCAGAAAGCCTGGAGGCAGACCTGTCAGTGACAGGCTCCGCAAAGGCTTATGGGAGGAGCTGCTGCGGCTGGGCATGCGCAGCAGCTCCCCCGGCGGCCTTTTTTCTTTAGGTATAGCAGCCTGTAACTCTGCCCGATCTGAGAGCAGCCGGACCACTAAAGCAGAGGGGTGGATGAGGGAAGTGTGGCCGCTGGCCCCTAAAGGCAGCTAAGGGACTGGCCCAGCGGGAACCAGCCCGGCGGCCCAATCCGCCCCTTCCCCCCGGATAATGCACTGAGCTGAGCGTATCCAGCCTGTACTGTGATCGGAGCCTGTGTAATGCGCTCCGCATGCGTTACACAGACTCCGATCCCAGCACAGGCTGAACACGCTCAGCTCAGTGCATGATGCAGACTGTGCTAGGGGGGGCGATCGCTTCAGTCGCCCCCCCCCCCCCCCCCTGGATCCGCCACTGCCCTATAGTGTAACATACACTCCATCACACAGTGCATACATTGCATGGACACCGGCATCCAGGGATCCTAGTACATACTACATAGTGTAACATACACTCCATCACACAGTGCATAAACTGCATGCGCACCGGCAACCAGGGATCCTAGTACATAGGGCAGTCAGGGATCCCACCACATACACATAGTACATATTGTATATATACATAATACACTATGTACTATGTAGTGTATGTATTTATACATCATACAGTACACACTGCATGGGTATCCGGGCATCACATAAACATAGTGCATAGTGTGTATATTTGTATATATATCTTCTCCATCACAAAGTACACATTGTATGGGCACCGGCAGCCAGGGATACGCTGAGCATACACATAGTGTAATACATAGCACCATCATAAGCTACACTACATGGGCTTAGAGCATTCACTGCACATACACAGAATACACAGTGCAGTGGCATATTTATCAATTACTGCACATACTGATACTATATATTGCACTATAGCACTATTGGATATATCCAGGGCAGTTTCTAGGGTCTGAGGCTCCCAGTGCGAGCAGTGAAAATGCGCCCCCCCCTCGAAGCAGTAATATTGTGGAGTGGGCGTGGCGTCATCGTGAGGGGGTGTGGTATCACAGTAAGGGAGCGTGATCTAGAAAGACCACAGAATGACAGCCACCGTGACTACTGAGTACAGGGGTGTCTAACCTGTCAGAGGCAAAGCGCTGAAAAATATATGTAGCTAAACAAAAGACAGACAGGAGGCGCGCGCTCAAAAAATGGGGTGTGGCCTAGCTGTCACAAGCCCACGCCGCATTTCTGTGTGCATGCCTGTGGTGTGACATTTGCAGAAGTATGACCTTGCATCACACCCGGTTTTAGTCGCGTTGGGAGCGAGCCCAGCCAGATCCACATAAAATACACTGCAACAAACCACTTCCACATAAAATATATTGGAAAAGCCAGAGGCACATAAACTACGTTTTAAAACCACATCCACCTCAAATACATTATTAAATCCAGAACCACATAAAACACATTGAAAAAACATGATTCACATAATACACACTTCATTCCAGCCCCCTCCCTTACCATTCCAGCCCCCTCCCTTACCATTCCAGCCCCCTCCCTTATCATTCCAGCCCCCTCCCTTACCATTCCATCCCGACAGGTCTTAGGCTTCCCCCCCACTGGCTCTCAGGCAAAAGTGCCCATTATGCAGTGCCCCCTGTAGTTGTCCCCATATGCAGTGTCCCCTGTATTTATGCCCCTTATGCAGTGCCCACAGTGGTAGTGTAACTAATGCAAAGCCCCCATTAGTAGTGCCTCCTGTAGTCATGCCCCCAATAGTAATGGTCCCTGTTGTAGTGCCCCAGTAGTAGTGTCCCCAGTTGTATTGCCCCCAATAGTAATGCCCCCTGTAGTAGTGTCCCCTTTATAAATTCCCCAGTATTAATGCCCCTGTATTAGTGCCCCCAATAGTAATGCTCCCTTTGTAGTAGTGCCCCAAGTAGAAAAGCCCCAAGTAGTAGTGCCCCCAGTAGAAGTGCCCCTGGCCCCTGAGTAATGCACCCAGTAGTGGTGCCTCCTAAGCAATAACCCCAGTAGAAGTGCCCCCCGAGTAATGTCCTCAGTAGTAGTGCCCGGGTGCCCCCAGTATTGGTGTCTCCCCCAGTAGCAGTGCCCCCAGAGTAATGTCCCTAGTAGCTGTGCCCAGGTGCCCCCAGTAGTGGTGGCTCCCCCAGCAGAAGTGCCCCCAGTAGTAGTGCCTCCCCCCAAGTATTGTCCAGGCTGCCTGCACACAAAAAAAAAAAAAACAGTAACACTTACCTTCAGCCCCGCTCTGGCGTCCGCTCCGCTCGGCTGCTCCTCTCTCTGCACTATGGGAAAGACGTCATGACGTCCTCCCATAGTGCACATTGTGGGAGCCGGAAGCAGAAGCCTCCGTCTTCATCTCCGTCTCCAGCTGCTCTGCCGGGCGCCCGCTGGTAACTGAATCTCAGCGGGCGCCCGCTGGTAACTGAATCTCAGCGGGCGCCCGGCAGTTAACATGCTGTTTCTACAGCAGGGGTAGGAGGCAGCGCGCCCCGTGCGATTGCACGGGTCGCCTGCCCCTAGAAACGGCCCTGAATATAGCATCGGTGGAATATATCCATCACAGCACACTGCACGAGCTGTCAGGAATTACTTCACATACAGATAGTTTATACCGTAATATAGAACCATTGGTATATATCCATCACACAGTACACTGAATGGGCAGCCAGGAATCACTGCACAAACATGTAGTACCAGTGGCGGAACTTGTAAAAATATGCTTTCGGCCCCCTCCCTTCTTCATACTGAGTTCATAACATGACACACAATAGTGCGCCACGTGACCGCCAAACAATACAGACAGCATCCCAATATCTAATAATAATCTGTGCCCCCTTTAAACTCTGATGTCAGCAGTGCTGCTTGGAGGTGCCACAGATGGGTCTGCTGGGAGAGGGTCATGGCAGGGTCGTAGCTAGGGTAGTGCGGCCGATGCCATCGCACAGGGCACCACAGGTCAGGGGGCGCTGTTTGGGCCTGTCAAATTCCTGTTTATTATCATTCTCACTTGTAGTTTCCTCTTATTTCATCCCCAGCATCTCCTGGCCTCCCCTATCTCTTCCCTGGCCCTTCCCCATGAGGCATATTCCCCTTTTTTGGGTGCATTATGTCCCTTTGAAAAATGAGGGGGGCGCCAATGCTCTTTCTGGCACAGGGCACCAAAAAGTCTAGCTACGGCTCTGGGTCATGGGCAGAGGGTGACAGGCAGATGGCGACTTGGAGAGGCAGAGGGTGACGGGTAGAGGCAGAAGGTTACAGACAGTGACTTATAGACAGTGGGTGATGGATAGAAGGTGATGTTGAGAGGCAGAAGGTGACGACAGTGACTTATAGAGACAGTGGGTGATGGATAGAAGGTGATAGGGAGAGGCAGAAGGTGACAGTGACTTATAGAGACAGTGGGTGATGGATAGAAGGTGTTAGGGAGAGGCAGAAGGTGACAGACAGTGACTTATAGAGACAGTGGGTAATGGATAGAAGGTGATAGGGAGAGGCAGAAGGTGACAGACAGTGACTTATAGAGACAGTGGGTGATGGATAGAAGGTGATAGGGAGAGACAGAAGGTGACAGACAGTGACTTATAGAGACAGTGGGTGATGGATGGAAGGTGATAGGGAGAGGCAGAAGGTGACAGTGACTTATAGAGACAGTGGGTGATGGATAGAAGGTGAGAGGGAGAGGCAGAAGGTGACAGACAGTGACTTATAGAGAAAGTGGGTGATGGATAGAAGGTGATAGGGAGAGGCAGAAGGTGACAGACAGTGACTTATAGAGACAGTGGGTGATGGATGGAAGGTGACAGACAGTGACTTATAGAGACAGTGGGTGATGGATAGAAGGTGATAGGGAGAGGCAGAAGGTGACAGACAGTGACTTATAGAGACAGTGGGTGATGGATAGAAGGTGATAGGGAGAGGCAGAAGGTGACAGACAGTGACTTATAGAGACAGTGGGTGATGGATAGAAGGTGATAGGGAGAGGCAGAAGGTGACAGACAGTGACTTATAGAGACAGTGGGTGATGGATGGAAGGTGACAGACAGTGACTTATAGAGACAGTGGGTGATGGATAGAAGGTGATAGGGAGAGGCAGAAGGTGACAGACAGTGACTTATAGAGACAGTGGGTGATGGATAGAAGGTGATGTTGAGAGGCAGAAGGTGACAGACAGTGACTTATAGAGACAGTGGGTGATGGATAGAAGGTGTTAGGGAGAGCCAGAAGGTGACAGACAGTGACTTATAGAGACAGTGGGTGATGGATAGAAGGTGATAGGGAGAGGCAGAAGGTGACAGACAGTGACTTATAGAGACAGTGGGTGATGGATAGAAGGTGTTAGGGAGAGGCAGAAGGTGGCAGACAGTGACTTATAGAGACAGTGGGTGATGGATGGAAGGTGATAGGGAGAGGCAGAAGGTGACAGACAGTGACTTATAGAGACAGTGGGTGATGGATGGAAGGTGACAGACAGTGACTTATAGAGACAGTGGGTGATGGATAGAAGGTGTTAGGGAGAGGCAGAAGGTGACAGACAGTGACTTATAGAGACAGTGGGTGATGGATGGAAGGTGTTAGGGAGAGGCAGAAGGTGACAGACAGTGACTTATAGAGACAGTGGGTGATGGATAGAAGGTGATAGGGAGAGGCTGGAAGGTGACAGACAGTGACTTATAGAGACAGTGGGTGATGGATGGAAGGTGATAGGGAGAGGCAGAAGGTGACAGACAGTGACTTATAGAGACAGTGGGTGATGGATAGAAGGTGACAGACAGTGACTTATAGAGACAGTGGGTGATGGATAGAAGGTGATAGGGAGAGGCAGAAGGTGACAGTGACTTATAGAGACAGTGGGTGATGGATAGAAGGTGATAGGGAGAGGCAGAAGGTGACAGACAGTGACTTATAGAGACAGTGGGTGATGGATAGAAGGTGATAGGGAGAGGCAGAAGGTGACAGACAGTGACTTATAGAGACAGTGGGTGATGGATAGAAGGTGATAGGGAGAGGCAGAAGGTGACAGACAGTGACTTATAGAGACAGTGGGTGATGGATGGAAGGTGATAGGGAGAGGCAGAAGGTGACAGACAGTGACTTATAGAGACAGTGGGTGATGGATAGAAGGTGATAGGGAGAGGCAGAAGGTGACAGACAGTGACTTATAGAGACAGTGGGTGATGGATGGAAGGTGATAGGGAGAGGCTGGAAGGTAACAGACAGTGACTTATAGAGACAGTGGGTGATGGATAGAAGGTGATGTTGAGAGGCAGAAGGTGACAGACAGTGACTTATAGAGACAGTGGGTGATGGATAGAAGGTGATAGGGAGAGGCTGGAAGGTGACAGACAGTGACTTATAGAGACAGTGGGTGATGGATAGAAGGTGATAGGGAGAGGCTGGAAGGTGACAGACAGTGACTTATAGAGACAGTGGGTGATGGATAGAAGGTGATAGGGAGAGGCAGAAGGTGACAGACAGTGACTTATAGAGACAGTGGGTGATGGATAGAAGGTGATAGGGAGAGGCAGAAGGTGACAGACAGTGACTTATAGAGACAGTGGATGATGGATAGAAGGTGATAAGGAGAGGCTGGAAGGTGACAGACAGTGACTTATAGAGACAGTGGGTGATGGATAGAAGGTGATAGGGAGAGGCAGAAGGTGACAGACAGTGACTTATAGAGACAGTGGGTGATGGATAGAAGGTGATAGGGAGAGGCAGAAGGTGACAGACAGTGACTTATAGAGACAGTGGGTGATGGATAGAAGGTGATAGGGAGAGGCAGAATGTGACAGTGACTTATAGAGACAGTGGGTGATGGATAGAAGGTGATAGGGAGAGGCAGAAGGTGACAGACAGTGACTTATAGAGACAGTGGGTGATGGATAGAAGGTGATAGGGAGAGGCAGAAGGTGACAGTGACTTATAGAGACAGTGGGTGATGGATAGAAGGTGACAGGGAGAGGCAGAAGGTGACAGTGACTTATAAAGACAGTGGGTGATGGATAGAAGGTGTTTGGGAGAGGCAGAAGGTGACAGACAGTGACTTATAGAGACAGTGGGTGGTGGATAGAAGGTGATTGGGAGAGGCAGAAGGTGACAGTGACTTATAGAGACAGTGGGCGATATATAGAAGGTGACAGAATTACTTATAAAGACTATTTATTTACATATTTAGACATTGAGTAAAGGTATTACACAGTTTATTTTATTCATCTATTCTTTTTTTCACACCTATTTTTACCCAAATTCTTGCTTTTTTTTTAACCCATATGTACATGTTAAAATGTGTTCATGAAAAGTTATATTTGAATAAACTGTGCACCACAAGTGACACTTCCAATCTTGTCCCCTTTTTTTCTTGCTGGTGTAATCACCCAGAGACCAGAGGAGACACCCGAATAAAGGATGTCATAAATGTCATTAAATGTGGATATCATTTAAAATGTCCTCAATAAAGGCCATTTTTAATGACATCCACAGGTTTTGCTGGGCTTACCCGGGTTCAGTGGAAACGGAGACGACCTGGGAAAAACCCGAGGTACGAGGCAGAGTGTGACAGCGGGTCACTAATCAGTGGACTTGAAGAGGCCCTCTCCTCCCACCTGCAGTTCTTGTGAGAACACCTAGGAGGATCTCCAAGCTCTAGCTCTCCTCGGGCAAAACTTAAAGGTGGTTTGGAATGGGATGAGGATTGAAGAATTTGCAGGCATCATCTGCATTATCCTGCCTCTCTCCTTCCTCTCCCTGCCTGCCTGCCTGCCACGCAAGATCTGTTCTGCGACGCTGGAGAAGCACTGAGACTCAGTGACGTCTTTGTCGTGTTATGTGCATCTTTCTCCAGTATTTTCATTTCCGTACACATGACAGCTGAACTTCATCAAAAGAATACTGGGCTATTTACCTTAAAACATATGCTGTGGGTGAGAACTGATACTTGTTACTTTGCTAGATATATGGACATGCAAGTCATGAGCAGGGGCGCCGAGAGGGGGGGGAGCGGATACAGATTACCCGGGCCCGGGCTTCCTGAGGGGCCCGGCGGGGGCCCGGGTCCGACGCCGCCCCCCCCTCCCTCACAGCAGTCCAGCACACAGCGTGTGCTGAGCTGCAGTGGGAGACTGCTCGTGGATGCTGAGCAGCAGCCACAGCAGTCTCCTATGCCTGTGCGGGGGAGCGATCACACTGATCGCGCCGCCCCTGGCTTTGCTCCGGGCTGAGGGGGCTCAGAGCGCCCCCCTCCCCGTCGCGCAGCAAATCTTTTTATTTTTTTCGGCAAGGGGGCGTGGCCATGCCTCTCGAGATTAGGCCACGCCCACTATTACCGGGGCCCGCCTTGGCTCTTGGCGGCCCTGGTCATGAGACTCAGAGCCCCATTTATCAAGGATCGCTTTTGCAATGCAATCAGGGCATGCCAGTAACGCCCCTGATCGCATTGCAAAATGCGATCCTATCGGCTGGATGTATTATCTGGGACATGCAGGGAGACGGGCGATATCTCCGGAGGGCAGTCGGGGCTGCTGCGCATGTGCAGTCCCGTGGACTGCACATGAGCGGCTCTCATTGCAGGCGGAGGGTTCTGTGAGATCCCTCCGCCGGCTTATATGCGGTAAATTGTCATAGAATACAGCGGCTAACGCTATCTTCAGATGGTGTTAGCTGCCGGGGCCAATATCGGGAATGCGAAGGGTTCCCGATATTGATGCATTTGGCAGCATCGCATCCCCCATAGAAAGCTATGGGGGAGGCGGTTGCCAGCGGCTGCTGCTGTCCCTCCTTCATACATCCGGGGGATACTTAGTATTTGAGGTAAACCACGATTAGGCCACGCCCCCTATTACCGGGGCCCGCCTTGGCTCTTGGCGGCCCTGGTCATGAGACTCAGAGCCCCATTTATCAAGGATCGCTTTTGCAATGCAATCAGGGCATGCCAGTAACGCCCCTGATCGCATTGCAAAATGCGATCCTATCGGCTGGATGTATTATCTGGGACATGCAGGGAGACGGGCGATATCTCCGGAGGGCAGTCGGGGCTGCTGCGCATGTGCAGTCCCGTGGACTGCACATGAGCGGCTCTCATTGCAGGCGGAGGGTTCTGTGAGATCCCTCCGCTGGCTTATATGCGGTAAATTGTCATAGAATACAGCGGCTAACGCTATCTTCAGATGGTGTTAGCTGCCGGGGCCAATATCGGGAATGCGAAGGGTTCCCGATATTGATGCATTTGGCAGCATCGCATCCCCCATAGAAAGCTATGGGGGAGGCGGTTGCCAGCGGCTGCTGCTGTCCCTCCTTCATACATCCGGGGGATACTTAGTATTTGAGGTAAACCACGTTTTCGGAGATTTTACCTCAAATATTGAATGATAAATGGGCCCCTCAGTGACTGTTTAATTTCGCAAGTGGAGGGGATGACTGAGAAGTGAGGCCCCCTCCTTCAGCCACACGAAGGAGGGTAGTTGTGACTGTAAGTGATGGCCCGTGGCATGACAGCAGCGTACTATAATGAGTCAGTCTGACTCATTATTAGTACCTGGCTGGCCTTCATAAAGCCGCCGGTTGCATGCCACTTCTTTGCAGCGGGCCCCAGTACAATGCACCGCTGGTAGTTCCGCCCCTGGGCAGTACAAAGCGTAATATAGCACCATTGGGATATAGCCATTATGCAGTACACTGGATGAGCAGCTAGGCATAACTACAGCCAGCTACTGCCTATTATAATACAGCACCAGTGGGATACATTTTTCATAAAGTACACTGCCAGAAATCACAGCACAGCCAGATAATACTGTAATATAGCACCATTAGGATATGTTCATCATATAATACACTGTATGGGCATCCAGGAATCACTGCACATAAAAGACAGTACATACTGCAATATAGCACCAGAATATCATCATCACACAGTACACTTCATAGGCAGCCAGGAATCACTGCAGAGCCAGCTATAATATACTGTAATATAGCACCATTGGGATATATTCATCATAACATTCACTACTGACAGGAATCACTGCACACCAAGGTAGTACATACTGTACTAGCATCAGTCAGATATATTCACACACAGTACACTGCATGGGCAGTTAGGAATCACTTTACAACTAGCTAGTAAATACTGTAACATAATATCACTGGAATATGTTCCTCACACAGTACACTTCACAGGAAGTCAGGAATTACTGCACAGTAGGGATGGCCATCATCTATCAATGGTTAGAAAATAGAAACCATTGGTGGCTGATGATTTTACCATGGATGGCGGACCTTCATATGGTTTACAGACATCGCTGATAGCCGTGACCCAATGATTTTCTTTTCACCCTTGCACTACAGGAGGTTAGCTGTTAGCCAGCAGCCCTGTGACGGATCCAAGTCCAGCTTACGCACATAGGGCCTGATTCAGCTTGGATCGCAGATGCTAATACGCACGCAATCGGCCGATTGTTGCATTCTGCGTATGCGATCGCAGTGACTACGCAGACAGAGTGATTGACAGGAAGTGCCGTTTGTGAGAGGTGATGGGTGGTCGGCTGAACGCAGGCGTGCCAGTGCGTTTGAACGCCGTTGCATGGGCATGCATAAATTATCCACTGCGATTCCCTACGCAGCCTGAGGCCTGATAGCGTTTTGCAGTTTGTGAGTCAGGGTCAGCTCAACCACAACTGTGCGTATGGGTCCGATGTTACCGATATTTTCGCTGACTTGCGGAGGTATGTAATGGGAAGTGGGCGGCTTTATACAGTGGTGGATGTCTTGGTATAATGCTGCGCTCGCATTAATTTGCATAATTTCGCAGCAAGCGGGAGCGTGCGATTGCAGACTTACGATCCGTGCTAAATGATGCCCTAAATTCATAAGTTCTGCTCCCCTAAACCCAGTTGCCTTTTTTTCTGGTGATACGCAACGGTATGCAGTACCTGCACCTTTTGTGGTGTATTTTTTTAACTCTTTTAAGTTTTAACTAGTTCCAGAAATGGGAAGAAATCAGCAAAATCACTTCAAAAATGAACAAAAAAAGCATCTGCACACTTATGCAGAGTGTGACAGCTACAATAAATCTTGTATCAACTTGTAACTTTAGGGAACTCTTTGCACCTTTTCCTAAATGCCGGCACTTTTTTCATAGAAAAAAAGGTATGCCTAAACCACTTTTTCTTTGCCTCACTATTGTCAGGGGTTGGACACGGGTCAAAATCCCAACGTCGGCATCTCGACAGGTTGAGGATACCGACACCTGTCTGTAAGTATCCTAACCTTTGTCCTGACCCTAAACCTATCCTCCCCCCTAGTGCCTAAACCTAACCCTCCCCCATAGTGCCTAAACCACCCCCAGTGCCTAACTCTAACCCTCCTCTTAGTGCCTAACCCCTAACCATAATCCCCCCTCTAACCCCACTACTTACCGTCGGGATGCCGGTGCCGGGATTCTGACTGGTGTCAGGATTTCGGTCCAGTATTCTGAGCGCCAGTATCCCGACTGCCGGGATTTCAACTACCTCCCATTGTTATAACTTTCTCTTGTCCAAAGCTCAACAGCAACCCACCTCTAATAAAGTAAGCATGCACAGCGATTGTATTGCGGTTACACTGAAACAGAGGATTGCAAAGGAGTGACAAGTAGCCAGCATTTGGGAGAGGTAAGGGGAGTAGTTACAAAACACAGATGCATCGGACGTTTAAGCACTATATTCTGGGCATCTATAAATTAGCCACTGCGTTCTTGCTTGCAGCAGGGGAGCCCTCTACATGTCTCCGGCAGCTTAGACTTACTCAGAAGGATGATTGCTGCCTGATATGCATTCAATGTTTCTGCTTTTGCGCATGAGTAGTGGATGTGAGATGCTTTCAATGGGCGTCCCTAATCTCTGGACAGTGAGTGGCTCATTAGTATATATTCGCAATTGCGAAACTGCAAGAGGTTACAGTTGCGATGACATTTGCATGCATATCTGAATCAGGCCCTATATTCCCTACCTCATGTTCATAAATATACATCAGGCTTAATTTTTATCAGAAGTCAGGTAACCTGCCAGTATGATTTTGGATTGTAGGAGGAAACAGAAGCGCCAGTGGGAAACCCACGCAAACAGGGGAGAATATACAAACTTTCCACATATGGGCCATGATAGGGTTGCATCAATTGTACCCCTAATTTTGAATAAATGATTATATAATAAAACAAATTACAGGGGAAACAATTGATACAACGGAGCATAAATTGCCAGTGCTATTGACCACATTTTGTTTGTAGCCTAAATAGAAATAATTCAGAGCTAATTGAATGTATTTCCAATGTTAATAGGCTAATAATAAGAATGTAATACAAAAAAATTTTTTATGAAATTCCATGTGAACAGAATGTGGGCCATGGGCCTGATACATTACGGATCGCAACTGCGAATGGGGATGTAGTCTGGAAGCCGACGGTCTAAATGCCGACCGCCCTCTCCCAGACTCTCTAATCCCGGTGTGGTACTAATGACAGGCGTTGAAAACTCAACGCCTGTCATTAACCATACGCCAGGAAGACCGACGCCCAGCTTACCGTAAGCCAGGCGCGGACAGCTGCGGGGGGGGGGTTGAGGGTTAGGTTTAGGGCTCCCGGGGGGACTTAGGGTTAGGCACCCCTCCGGGAGGGTTAGGTTTAGGCTAGGGGAAGGGGGGGTTAGGGTTAAGCACCCCCCCGGGGGACTTAGGTTTAGGCAGCAGGGAAGAGGGGTTAGGGTTAGGCACTTAGGGGGGAGGTTAGAGTTAAGCACCCCTAAGGGAGGGTTAAGGGGTAGAATTAGGTTAGTGATATTTACCTTAGGGACGATCGGGATCTTCACCCTTGCCGGGCTGCCGTTGTCGGGATTTGAAATACCTACTACACCCCTGACAATTTAATAGCGATTACACACGCAGTCTCACTGCGATGATATGCTAATCCTCTGCAATCGCTATGCCGTCGCAGCACATACAAGGACGCCCACCTTACCTTACACACATCCGTAGTACTTAGCAAGACTGCAAAACCATCGGTAACATCGACTACCATCGCAGCCTCAGGCACATTTGCACAAGGTCTGACCTTATTTAGGAATTGTTAACCTCGAAGTACTCTGTGAGTACACAAGCTGCATATGGCATCGCAGTGGTGCACGCCCATGCAACGACATTCAAACGCCACACCTGCATTTCGTTGACCACCCCCTCCCCATCACCACCCCCAAACGGTACTTCCTGTCAATCACTCTGCGATGGTTCTGTGTAGTATAAACGCATGAGCCGATTGTGTGCGTAATCACAGTTGCGATACTTGCTGAGTCAGACCCCCTGTCCCATGTAGCCTTTTCAATATGGCATCTTTTGAGGTTCTGATGAAAGTATTTGACATTTGCTACACTATTTCCTATACTGTATCAATATTTCTAATACCCACCAAATGAGTTTGTAAGATATGTGTGATGTTTGGGTCAGTATTAACGTCTGCAATACACTACCATTTATGGTATACTGGCATGGACTTTTTTAATTCCAGCGATGCAGAGGTTAATGTCTTGCAAGTTGGGATTGGTGACTGGGATTCCCATCTGTACCAGTGTAGTGGATGTTGCTGATGTGAATGGAAGGGAGGAGCTGGCAGTATTTTCAGTCCTGGGACGCTGCAGGGTTCCTTTGTTTCAGCATTCTTATTTGGGGAGTGGGTGGTGGTTATGATTTATATCCTTTCTGTCATAGGTAGGAGGAGGTGAGAAGGCGGAGTGGAGCAGAGAGAAGGCAGTGCACACACTGAGAGAGGGGGATGCAAGAGAGAAAAAAGGTCGCAGGAAGAGAGCAATGCAGAAGAAAAGGGAGGAGGAGTATTACAGGGAGGAAGGTGAATGCTGCAAAGAAGCAGATTGGGGCGGGTTCAGAGAGGTGCTAGGAAGGGGATGGAAGAGGGATGATGGAGGAGGTGAAAACAGCCTCAGCGACAGGGCATCCTGTTGTCATGGTAACAGGAGTTCTGCTGCTGAAGGGAGCAGACTAGTTTGCAGCACCTAGATGTCCTGGAACATTTTTGTTTTCCTGTTTTTTATTATATTATTCAAAGCAGGTTAATTCTGTCCTGGCATTACAGCATTAAGTGACAAGTGTGGTTCTGCTAGCTCTATCTGAGTTTTTACAACTGTAACTGTCTTGATTTAGGTGAGACAGTTCCAATGCATATTTACCTACTGTCCCGGAAGTTGTGGGAGACTCACGATTTTTTAGGTAATCAACAGCACTTTCACAATCTCCTTTCATTTTTTATTTTCAAAAAGAGGTAAATATGCTTTAAATATATGCTGCATAGCAATGACTGAGTGGAGGGCAGAGACTTCCTAAGCATTAGACTCACCAATTCAAGGAGAAGTTGGAGGGAGAGGGGGGCCGGGTGGTACACTTTGGGCACTGTTTATTCAAGGGATAAAAGTGTTAGATGAAGTAACATAACTAATTTAGATATGGTTCCTTCCAATATAAAACAGAGGGTCTCATTCAGACCCGCTCGCGAGCACAGGACGCTTGCAAGCGGGTCGATGGTCCCCAAATGCGCATACGCACGACGGAGGGAGCTCCGTGGTGCGCATGCGCGAGACCCGGCTAGAGACTGGGTAGCCGTCGCTCGGGGTCTCGCACCAAAGGGGGCGTGCTGTCAATGGTGACTGACAGTACGCCCCCTTTGGTGGGCGTGCCGGGGGCGTGGCTTCCAGACGGAGGCGTTCCCATGGGAACGCCTACCGTCTGGGTCCGGCCCCTCTGACATCAGTAGTGATGTCAGTGGGAGTGATTTTGGCTCTGATAGAGCCAAAATCACTCCAGGGCTTGCGGCAGCGAGACCCTACCGCAGGGTCTCGTTGCAAGCCCGATGGTCGCGATGGTCTTGACCATCGCGACCATCATCATGGACGCTCGCATAAGCTGTGGGTGGTAACCCACAGCTATGCGAGCGTCCAAGAGGCCGCTCCAAGTTGAGGTAGGAGGGCCCTGATTCAGAGCGAGGGCTCTGGTCCAAGCGTCCGGCTCTGAATCAGGCCCAGAGTCTATTGAGGGTAAGATCATTGTAGCCTATTGGCTTTCTTATGCCTTCCCTGTTGCTGTCAGCTGCTTTGTTAAGATCATACTTGCCCACTTGAAAAGCACTTCAGGGAGATTGTGAAAGCAACACCTATGTGCACGCCACTAAAGAGCTTGTTTACTTTCCCTGACTTACGTCCAAGACAGCTGATTCCCCCCCACCCCCTAACTTATATAAAAGCTAGATAATTGGGGTAATGATGGAAATGTAATAGGAGGTTGTGCTTTGAACTAATTAAACCATGCACAGATGTCACAGTAAAAAAAAAAACTGAAATGGTCACAGAAGGCGGCTGCTCCTTAGCCCATGAACCAGGAACATGCGGAGCCTGCCCTGTTATATTTCTGAGATTTCATATAAAAATGATTAGAAAAATACAAAGTTATTTATAACTTATAAACATCTTCTTTGTTTATTGTAATCATTTTTTAGTTAACACTCACCAGCTTTGTCGAGCTCCCTGGGACTGCAGGGAGACGAGAGATGAGGCAGCAACAGCTCAGCCTCACGTCTGTATAGACAGACACTGCTTTGCAGTGTGCACTGCAGTGTTTAGAGATCGGAGCACAGTCAGCACCAGCAGCAAGAGAAGACAGTGATGCAGGTAGGAGAATTAATGGAACTGAAGCTTAGCTAAAACCCGGGTTATTGTAGGGTTAACCTGGGTTGCTTCTAGGTGTAAAAGGAGCCAGGGTTGGATTCCCAGGTTGATTGACCCGGCAATCCAACCTAGGTAACTTACAGGGTTTAACATGGGAACACTGAAGCGTGAAACACTGCAGTGTAAACGGGTACCCCGGGTCATCCGACTCAGGTCCTGTTTACAGCATGGGGACTTCCTGGATTCTCGGCACTTGGAGATGATGTCATCTACAAGTGCAGGGTGAAGTATTCCACTGCACCCGTGTGCAGTGTGATTGGTGCCGATCTGGGAAAAATACGGATCGGTGCCGCAGTAGAAAGGGTTCTGTCCTGAGTCTGACCCGTTTTGGAACTGTGGGCCTATTTCAGACCCACTCGCGAGCGCTCGCAAGCGGGTCGATGTTGCCCGAGTGCGCATGCGCACGACGGAGGCGGCTCCGTCGTGTGCATGCGCGAGACCCGAATAACGACGGCCAAGCCGTCGTTATGGGTCTCGCACCAAAGGGGGCGTGCTGTCGATGGTGATTGACAGCACGCCCCCTTTGGTTGGCATGCTGGGGGCGTGGCTGCCCAGACGGAGGCGTTCCCATGGGAACGCCTACCGTCTGGGGCCGGCCCCACTGACATCACTAGTGATGTCAGTGGGAGTGCTTTTGGCTCTGATAGAGCCAAAAGCACTCCAGGGCTTGCGGCAGCGAGACCCTACCGCAAGGGTCTCGTCGCAAGCCTGATGGTCGCGATGGTCTTGACCATCACGACCATCATTTTGGTCGCTCGCTATAGCTGTGGGTGGTTACGCACAGCTATGCGAGCGGCCGGGAGGCCGCTCCAAAAGGCAGGAGGGACGGCCCTGATTAAGAGAGAGCGCTCTGTCAGAGCGTCCGGCTCTGAATCAGGGCCTGTGTTCCAAATCTCGAGTCAAACCCTGGACTTAGGTGGAAAAGCAGTATTAGTGTAGTGAGTTACAGTGAGTAGGGGTTGAGACAAGCTACCAGCACTCAGACCCATCTCCATGTGTGCCTCCCCAGCCATTGATCTCACCGCACACGCCATTGCTTTGAACCCACTTTCACAAGATATTTTATCATAAGTGACTTTGTATTAAAAATATGCTGAACTCTTTTCTAGCATCTTAAATGACCCATACAATGGAGCATATATTGTCAAGTGTGCATGTAGTTTACACAGTATCACATTATTACAGGCAATTGTAAGCAATAGATATTATGCTGCTCACCTGTCAGAGGCAGTGTAGCAGATCTCATAGTCGGAAAGTTACTTTAAAGGAGCATGTTGGTGTCGCAGACCATTTTGCAGATTGCTGCCAAGGCCGCAACTAGGGGGGGCTGGAGGTGCATGTGCCGCCAGTGTGCTCCAGCCCGGCGCTGCAGGGGGGCTCCAAGCCAGACGCATGCTGAGATTTTATTACCAGCGGGCGCCCGGCTCCTTCCCTGCAGTGCCGATGTAGCTGGAGACTGGAGTTCTCTCCTGGACTCCAGCTGCCGGCTCTCCCCACGGGCACTATGGGACAGACTTCGTCACGTCTCTCCAGTAGTTCTGAGGAGCAGCTGGGCATACCGGATGGCGGAGGATGTAGGTGCAGGGTTTAAGGTAAGTAATGGGGTTTTTTTGTGTGTAAACGGCACTACAGGGGCATTACCATATGGGGCATTACCATATGGGCACTACTACAGGGACATTACTATGGGGGCATTGCCATATGGGCACTACTACAGGGGCATTACTATATGGGCACTACTACAGGGGCATTACCATATGGGCACTACATACAGAATTAGTGACCACCATATACTGACAACCATATACTACAGACAACATTAGTGACCACCATATACTAAAGACAGCATTAATAACCACCATATTCTACAGACAGTATTAGTTACCCCCATATACTAAAGACAGCATTATTGAGCACCATATAATACAGAGAGCATTAGTTACCCCCATATACTACAGACAACATTAGTGACTGCCATATAATATAGACAGGAATAATGAATGCCTTACACTACAGACTGCATTACTGACTGCCATATAATACAGACAACATTAAAAACTGAACATGGTCTAACTGGAAGTATCTTTATGTTTGGTCCTGTAAGCAGCATTCACAAAAGCACATCTAGATGTCGTGAAATATCGCATACCCTCCAACATTTTCCTGTAACAACCCGGTACATGGGGGGCGTGGACGCAGATAAAGGGGCGTGGTAACGGATAAAGGGGCGTGTCTATGGGGGCTGGAGGCATCGTGCGCTGGCTGGTTTAGAACTTGCAGTTATTGTTATACTGCAAGTTCTGTATAATTACCGGCTGGCAGAGAAGCACGGAGGTTGGAGAAGATCCGGCTGTCACTCAGCAGCGCTGCGGGAGTCCTGTGTCCCAGCAGCGCTGCCTATGAAATCTGGTGAGTGTACCCACCCGGTACAATCGGCACAGCCCCAGTTTGCCGGTACAGCCCATTAAAAACGGTACTGTACCGGCTAAAACGGCATAGTTGGAGGGTATGATATCGGCCATCAGGTGGTGAGTTGGGCCTCTCTTGTTTTTTCATTTACCATTCGGCATGATTCTTACAGTTACAGTAGATCAGTTTTTCAGATGATGCAATTATGATGTGAACTGGTGCTTCTGTGTGTTGCATTTTTATCATAACAAGATCCACAAGGACTGCTGATTGTTTGTTACAATTGACTGTAACAAACTTTTGGATAGAGTGTTGCACTTGCTGCATATGATTTATACTTATTTAATACCCTGTGGAATTAAGGCGTTTTAAAAAAATCGTAAATGAGTGCTGCATGAGTTATTTTACATAACCAATATACACACACACACACACACACACACACACACACACACACACACACACACACACACACACACACACACACACACACACACACACACACACACACACACACACACACACACACACACACACACACACCATGAGCACTTTCCTTGAGAATAGAAAAATATGATTTTAGTTACCAACCAATCAGCATGTCCAGTGAAATTGGTTGTGGTATAAATCTTTCAGACATCACAGTAATCTTATTAAAATGTCCCAGTTTTCGGTCACCTCACTGACTGTCTATCATAAACTGCACCTAACAGATATAATGTCCAAAAAGATTCGGAACTCTGGATAGGGATGCAAATAGGGGGGTGCCTTCCTAAAGATAATTGGACCACAGTACTTCTCCTATGGCGGTGGTAGATAGCAAGACACCAGTACTGAAAAGAAAAGGCGGCACTCTCAATGATCGGGATTAAGTGAGCTCACTTAGACACTGTTTGCTCCCCATCGCTGAGAGTGCCGCCTTTTCTTTTCTAGCTCACTTAAACACCGTTTGATCCCGATCGCTGAGAGTGCCACCTTATCTTTTCTATACTGGTGTGTTGCTATCTAGCACCACTATAGGAGAAGTACTGTGGTCTATATATATATATATATATATATTTCCGTTCGGTTTTAAAAACCGAATCTTATTGGCTATCCAAAACTCGTGACAGTTGATACCCAATAAGATTTGCTTTTTAAATCCGAACGGAACCGAGTAGAACCGAATCCGCTCACCCCTAATATATATATATTGTGATAGGATCACTGGTAAAGTGGTCTGTGGCAGGTACATTTGTCCCAGATTCCTGTCTTTTGTGTTTTAAACCCCCAGGAGAAAGTCTGCAGTGTAGCAGGCTTGATTTTTGGCTCTTTGAAAAGCCGGTTTGGAACCTGGGGGTTGTGGGTGAGAGGAGAGGGAGGGCTCCACCCACGGCCACTCCAGGTTTTGGTTCTCTTAGCCTGGTAACAGGCTTGTTAGGGTTTCCACCTGAGAGTGGCCAATATAAGCCTAGTGTGTTTAGGGCTGACTGTCTCACCTGGGAGAGCAGACAGGGAGTTTGCTCAGAGACACTTGGATACCTAACTGTAAGTGTTGTGCTGTGCTTTTGTTGCTGGCGAGGGCATTAGGCCCTGCCAGGTTCTGGTAGTGAGGGAACTACCTGTGAAGTTAGTGCCCCGACAGGGCTAGGATTTATATTTATGTTTTCTTTATGTTTCTGACATTGTACAATAAAGACTGGCGCCGACCAGCTTGTACTTGCATCCAGACTGGTGTGCTGCTTCCCTGCTGCTGTGTGTGTGTGTAAGGAAGGAGCCCTCTACCCAGGAGAGGGACCCCCTAACCTAACTGTGCCACAATATGGTGGAGAATGCGGGCACCCACACACACTGAAGTTGCAACAAGAGGAAAACTTTCAATTTAAAAATTAAAGGGACAGACACCCAATTTGTGAGTGTGGAAATAACACTGTGTCCTTGGAGTCCCATAGAGGAGGCGTCAGCCAATGCTCAGAGAGGCAAGGTTCAGCTTCCAACCTACACCCCGGGACAAAATGGAGGACATTATTAAAGCCTTGCTCCTACCAGGGCTCAGCAGGAAGCTACAGCAGCTCAGCAGGAATCTACAAGGGCTCAGCAGGAATCCACCAGGGTGCAACTGTTGGCCTTGGAGACAGCCCAGAGGCAACAACAGGTCGCCATTGAGGAAACCCGCCAGGCCTTAGCGGAAAACAGCCAGGCCATAAGAGAGGTGGTACAGCACCTGGTCGCCCGGCCCAGAGATGTTACTACTGGTCCTCCCACCACCACTCACTCCGTACGAGCCAGTCACTTCCTCCAAAAGATGACTTCGGGCGATGATGTGGAGGCCTATCTCGCCGCATTTGAAAGAACGGCCGAAAGGGAGAGTTGGCCCAAGGAGCAGTGGGCAAGTCTGGTGGCACCTTTTTTGTCTGGGGAGCCACAAAAGGCCTATTTTGACTTATGCCTGGCTGATGCCAAGGACTATAAAAAACTAAAACAGGAGATCCTAACTCGCTTGGGAGTCACCACCTTTGTTCGTGCCCAACGGGTCCACCGCTGGGAGTTCCATAAGGACAAGCCTCCACGTTCACAGATGCATGACCTCGTCCATCTGTCCTCAAAATGGCTACAGCCCGAGACGCTGACGGGACCACAGATCGTGGAAAGGGTCGTGATGGACCGGTACCTGCGATCATTACCTGTGACTCTGCGCAAGTGGGTGAGCCATGCAGACCCTAAGTCCGCGGACCAGTTGGTCGAGCTGGTGGAGAGGTACGTGGCGGCTGAGGAGCTGATGAGTATGCCCCACCGAGCCCCGATGGAGCACCGGCGAACTCCCACAGACACTGGTAAGACTGTTCCAGGGGAGAAGGGTGCTGGGCGGTGGAATGTACCTAAGACTGAGGGTGTAGAACCTGGAGACAGGCCTGCCAGGCCGGGAAGGTTCTTGCCTCGTAAACGACTAGACATTAATATGACTCAGTGTTTCCGATGTGGTGGCTTCGGCCATATTGCCGCTAATTGTGCACTTACAACTGAACCTATGCAATGTGATATTGCTCATGTCTACCGCAGGGGGTCTTTCTTTGCACAGATAGCCTGTACGGCTGGCCGGCAGGCTGTGACTGATAAGCACATGTGTGTACTCACTGTAGATGGCAACCGAGTAGAGGCACTGTTAGACTCTGGTAGCTTGGTGACACTTATAAAAGCTGAGCTGGTGAACCCCTTGCGGCGTGAGGGGAAAACTGTTGGTGTGACCTGCATACATGGGGATACTCGATATTATGTTACTGCCGTGGTGAACATCGAGACACCATGTGGTTCTGCTATAGTTTCTGTAGGTTTAGTACATGGTCTGATGTACGATGCAATATTGGGGAGAGACTTTGCTCACTTCTGGAAGTTGTGGGAAAGCCGTTTTGTTCCAGAGGTGAACAACTCCGATCCATTTGAGAAGGTTGTCGATGTAGTGGAGGAGGGAGTTTCTTCTGAGTCGGAGTTATTCCCTTTTTCTACTATGATTGGCGAACTAGAGAATGCGGAGCGTGACGGTGGCCCGCCAACTGATGTGCCTCCCATTGAGGTGGGAAGTGTTGTTGGGCCAGGTGATCGTCTGCCTGATTTAGAGGTCAGAAGAGAGGTCTTTGCCGTGGAGCAGTTGAATGACCCTACTTTGGTAAAAGCCAGGGAGAATGTAAAAGTAGTTGATGGTAAACCCGTAGACCCTGATAGTCCTTTGTCCTACCCCCACATGGCAATGTACCAGGATTTGTTATATCAGGTGACTAAGAAGGGGGAAGATGTTGTGGAACAACTAATAGTTCCCAAAGCCTACAGAAGAACAGTGTTGGATCTGGCCCATGGTCATATAACGGCAATTCAACAACAAGAGGTCAAGGAGTTTCTGATTAGAAATAGGGTGCTGTTCTCTGACGTACCTGGGAAAACCTTGGTCATTAAACATGACATCATCACTGACCCAGGGGTTAAAGTTAATCTAAAGCCCTATAGGTTACCAGAAGCACAAAGAGAATCGGTGTCGAAAGAAATTAAAAATATGCTAGAGTTAGGGGTTATTGAAGAATCACATAGTGAATGGTCAAGTCCCATTGTGTTGATTCCAAAGCCTGACGGGAGTGTGCGTTTCTGCAATGACTTCAGAAAGTTGAACAGTGTTTCAAAGTTCGATGCCAAGAGTGGATGAACTGATTGAGAGACTAGGGACGGCAAGGTATTTAACCTCTCTTGACCTAACCAAAGGGTATTGGCAAGTACCGTTAACCGAGAGCGCCAAACAAAAGACAGCTTTTTCAGCGCCAGAGGGCTTGTTTCAGTACAAGATGTTGCCCTTCGGGCTACATGGGGCACCTGCTACCTTCCAAAGAATGATGGACAGGATTCTAAGGCCCCATAGATGGTATGCGGCTGCTTATCTGGATGACGTGGTCGTTCATAGTCCTGATTGGCAGTCTCACTTACCCAGGGTACAAGCAGTGTTGGACTCCATCTATAAGGCAGGTTTGACAGCCAACCCAAAAAAGTGTTGCCTAGGCATGGAGGAAGTAAAATATCTGGGATACACCATTGGCAGAGGCCTGATAAAGCCTCAGCTCAATAAAGTTGATGCCATACAAAACTGGCCACGGCCTCTGAATAAGAAGCAGGTGAGAGCCTTCTTGGGAATTACGGGGTACTACAGGAGGTTTATACCCAACTTTGCCACCATGGCAGTCCCACTGACTGACCTGACCAAAGGCAAACAAAAAGTCATGGTAGAATGGAGTCCTGAGGCAGAGAAAGCTTTTCAGGAGTTGAAAGTAGCGTTGTGTTCCCAACCAGTCCTGATGACTCCTAATTTTGAAATGGAATTCATAGTACAAACTGATGCATCAGAAGTAGGTATAGGAGCGGTCCTGTCCCAGAACAAGGAGGGTGAGGAACACCCTATTTTCTATCTTAGCAGAAAGTTGAATGTAGATGAGAGAAACTATGCCAAAGTGGAGAAGGAGGCATTGGCCATAAAGTGGGCGTTAGAGGCTCTCAGGTACTACTTGGTCGGAAGAAGGTTCAAATTGATCACTGACCATGCCCCTCTGAAGTGGATGTCTGAAAATAAGGACAGTAATGCGAGAATTACAAGATGGTTCTTGGCGTTACAAACTTTTAAATTTTCAGTGGAACACAGGCCAGGAAGCCAGCTGGCCAATGCTGACGCGTTGTCACGCGTTCATTGTTTGGGGGCTTCAGTTGTTCCGCCCCACAGGTCGAAACAAAGGGGGGGGATATGTGATAGGATCACTGGTAAAGTGGTCTGTGGCAGGTACATTTGTCCCAGATTCCTGTCTTTTGTGTTTTAAACCCCCAGGAGAAAGTCTGCAGTGTAGCAGGCTTGATTTTCGGCTTTTTGAAAAGCCGGTTTGGGACCTGGGGGTTGTGGGTGAGAGGAGAGGGAGGGCTCCACCCACGGCCACTCCAGGTTTTGGTTCTCTTAGCCTGGTAACAGGCTTGTTAGGGTTTCCACCTGAGAGTGGCCAATATAAGCCTAGTGTGTTTAGGGCTGATTGTCTCACCTGGGAGAGCAGACAGGGAGTTTGCTCAGAGACACTTGGATACCTAACTGTGAGTGTTGTGCTGTGCTTTTGTTGCTGGCGAGGGCATTAGGCCCTGCCAGGTTCTGGTAGTGAGGGAACTACCTGTGAAGTTAGTGCCCCGACAGGGCTAGGATTTATATTTTTGTTTTCTTTATGTTTCTGACATTGTACAATAAAGACTGGCGCCGACCAGCTTGTACTTGCATCCAGACTGGTGTGCTGCTTCCCTGCTGCTGTGTGTGTGTGTAAGGAAGGAGTCCTCTACCCAGGAGAGGGACCCCCTAACCTAACTGTGCCACAATATATATATATATATATATATATATATATACAGAGGTGGCAAATTATTAGACTCAACAACAGTTTTTTACATTTCATAGTTTTCCTGACTTACTGGCCACAAGCTTAGGGCCTGATTCAGGATCGCTATTGCGTTCACAGCTGTGAATTTGCACAGAATGCAGCGGCGAAAATATGCTAATGCTTTCAGGTGGCATAAAGACGCCCACTGCTGCTTTCTCACATCTGTCCAATGTCGCTCTTCTGTGTAACTATCGGTACCATCAACGCACATTGCACAAGTAGTATTTACCCCAAGTCTGACCAGCCACATAAACTGCATGTTTGCTCGCACACAGTGGGCTCTAAAGCTGCGTATGCAATCGCTGTGGCTATTTTATGCACGCACAAGCAACAGTGCTCAAACGGACAGACACGTCTGCGTTTTTCCGACCACTCCCCATCACCACAAATGCTCACAGGCTGTCACTCACTCTGCGATGAATTTCTCTGTGCGTACGTAATCTCAGAGCGATCACAGCGCACACGCAGTGTGGCATATATGCATGCGCAATGGCTAACAATCGCTCAATCTGCATATGTAGTTGCATAAGTGAGTCAGTCCCTTAGTCTGTAAAACTGTTTTGCAAGTCAATAAGGTATTTTCATGTCGCCTAAGATTTTAGGTCCTCTATTTAAAAACATTTGGTAAGGAAATGTTGTTTTTTGGAGGTGGCAACTTTGGAGAAATTAACATAGATGGGCAGGTAACAGCCGAGATGCAAATCCAATGAGAATCTTCTGGCAATTTTAAAGAAAAAAAAGAAGAAGCTAATTACCATCCACGACTGGCCTCATAGAAGAACTTATCCGAATATGGCTTAGGGAAGAAAGTCTTGTATCAGTAAACAGGGCTAACATCAATTATTTTTTTGAGAAACCGGAGATTACATATCAATCTCTACATTGTCTAAAATAAAGTCCATACACCTAAACCCAGTGACGTGCGGTGAGGTCAATGGCTGGGGAGGCAAACATGGAGATGGGTCTGAGTGCTGGGAGCCTGTCTCATCCCCTACTCACTGTAACTCTCCCTTCACTACACTAAGCTTCAGTGTCCATTGATTTTCCTACCTGCATCACTGTGTCTTCAAATGCTGCTGCTGACTGAGCTCCAATCTCTAAATACTGCAGTGCACTTCCTGGTCACATGGCACATCCAAGTGGTCCCATCAGTGCTCAAGGCACACCCCCCATACTCAAAGACATGCCTCTATTAGCTCTCTTTCTGTGCAGCTTACTACCCGTGGTGTGTCCCCGTCCCCAGCTCTGCAGGCAGTGTTTGACTATACAGACGTGATGGTGAGGTATTGCTGCCTAATCTCTTGTCTCCCTGCAGTCCCAGGGAGCTCCACAAAGCTGATGAGTGTTAACTATAAAAATTATTACAATAACAAAGAAGATGTTTAGAAGTTATAAATATTGTCTTTTTATTATTCTAATCATTTTATATCAAATCTCAGGAGAACGACAGGGGTGGCTCTGCTTCCGCTGACTGCACGTCCCTGCCTAAACCTTCCTCGACCAATGCTCTACAGAATAGTTAAACTGCATCAAAATCCATCTAGTGGTTCTCGAGATTAGCCCGAACAAACAGACAGACGCCTACCAGGCACTTTATTTTATACTATGTACTAGCAACTTGCCCTGGCTTTACACTGGAGTAATTTCATCTCGCCAAAGTCCCTTGCATCTCATAACAACCTACGCCATGTCACCACAGTCACCACAACCCCCTACTTCTCACTCCTGCCCCCTGCATCTCACAGTGTCACCAATACCCCCCACTGCTGCTTTTGCCCTTTAGCTGGCTTGGGCCCGGCCACTGGAATGTGCTGGGAAGGGCAGGAGGACCATGCTGAAGATTTGTATTGCAGCTACCATAAGCATTATCAGCAGCATGTCTCTGGGCCTGGGGCACTTGTGCATATTTCCGTAGCCTCCATGAGCACCAATGAGCAATGTCCTCTTAGAACAATGTACCCTGTATTTCATGGGCTTCCTGTTGAGCTTCCTCACCCTCAAAGCCGGCCCTAGGCATAGGCATTATAAGCAAATGCCTAGGGGCGACTCAGACTGCTAGGGGCATTCCAGGGATGAGCTCTGCCTGTCCCCCCCCTGCCACTGCCGCCTGCCGCTGGGGCCACCTGCCTCTGCTACCCCGGAGCCGGCGCAGCTACCCGCTCTCTCCTCCAGCGTGTTGCCGCAATCAGAGCTCTCCAATTGGGCAGCGCAGCGCATGTCCAGGCCGGTCATGTGACAGGGATCCGAATCCGCCTGGCCCTTAGTCAGAATGAGCTTCTGCATAGAAGCTCATTCTGACAGTCTACAGCCTAGCACAGCCAGTCCGCATCATGAAAATAGGAAGGTGAACATAGAAGCGCTGACCAAAAAGAGCACAAATGTGGAAATTAAAACACATATATTTTAATGAATGTTATAGTATTCTCTATAGGAGATATGACCACTGTGTATTCACAGCTAAAAAAGTCAATATTGAGCACCAGTGACCTGAACACGATATCAACATAACATCAAACAATCACATACATTGAAAACACCATACAATCCCTAATCTGCAGAATCACAGTGCACAATCCAATTAGGATCTGAAGTGTAGATCCAAAATATGTATAAGCAACCAACCCTAATGGGTACCGATGGATCCCTCTGCAGGGTTAGGATACTGGTTATGTATAGAAAGATTGGTATTTGTATCCAGATGAATCTCAATAACACCAGTATAATAAACACCACCAGTCCTCATCCAATTATAAAGTTGTTTAAGGGATGAAAATGAGACCATACAGCGCCCTGTATGCAGCTACCGTCCACAGTACTGTCTAGTATTGTCTGGCCGTGCTCGGCTCTCTAGAATTATTCCACAAACTGAGAACTCACGTGGTGCAGCGCTGCACTCGCAATGGGAAACTATGAGGGCAAACGTGTCTCTGTGGGCTGATTGCGCCGCTGCCCGGTACTGTCTTCCCATCTACGTGCCCTCCTCGTGCGGTGGTCCTCACCGTGCCTGGGTCCAAGGGTCCTGCGTGTGTGGCGCCACACTGATGTATTGACCAATGGCAATAGGACAACCGATGTCCGGGCACGTGACTGCTGACGTGTTGGTGCGTCACATGACTGAGGAGTCTCAGGGCATCCCACGATGCTGTGATCGGAGCCTGTGTAATGAGTGGAGAGCGCATTACACAGGCTCCGATCACAGCACTGGCTGAATACAGACTGCTCAGCTCAGTGCACGATGCGGACTGTGCGGTAGCTGGAGGATGGAGTTCTCCCCTGAACTCCAGCTTCCGGCTCCCCCCACGGGCACTATGGGAGAGATGTCATGACCGTCTCTCCCATAGTTCCGAGGAGCAGCCGGGTGGACCAGAGGGCGGAGGACGCAGGAGCGGGTTTAAGGTAAGTTTTTATTGTATGTGTGTATGTCAGCGGCTATAAGGGCACTACATGGGGCATTACTATAAGGGCACTACAAGGGGGCATTACTATAAGGGCACTACAGGGGGCATTACTATAAGGGCACTACAGGGGGGCATTACTATAAGGGCACTCCAAGGGCATTACTATAAGGGCACTACAGGGGGGCATTACTATAAGGGCACTACAGGGGGCATTACTATAAGGGCACTACAGGGGGGCATTACTATAAGGGCACTCCAAGGGCATTACTATAAGGGCACTACAGGGGGGCATTACTATAAGGGCACTACAGGGCGCATTAGTATAAGGGCACTACAGGGGGGCAATACTATAAGGGCACTTCAGGGGGCATTACTATAAGGGCACTACAGGGGGGCATTACTATAAGGGCACTACAGGGGGACATTACTATAAGGGCACTACAGGGGGCATTACTATAAGGGCACTACAGGGGGGCATTAGTATAAGGGCACTACAGGGGGCATTAGTATAAGGGCACTACAGGGGGGCAATACTATAAGGGCACTTCAGGGGGCATTACTATAAGGGCACTACAGGGGGACATTACTATAAGGGCACTACAGGGGGCATTACTATAAGGGCACTACAGGGGGGCACTACAGGGGGCATTATTATAAATATAGTATATATATATATATATATATATATATATATATATACCTTAAACTGTCTGTTACTAATTTAAAGTCATATTATACCAGGGGTAGAAATCTTCATGATATTCTGGTTAAAACGGATGTTACTAATCTAGTTAACGTTCCGCCTTTTTGTCAGGAAAGAATGGCTGCTTTATATGCACTGGCAATACTTGCAAATTTCTCATAGCAGAGATACATTTCGTCATCTCCACTCAGGTAAAACTTTTTTTTATTAGACCTAGGCCCGTATTCAATTAGTGTCGCACCCGCGAAACTTTTTCGCATGCCGCACTTTTCGCCGACATTGCGTCTTTTGGCCGCAAAAACATTTCATGCGCGTCCCCGCTATTCGCCATATTCAATTCCAAAAGAAGCGAAAACGCAACCCGGAGGATGCAAACCAGGCGAAAAGTGCTGTCAGAATTGGGGAAATCAGCCTGACACCCCCTAAAAGATGCACTAACGTTGGGGATCAATGTACATGCCCCCGAATAGCCCTAATAAAGCTATTTGGGGTACTTAAGGTGTGTCAATTTCTTCTAATTAGCGTCTTTGCACAAGTGGTGAAGAATAGCATTAAGCAGTTTTTTGGGGTTGAAAATAAGTAGTCCTGTCAAATTTGGGGTACTTGAAAATGGGTGCAAGCATTGTTTAAAGTCGCTAATGTAAGTTTAAAAGAACTTAAAAAACGCACCTGAAGCAAGCACCTGCAATCAATAAAACACCTCATACATACTTGCAGACTCCCCAAAAGTCTATTTCGCTAGATTTTAAGTTTGTACACCCACTTTGCTTTTTTGCCCTCATTTTCAAAATTCTTCTTTTGGGTGTTTCCTAACTTTTATTAAGGTTTTTTTTAACGCAGCTATCCTTTGGGGGGCTGTCCCAAGGGTGCAGAGTGGTTCCCCCCCCTTTGCACCCCTAAATAGCGATTTTGCACTTTTTTTCTCCAGCTATTCAGAGGCAAATCTTTTTCGCCTATTACATTGCATTGCGTTTTCGTGTACGCGAAAAGTGTTTGCAATTGAATACGGAGATAACTTTCTGTCTGGCGAAAAGTCGCAATCAGCAATACTTTTTCGCGGATTCCGACTTTTCGCGGCTAATTGAATACGGGCCTAAATTTGTAAGTTATCAAATTATCTGTCCCTGTGGGTTATCATACATTGTGAAGACCGAAAGAACATTTAAAGAAAGAATGGCGGCACAATCGGTGAGCTATTAGTGCAGATTTTAATCTTAATTCAGGGTCTTGTGATCAACTGGTTGCTAGACATTTTTGTGAAGCAAAGCATAGTCTAACATCATTAGATATGTCGCTCCGATCCGCCGTATCAGATGACATATAATTCTAGTGTGTATTCAGCATTAGTCACTGATTGGTTAACCAACCCTGATTTATGACATAGGATTGAATTGTGGACAGTAGCTCTATGATGCGATCAACAGTTGCACTTTTATAATAGTCTAAAATTAGGACATTTTTAGTGTCTGCCTAAAAGAAAGATATGGGTTGTGTAGAATCTATTGATAGTTGGAGACATACAATTACATACCTCCCAACATTGATAATGTCTGCAGCGAGACTTCTTGCGCACCCTATTACTTGTCACACAGAGGGCGAGCCCAGTACTACAGCAGCTGCAGGGCTGCCCCAAGCCTCTCCCGGCACTGAATGAATGTCGTGCATAAGCACGCTGCATCCATTCGCCACTGCTGAGTGCTCTGCAGAGTGTCCCCCAATGACTAACCGCAGATGGGACAGCGGGACCAGGGCTGGCGCTACCACTAGGCAAACTTAGCCAGCTGCCTATGGGTGGTAGTGCAGTCCGCAGTACCTACTAGGAACAAACTAAGAACCGCCAGCGCCGGCACCTGTGTGTTTGTTTTAGCAGTCGATGAGAGTCAGACAGACTCTCATCGGCTGCTGCGCCCACTGCTGTAGCCGGGCTGGAGCTCACTAATGAGCTCCATTTTCCAGCTACCGCAGTGGGTGATGGGAGAGACGTCATTACTTCTCTCCCATTATGCAGAGCGGGCCCACCCACGGGACAGAGGAGCGGACGCCGGAGTGGGGATTAAGGTAAGTGGAGTTTTTCTTTTTTTTTTTTACATCTGTGATTGGCTGGGATTACTGCTGGGGGGGAGATTACTACTGGAGGCACTGCTGGGGGGAGGCTACTACTGGGGACACCACACGACTACTACTGGGGGCACTGCTGAGGGGGAGATCACTACTGGGGGCACTGCTGGGGGAGGCTACTACTGGGGGCATGATTACTATGGGGGCATTGCTGGGGGGGCTACTACTGTGGGCACGACTACTGCTGGGATGGAGGCTAGTACTGGGGGCACTGCAGGGGGAGGCTACTATTGGGGGCACTATTACTACTGGGGGCATTGCTGGGTGGGAGGCTACTACTGGGGGCACAACTACTATTGGGGGCACTGCTCTGGGGGCTACTACTGGGGGCACTGCACAGGGGGGACTAGTACTGGGGGCACTATATAAGGGGCACTGCACAGAGGGGGACTACTACTGAGGGTATTATATAAGGGGCACTGCATAGGGGGACCACTACCTGGGGCAATGCATAGGTAGGACTACTACTTGGGGCATTATATAAGGGGCGCTGCATCAGGGGACTACTACTGGGAGCACTGCATAGGGGGCCACTACTGGGGGCACTGTATAAGGGTTTGTGTAGCTATCCGAGGATGGGTGGGAGCAAGGCTGAAGAAATGCCTAGGGTGCCAAGAAACCTTGCAACGGGACAGTGCCCCAAAAGCGGGAACTACCGCTGAAATTGAGATGGTTGTGAGGTATGAAATTACAGGTTGATTTGTCCTGATTCTGATCAGTAGTTTGTATTATACATAAGAGAATGGCAAACTACTATCCAGTTATTTTAAAAAATTCAACACAGCAAACAATATTGAGTTGAAGAACACTATGATACATTACAATATAGTTGAAAAATAAAGAGTGACAAAAAAACTTGGTGAGGGTAATCTAAAGAGTCACAAAATGACATATTTGTTACTCAACCAGTTTACTATCAACAAAATGACAGTATGCATATGAGTAGATGAAAGGTCCACAACGAAATCTATTCTGAGATGTTCTATGGCTTAGTTGATACTGGAGACTCTTGTTTTAGCTCTGGTACAAGCTACATGACTCATCCTCAATGCAATAACTGACATCTACCCTTAGGTTAGACCACCAAACACTTATAAATATTGCATTATTCTGCCATTTCTAGTGTCAAAGAAACTTGTCTACTATTCTACTATTTCTCACATAAATAAAAACATTGTGAGGTAATTTGTTATATAAATATAAATGGTAAATATTCTCATACAGTAACTGCATGGCCCTCGCTAACGACATCCCCCATTAGCCCTGCATGTAGGGCTGACGGAGGATGCCGCTGGCGTCCCACGGGAGCGTGCATCGGCAGGGACATAGTGGGTACACACTGGATGAAGTGCCCGATATGTCGCTCCGATCCGCCGTATCAGATGACATATAATTCTAGTGTGTATTCAGCATTAGTCACTGATTGGTTAACCAACCCTGATTTATGACATAGGATTGAATTGTGGACAGTAGCTCTATGATGCGATCAACAGTTGCACTTTTATAATAGTCTAAAATTAGGACATTTTTAGTGTCTGCCTAAAAGAAAGATATGGGTTGTGTAGAATCTATTGATAGTTGGAGACATACAATTACATACCTCCCAACATTGATAATGTCTGCAGCGAGACTTCTTGCGCACCCTATTACTTGTCACACAGAGGGCGAGCCCAGCACTACAGCAGCTGCAGGGCTGCCCCAAGCCTCTCCCGGCACTGAATGAATGTCGTGCATAAGCACGCTGCATCCATTCGCCACTGCTGAGTGCTCTGCAGAGTGTCCCCCAATGACTAACCGCAGATGGGACAGCGGGACCAGGGCTGGCGCTACCACTAGGCAAACTTAGGCAGCTGCCTATGGGTGGTAGTGCAGTCCGCAGTACCTACTAGGAACAAACTAAGAACCGCCAGCGCCGGCAGCTGTGTGTTTGTTTTAGCAGCCGATGAGAGTCAGACAGACTCTCATCGGGTGCTGAGCCCACTGCCGTAGCCGGGCTGGAGCTCACTAATGAGCTCCATTTTCTGGCTCCCGCAGTGGGTGATGGGAGAGACGTCATTACTTCTCTCCCATCATGCAGAGCGGGCCCACCCACGGGACAGAGGAGCGGACGCTGGAGTGGGGATTAAGGTAAGTGGAGTTTTTTTTATTTTTTACATCTGTGATTGGCTGGGATTACTGCTGGGGGGGAGATTACTACTGGGGGCACTGCTGGGGGGAGGCTACTACTGGGGACACCACACGACTACTACTGGGGGCACTGCTGAGGGGGAGATCACTACTGGGGGCACTGCTGGGGGAGGCTACTACTGGGGGCATGATTACTATGGGAGCATTGCTGGGGGCGCTACTACTGTGGGCACGACTACTGCTGGGGTGGAGGCTAGTACTGGGGGCACTGCAGGGGGAGGCTACTATTGGGGGCACTATTACTACTGGGGGCATTGCTGGGTGGGAGGCTACTACTGGGGGCACAACTACTATTGGGGGCACTGCTCTGGGGGCTACTACTGGGGGCACTGCACAGGGGGGACTAGTACTGGGGGCACTAAATAAGGGGCACTGCACAGGGGGGGACTACTACTGAGGGTATTATATAAGGGGCACTGCATAGGGGGACCACTACCTGGGGCAATGCATAGGTAGGACTACTACTGGGGGCATTATATAAGGGGCGCTGCATCGGGGGACCACTACTGGGAGCACTGCATAGGGGGCCACTACTGGGGGCACTGTATAAGGGTTTGTGTAGCTATCCGAGGGTGGGGGGGAGCAAGGCTGAAGAAATGCCTAGGGTGCCAAGAAACCTTGCAACGGGACAGTGCCCCAAAAGCGGGAACTACCGCTGAAATTGAGATGGTTGTGAGGTATGAAATTACAGGTTGATTTGTCCTGATTCTGATCAGTAGTTTGTATTATACATAAGAGAATGGCAAACTACTATCCAGTTATTTTAAAAAATTCAACACAGCAAACAATATTGAGTTGAAGAACACTATGATACATTACAATATAGTTGAAAAATAAAGAGTGACAAAAAAACTTGGTGAGGGTAATCTAAAGAGTCACAAAATGACATATTTGTTACTCAACCAGTTTACTATCAACAAAATGACAGTATGCATATGAGTAGATGAAAGGTCCACAACGAAATCTATTCTGAGATGTTCTATGGCTTAGTTGATACTGGAGACTCTTGTTTTAGCTCTGGTACAAGCTACATGACTCATCCTCAATGCAATAACTGACATCTACCCTTAGGTTAGACCACCAAACACTTATAAATATTGCATTATTCTGCCATTTCTAGTGTCAAAGAAACTTGTCTACTATTCTACTATTTCTCACATAAATAAAAACATTGTGAGGTAATTTGTTATATAAATATAAATGGTAAATATTCTCATACAGTAACTGCATGGCCCTCGCTAACGACATCCCCCATTAGCCCTGCATGTAGGGCTGACGGAGGATGCCGCTGGCGTCCCACGGGAGCGTGCATCGGCAGGGACATAGTGGGTACACACTGGATGAAGTGCCCGATATGTCGCTCCGATCCGCCGTATCAGATGACATATAATTCTAGTGTGTATTCAGCATTAGTCACTGATTGGTTAACCAACCCTGATTTATGACATAGGATTGAATTGTGGACAGTAGCTCTATGATGCGATCAACAGTTGCACTTTTATAATAGTCTAAAATTAGGACATTTTTAGTGTCTGCCTAAAAGAAAGATATGGGTTGTGTAGAATCTATTGATAGTTGGAGACATACAATTACATACCTCCCAACATTGATAATGTCTGCAGCGAGACTTCTTGCGCACCCTATTACTTGTCACACAGAGGGCGAGCCCAGCACTACAGCAGCTGCAGGGCTGCCCCAAGCCTCTCCCGGCACTGAATGAATGTCGTGCATAAGCACGCTGCATCCATTCGCCACTGCTGAGTGCTCTGCAGAGTGTCCCCCAATGACTAACCGCAGATGGGACAGCGGGACCAGGGCTGGCGCTACCACTAGGCAAACTTAGGCAGCTGCCTATGGGTGGTAGTGCAGTCCGCAGTACCTACTAGGAACAAACTAAGAACCGCCAGCGCCGGCAGCTGTGTGTTTGTTTTAGCAGCCGATGAGAGTCAGACAGACTCTCATCGGGTGCTGAGCCCACTGCCGTAGCCGGGCTGGAGCTCACTAATGAGCTCCATTTTCTGGCTCCCGCAGTGGGTGATGGGAGAGACGTCATTACTTCTCTCCCATCATGCAGAGCGGGCCCACCCACGGGACAGAGGAGCGGACGCTGGAGTGGGGATTAAGGTAAGTGGAGTTTTTTTTATTTTTTACATCTGTGATTGGCTGGGATTACTGCTGGGGGGGAGATTACTACTGGGGGCACTGCTGGGGGGAGGCTACTACTGGGGACACCACACGACTACTACTGGGGGCACTGCTGAGGGGGAGATCACTACTGGGGGCACTGCTGGGGGAGGCTACTACTGGGGGCATGATTACTATGGGAGCATTGCTGGGGGCGCTACTACTGTGGGCACGACTACTGCTGGGGTGGAGGCTAGTACTGGGGGCACTGCAGGGGGAGGCTACTATTGGGGGCACTATTACTACTGGGGGCATTGCTGGGTGGGAGGCTACTACTGGGGGCACAACTACTATTGGGGGCACTGCTCTGGGGGCTACTACTGGGGGCACTGCACAGGGGGGACTAGTACTGGGGGCACTAAATAAGGGGCACTGCACAGGGGGGGACTACTACTGAGGGTATTATATAAGGGGCACTGCATAGGGGGACCACTACCTGGGGCAATGCATAGGTAGGACTACTACTGGGGGCATTATATAAGGGGCGCTGCATCGGGGGACCACTACTGGGAGCACTGCATAGGGGGCCACTACTGGGGGCACTGTATAAGGGTTTGTGTAGCTATCCGAGGGTGGGGGGGAGCAAGGCTGAAGAAATGCCTAGGGTGCCAAGAAACCTTGCAACGGGACAGTGCCCCAAAAGCGGGAACTACCGCTGAAATTGAGATGGTTGTGAGGTATGAAATTACAGGTTGATTTGTCCTGATTCTGATCAGTAGTTTGTATTATACATAAGAGAATGGCAAACTACTATCCAGTTATTTTAAAAAATTCAACACGACAAACAATATTGAGTTGAAGAACACTATGATACATTACAATATAGTTTAAAAATAAAGAGTGACAAAAAAACTTGGTGAGGGTAATCTAAAGAGTCACAAAATGACATATTTGTTACTCAACCAGTTTGCTATCAACAAAATGACAGTATGCATATGAGTAGATGAAAGGTCCACAACGAAATCTATTCTGAGATGTTCTATGGCTTAGTTGATACTGGAGACCCTTGTTTTAGCTCTGGTACAAGCTACATGACTCATCCTCAATGCAATAACTTACATCTACCCTTAGGTTAGACCACCAAACACTTACAAATATTGCATTATTCTGCCATTTCTAGTGTCAAAGAAACTTGTCTACTATTCTACTATTTCTCACATAAATAAAAACATTGTGAGGTAATTTGTTATATAAATATAAATGGTAAATATTCTCATACAGTAACTGCAAAATGTCTAACTATCTATCTATATATGTCTATCAAGTCTGTTGCTTTGCAAGCTATACACTCAACATATTTGTTGTCAGTGAGTACAGTTGCATCACCTTCAAGAGGTGCCTCTTCTCCAGGAATGACTACTTCACCATCAATTAGAGCACTTCAAATATATATATGGTGGCAAGGTCAGGGTAAGGGTGCCGTCTCATGGAGTAAACGGTTGCACTTGTAGCAGCCAAGTAGTATTACACGTGTCCAGGGCCTTGGTAGAAGTATCTGCAGCTACTTTTAGTAGCAGCACAAAAATAAACAAAAATAATAGTAAATCCTGGCTTGTCCGGATCTAACTAAACAAATTATTACACCCAAGACTAGAAGGAACTAACGTCCCTCTAAAAAAAAGGCTTTAGCACAGCACTTACATTTAGTAATCACAGTGTCTCTCAACAGGCCTCTGACCTGTTCCCCAGGCAGTGAGAGACTGACTACAGACCCTTTATCAGACTCTCACAGGTGGTCTGACAATGAAGGCTGCTAATCAGCTTTTGTCTACCAGACAGCATTTAAAAACCTGTTCCCAGCCTTATAGTAAATTCCATATAAGACATTTGGTAGGCATCAAACTTAAACACACTAATTAATTTGCAGAAATCACTGCAGAAGCATAAGCTCCCATCGGGTTTCAGAATGAGTACAATGGGACTTGACCAATGTGACTCTTCCAATATATATAATTCCTACATTTTTAAAAATTTATCAGACACTGATTCCTATTGGGCTTTTGGTATTCGACAGGGCTTTAGGGGGTATACAATCGGGAAGCCGTCTGCCTTAATACCGGCAGCAGGCTTCCCAACTGTTATATCCTGGTGAGGGATGAAATGCCGGGCATCTAGATGTAGACGCCCGGCATTTCCCCGACACCAGGAGACCGGCGCCCGGCATCCTGATCGAAGGGATGCCGGGGGCGCCATGAGCGGACAGCCGCGGGGGGGAGGGTTAAGTTTAGGCCACCCGGGGGGGGGACTTAGGGTTAGGCACCCCCCCCGGGAGGGATAGGGTCAGGCTAGGGGGAGGGAGGGTTAGGATTAGGCACCCCCAGGGGGAACTTAGAGTTAGGCACCCCCCAGGGGGACTTAGGTTTAGGCAGTGGGGAAGGGGGGTTAGGGTTAGGCACTTAGAGGGGGGATTAGGATTAGGCACTTGGGGGGAGGTTAGGGTTAGGCACCGCTAAGGAGGGTTAGGGGGTTAGGTTAGCTTAGAGAATACTTACCTATCCACGATTGGGATTTCCAGCGCTGTCGGGCTTCTGCTGCCGGGAACTCTGTTGATGTCGGCCAAGCGCTGCCGGGAATCGAACCGCCGGCCGAACCGGTTCCCTTTAGGGAAACCCCCCTGGTTCAGTGATTATGGGGTCTATTTACTAAGCCTTGGATGGAGATTTATTTATTTATTACCAGTTATTTGTATAGTGCACACATATTCTGTAGCACTTTATAAAAAATGTTTGGCCATTCACATCAGTCCCTGCCTCAGCATGTTCCCTACCGCATACACACACACACTGTAGCGGGAATCTAGCCTATGACCTCAGTGCTGTGAGGCAGTAATGCTAATTGTTACACCGTCTGTGCTGACCAAATGGAGATAAAGTGAACGGAGATAAAGTACCAGTCAACCAACACCTAACTGTCATTTTTTAAACACAACCTGTGGCATGGCAGTCAGGTGCTGATTGGCTGGTACTTTATTTTGTTCACTTTATCTTCATCCAAGGTTTAGTATATACTGTAGACCTCAAAGTCATGCTTAACGACTTGTTTTACCAGGTATGTCAGAAAACATATCGCTATTTCTTTAGAGAAATTCTTTAGCCTAATGCTGTTGAATAGTTGAGGGGGTTTTGGCTATTGTTACTTAAGGAACCAAAGGTACTGTGGTTACCGGAGGAACCGGGGTGTCTGCCAGAGCTACGCAATCTTTCCAAAGTTTTATAAGAGTTACATGGTAGATCTGATCTGGATTTCTTTTCCCATGCTGGTACACCTTATAATTAACCTCACACACATTTTCTATGTTTTCAAATGGTCCTTGCCACTTGGCCAAAAATTTTATTCCTAAAGGGGGAACCAAAAGAAAAGCACTCTGTCCTCAGGATCAAAGGTGCATAATTGGGCATTGCGGTGATACACTCTTTGTTGTGCCTATTGAGCCTGTTCCATGTGCTCTCTCACTATCGGCACCACTGCAGCTATTCTTTCCTGGATCTGAGAAGCACGCTCAATTACCATCGTATAAGGACTGTGTTGCCCCTACCATGTCTCTTTTGCCATATCCAGCATTCCAATTGATGTCTCCAATACAGCAAATCAAAAGACGAGAACCCCGTGGAAGATTGTGGAACCTCTCTAATGGCTAGCAATAAATAGGGTAAGAAATAATCCCAATATTTCCTATCTTTATCCACCACTTTCTTTAGCATAGTTTTTAAAGTTTTATTGAACCTTTCCACTAAACCATCTGTCTGTGGGTGATACACGGAGGTCTTTACCTGAGTAACCTTTAACAGGCGGCACAATTATTTTATGATTCTTTACATAAATGCGGCACCCTGATCAGTTAGGATTTTCTCAGGTATTCCCACTCTGCTAAAGACATGTTCTAGTTCCCTATCAATTGACTTTGTCGATGTATTGCGCAATGGCATTGCTTCTGGGTGTCTGGTAGCATAATCCATTACCACTAAAATATACTGACACTCAGGGCAGGATGCACAGTAGTCAGATACATCTTTATGGACTCCTGGCCAGATAAATGCTGCAAAATTCTCTCAGAGGTGAATTCTACCCCTATATGCCCTGCAGTTATGTGACATAAGCCAGGTCTAACATCATTCTTCTATATTACCTAGCAGCTATCAATTGTTCCACAATATTTTCTCCTTTTTTGGATATTTGATACTACAAATTCTGATGTACTCCCATGTGAGGGTATGACAACCTACTATAAGGCTCTACTGGGTTTCCATAAACCACTTTTACATTATGTCTAGTCTTTACTAGAGTAGGGTCTTTAAATGTTCTGATGCAAAAATATATATATTTTTACAGGCATACAGTCCAAGAACATTTTATACTTCAGTAGGGGGTACATCATTCTGTGCTCCACTGCTTCTCCTGGACTTTTCTGAAGAACTGAAAGACTATATATAAAGTCCTGGGAACTTTTGTGATTCAACCACCTTGTTAGAAAGTATCAGCAGGTGGTTTGAATAGTAACGGTCATTGCCATTTTGATATTATATATGTGCCACACATGTGTCTTTTCATGTAAATATGGCACTTGGTGTTCGCTTTTAAGATTTGTATATCTTTTTATGGATCTCCTGGACTCCCAAATCATGCTTGGAAAAGGGAATACTTCAGCTCCTCCTAACACTTCTTCTGACCAGCAGATTTTCTCAAAAGAAATGGGAGAAAATGTTCTAGTCAGAAGGATTCTTATATTTACAGGGCCAGCTTGTGGCATGTTCGAACAGTGCGGTCGAACAGGGGTGCCACCCCATAGAGGGCGCACTCCTCCCAAAATCCCAATTTCAGCAGGAGAGCACCGCGGGTGGTCTGGTTGGGAGGTTGGGCACCGCCACTGCCGCAGCTGTGCAGCGGTGCTGGACACCGGTGTAGCTGAATGGATGCTGCGGCATCCATTCAGTGCAAGGAGAGGGCTGGGGGAAGCCCAGCTAGTGACGGAGTCCTGACATTACACAGGAGGCATGCCATGCAGGCACACCCCCAAATAATGTCATTTAGGGGGCCTGGCCTATGGTGATTAGACCACGCCCCCATTTGTGCGTGACTACAGGGTGATGACTACCCATGCTGCACAGAGCGCGGCTACCCCTGGAGCCGGCCCTGTTTATGCCCTTCCTGTAGCTCTCCATTTGTCAGCTGTGGAATTATATACAGTTGTTCTGGTAGAAGATTTTGGAGCTGATTCAGACCTGGATGCTAAGAAGCGTTTGCTCGTAGCTGCCGATGGTTTGCATTGTGCGCATGCATATGTATCACAGTGTGCATGCGCAAACCACTGCAAAAGATCTGGAAGCGTTTGCTCGCCAAGCATAGACAGCCCAGCAGAGTGAGGGACAGGAGAAGCCGTTTGTGGGTGGTAACAGGGGCTGGCCACTAAAAATGGGGGAGTGGAGGTGTGAACGCAGGCGTGTCTAAGTGTCTTAACGCCATTTCAGAGGCGTGCATAATTAACAGGCAGTGTCATAGTACACGTACCTGTCTGGTTTTTACACTGAAGTGCTCGCAGTGCTTGCGGTAGGGTATAGTCAACCTCAAGCGCTGTGAATGCTCCTGATGTTTCCCGATGCACCGATGGTTACATACACTTCCTGGAGATGAAGTGCACAAGTGGGTGCCTTAAGACAGGCTGGTGGGCATCTGCATACACAAAGCGATCGCACGTCAGGACATAGTGGACGTGCTTATGTCTGACGCACGTTTGCCTGCCGTGCCATCACTTAGCCGAATTTGCATACTCTGAGAACAAGCGTACGCATCTAGCGAGCGGGTCTGATTCGAGCTCTTTGCCCCCAGCTGTAACAAACCTATAGGAATAGGCAGTTACTATCTTTAATGTACCACTAGTTTCTATAGTCGCCGGTGGCTACCACACAGTACAGCCGCTGCTCTCCATGATTCAGATTCCTCTCCCTCTCAGTCGGAGTAAGCATAATAGCCTTCAATGACAGTTGTGGTAACAAAAATACATTGTGTATTGCCACAATTGCCATTATTTGTCTACTACAATTATGGACATTTATGACTCTGCTCACCTAGCCCCTGGACATTGTAAAAAATTTTAAATAGTCCTCAATCATTCTTTGAATGGTGACTGCATCAGATGGAGTCATGGTAGAGGTCTCATTAATTGTAGGCAATTCTTTTAGACCCGACCAGATGTCAAAACTTGGTTGTGTTGACTCATGTGCATCACCAGTGGGTTATTTGGGAAAATTTTGTTTTTTCTTGGCGATGCACTTGCTGAAGACACTGAAGAAGAAGCCATTGTTGCATCATGTGCCACTTGAGCTGATAATTTGCTTACCAACAGCTCTTTGCATCTCTTCAGATCTGTGTCCGTTGGCAAAAAAGACACGATGTATGACTTAAACATATGATCCAGCATGGTTGCCAAAATGTATTGATCCGATTGTAAGATCCTGACAACCCTTGGATCCTGGTGAAGCGAATAAAGTACTTGATTTACAATTCCGATATACTGTACTTAGCGGAATCGCTTCATTTCAGCTCCTCCTTTAGTTTCTCAAGCTGCTTTTCCAACAGTCTAATTAGGTGAATTAACTGACTCAAGTTGGCAGTGTCTGAACTCACTACACAGGTGACTACTTTGAAGGATTTTAGCACTTTACACAACACAGAAAGTATTTTCCACTGAGCTTGAGTATGGCACACTCCCCGTCCTCTTCCTATGTTATAGTTCGCTTTGTAGCTTTGGATGGCTTTTTGCTATCCCTCTATCTGCTGAAGCATATAAAGGGTGGAGTTTCACCTTGTAACTACCTTTTGCTTCAGCTGGTGGCAGGGCAAATTCATTTCTTGCAGGTGCTGCAATCTTCTACATTCAGCAGCGCGACATCATGACATCATGTACGATGTGCCGGCCTGTCACTACCGGGACTCGAGAGGCTCTAACTCATGTCGGGTGCACAGCAAGTGGCAGAAGCAAAGGGGACACGTGAATTGGGCTCCTGAAATGCCTGAGGGTTTGGGGCCGGGCCCCTCAGAATCCCCGGGCTTGGTACAAGTGTCCCATTTGCACCCTCTGTTGCCGGGCCTGCCTCAGGTACATACATGTGACTGTCATGGCAGGCCATAAACTACATGGTGTCCAGAGTACTGTGGTAGCCTCCTTTTGTGTTGCTCAATTTGGTGACATGAGTTGAATAGCACCTATTTTTTTTAAATGCTTCGCTGAACTGACCTGATTCCTAGAGTTCCTTGGATAAAATTCCAGATTATATCAAGCATTCCTGAGGAAGCAAGGAGATAACCCATGATGTAATGCATTGGGTGAATGTCTCTTTCAATTATAATTTTTTTGTCCTTGTTAAATAAGTGAACATGAATGTATTTATTTTGTTGGAGTGTATCCAGAGGTCACATTCTGCGAATTGCACTATTATCCCATCCTAAAAAAAACATAGGACATCCCACTGCTTTGATTAAATATGTGTATGGAGTGCCAAATTTATTGAGTCTGCTGCTAAATTTGATCTATGAAGTAATCTGCCAGCTTTTCATTACACCTTCTCTTTATACAGCTACTTAATATCTGACTTTAATGTAAGCTCAATACAGGCACACACAGACCTTGATATAAAATTTAGAGAGACACAGCTTTTTCTAGTTTACAGGACTACATGACTGACCAAGAGCACAAGCACAACTCTTACAAAAATGATCTGGCTCCTTCAAACTACCACAATTGCGTGGTTCCTGTTGGAAGGTCACCACTAAAAAGGTCGAAACTGTATAGGTCGACAATCAATAACTCAACAGGGACAAAAAGATCAACAGGTACAAAAAATCGACACACAAAAGATCGTACAAAAGATCAGGTACAAAAGATCAACATGGCTTTAGGTCGACAGGTACAAAAGGTCGACATGGCAATGGTCAATGCAAAAATGGTCAACACTTTTTTTTAGGGTTAGGCACTTACTGGAGGGTTATGGTTAGGCACTAGTAGTTACAGTTAGGGTTAGGCACTTACTCTGATTTTTAGGGTTAGGAACTAGGAGGGATGGTTAGTGTTAGGCACCAGGGTGAGGTTTAGGTTTAGGGTGAAGATTAGAGTTAGAAAAAAAACATGTGTTGACCATTTATGTGTCGACAATTCCCATGTCTGCCTTTTCACCCTGTTGACCTTTTGTATCTGTTGACCTAAATCCATGTCAACCTTTTGTGTTTTGAGCTTTTGTCCCTATCAACCTTTTGCCCATTTTAACCTATTGACTGTCGACCAATTGGTGCCGATGTTTACAGTGTCAACCTTTTTAGTGTCGATTTATTCTACCCAACCCACAATTGTGGGCCAGGATCCCACAGCTCTTGAGAATTAACCCAGATTTGTCGTGGTTTTTCACCTTCCATTGACAACCCGAAATAGGTGAAACTTAGGGGTATATTTACTAAAGTACTGGTTTTTAGAAGTGGAGATTTTGCCCATAGCAACCAATCAGATAATACCATAGCTAGAATATGATTGGTTGCTATGGGCAACATTTCCACTTCTAAAAACTTGCACTTTAGTAAATATACCCCTTTCAGACAGAGAAAACAACCCAGTAATTTCTCAGCTCTAGCCGGGTCGACCCAGGTTTTTTTTTCGTCTGAAAGGGTCAACCCGGGTCCAAATGGGTTGCCGGCTGTCTGAAATGCTCCGACCCGGCCTTTTCAACTCCGGTCATAGTAAACAGCGCTTATTGGCTGAGATGGCGAGGCACTGGCTGAATGGCTGAGCGGCAGGGTTTCCCTGATTGGCTGAGTGGGCGGGGCAGTGGCACTGGCGTCTGATGTCACAATTGTGCTGCAGAAACAGAGAGAGAGAGAGAGGGGCATGGTGCACTGGAAAGAGGAAGAGATCCGCAAACAGATCACTGGCACAGTGAAGGACGCGACAGTCTACACAAACATTGCCAAGATACTCACCTCAAGGGGCATTGTGCGGACCCAGCAGCAGGTAGTGAATAAACTGAAAGCTTTCCGATAGTACTACAGCAAAGTTCACAACTATAACCGGCAGAAAAGTGCTACCAGAATGGATTGGGTTTACTACAATCAGTGTAAGGAAGTATTTGGCAAGTCTGCACTGGTTAATACCATGCCATATCATCGTCTAGTTGTGCATCCTCACAAAGTGTTACCCGGAGAACAGCCAATGCTTTTTGATGACATCACAGAGATCAGTGACACTGATTTGATGGCTGCCATGGGGTCCCAGACACCAATATAGTTGAGGGTGTGGTTGAGGCGAGTGGAAGCAGCGCAGGGACACCGGCAGGGACACCGATTGGGACACCACTCCTGCACAGACTAAGACCCCAACGTTACGTAGTAACAGTAAGTTTTTTTTATTTACTATGCACCCACTTTTTTATATATAAAATCCAATTATACATTATGAGCCATATTGCACAGTGGTATTGTTGTTCATTTCGTTATTCATTTTAAATGCTGCTGTAAACATACAGTTCCTACCTGTCATGTCTTTGAACAATGTCAGTAGGCCACATTAGAAAAATGGTAGGCCACCATTTATGACTAATAAGGTTTGCTAATAACAACATTGGCCGGATACACACCTGCATGCTAATAGCACCAATGGTCCGTAATGAAGGGATTTCGACGTGACCATAGTGCTGTTTGCCTGTCATTATAGTGTGTACCTGGACTCACTATACTGAAATCCAAACTCATAATGTATCTGTTGCAGTGTGAAGCTGCTGTGCAGGAGGGAGAAGGCATCCAACACATATATGCTGACATTACTACTATTTGATTTGTACATTTTTTTTTCTTTCCTCTATTTCTAGTCTTTGATGTACATGCACGGAAGAAAAAAACTTCAAAGATGGAGCTAGCAACGCGCACAATGAGAAGAATCCTGGTCAATAGCTGCGAGAATCCGATGCTGAAATCCAGGCACAGGAAGATGCCCGACTCCAGCGCTTCTTTGACAATGAGAGTTACAAAATTCCTTTATCACGCAGCTTGTGGGTATGCACGAACGAATTTCGAGGGAAAACACAGATGTCCTTCCTTAACGGTCTGGTGTCTAGATTAAACAATCCGCACCCTTATCCAATGTATCCTCCTCAGTACTCTGTGGGTCATTCCAGAAATTACCAACAGCATAACAGAGGCGTACCGTTTGTGCAAACAGATCCCTCAAATCCACCTCATACTACTCCACATGGCACAGTGCATAGTTATCCAGATGCCACAGGGAATAATACTCTACATGTCACTGTGCATAGCAGTCCACTGTCCACATGCCAATACCAGTCCAGAGGGCACAGTGCATAGCACTCCACATGCCACTGTGCATAATAGTCCAGATAGCACAGGAAATACTAATCAATATGGCAATGTACATACTTATGCAGATGGGCCGGGGATTAATACTCCACATGGCATAGTGCATAATTATTCAGATGGCACTAATCATAACAGTCCACTTAGCACTATTGTCGGCACTGCCTACAGACAGTTGTAGACTTGTTTTCTCTATTTCATGTTTGCAGTACAGTTTATAAATAATTTTATTTAAGTCTTACTTTTTTACTCATTCAAGTGTATCCTGCACTTAACAGGCAAGAGTGAAGAGCTTAGGGCCACGTGTGGCCTTTACCTGAGCTACGTGTACTGTATATATGGGGGTGTACGTAATGTAAAATGTACACACATTACGCCTTCTATTTACAATATTTGTCTACAGAGCCAAAGCAGAAGTTACAGTATGTCTTCTTTCCTACTTTTTTACTCATTCATGTGCATCCTGCACTTAACAGGCAAGAGACGGAAATGGGGGTGTGGCCTAATTTCCATGGGTCACGCCCCTAAATGACGTTATTTGGGCAGTGCTGTGCCTCGATACACAAAAGGGGCCTAGCTGGATACACAGAAGGGAGTCTAGCTGGACACAGAAGGAGGCCTAGCTGGACACACAGAAGGGGGCCTAGCTGGACACAGAAGGGGGCTTGGCTGGACACTCTTAAGAATAGCTGGCTGGACAATCATTCAGGGGGCTGGCTGGACAATCATAAAGGGGGCTGGCTGGACACACATAAGGGGGCTGGCTGGACACATGGGGGGTTGGCTGGACACATAAGAGGGTTAGTTGTACACACATAAGTGGGCATGGCTGGATGCACATAAAGGGGCCTGGCTGGATGCAGAGAAATGGGTTCTGGCGGGATGCACATACAGTAGGGGCTGGCTGGACACAGAAGATGGCAGGCTTCATATTTGTGGCCAAATTTTGTAGGAATAAGGTAGTGAGGAAAGGGGGGCTGCCAATTTTGTCAGTCCCGGGCCCCACAATTTCTGATGGTAACCCTGCTAACATGGGTTGGTATCGGTATAAGACAAGCCATACATTTAAAGCAGCGATAGCTTAGAAGCACCAATCATGCATTTATAGTACAAGCCTGACAATTTCTTCTCCTGGCATCAAGATACAGTATATGATTGTGTTGTACAAATTCCATGCAAAATCTTAGTACTCAGGGCCAGATACAGAGATGTACGCTTATCATACAACCACTGCTTCTTTGTACGCAGCAGCTGTGCGTTAATATGCTAAAGATGCAGAGTCGGATCATCTGTGTGAACATATATTATCTGAGTAACCCTCAGGATACTGTGGATAAGCGGAAAAATAATGCTGCTGTACTTAGTGAAGCTGGTTCAGCATATCCCAGAAAATGGGGGCTAAGAGCTGCTGTGTTCAGGGCACTATGAGTGATTGCACAGAATGAGCTGTGCACATACAATCAGAGTTTGCATACATCTCTGAATTAGGTCCTCAGTATGTAATCACTAACATATCTGGACTCTTTTCAGAAGTGGTATCACAAAAATAGAATTTCCAGACAGTACTTAAATAAAGAATGGGGGAACATGAGTGTGTGACATTGGGTAATCATACACAGGATGGTAACAAGTAGATAGGAAGCAGAGGCGTCACCAGGTCTTTTGACACCCAGTGTGCACTCCATATCCTCCTGCCCAAAAAGAGTTATGTTAGATAAAGGGTACGTGGCCACGCAGGAAATTCCAAGCACATCACTCTGGGGGCGTGCCCAGCATTCCCAGTGATGCTGGGCTGCCTCCAGTGGCGAGTGCCTACACTGTCGGCTCCTTCTCTGTGACAGGAACTGAATGCTGCAGGAGAATGCCACACTGCAGGTTCCTGTTACTGAGGAGAAGCCAGCATTTTGGTGTCATCCCCTTCGAGGGTGACACCCGGATGCGGCCCGCCCCCCGCCCCATAGCAACGTCACTAGCAGAGAGGCAACTACATATTGATAAACAGAAACTTCCACATGTAATGGACATTTACATATCAGGATATTTTACAGCAGAGACATATCGTGCCTGTATTATGTAGCACTCTGGTCCTCCATGACCAGGGTACTGCAGGAGCTAACTAGAAATGGGCCCACCCAAAATGGCTGTGCCCATGAAGGATTTCATCAAGATGGTACCGTAAAGCAGCTTGAGGCTGCGCTGCTCCGTCTGGGAATGTTTTAGATGAAGATGATATCTGAGGTTTTGGAGGCTAGGAGGGATTGGCGCTAGAGGAAAATGTGCTGGCGGAGGATATAAAAGGATAGCTTTGGCACCAAATTGGGTCCCTGGAGCTGCAGACAATGAGCAGAGCCGGCTAACTGCACATCCATAGTCAGTCCTTCCTGGGCGTGTGGCCTTTGCGTAGACACCACTGAAGAGCAGAGCTACAGGGAGGAGCACCCTTGCTGCAGAGTGGAGCATGGCATTAGGCAGAACAGGCTGCAGGGCCACAGAGTGCTGTGTGGAGCTAACACAGACCCCTACAGAGAGAGCCAGGGTAGGGCTCATCCAGCCAGTGAACAACGCAGAGAGTGTCTTCAAACAGGTTAAAGTTGACTATTACAGTCCTGATCCCAATACTATGTTTGAGAGGGGTTGGGTATTTCGTCAGTCGGCCGGGAAGCCATCTAACTAAATACCGATGACGCAAGCCTGTTAGCTGAAGATCCCGACTGGGGCTGGTAAGTAGCCTAATTCTCCCCTCTCCCCCCCTAACCCTCCGTTAGTAGTGCCTAGCACTGAACTCCCCCCGCTGGTGCCTAACCCTAAGCTCCCCCCGGTGGTGCCTAAACCTAACCCCCCCTCCCCGCACCCGAAACCTAACCCTCCCGGGGTGGTGCCTAACCCTAACCTCCCCCCCGGTGGTGCCTAACCCTTAACTTCCCCCACTGCACCCTAAACCCAACCCTCATGGTGTGGTGCCTAACCCTAAACTTCCCCCGGGGTTGCCTAAACCTAACCCTCCACCCTGCAGCTAAGCGCTAACAATGCCCAGCTTACCTTCATTCGGGAGGCCGTCTCCCTAGATTCCAGCGTTGAGATCTAGACGGGCATCAGGATTTCGAAGCCTAATCATAGTCCCGCGTTGGGATTTAGATGCCGAGATTTAGCCAGACAGCATTTTTATCCCATCCTGTTTGGGAGACTTTAAGTACTAGAGATTACTCTACTTAGCCATCTATTATTATAGAAAACTAGTGTACGGTGTGACTGGCAGATTATACTTTAACATGCCTGCTACATCTACAAGCTGAGGGCCTGATTCTGAACCGCTCGCGAGCGCTGTCGATGGTGCTGTCGATGGTGAGTGACAGCACGCCCCCTTTGGTGGGCATGCCAGGGGGCGTGCTGTCGATGGTGAGTGACAGCACGCCCCCTTTGGTGGGCGTGCCAGGGGCGTGGCTGCCAGACGGAGGCGTTCCCATGGGAACGCCTACCGTCTGGGTCCGGCCCCACTGACATCACTAGTGATGTCAGTGGGAGTGATTTTGGCTCTGATAGAGCCAAAATCACTCCAGGGCTTGCGGCAGCGAGACCCTACCGCAGGGTCTCGTCGCAAGCCCGATGGTCGCGATGGTCTTGATCATCGCGACCATCATCATGGACGCTCGCATAAGCTGTGGGTGGTAACCCACAGCTATGCTAGTGTCCAAAAGGCCGCTCCAATAAGAGGTAGGAGGGCCCTGATTCAGAGCGAGCGCTCTGGTCAGAGCGTCCGGCTCTGAATCAGGCAATGACTTCCAAGTATATTAGTGCATTTCAAACCTATTCAAGTTGCATTTAGAGTGTATCTGTATCAGTAAGCCTATTCAAACTCTATTCAGAATACATCAGTGTATTTGACTTATATCAGCTACTTGCTAGAGAACATCAGAGTATTGCATTTGTCTAAATTACATCCATTAGTAATTTGGGGCAATTCTATTTAAAATGACATTTCAAGTCTACTGTTGTGATCTATATTCTAGAAGCACCAATGCCTATGGTATCCACCAAAAGACCAAGCATGCAACCATAATATTGTATATTGCAATGTGTATTACTAAGCTGCAATATTGTGTGTGACAGTGGTGTGTGGCTATGGATATTATACTGTATAGGAATTATTAGAGATGAAGGGATTGTTTTGTAGTTTAGGGAGTCATTGGATAATTGTGTCCCGATTGTGCTTCAATTTTTCCAATTAATGGTGATGCTTCTACAATTTTGTCTTATTTTGTCTACATTCTCTTCTATTCCATTTTCTATATTGCATATTACTGTTCTCATTTGAAGATTCATGTTAGAAATTAATATTGCCTTGTGGATATCTGACAGAGATTTGTTTCATGTGTATTGACCGATTTCTTTTGTCTGATGATGATTTCAAACATTGCCAAATAATCACCGATGTTTATTGATATTTCCATGCATTGTTTTTTGTCTCTTCTTCTAAGGGGTGGGCAATAAGTGGCCCCCCAGCTGTTGTAGAACTACACATCCCAAACTGCCCTAATTCACATGTGAGATCATTCTATTTCAGTGGTTCTCAAACTCGGTCCTCAGGACCCCACACAGTATTCTAGGTCACCCAGCAGGTGCACAGATGTAGTCATTACTCACTCACACATTTTAAAAGATCCACAGGTGATCTAGTTATTTCACTTGCGATTCTGTAAGGAGACATGGAAAACATGCACTGTTTGGGGTCCTGGGGACCGAGTTTGAGAACCTGTGTTCTATTTTACTGCTTGCTATCCTAAACAATTGCGTGCTATCTCAAGTTTATATTCTTACGATTATTGGGTCTGATTCAGAGTTGTATACTATGCCGATGTTTTCACAAATGCTGCTGCGCATGTGTCTGAGAGGCACAGCACCTTCATCAAGGTACAGGTGGTGGCTTTAGCAGAGTTAAATGTACACTCTAGCAGATTGCAAGATAACTCAAGAACCAGTCCAGTGCAGCTTAACCAGGCAGTGTGGTTTATTATGCAAGCAGTAGTACAGCTGTACTCACTGTTACACTGGAAGAGGAGGAGCATGAAGCGGAGCTTATAGTGAAACAGATGGTTTAGGCAGATCACCAGCCAGTGACTGCCTCAGGTATACAGTAGTGGTGCAGGTGCTGGAACAGCATTCAATGCAGGTGAAAGGTCACAGGTCTCTGGAGCTAAGGGGAAGATGTCTGTCTCCGACTGTCACTCATACACAGTAAGCAAGATGGTGCCATGCATGTGCATAATAGTACTGGTGGCTATCTTGGTAAGGTAATCATACCCAGAGAAGCAGTACGCAGAAAACATGGCTACGGCATCTCAGTTATGACGGCAATTCCGAGTGACCATAGACTCACTCAACGAGTCGATGTTTGCCTGATCTCTGCCCGAGTCTAAGTATGTGTACGCGGTTGCAGATAGCTGCGATGGCTCAGTTGGGTGTCTCAGTAGAAGTCCCAGGCACTGTTGCTTTAGCGCATTTTCGCACATCTACAGCTGAACATTAGCGCACAGCTCTGAATCAGGCCCATTGTTGCTCCTCAGCGTCCATCATTCTTTTGATGGTTCAAAGATTGCCACCAACTTTTTTATACTTAATATAAATATATAAACAGTTGTGGTCTTGGCAACAAACATTGGGGGGGTATTCAATTCAGTGTGCTGTTAATAGCGCCAGGAGGGAGCTCCCAGCGTGCTGTTAGGGCAACTAAACACATTTTTCACATCCTTCTGAGGGTGTGAGGAGAAATCTAACCAATGAGCTGGCCGTGAGGCTTAGTATTGCGCTGTTATCTTCCATCTTTGGCTCCTAGGAATGGGGACATAACTTAAAAGGGGTCGTAGCTGCATAAGAAATGGGTGCATGGCTATGCTGGGGTGGGTCAGGACTTCACCTCCTGTGAGCATGTGTAGAACTTCTGATGCAGTAGGCAAACCTAACCCCTCTACCCTGTCACAAAATTAAGCTTATTGCTTACCGGGTCCGGTGATGTGGGGACTACCCCCCATGGCATCTGCCGCTGTATGTCTCCCCTGTATTCTTGTTCTGGTGTCGGCGTCTCCTCTAGGGGTGGGCATGCCGCTGTTCTGTCTGTGGTCTAAAGGGAGGTGGTTTAGAGGTGGACGGAGGCTCAGCCATATCTTTTGGCGGTCGCCTGTCTGCGACTTTATGTAAAGATCGCTACAAAGCCCTTATCTGGTATACATCCATGTATATGAATGTGCAAGGACTGGGACACCCACTTTGAGCTTCTGCAGATACTGTAATACTGCCTGGTATGTTCTTACGCTGACACCATCTGTTGCACCATCAAAACTTGCACCAGTCCCATGGCAGGTGCAGATTCACTGTCTGAGTATTGCCTCCTGTGTGAGTGATTAAGCGCCTGTGTACAACACCACTTCAGCAAAAGACTGCAGCACTCCCATAACACACCCATAAAATGGACCATCTCCGTACATGCACTAAGCCACCTTCCAGCCACCACCCAGTACTTTTCCAAGACAATTCTGTTACCGCGCATCAGCAACAGCGTCTTTGTGCGTACACACTGTATAATGCATGCGCCATAGGCGATTTTAGGTAGCAAACAACTGCTCAAGTCCATGAAGATTGCCGTCTTTGCGTGCAGCTGTGAATCAGGCCTATAATCCGCAGTACAACTGACAAACTCAAATCCAGTTTCTGCCTACAGTATATAAGCTGCACTCTTTGAACACTTCACAGAACCAGAGTATTTGGTCTCCATACCAGCGTTCATATACTTATTGTTGTTTCTACATATACCAAACCTGAGCTTGTCTTTGACAGCCTGTTTAACGTTTTGCCTGTTACCTCCTTCTGCATTGTGCCTGGACCCTTCATTTAACTATTCTCCTGCTAATACAATACTTTGCCTTGTTTCATCTACCTCCCAACCAGTTATGTCAATGAGGGGCAGCTGGAGGGCTGTGACCTGTGGGCTCCGAACAGCAAAGTCCATCCGGTTTGCAGCCGTTTATGTTAAAGACTGATCTTCTGTTAGACTCAGCGCTAAGCCTAGACAGACAGCATTTACCTAGGTGGTTTGAGGCACTCCCATTCACTAAGAAGAGTCTGGAAAGCCATTTGCCCTAGTGGATGGTGCACAGCAGGTAGTTGTAAGCCGAACATACCTTTCATCACTCTCGGCAGTCTAATATTGGGGCTGTCCTACCTAAATCGTATTGATTCTGAGTTGGATGGTTCTCCATGCATGGATGCAAATTGCACGTTTGTGAATTTATGCATTTATGCATTATTCCGAGTTGTGGGAGTGCCATGGGAGTCATTTATCAACAGCTCCGTGCGACTTTGACTCATGCGTATAGATAATCGGAAGCCTGTTCCTGACGGTCTCTTGCACCTAGCATTGGGCTGGTGCAAGTGCCGGTGCTAATGATTGTGGTTGGCATACAATCAATGGGTGGTACAGGTTTCCGCTAGCAGATGCACAATCACTCGCATTAGCCCTACAGATTCTTGCATTAGCATAAGGTAGTAAATCAGACTTCCACTGCTGCCCCCAACTGCAGCCAATTTGTGTGCTACTTAGAATCATCCCCATAATCGGATCATCCATTAGGAAAACTAGTTTCCTGTCCAGCACCCTACAGGCTCAGAGGGGCCCCAATCACTGTAACTTATTCTTTATTTTAAAAAAAATAGTGGTGGGAAACAGGACCAGACAACTGTATTGCCTAGGGCCTCATGGTGTTTTAGTCTGGCTATCTATTCACAAGGATCTTGTCACATCAATGACGCACAAATTACACCCGTGGAGTACGGACACTGTTTGTTTGTAATTAACTAATTTTCATGAGAATTTACAATAACCTATAGCATTGATATCATGGCGACATGAGGCACAAAGTTAATTTTGTTTCATACCTCAATGATGTCACTAGATCTTTGTAGAATGATCAACTACATTCTCAAGAATAGTAGTTCAGTCCATAAACTGTCTTACTGTGCAGGGAACAGACAATCCTTAAGTTATATTCACTTCTTCGTTTTTAAGATCTTACAGTATGTTGAAAATCCTAAATCAGATTCTGCTAAATAGTTTATACACTTCTGCGTCCCATTTTTTCCATTGGTATTTTGGCTGTCACTTTAATATCACTTCAGTTGAATAGCCATGTAACCTGTGTTGACATACTGTACTGTAGTTCATCCAGTGGTTATGCTGTGGTGGCTGTATTCAGTAGATGACAATATATAGCTAGTTGGGCACAGCTGGTGGTTTCTAAGCTGAGCACTATCAAAACTGTCTGGAATACTAGGCAGATGGTGACCTTTATCTGTAAGACTGAATTAAATCACTAGAACGTGTGCTGAAACATTGCATAGCTAAACATTCTGATAAAACCATGATGCCCTAAAAGTTTGCTTAGTCTGTACATTGATTGTCTATAACCTGCATGTAGTCTAGAACTTTCCCATTCGCAGGTCGACCATTAATGTGAGAAGGTTTGTGACCATTGGAAGGAAACTGTCAGTGGATTAACCCCAGTGACTCATGAGCTCCGCCTTCCAGCTCCCCCCTCTGCGGGTGATGGGAGAGACGTCATGACGTCTCCCCATAGTGCAGAGCGGGCCGGGAGGAGCAGACAGTGGCGGTTGCGGCAGGAGTGGGGATTCAGGTAAGTTGTGTGTTTTTTTGTGTGTTATTGTAAGGGGCATGGGCACTGACACTGCATGGGGGGGCCGAACTGAGGGCATTGTACAGGAGGGGTGGCTGCTACTAGGGGCACTGTATGGGGAGGGTGCTACTAGAGGCACTGTATAGAGGGGGTGGCCGCTACTGGGGCACTATATAGGGGGGACTACTACTGGGGGCAATGCATAGGGGGGAACTACTACTGTGGGCACTGCATAGAGGGGACTACTACTGGGGGCAATGCATAGGGGGACTACTACTGGGGGCACTGTATAAGGGGCACTACTGGGGGCACTGCATAGGGGGCAACTACTACTGGGGGCACTGAATAGAGGGGACTACTACTGGGGACAATGCATAGGGGGACTACTACTGGGGGCACTGCGTAGGGGGGACCATTTCTTTGGGCACTGTATAAGGGGCACTACTGGGGGCACTGCATAGGGGGACCACTACTGGGGGCACTGTATATGGGGCACTACTGGGGGCACTGCATAGAGGGGCCCAAAGCATATTTTTGCACCTGGACCCAACACTCTCTAGTTCCGCCACTGGATTAACCAGCATAGACCAGAGCCGGCATCTGATACCATAGATGAACACCCATTGATGGTTAAACTATTTACCTTTGGTGTCAGACATCGATGGTTATTAACCATTAGTGGCTGATGGCCATCCCTATACATAATGCATACTTAATAACCATTTAATATAATTTCCAAGGACACATTTCAGGTTACAGTAGTTGGTTCATCTGAGCTTGTCACATGCAAGACTCTCTAAATCTTAGTATTCTAAAACCTGTGTGATCTACAGTTTCCAATAAGAGAGCCTGGAGAAGAGCTGTTTAATCAACAAAATACTTATGTCCCATCACTTATTTACATTTTGATTTATCAGAGACGTTTAGTGTAAAGGATTGTCACACATCCGGGTCTGGGTCCTCGTAACCAGGTCTGACGGTGTCACCTTACAGAAACATCCCTGAGACTTATGGTCACTTATCCGTAAATGTGCAGCTCCTGTTGTTCTGCATCATGGGCACTGCCCACATGGACAGTATCACATGATCCTCTCTGACAAACCACTGTCCATCAACTCTGGTCACACAATTCACCCAGCCTATTAGTGCTTAGAGTGCCCTATTTAAACCAGGAACTGCTGACAGCACATTGCCAGTACAACATCCCTTTCTGCAGATCAGTACCCTGGTCCCTGGATCAGTTCCTGCACCAGTATTGCTTCACAACATTCTGTTCCAATGCTATCCAGAAAACCTGCTCCAGAATTGCTTCGCAGAATACTGCTCCAGTATTGCTTTATAGCGTATTTCATTGCATTCTGCCTCAGTTGTGCTCTCAGCACCCAGTTCCAGTGTATCACAGTCTGCTTCCTACATTCTGCTATGGCCACAGGCTATCCTGCTAAACCTGTTCTTAATACCATTCTGCAGCATCAGTCTTCCACCTGCTTAAGGAATGTCATTATTAAGCCACCCAGCTTTATTCACACTCCAACCCATATAATTAGCCCAAGGGGTCCTGGCTCTTATCAACAAACCTCTAGTGCCGTGACAAAGGTATTCTTAATCAAGTAAGCATTGTATAATATTTCATGATCCTTTGTCCATTTGCAGATGTATTCTGTGATGTTAACTCATTACATGACTCCCTCAAAACTTCAGCAAAGTCTTATGTATGCAAATCACAGCAATATAACAGCATTTACATATCCAGTGATGCTGGGTGCTTTAGTTTCACAACATAACAGGTCACTGTTCCTACATGCAAGCTTTCCATGGGCATCAGATCAGAAGTTCTCGCACAACAGGGGTTTATGGCCCTGATTCAGAGCCGCTCGCACAAAGCGAGCGCTCGCTCTGAATCAGGGCGGCCGCTTTTTTTAAAAAAAAACGGCCTCCTGGCCATTCACTAAGTAGTGGGTGACCACCCACAGCTTTTGTGAGTGGCCAGGTGACCATCGGGCTTGCGACGAGACCCTTATGGTAGGGTCTCGTCTGCCGCAAGCCCCAGTGAGCTTCCGGCTCTAATAGAGCCGGAAGCTCACTACTGACATCACTAGTGATGTCAGTAGGGCCGCCCTCAAACAGCAGGCGTTCCTTTGGGAATGCCTCCGTTTGGCCAGCCACTCCCCCTCCCCGCCTAGTTGATTGACAGCCGCCCTGTTTGTAGCGAGCCCCGGATCGAGTGAATTTCCCACTTGCTCCAGGGCTTGCGCACACCGCACGTGCGCAGTGCCCCACCATTGACCCGCTTGCGAGCGGGTCTGAATCAGGCCCTATGTACTAAGCCTTTAAGAGAGACAAAATGGACAGAAATAAAGTACCAACCAATCAGCTCCTGTCACTTTACAGGCTGTTTGCAAAGTGACAGTTAGGAGCTGATTGGTTGGTACTTTTAGCTCCATCCACTTTAGCTCTCTCCAAGGCTTAGTACATAAGACCCCACTGTATCTTTTGTTCATAGTAGACTCTATTACTGTGCACCCCATCCCAACCACAGGGACCCACTTCACCGAACATCCCTTACTCCGGGACCTTTCTTTATGAGCATGCTGTTCTGCAGCAATTAACCCTTTCATTCCTGGGCTCTTTCACCTAATGTCTCAGGACTCCATTCTAGCCATGCTGCTTATTTGTGAAGACTCCCCTGACTATGGAGCGCTTCTCAGAAAAACATTAACAGGACCCTTACTTTCTTTCCTTATGGGGCTCTTTACTCTTGTTACATGGAGACACTCACCCTGTCTCATTCACAGTGTCCTCTTCACACCACTGAAGTCTTCCTCTATTCACTTCATGCTTCTTTACTTAACTCTTCCTTACTTTACTGACCTCTACTGTGGCAACCAGTGTTCCCGCTCTGGTCCACAGCTTGGTCTCTTGAATCAGGGAGCCTCTGCAATATGGGATAACTACCTCTCATTCAAAGCAGCTTTTCTTGGCTCCTCACTGTCAGGGCTGTGTATTTCCTCTCACTCTATTTCCTCTCACTCAATATTGTGGGGGCCAGTTGTTCATAAGGGAACTTTCCCCCAGTTTTAGCAAAATTGCAGGTTCAGGGGCAGATGCCACCCCTCCCAACAGCAATGGAGTTCAGTATTTCCTCACCTCCTATCCTGGCTCCCCAGCAACATGGCGAACTCCTCCTAGATGTGGGAAGCATATAAAGACTTGGGATGGGCCTATGCATGGTCTTGGCATAAGGATGGCCGTAAACCAATGGTGGAAACTATCTCAATAACCCCAATTTAATGGAAATGCTTTATCTATTCAATGCCAGTATTGCAATGCTTGCCATCGTAGCATTCTTTATTCTGATGGCTCATTCAGTGATTAATTACGTCCATTCAGCTAATGAGCCCCGGAAGTGCATACGTGAATATTCAGGTAACACAATGCATATGGGAATAGAGAGAGAGATAGCACTTAACTGTGTACCTGAACAAACCAATGCAAGGGGTGTAAATACATACATTTTATTTTGCATGTGGGGTAAATACTGGCTGCTTTTACATGTAGCCCACAAATGCTGGACCGCTTTATTATTACTCTTCAATTTAGATGTCAGTTTGGACACCTCCCTCCCAAATCTAAATCTCTCTGCACATTTTAAATCTGCCCGACCTGCAGTGCAGCATGGTTTCACCAAGATGATCAGTTGAGAGAGATATCTCACTCTATTCCCAACTCTGAATCAGGCCCTCTGTCCACAATGGACCTTGCCATTAGCAACCTTCTTAACAAAGCCTGTGTCACTGCACCTAGCCTTCCCGGTTACTCCTAGCTGATGTCATCATGGCCATACAGAAATGCCAAATGCAGCTTGTAGTCACAATAACTCAAAATTATAGTTAGATAAGGATTCAACATGTCCACTTTTTACCTTGGCAATCTTACCTCTTGCCATCACAAATTCATTAGCTTGGAATTCTTATTTTTCCAAAGTTCTGTCGGCCAATGAGCCAAAATAACCCCATGTGGTAGAATTGTCAAAGCCACTGATCAACGGCAATAGGAATAAAAGCTAAATAAGCCTTCTTTAGTATATATTGGTTTCCTGGCTGCTTTATTACATTGCAAAAATAAGGCTTAGTAAATGTTTTGTCTAGGGGTGAGCGGGTTTGGATTTCTGAAATCCGTACCCCCCCGAGCCCCCCCGATCCGAGGCCGATCCGAGTCAGGCTCGACTTTTCCCGCCTGACTCGGATCTGAAATCGAGGCAAAAACGTCATCATCCCGCCTTCCGGGTCTCGCGGGTTTTGGCTTCTATATAAGGTACCCGCGTCGGCGCCATTTTCTCACTCGGCTGTGGACAGTAAAGAGGGAGGGTGGGAGTTAGGGCTGGCTGGGCTGTGTAGTATAGTGTAGTGTTGTGCTGTGCTGTGCTGCTGTTGTCCATAGGAGCTGTGTCCACTCCTCCAAAGTCCATAGGAGCTGGCTGTGTTGTGCTGTGCTGCTGTTGTACATAGGTGCTGTGTCCACTCCTCCAAAGTCCATTGGTGCTGGATGTGTTGTGCTGTGCTGCTGTTGTCCATAGGGGCTGTGTCCACTCCTCCAAAGTCCATAGGGGCTGGCTGTGTTGTGCTGTGCTGCTGTTGTCCATAGGGGCTGTGTCCACTCCTCCAAAGTCCATAGGGGCTGGCTGGAATGTGTTGTGCAGTCAGTTGTCCATAGGGGCTGTGTCCACTCCAAAGTCCTGTGCAGTGTCCCAGTCCTAAAGGGGTGCTGTAGTGTTGTCCAGGGGGTGCTCTGTCCATCAGGGGTGCTCCCCCCAAGTGCAAAAAAAATAAATATTTTTTCTGTGTTTGTGAATTGTGTGCGCAGTAGCCGCACGTGCACCAACAAAGTAGTGCCAAGCGTGCGCCTGTGTCATAAGTAAAGGGCCCGCTGGCTTGCCCTTTAAAGGGTGCTGTAACCCCCAAAGTGCACTTCAAACAAAATAAAAAAATATTTTCTGTGTTTGTGAATTGTGTGCACTGTGGCTGCACGTCATACTTGCCGACATTCAGCTCCCTCCTAATGTCAGCTTACAGCGGGGGGCGTGGCCGCACAGTAATGTTGTTGCGGGGGCGTGGCCAGTGTGGGCCGGGGGCGTGGCCGTAAAATCGCGTCATTGTGGCTCCGCCCCCTCTTCACAATGCCGGAGTCAACGGCATTGTAAAGTGGGGGGCGGGGCTACGATGACGCGATTCAGCGTGAATCGCGTCACCGTGCCCCTCCGCTGCGGGGGTCGTGCTAGTAACTGTGCGAGGGGGTAGGGAGGGATGGCGGCTTGCGGGAGGCTTGCCTGCCTTCCCGGGGGGCTGGGAGCGGCTCCCGGCCAAATCGGGAGGGTAGGCAAGCCTGCTGCACGTGCATCAACAAAGGAGCAGCGCCAAGCGTGCGCCTGTGTCCATAAGTAAAGGGCCAGCTGGCTTGTCCGTTAAAGGGTGCTGTAACCTCCAAAGGGCACTCCAAAAAAATTAAAAAATATATTTTTTTGTGAATTGTGTGCACTGTGGCTGCACGTGCATCAACAAAGGAGCAGGACCAAGCGTGCGCCTGTGTCCCATAAGTAAAGGGCCGGCTGGCTTGTCCGTTAAAGGGTGCTGTAACCCCCAAAGGGCACTCCAAACAAAATAAAAAAATATTTTCTGTGTTTGTGAATTGTGTGCACTGTGGCTGCACGTGCATCAACAAAGGAGCAGCGCCAAGCGTGCGCCTGTGTCCCATAAGTAAAGGGCCGGCTGGCTTGTCCGTTAAAGGGTGCTGTAACCCCCAAAAGGCACTCCAAACAAAATAAAAAAATATATTTTTTTGTGTTTGTGAATTGTGTGCGCAGTAGCAGCACGTGCATCAACAAAGTAGTGCCAAGCGTGCGCCTGTGTCATAAGTAAAGGGCCGGCTGGCTTGTCCGTTAAAGGGTGCTGTAACCCCCAAAGTGCACTCCAAACAAAATAAAAAAATATTTTCTGTGTTTGTGAATTGTGTGCACTGTGGCTGCACGTGCATCAACAAAGGAGCAGCGCCAAGCGTGCGCCTGTGTCCCATAAGTAAAGGGCCGGCTGGCTCATTTCTTAAAGGATGGTGTAACCCACAAAGTGCACTAGTGTCCAACAAAAAGAAAAAATTATTTTCTGTGTTTGTGTGCGCCTTAGCCGCACGTATATATCAATATAACATAAATGGAGGACGAAACTTTCTCTGATAAAAATAAAATAGGGAAAGATCAAGAACCGCTTCCTCCTAGTGCTGTTGCTGCTGCTGGGAGTTGTTCATCATCCCAGAGAGGAAGTAGGAACACCACTACTTTTTCTAAACAATTGACCCTCCAGCAGTCCCTAGCGAGGAGGATGAAGTACGACAGCAGTCATCCTGAAGCAAAACGTATAACTGAGGCCTTGACTGCTATGTTGGTGTTAGACGTGCGTCTGGTATCCACCATTAGTGCAGTGGGATTTAGACAATTGATGGAGGTAGTGTGTCCCCGGTTCCAAATCCCATCTAGATTCCACCTGCATCCTCAAAGCAGCAGCAACAAGCGTGCGTCTGTCTGTTAAAGGGTGATGTAACCCTCAAAGTGCGCTCCACAAAAAATAAAAAATTCTTTTTTTTCTGTCTTTGTGAATTGTGTGGGCTGTAGCCGCACCTGCATCCTCAAAGCAGCAGCGACAAACGTGCATCTGTCTGTTAAAGGATTACATCAGTGACAGCATCCAAGTAGGCATGTCAGACAGTCCGTACATGTACTGGCAGGAAAAAGAGGCAATTTGGAGGCCCCTGTACAAACTGGCTCTATTTTACCTGAGTTGCCCCCCCTCCAGTGTGTACTCCGAAAGAGTGTTTAGTGCAGCCGGGAACCTTGTCAGCGAAAGGCGTAGGAGGTTGCTTCCACAAAATGTGGAGAAGATGATGTTCATAAAAATTAATTATCAACTCTTCCAGGGAGACCAGCCTCCAGATCGTACAGAGGGACCTGTGGTTGTGGATTCCAGCAGGGACGAATTAATACTCTGTGAGGATGAGGATGTACACAACACTGAAGAGGGTGAGGAATCGGTGGATGAGGAGGATGAGGACGACATCTTGCCTCCGTAGAGCCAGTTTGTGCAGGGACAGATTAATTGCCAGCTTGTTTTGTGGGGGCCCAAACGAACCAATAATTTCAGCCACAGTCGTGTGGCAGACCCTGGCGCTGAAATGATTGGTTTGTTAAAGTGTACATGTCCTGTTTATACAACATAAGGGTGGGTCCATCTTGCACCTCTTTTTTTTCTTTGCATTATGTACTGTTTGGAGCCTAGTTTTTCAAACTGCCAACCTGTCTGCCACTGCAGTGCCACTCCTAGATGGGCCATGTGTTTGTGCCGCCCACTCGTGTCGCTTAGCATAGCCTTTTGGACATAAAAACATTATTGTGAGGTGTGAGGTGTTCAGAATATACTGGAAATTAGTGGAAATTAAGGTTATTGAGGTTAATAATAGCATAGGAGCAGAAAACCCCACAAATTCTGTGATTTTAGCTGTTTTTATTCTTTTTAAAAAAAAAATACAGATCCAAAACACAAAACCCAGAACCCAAAACACGGAAGGGTGGTTTTGGCAAAACCAATCCAGATCCAAAACACGAAGAAAGAACCAGATCCAAAACCAAAACACGAAAAGTGGCCAGTGCACACCCCTAGTTTTGCAGTGCATATTAAGCTTAGTGTAATCTACAGGCATAATATCTCAATTTCAGCTATAATGAGCATAATCACTGGTGCTCCGATGCCACCAAATTGTATGCAGAAAATCCCAGATGTTCCCCAAGTTATCAGAATGAAATAATAGAAGGGCGATACATGCAATACTACTAATTCACAAGCCATAATCAAGGTCAGTAGCAAGCCAAGGTCACACAGAACAAAGAAGTACAACAAAATAGTTGAGTTCACAAGAAGATATAATTAAATCCTACGCTTGTGCAAAGTCAACTAAAAGAAGGACACAAACTGAGTAGTCAAACAATAGAACAATCAGTGAACAGAACATACATATGGTCAGGGAATGATTGTCGACATGGCAAGCAATGCTTAAAATGAAGTTTAATAGAAAGTAAGAGAATGTTGAATCTCTTCTTGACATATGATTGGGCTTTGTGTGGAAAACACAGATTGGACGGCCTGGCAGCTATCTAATCAGTGCTCTCAATACATACAAGAGGTGTTGAGAGAATGGAGATTCATTAGTATTCTAGCTCACGAAGCGAGAAAGTATTTGTTATTGGAGTTCTATTAAATTTTCAACTTATGGGTGCTGGATACTTCTGTTCTAACAGTTATACAATATTTTCACTTGTAATTTGAGTCCTTCTTTAAAGGGTGTTGACACAATTTGCAGTTGCCCCCTAATTAAATTTTGATTGCTATCACCATTTTTTTGTGTGTGTTGGGGTGTAGGGCAGTTACGTCACTTACCTTGATTGAACCTGGTGCGGTGGTCGGTCTGGGGCCATATACTCGCGCGCCAGATGCGCGTGCGGAAGGGGGCGTGGCTTCATCTCACAAAGCCACACCCACTTATGTTTGCAAATCTTGGGGATGCGTCACGCCCCCGTCCTCTGCAGTCTATGGGCAGGGGAGAGGCTAGGGGTTGCTGTGCTGCTCTGCTGGACAGGAACCAGCCTCTCATGAGTGCGGCTGCTCGGTGACACCATCCGAGGGGGTGACACCAAAATAGCAGGGCAGCCCCCTTGTGACCCAGTGGTGTAGGGTACATAGTACTGCACCTTTTTCATGTTTTAGTCTAATTTTTTACTGTTATAATTAATTCTTGAAACAGGAAGAGGAACAGAATTTGATTAATTATGTTCCCTTTAACCCTAAATGGGCAACCCTGGGAGTGTTTGACACCAGTCAACATTTAACTAAAGAAGGTAAAAAATTGTTGATTACATTAAGAGTTGCAAAAAAATAAAACAATTTTGTAGAGTTCGATAACAAGTATATCTTCTCCAATGCCCTTATTTGTTGAAAATATGTATTTTCTCTTTCATATGGATTGGGTGGAGATACTTTGGAACAAGGAAACACATAGAACTTTTCTTTGCTGTCTGGGAACCTTACATAGACACACTAATTCAGAAACAGACGCTAATGCGAACACAATTGTGTTCCCATACGCAACGCAGAAAATATGCAAATGTCAGCAAAGATCACCCGAGCATCAAGACGCCCACTGCTGCCTTCTCACAAGTGTACAAGTACGCATACCAAAGTAAACATTGGTAACATCGAAGTACATTGGCGGCCATCTTACCCTTGCGGCAGGTGTGACCTGTCGCAGCCATGCGGGCTCTGACACACAGAGCTGCGTATACAATCGCAGTGGCTATGCATGCCCATTTAACAGAGTTTAAACGGACAGACACGCCTGCGTTTTTGTGACCACTCCCCATTACCAACCTCATTAATCGCTGGCAGTCTATCACTCACTTGGCGCGGGATTCCTCTGTGCATGCGTAATCACAATGCGCAATGGCAAACAATCGCTCGATCTGCGAGAAAATTGCATAAGCGTCCGTTTCTGAATCAGGCCCACTTTTAATAGTCACTGAAACCGAAATTCATAGGAGCCTGCATTATACCTCTTGGTGCCAAGTGAGAATTCTAGAAGAGGATCTCCTGACTCTCTCTGGGCTAACATTTATAACTATTTTTTATTGTTTTATTGTTTCCTGAGCTTCTTTTTGGAATTGAGCATTGTAATCTCTGAATGTTTCTAATTTATATATATAGGAAGAAATTAGTGAAATCATTTCAGAAATGAATAAAATAAGTATCTCCACCCTTATCCAGAATGTGGTATCTAATATAAATCTTGTATCAACTTGTCATTTTAGGTGAACTTTTTTCATAAAAAAGCACTTCTTTAACCTCTTCATTTTTGCACAGACCTTTACATTTGATCAGTAAGAATCTACAGTGTGTTTGGAATGTACAAAGAATTTGTTGATATTGTGACCAATACTGCTCAAAATAGATCCTCACTTTGTGACAGTGAGAACACACTTAAGACAGAAATTAACTTTTTATTAGACTAGTTTGAGAAATTAACTTTGTTTTTATCAGTTTAACAACAGCACTCTTGCTCTTGTTAGTGTTGCCTCCCCTATCCCATTTAAAATATGATTACTTATGCTGGGCATACACTGGCAGGCAAAATGGGATGTAATCAGCATCCCGGCCGAGTCCTCGCCGAAAGATGCCGCTGCTACAGGCAGGGCCGTAATTAGTTATGGGCGACTGGTGCCACTGCACAGAGCACAGAGCTCTGTGGGCGGTACCGCCGCTCACCCGCGGTCCATTTATCTGGCTAGCAGGGTGTCTGGAACGTCACCCTGCAGCCAGAATCGCAGCTGCAGTGCCACCCGGAGCATCCTCTGGATGCTCCAAACTACAGATTGCAGCCATGACAGCCCCTCAGAGGATGATCCAGGCAACGCTGTTGTTCCAGTTGCTGGCAACTCCGCCACCCCATGGCATGATGTCATGAGGTGAGGTGGCATGGCCAAAACTGGTCACCGCAACTCAAAATTACTGCTCTGGCTACACCTCTCCATCCTCCCTCACTGTCAGACTCCATCGGACAAGCCCATCTCACTCTTCTCTACAGCTATGTCACATGACTAGCAGGGTCACACCCATCCACCTCATACGCTGGACATATGGAGAAGTCATTTGGGGGGCGTGGCCAGCAGCACTAGCATATGATGACGTCAGGTGTGTTCCCTAGCTGAGAGAGGTAAGGCCTCTCCAACAAGCCTGGGCTCAGGTAATTAGTACCCGCTCCCTCCCCACTCTCAGCGCCCCTAATCACTGCTATATCATTTCCTTAATGATTCCTGCTTCCCTTGTATCTAGGACATGATGACCAGTGAGCATTGTTACACAATTCATGTCTAATTGTCCATGACTACATGACAGTGTGTGCAAACAATAAATGACAGACTACAAATCTAGACCAGTTACTAATATTCCATTCCTTATAAATTATTTATTCGAATGTTGCATAGCTCCTTCTCTTGAATGCTGCAGCTATGCACCTGAAGGCTGCCAGTACTATTTGCCGGAGGCGGCGGCAGGCAGTCTGTATCCAGTTCATGAATTGTCTCCATTTCGTCATCTTCTCTTCCAATCTTTTGCCTGCGGGTGGTATGGGTATTATTCTATACTGAGAAACCGGTGAGCAGATTTATTATACAGGGATGGAATAAGGGATGTAATGACTGTCCCTCAGTATAAAGGAACATGGGTCAGCTGCTGTAACAGAGATGGGAACTACTAAGGCAACTATGTGTAGTGAAAATTATGTGTTTTTCCACTTTTATATAGCGAAGAAAAAGGGAAAAGGCTAAGTAGAGGTAATAATTTGGAAAAAAATCCAAATTAAAAATAAAGTATAAAAATTAAAATGAAGCACATACTTCTATCATTAATATCAGTGAACATTCACAATAATTTGAGTAACACACAGAAAAGAAGATAGATAATAAGTGGAATGGGGCTAAAAAATGCCCTATATTAATCCCTAAAAAGCAGCATCGGTACTTCTGCAAGACCATTGACAATCTGGTTACTTAAATTGCCCATTGCAGCTCTGTAGCCATGGCCTCTGTACTCCCAGACAAAGTAGGGGAAATGGGTCTTTAGGAACCAATCCCTCCCTAGCTGGCCCACTTTCTAAATGATTGAGTTATAGTGATTTGCTAATTGGGTGTAAATTAAAGAATATTTGGATTGTAGTTAGGATGTATTAGTGTAGCATTGTAGGTGGTGTACTGGCACCTAAAGATGGCATAATGGTGCCAATGCACCAGAGGGAGAGTGTGACCCCTGGTTACATATACTCTTTATATTATAATAGACAAAAGTGTTAACAGGGAAGTAGACATGCATTTGTAAATAAGTTGTATTACAAACATTTAATGCATTGTAATTGTGTCATATTTATGTACTGAACAAATTTGCAGTGGCTTCAGAGCTGCCTTTTTGTGAAGGAGACCAAGGACAGTGGGAATGCTTCTATAGTGAATGATAGTATCACACTGCCCTTAAAGGGTTAAACAGAATTGCAGCAGCCTGCGGAGATGATTTTTCTAGAAGCACTGCATGCCAGGAGACTGTTGGCATGCAATGTGAGCATATATATAGTAGAGAGAGATTATTAGGAGTTGAACGGAAGGGCTGAGGGCTGAAGAGGTTTTGTACGAGTGTCTCTGAGAAGTGAGGGAGTGGCAGAGTCAACTGCCTGACTGGGATCCCAGAGAAAGAGGAGAAAACTGACGGAGCTAAGCCTGCTCCTCCCTGCAGGGAGTGGTTCTTCCAACAGTCCCCTCCCCTGATCTAATGACATCCAGAGCTATCCACAAGACTAAATAATACTAAAAAAGCTTTAACTCAGTGATATCAGAGGATTTTTATTTCACTTCATACTAATATTCTTTACTGATGTGAATAAAGTGACAATCAATAAACTTCTGCCTCACATGGATATAACGTCAGCAGTATTACAGAGCAGCAGTAGACAGTTTTGATAAGAACTCTACTCTATAAGAAAGAAAGTATACTGCACCAAGATAGTGGATCCAGTCACTATATTTGTTTTTTGTATTTACCATAAAGATCATTGCCTTCTTGGGGCCATGGTCCTAGAACCAGAATATACAGTATAATTATAGAAACATAAAAGTCACACAACTGGGAAACTGGTATTCTTGCTGTATGCTATAGCTATAGGCACAGGTGGTTCTATAATACACAGATTTAGTTACACTGACAAGAAAACAATAAAACATGGAGACAGTCTGAGTGATCCTCAGAGTCTGCTTATACCCTTATATGAACCAGCCAGGAGACCCCAGTATGTAGCAGTTTGTATGGTGTATAGTATGTTATGTATGTAATAATAACAACTGTTATATATGTATCTATGCAGGGTCCCCTCATCTAGACTTACCCTCCCCAGGGATGAGAGTGAGCCCCCTCCCTGCTGATAGTGACCTACCTCCTCCCCATCCCAGCAGCAGCACTCATATCAGTGCAGCTTATACCGCTCCCTGCTCACCCTCACTAAGGCCATAGAGTGAGTGAGTGCTGTGTTGCACAGAGTCCTGCACTGAAGTTAACAATTCATCTGCGCTTTCCGTCTCTGGCCTGGTTATGGAGTTGTGGGCATGCGCAGTGGCAGCCGGCATGTGTATCTATATGTGTGATGTGTTTGTGTATGAATGTGTGTATATGTGTGGTGTGTGTGTATATATGTGTGCTGTTGTGTATATGTATGTATGTATATGTGTGTGTGTATGAATGTGTGTATATGTGTGGTGTGTGTGTATATATGTGTGCTGTTGTGTATATTTGTACTGTGTATGTATGTATATGTGTGATGTGTGTGTTTATGGGTGGTGTGTGTATGTATATGTGTAGTGTGTATGTAGCCAATTAACATGATAGGGAGAGGATTCATAACCTATGTTACTCAGAAGGTCTGAAGGAACATTTCTTTCAAGTTATTAAGTTTTATTATGTGATGTCGTTCAAATCCATCCAGTGGAAGGCACAGAACAGGCTCCCTGGGTCAAAGTTCTGCCAGGCGCACTCACATTGTGGTCCTACCAGGACCCCAACTACTCCATTAGGCATCCCAGACCAAATGCCACGCCTCTGTGAAGTTTTTATCCAAATCCATCCAGTGGAAGGCCTAGAACAGGCTCACTAGGTCAAAGTTCTGCCCAGCGTCCCCGAGTCAAATATCTGCCCAGTGTACATGAACGGGAGGTTCTACCGGGACCTCAATCTCCTAGTATGTCTTCTGGGATTCAATGTTACCACTCTGTAAAGTTTTCCTCCAAATCCACCCAGTGGAAAGCCCAGAACAGGCTCCCCGGGTCAAAGTTATGCCCAACGTACACCAACGGGATGTCCGACTGGGACCTGACCCCCCTAAAACCTGGCCAGGAAACAACTGGACCACCTTGCATTGGTTTCATCCCAATCGGTGCAGAGGTGTCCGAATGCTCAACTAGACAGATAAACAAACAAACACACCAATTAATTTTATATATAAGATTTGTCGCTCTGTTGCATTGTTGTGTGGTCTAATAGCTTACTTTTTCAATACTAAATAAGTATGTAAGATTTGGCAGCTTTACCTTGAGAGCTGTGGAGATATTCACAAAGTAACCAACAATTGTATAGAGTATACGAATCACAGAAAAAAACGACACTCCACAAGAATAAAAAATACTTGCCCTGGTGCTCTCCAAGGTAACTAAGTTCCTAATATTGGTATATCAAAAAGGGGGCACTCACAGGTCTTGTAATGAAGAAAACTAAACAAACCGTGTCTAGTAGTTCAATATTTCAGTCTGATGACTGTTATATTCTGATGTACCATTCCTTATGTCACGACCTGACCCTGGGGATCTTCAGTTAGAGGACTGGGAGTCGGGGTACTGGGGTGATGAGAGAGCAGCAGGCGAGGAGGAAGGATGTAGGTCTTCCTCATCAGCTAGATCCGGGTGTTGGAGAGACCTGACCAGAAGCTCGGGGTCTAACTCGCTGGTGGTTTTCACCAGTGACCCCTCCAATTGGGATATGGGCTTTGCAGTGCCCAATGAGCAGGTCGTAGCCCGCTAGCCAGCCAGGTATTGGGAAATAGCAAGGAGACTAGATGACAGGTATTGTATATACTGGGAGTAGCACTGTAGAATAGTATAGAAGATTAGCACAGAAGAATATCTCTGTTGATTATCACTGGGGAATAGCACTGAAGAATATCACTGGAAAATAGTACTGGAGAATAGTACTGAAGAATATCACTGAAGAATATCACTGGAGCATAGTACTGCAGAATAACACTGGTGAATCTGAGAATATCACTGAAGAATATCACTGGTGATTATCACTGGAGCATAGTACTGCAGAATAACACTGGTGAATCTGAGAATATCACTGAAGAATAGCATTGCAGAATAACACTGGTGACTAGTGCTGAGAATATCACTGAAGAATGTCACTGGTGATTATCACTGGAGAATACTACTACAGAATAACACTGGTGACTAGTGCTGAGAATATCACTGAAGAATGTCACTGGTGATTATCACTGGAGAATAGTACTACAGAATAACACTGGTGAATAGCGCTGAGAATATCACTGGAGAATCATGAGAAAAGACGCTGGAGGTAAATGGAGCCTGGAACGGTGCTAACAGCAAGCAGCTACTGGAAGTAGTGAAGGTGTTCAGATAACTTTCTGTTCCCGGAGTTTAGCTTTATACCCCTAGGTAGCTGGTTATGGGAGGAAAGAATCAGCTGAGCGACCGCAGGCCTACCTTTGGAGAAAGGTCTAGTCAGGTGTTACAGGTAGCATGGCTGCGCCCATGATAGTAGCAGCGGGAATGCTGCAATGGAAAATCGCATGGATATGTCTTAGCAGTTCCCCGGGAGAATACTCAGCGCGTCACCCGCTGCTGCACCTGGGGTCAGGGAGATCAGGGAAAGCCGGGCGATGCGGTGAGTAGGGGCCGAACCCATGCCGCATCCTGACACCTTATAGCAATGACTTATCAAGTATGCTGTTTATGTAGTTTATTTCTTATTGGTAATACTTACATTATTAAAGGTAGATAAAGACATCATCTCATCATTGCTGTTCTTCTTCTCCTTCCTTTCCCCTATCTCCACTTCCTGATCACATGTCCTCCTGTGTTGCAGGATTCTTAAAGATACACTACCTCATCTTTCTATTACTTGACGATGCACATAAACTATCTATATAGATACTATGACTTTTAACAATAACACGTGTTCTTGATGAAAGTCATTAGATGGAATAAAATAATTTGTCCCATTTTGTTTATTACAAGACCTGTGATTGTCACCTTTTTATATATATTATAGATACAGTTTTAGTAGTAGGGATGTGCGCCAACCCCCGTGTTTCGGTTTTGGATCTGGATCTCGTCTGGTTTTGGATCTGGATTGGTTTTGCTAAAACTTCAGCTCCGTGTTTTGTTTTCGGGTTTTGGTTTTGAATCTGGATTTTTTCTTAACATATTTTAAAAAAAGCTAAAATCACATAAAATGGGCCTTTTTTGTTCCTAAAGTATTAACTACCTCAATAACATTTATTTCCAGTCATTTCCAATCAATTTTGACTACCTCACAATATTATTTTTTTCATCTAGTTAAGGCCAAAAGGTTGTGTAACACCCTTTAATAAGTATGAGAAAGAGGGATAATCCATATAGGGTGTAAAATATGTAAAATAAAACAGAACTATATGTGTGTATATTACATCTTTAAGATAGTATTGTATCTTTATGTGTTTAATATGACTGTGTATAATTATTATATGTACAGTGTGAAGGGGTGAAACATGGCCCCAGTGAAAGTGATTTACTGCACCTCATACACTGCATGGAGGGATAGTTCTAGAAAGAGCACATGGACAGGTCAGCAAGGTTATAAATGCCACTGCAGCAGCAGTAACTGCCAGTCTAGTAACTGCCAGTCTAGTAATGGCCAGTCTCCTGATCCCCCTCCAGAGCTGACTGACCTGATCACCTCCATGCTGTCTGGCTTAAGAGCTGAGGTGACGGCAGAGATGGGGTAACAGGCTCAGTCAGGCCAGTGTGAGCAGAGCAGCATCTGCACTGAGCTGACAGCATCAGCGTCAGATCGGAGGAGTAGCCACAGCAGCATCTGGCCACTGAGATAGTGGAGTTCAGGCAGGGAGCTGTGTGACGCAGGAGCTCAGTGCAGCTGAAGGAAGGCTGTGGCCAGAGTAAGCCAATCAGCAGTGGAGCGGAGCAACCCAGCTGAGAAGGCAGGAGGCAGAGGCAGCTGCTAGAGATTTGCATGACTGACATAAGGAGTCAGCTGGGAGCTGCTATACGCGGAGGTGGTGAGCCCAGTTAATAACAAACACTAAGGAGTCACTCTTATAAAACTTTTATAATAGCCAAATGGAGAGAAGTGCTGGGGGAGAGATTGGATTAATTTAGACCTGCAGTGATTGCATTTACAGAGATATTACCTTCTGGCTTAGATTACCATTATTACACTAACTAACCCCTGGGGCCATGAGACATCCTTAAAAAGCAGACTGTAGTAGCAATATTACTGAGGTTCTGTTTTCAAAAGAAAATAACTTTAAAAGGTCATTCGCTACAATAGTTGCCAATATTAAACGGGATTCTGGACTTGAGACAGGAGAAGCAGATTTACTGTACTAAAGGCACCCGTCCTCAGGATATGATATAAAACACTACCCGGAACATATAGCAAACTAAATATCGCTCAGTCTAAGCGAACTATAGTAGAGGACATCCTTCTGTTAAATACAAATTGGGATTACTCCCTGATGCAGGACTAAAGGCACGTCACAGGCTGCCTATTGTGTGATAGACTCATTCAAAGACTTTTCTAAATAATTTCATATGTGATGTTTTTCAGTGTTTGTATGTAATAATATACAGGCTATTTATCCTGTTAGCTATTTGCTAGGTATCATATAAATTGCTATATTAATAATAAGAGTATGGTTGATTGTATTACAACCACTATTCTAATATATTTGCAACATAAACATGTGTTATTCAATATGTTAGTAGTACGAAACCTTTAAAACTCTGTTTGAAAGTTATCACAAAATATAGAAAAGAAGCTTGTACTGTGGTGTTATTTACTTAATAATCCTTAGGTGAGATATTTCAAAGAGTGAATTCAGTGGAGAAGAATTATACAGATAGCAGGTAAATGATGTTTCTATGTAACGCAACACTAATTTAGTAATTAGGTGGGTTTTGCCCAAGTGGACCCATACTACATTATAACAGTAAATAGCTTGGGTGGAGGCACTAAGCTTAACCAATCTGCAGTCACAAACAGGGTTGCAGTTGCATCTAGCTAGCTGACTGACTAAGCTAAGTGACTCAGTGGGCGGCACTAAAGGTCCCCATACATCAGAGATCGATTGCAGCAATCGTGCAATTTGCAATTGATTGTGTATAAAAATCTTTACCTTTTTCAATCGATTGTGGCATCTCTGCAATCAGCAATTGATTGAAAAAGGGAAAGATTTTTATACACAATCGATTGCAAATTGCATGATTGCTGCAATCAATCTCTGATGTATGGGGGCCTTAACACAGTGGCAAACGCAGGATTTCTAGAGGGGGGTTTCCAAATTCTTGATTTTAGAGTGAGTGTGGCCAGTCCATGAAGAGAGCATAATTACCACTTATCAAGCTTTAATATGTGTCATACAAAGTGTATTGTGTGTCATAATTCCACAATATACAGGACCATCGATCACATGGCTGATACATGTCAAAAGATCCACAGGTGGTGCTTTTTATTTAATTTATGTTATTGAGAAGAACATGCAGCGCTAGTAAAATTCCATTATATTACTATTTCTATTGTGGTCATGGCGTGGGCTGGGGAGGGGAGTTTCCAGGCAGACGGAACCCCCCCCTGCGTTTGCCTATGCTAACATGTAGCAGTTCAGCTTCCAATTTCCAACATGGATACAGTGTGTAAAACAGAGTGGGTCGGATATACCAACAGTGCACTTACTGTGACAGCAGTGTCGGCAGAGCGGGATTGCTGATGGTGTCCTCAGTACATGGAATGGCAGTGCTGCGGTGCAAGAAGTGTCCTCAGTGCATGGTACCGGCGGTGTCAGTAGAGCGGGGGTGCCAGCATTGTCTTCAATGCAGATATCTTGCAGATATCTTGGGAATAGGACCCAAATATGCACACAGAATGCATTTATGTGTTATATACACCTTATTCACATAGCCTGCAGGTCATTTTATACAATATTTTTAATAATTTTGTGGCTCAAGCACAGTTTGTGTACAGAAATGAAATTCATTTATGTTTCATATACACCTTATACAGACAGCCTGAATGTCATTTTATACAATATTTTTAATAATTTGTGCCTTAGACAAAGTTTGTATACATGGAACCATCAAAAATCAAAGGTTTAATAATCTCAGTCATGCCAAAATTATTCCGTATTTCGGGAAATTTGGATATGGGAGACTCAACCTGTACCAGGTTAATGGTGACATATGTAAATATTTTTGTGGTAGTCTAGTTATGTTTGAGTAATAGTTTTCATATTAAGCATTTAGTGTGGTAAAACCTTATGTTCTGACACCTTGTTCTCTCAATAATTGAACTTTAAGTCAAGTATTCAAATGTGCAAATGTTATTCATATAGAAAGTAATCAATTTTTATTCTGCTAATACAATTTAATTAGGCCATGTGTTGGTTTAATTTGTGATAAGTAATAGTGATTGTGTACAAGCTAACAGTTAGTAGGATAACCAACCCCAAAGAATAAGAAAGGGTTACTCCCAAGCTTACCCCTGGTGGAACCGATACCATAGAAATCTGTAAAGGCTTGGGTGGTGGCACCGACAGCAAATGTTTGATAACCCTAGCCGAAAAACTGGCTTAGTTACTCCAGAATACCCACAGAAAACCAGGGTAACATTAGCATAGATTAGCATCTTCTGGTGCTCTTCTTTATTGTGTGTGGGATTCAATTTCCATCTGAGAAGAAGTGGTGTCAGCACTTATCCAACCTTGAGCTCCATGGTGTGTGAAGTGTGTAACCAAGATAAGAAGATACAATATATAGTGGGAGATGTATCACATCTGGGAGAGATCTAAAGTTGAGAGGTTGTTCATAGCAACTAATCATCTTTGTAATTTGTTTAACACAGCCAGTAAAATTATAGTTAGAAATTGATTCTTTGAGATGGACAACTTCACTTTATATCTCCCCAAGATTTGATAAATCTCCCCCATAGTGGGCCTGATTCAGAGACGGACGCTAATGCGATCGCAACTGTGTTTTCATATGCAACGCAGCTGCGAAATTATGCAAATGTCAGCAAAGTTCACCTGAGCATAAAGATGCCTATTCACATGCACGCGATGACGCATACGTACGTAAATATCAGTATCGGTAACATCGAAGCACATCAGCGGCCATCTTACCCTTGTGGCAGCTCTGAAGCTACAGCCTTGGGTGCTTTTCTGACACACACAGCTGCGTATGCACATAGATGAACAACCAATATGTTATCTGCTCACCAGTTAAGCTGGCCATGCAAAAGAACAATATTGTTCCCACCAGCCTACTAATTGACTTGTTGGCATGATAATCGGGCAGATGCTCCTGACAATGTTGCAATATGAAATGTATTGAGCAGTGGCAGCAGGTAACCAGTTCTAATTGGGTGGGGGAGATACTAAGAAGACAGGAGGCCGGAGATTGGCTGGTGATATCCTTAACATTGGAAACTTAGATGTATGTGATTACTATTGATATTAAAGTTGTTTTTATTAATTTAAGTATAATTGTGCACCCCCTTATCTGCTCAAACTTCTATAAAATCTGACGCCTACTGGAAAGAAGTGAATGAATATATATATAGGCAAATATTCTCCTGACAAAGTCCAGCCATACAGGCGGAAGGGGCGAAACACGTTGAGGCTGTGGTGACCCCCGCTATCCGGGACTGCTATATTATTTCAGATAAGCTTTCAAAATCACTTTCAAATTGTAATTATGTATTTTTTTGATGTTATGTGTTTGTAATTATAAGTTTTTAAATATACTACACTATGCAAGCCCTTCTTTCTCCCCATTTATCATCCTGCCTGGAGTGAAGTGATTATCCTACACTATAAAGGAACGCAAGGATGCTGACCGAGGACTTACCAATATATGCCTAATTTTTAGGCACACACGGTACGCTATGTAATTTATATAAGTGTGCACCTAATTATATAATATACTACCCTATAAGGTGTTCGTTCTCACCTTTTGTATTTTCATAAAATTCTGGGACCGCACAACAACGATCCATTTGGAGAACTGTGAGTAGCCACCGTGACAACGGGATTATAGTGGAACATTTACTGATTTATTAAAGGACCTTGGTGTAAACAGAATCCATAAATGGACTATCGCTTCTATCAGTACCTTTTGTATATATATATATATATATATATATATATATATATATACAAAAATAAATGGCCCGTTAACCATACAGAAATGCTAGCATGTTTAGTTTACCGGGCCATTCATCATCAGGGGTCCCAAATGGATCACCTGATATTCAACAAACTCAGAAAACTGAAAGCTCTCAGATCCCCAATCCTTCCACCACCAAAAGTTCCCCAGATCACTCCGCCACCTTCTCACTACCTCCCCGGTGACTTTGAGCATGCGTTACCTTGGGCCATGCATGAGTAGCCGCGCCGATGCTGGAGAGCTAAGTAACGCAGCTACTTCTGTAGCTGCGCTGCTAACCGCAAGGACAGCCTCTTTTAGGAGCAGCTGTCTCTGCACCGGAACAATGATGAATTGCTCCGGTGTAAAGTTTCCGTCACTGCGACTTGGATACTTAAGTATGCCTCGCAGCGGGATGATTACTTAATCATCGGGGTCCATACGGCCCCCCGATGATGAATAGGCTCCAGAGTCTTCATCAAACACCCATCTACCACCTGCTATTATGCTGTATATTTTAAAATGCCCATTTACTAGAAAAATTTCCAGGTAGTAGATTAACAAGTGTTCTGAACAATTATCATTTAGTGTATGTACATAAATCAGTCAATGCACAAAACTATAAAAAAAACAACAGTTGTAATTTTTGGATTTGATCTTTCATGCATGTTGGATCTGTCACACCATTGTTCTACAGAATTTTTTAAAATCCTCCTAGTGTATGGTAATTATCGTTGGGATGAGAACAATGCTCCCTATAGTTTGTACTACATATAAAACTTCACACTTGGTGGGTGTGAGTACAATTAGCCCTTCTTACTGGTACTTTCAAATCATTTAAATTTTGAAGATAAATTTCTCAATGTATGGAGTCACTTCATATTGACTGATATCATGGTTGGGTGTGAGATTAACTGCTATCTATAAATACAGGAAAGAAAATAACATATTTCTCTGTCTTAATTTGCAAATTAGTACAAGTGCCATATAATGATGTAACAAAATGTATGCAACAATGCTGTATTTAAATTACGCTAAATAATAATGCCTATAAATATTATTTTAAAAAGATGTTTCTCTATCATAGGGAATTCTAGACAAGGATTATATGTTTATGTATTTAAAGTGATTGTCTTTATATGGAGCAGTTCATGGATGATTGATTGAATTTCACCAGCTACAAGGTTAGTCTCAAAATCAGTTGTTTGCACAAGAACATCTAAAAATAGCAGTATAAATACACTGGTCTGGACAAAAGATGCAGGATCAGCTGTTTCATTGTGGCAGCCTTTAAACCTGCCAAACAAAACATTCATTTCCTACTGGGAAGACTCTTGTAAAGAACAGTTTCATGCTTGGATTATACAGTAAGGAAACTCACAAAAGAGCAACAAGCATACATCTATGGGCCTGAGTCATCATGGAGCGCAGTTGCTAATGCGCATACAATCAGCTGATTGTTGCGTTCTACGCATGCATATGAATCGCAGTGTGCGTGTGCGAGCCGGCCACTGAGATCAGGACTGTGATCACAGCGGCTACGCAGACCCATCGCAGAGTGTTTGACAGGAAGTGCCGTTTGTGGGTGGTGACGTGGGGGTGGTCGGGGAAACGCAGGAGTGTCAGCGCATTGGAATGCCGTTGCATTGGCGTGCATAAATTTGCCACTGCGATACCGTACGCAGCCTGATGCCTCATAGCGTGATGAGGTTACCAATTTCTGAGTAAGGTCAGAGCTTGTGCAAGTATGCGTGAAGCTGCGATGGTACTCGATTGTACCGATGTTTTTGCAGTTGTGCGAAACATTAGGGATGTGTGTAAGGTGAAGTGGGCGTCCTTATGTAGTGCAGTGGTGCCATTGCGATTGCAAAGGATTAGCATCCTATCATAGTTGAACTGCGTGCGTAATTGCTTTTGCATTCGCAGTTGCGTTCCATAGTGAATCAGGCCCTATATTACTATCTTATGTAATAGCAAATTCACCACCAAATGTTATATTTTTTTAATTTTATAATTTAATACAATATTTTTTAGGATGAGGAGATGTATGTGAAAATACGTAATTTATATAATGGTATAGCTGGGTACACACACAAAGATTTTCTGTCCAACCATCCAAATAGTTGATTGGTTGGAATGAAAATCTGGTAACGTAAGGGAGTAACCGATGATCAGCAATTTGCTCCTAAATGCCAGAAAACAGATGAAAATGGTCGTCAAAGTTTGTTAAATGCTTGATCTAAACAATTTGTTCAAACAACAGTTTTTGTCTATTTTCCAGCATTTGGGAGAAAATTGCTGATTGTCATTTGCTGTCATACCTTACCAGATTTTCATTCCAACCAATCAATTAGTTGGATGGTTGGACAGAAAATCTTTACGTGTGTATGCACCTTAAGTGGTAGAAAACTACTTTGTTAAAGTCAAAGGCTACACCTCTCATCTATGAAGGCAACATCCTGATCCTACTAGCCACGACCCTTTAAGATGTGACTACAATGACAAAAAATGTTATGTCACTCCCATTTTACCTGCCAAATGAAAGGTAATATTTAAAAATATGTACTTATCACACCTAAATGTTCTTTAGGTACTGATATATATCAAGTTACAGAATATATTGTCCAATTTTTACATTTTTCTCCTAAAATAATGCTCAGGTTAGTTTAATTTATTTGTCAAATTAATAATGAGTATGAAGGGACATCCTGGCTGGATTTATAATAAGTGTCAGTGAACAGTTGATGTTTTAATCAATTTGTTATAAGTAGAGCCCGAACATCGCTATTCCGAGTCGGATCCGAGTCCGGCTTGGGGTTTCCCACCTGACTTGGATCCTAAAACGAGGCAAAACGTCATCCTCCCGATGTCGGATTCTCACGGGATTTGGGTTCAATAAAGGTCCCGGTGATTGGAGCGCTTTTTCACTCTAGCAGTGGCTCTTGTTCTATGTCCAACCAGGGGCTGCTGTGTCCTCCAGGGGCTGCTGTGTCCATCCAGGGGCTACTGGCTGTGTCCATCCATGGCAGGGGCTGCTGTGTCCATCCAGGGCAGCAGCTGCTGTGTTCATCCAGGGGCAGCTGTGTTCATCCAGGGGCAGGGGCTACTGTGTCCATCCAGGGGCTGCTGTGTACATCCAGGGGCAGAGGCTGCTGTGTCCATCTAGGGTCTGCTGTGTCCATCCAGGGACTGCTGGCCGTGTCCATCTAGGGGCTGCTGTGTCTATCTTTGGGCTGCTGGCTGTGTCCATCCAGGAGCTCTGCTGTGTCTGTCCAGGGGCTCTGCTGTGTCCGTCCAGGGGCTCTGCTCAAGTGTAAAAAAAAAAAAGTTAAAAATATAAGTTAAAATATATATATTTTTTGTGCTGTACCCCAGTGTAATATTCATACAAATACTGTGACGCTGCAGGCCATACCGCAGTGTAATATTCATACAAGTATTGTGACGCTGCAGGCCATACCGCAGTGTAATATTCATATTCCACTTCACTAGAATAGCAATTCCCAGCCTGTACAGGGACGTTAAACAAAAAACTTAATTAGTGTCCTCTAAAATGCTGTTGTACCCACTGTCCACTTAACCACAGATATGTGGACAAGCGGAACAGGGCAAATTAAAGATTACATGACTGTAACAGCCCACTGGGTAGGTGTATTGCCTTCAGTGGCACCAACAGCAGCAGCAGCATCTAATAAAAAACAGCAGCTCATTCAGAGGCAGGCTACTCTGTGTATCACAGGTCTCACTAAAAGGAATACAACTGACAAGCTCTTAGAAAAACTCAGGGAAGTCATTGCAAAATGGCTTAACCAGCTTGGACTCTCCTCTGGATTTGTCATTTCTAACAATGCCACCAATATTGTGAGAGTATTACAGCTGGGTGAATACCAACACATCCCTTATTCTGCTCACACAATCAACTTGGTGGTGCAATTTTTTTTTAAAATGACAGGGCCGTGCAGGAGATGCTCAGTGTGGCCTGAAAAATTTCTGGACATTTTCACCATTTGGCAGCTGCATGTAGAAGATTGCATTGAATTTGAGAAAGAAAGAAAGAAATAAACAAAGAAAGAAAGAAGTAGAAACAAGGTGAATTTCCAGTCTCTATATGCTTCAACGGATGGAGGAACAGCAAAAAAGCCATCCAAAGCTGCTCAACGACCTATGACATAGGAAGAGGAGGGGGAATGTATCTTACTCAAGCTCAGTGGAGACAGCTTGTGCAAGGTGCTGAAACCCTTCAAAGTAGTCACCTGTGAAGTGAGTTCAGACACAGGTGCAAGCTTGAGTCAGGAAATTCCCCTAATTAGACTGTTGGAAGAGCAGTTTGAGAAACTGAAGGATGAGCTGAAATGAAGCGATTCCGCTAAGTATGTCGGACTTGTAGAAAAAGTCCTTTATTTGCTTCGCCAGGATCCAAGGGTTGTGAGGATATTCCAATTGGATCAATACATTTTGGTGACCGTGCTTGATCCTGGGTTTAAGTCATACGTTGTGTCTTTCTTCCCAACGGACACAAATCTGAAGAGATGCAAACAGCTGTTGGTAAGTAAATTGTCAGCTCAAGCGGCACATGATGCAGCAATAAAAAACTAAACTTTCCCAAAAGACCCACTGGTGATGCAGATGAGTCAACACAACCACATTTTGACATCTGGTTGGGTCTAAAAGAATTTCCTACAATAAATGACACCACTACTGTGACTCCATCTGATATGGTCACCATTCAAAGAATGGTTGGAGACTATTTTAATGATAGCATCTAATTAGGCATGTCAGACAGTCCGTTTGACTACTGGCAGGAAACTGGCTTTGCTCTACTTGAGCTGCTCACCCTCCAGTGTGTACTCAAAGAGTTTTCAGCACAGCCGGGTACCTTGTCAGCGATCGGCGTAGGAGGCTAGTTCCTCAAAATGTGGAAGAGATGATGTTCATAAAAATGAACTACAAATTCCACGAGGAAGACCTTTACCGCTAACTACGTGCAAAAAATACAGAGGCACCTGAGGCTGTAATGGTGGATTCCGGCGGGGATGAATTAATATTGTGTGAAGATGATGTACACACTTATGAGGGTGAGGAATCAGATGATGATGGCAACAACATTTTGCCTCTGTAAAGCCAGTTTGTGCACTTAGAGATAATTGCCAGCAATGTCAGCTGCCCATTAGTAAGCGCTGTTTGGGGCATTGTTGACTGTCTTTTTGCATAGATGACAAACATTTTTTATAATTTATTAAACTGCCATTGTATCTGCCACTCTTGCTTCCTAGATGTGACATGTTGGAAGTCGCACTGCCATAGCTGCTGAAATGTTGTACATGCGGTTGATTAATCACAAAAATTACCAGAAATTGTTATGGCCACAGACAGCATCCCCTGTATGCCCCTTTCCTTTATAGAAAAAATTCTAAACCAACAAGTTCATTGTGTGGGCAAAACATGGTAAATTTTCAAATCTACCCAGTTATTTTAATTGCCCCCCCCCCAACCCCAACCGGTTGCTCCAGGACCCTGGTGAATTGATAGGCTGTTATAAATAACGGTTCAGGTCAATAAACGCCTGTCTCCTTTGTATGTAGGTGACTCTAAGCTGAATAACTGGATAATGTAGATGGTGGGTGTCATGTGAGAGACCAGAAATATGAGCAGCAGCACAGAGAATCTTCCTGCCAGGATCTGTGCAATAAAGTACAAAAACATTTAATATAAAAATAAGAAAAGACATAAACTACGCTTAGGGCCTGATTCAGACACGGTCCCAAGGCTGCGTTCACATGCAGCCTGTCGATGTTGCAATCTGCACATACGTACAAGATGCAGTGCAAGTGCGCGAACACGTCACTGCGATCGGGAAGCGATCGCAGGCAGTACAGAGACGCTCCGCAAGCATGAGTGACAGGGCGTGCCGTTTGTGGGTGGTGACAGGGGGTGGTCGATGGTAACAGGGGTGTGGTGGTGCAAATGCAGGCGTGTCTATGCATTGGAACGCCATTTCAGGGGCTTGCATAATTTAGACGCATCGTCAGCATACACGTCACATGCGTGAATTAAATACAGCAGCACTCGCAGTGCTTGCGGTAGGGTATGGTCAGCCACAAGTGGTGCATATGGGTCCGATATCAGCCGATGTTACCGATTGTTTAATACACTTCCTGGAGATGACTTATGTTACTAAGGAAAAGTGGGCGTCTTGTGTCAGGCTGGTGGGTGTCTAATTTCATACCGTGATCATAGGGAAAAATGTAATGGGCGTGCTAATGTCTTGCTAGCGATCGCGGGATTTGCATACTTTGGCTGCAGACGGCTGCGTGCGAACGCAGCCTTGCAACTGGGTCTGAATCATAAAATTAGTGAAAAACATGGACTGCACATAAAAACCATGAACAGTGATATTTTTGAAAGACAAATACTATTACTAATAGAATAGAAATATATAAAATGGACCAGAACTATGTACTACCACTATAATGCAGTTCACATTACCATACATACATTAAAAAAGGAAATAAAATAAAATACAATACAATTTAGTTGGTAATAGAGAACGGTCTTCTGGTATGCCAAAAAAGTAATGAGTTCTTATATGTGCTAATGAAGCACTACATGTGGATCTCCAATTGCGAATGGGCATTTAAAAGGCTTCTAGTGTGGATTTTAAATTTGTGCTTTTGGATGTATTTGCACTGGATATAAATATCTCCACAAAAAGTTTCAGTTTTTAACAAGTAATAGCAGCAGCAGTCTTGGAATAATAGTACCTGTGTATGAGGTGAAGCCTGGTACCTGTGCTGGCATCCCAGTATAGGAATCAAATTTCTCACACAGTAGCACTTAGAAGGTCCCGGGACCTCACTTGTTATTTCATCTGTGTGACGTAAGTTCCAGCGGCTGATGAAATAGTGGCTTACCGAGTAAATTTCGGGCTCGTGCTGCCGCTGCAGCTGTATTCAGCTCAGTATTTAGTCAAACGGCTGGTATAACAGGGATAATGCAGCGTAGTTCAGATCTAGCAGTGCCGTTGAGAATAAATTCACCTCCGTGTGTCACAGGCTCCGTTCTCTGGGCGCAGCAGATGTAATCTCCTGGTATCAGACTGCTGGTAGGTTAGAACAGCGGGTAATAGCGTCTGTGGTGTAAATCTAAAAATTAGTTTTGCATATTGGTCACATACATACATATTTACATGGTACATACCATGCATAAAGCATGAGGTAATTCAGCCGGTGAGGTACAGTCTCCTTTCCTCTAATGTAAATAGCAAAGTCTTGGACCCATTATCCCTAACAACCTCCCTGATCACAAAATAAATGTCTGTTTACAGTGTGTACTATTTAGTAGCACCTCCACAAACAAGGCCACCGAATTTCTTGTAGATGTATAAAAACCACCTCCAGATCAAACATGTCTTTCAGGAACTGAAGAACTTGATCCTACATACATTTGCTTCAGAATCAAAACATTAAAATAAACACAAACTATTCAATCCTTCCGTCCTTTCCCTGTCTTCAGTCCATAAACATATTCCAACTCCCTCGGGCCTCTGACTTAGTTCTTGATTAATGAAAACATTCTTGGTTTTTAAACTGCCCAAGGGGTCGTATAGTTTATTAAACAGCCATCCTGTTTACCACTGTGACATGTTGGAAGCTGAAATGCCACATGTTAGTGCCACCCACTGCTGTGGCTTAGCTTAGTCAGCCAGCTAGCTCGATGCAATCTTTTGGCCTAAACTGGATGAAATCATTATTGTGAGCTGTGAGGTGGTCAAAATTGACTGGAAATGACTGGAAATAAATGGTATTGAGGTTAATAATACTGTATGAACAAAAACAAGCCCAAATTATGTGATTTCAGCTATTTTTATGATTTTTTTGTAAAAATACAAATCCAAAACCATAACACATAAGGGTGGTTATGGCAAAACCAAATCCAGATCCAAAACACGAAGGAGATACAGATCCAAAACCAAAACACAGGTGTTGGCGACTCGGCGTACATCTCTAGTTATAAGTGCATCTAGAAATGAACTTTTGTGTAAAAGTACATCTGCATGGTGATTAACGCATCTCATAGACAGAATAGGATAAGACCCATCTCCAGCACTTCAGATAAGGTGGGAAATTCAAGTCCAATGGCAGACGCAAAATTACAGTGCGCACTCTTGGAAAATGGGAACATCGCTCTAAGAAAGTGTATGCTCCATTCATATGCAGAGCAACAACAAATGGGTACTGTGTGCACAGCCACTGTAATGCTAGGCAATAAATGGGTGTTTGAGGGATGGGTTTGTGGGGTAACACCTCAAATGCACTGGCCAAGATCCCTGGAGTGTTGCCATGTCCCACATGGTGCAGTCATGACCCATCATGATTTGGCCACACTCACTGTTCTGATGTCTGGAGCTCTAAAGTTGAGAGGTACTTTCCTATAGATCACACAAAAAAGTGGGATCATTTGGATGAGAACATGTACAACTGGAATGTGTGCTTACAGATTGTGCAAGCGTATTATAATTAGCAGACAGCTGCTCTGAAGGGATTGAGCACTGGCAGCACTATTACCATACTTGCCTACCCTCCCGATTTGGTCGGGAGCCTCCCGAAAATCGGGTGCCGATCCCAACCTCCCAGGAAGGCAGGCAAGCCTCCCGGCTGCCGCCCACCCCTCCTATCCCCCCTGCAATTACCTCTGAATCCCCCGCAGTGGGGGGGGGCGGTGACGCGATTCACGCTGAATCACGTCATTATGGCCCAGTCCCCTGCTTCACAAAGCCTGTAATATCGGTATTGTGTAGCGGGGTCAGGGCCAAAATGACGCAATCGTGTGGCTCCGCCCTCCCGCCCACAAATACTCACAGCCTGGCCAGCTCTGCCTCCTTGAGCTGGCCATGCCCCCCTGTCATGCCGATCTGGCTGCTCCCTCCTGGAAGGGGCAGCCAGAAAGTCGGCAAGCCTGACTATTACAACTCGTAAAGGAGTAATCTGAGTTCTCTTCAATTCTCTCTCCACAGCATTTGCAATTCCCAACACTAAATAAATGAGGCTATTATGTTACATGTATATACATTGCAAGCCAGTAGTGACCAACAGTGCTGTCAAAGCAGGATTTTCTTGCTCTCACTGTACTCTATATGCATCCTATGTCAATCAGGTTAGACATGTCTGATGCTTCTTAGGCCCCTATTTAAAATAAAATTTAGACATAAGCATGATTATATTATTGTTGCTAACCATGGCAATAAAATCACTTACCACCACAATTTATCATTAAAATACAATGGGCTCGATTCAATTCAGCGCGATGCTGAAAAGCCCCAGGAGGTAGCTTCCGGAGCTATTGAATTCACCCCGCTGTTTGGTCCGACCCCTGAGGGTGCGAGGAGAAATCCGACAAAAGTGCTGGCCGTTTGGCGGTTTTCCTGCTTAGCCAACAGCCGCGCGGTTGGCACTTGGTTGGAGAATTCCGATTCTCGCGACTAAACACCCATGTTAAGTCACGAGAAACCGGCATTCTTCGACATAAATATCAACTGTCGGACCAAACAGCGAGGTGAATTGAATAGCTCTAGAAGCTATTCTGCATTGCGCTGAATTGAATCGAGCCCAATGAAAAGCAGATCAGTGCTTTGGCAATTCTTAAATTGAGTTACTGATTTGCCAGACTAGTCTCTGCATCAGTGAGCCAGCTCGCAAAGTAATACTGAGCCCAGATTTTACCCATTTAGTGTCACTATTAATAATAATAAACACTTTAAACACAAATACAAAATACAAAATGTTGCAAAAATGAATGAATGAACTGTGAATGTTTTAGGATAGTGATAGGCAGGGGCGTAACTGGGTGTTTGAAGGCCCAATCACAAAAGTTTGTAAGGGCCCCTATGCGCCACCCAATGGTGAAAAATGAATATAACATATATAACTTTGGCATAGAAGATGGGTCCCCCTCAGCTCTGGGCCCTATAGCAGCTGCTCCCCTTGCACATATGGTAGTTACGGGTTGGGTATCAAATACCGGCAGTTGGGATGCCAGCTGTCAAAATACTGACAGTGGCGTCCCGAAGCTCAGTATCCCGACAGGGGTACGTAACTATACTAACGCTCACCCCTTCACCCCCTATCCCTACTTTCTTACACCCTAACCCACCCCACCCTGCACCCTAACCCTCCTGTTAATGCCTAAACCTAACACTCCCCCCTTGGTGCCTGAACCTAACCCTCCTCCCTTAGTGCCTGACTCTAACTCCCCCCCAGTGGTTCCTACACCTATCCCCCCCGGTCCGTAACCTAACCCTAACCTCCCTCCCCCCGGAACCTAACCCTAAGCCGGTGATGCCTAAACCTAACCCTCTAACCCGGCCCCACTATACTTACATTCGGGATGCCAGCTGTCGGGATTCCGGCATCAGTATCTAAACTGGCACCGGGATTGCTTGTTTAGTCCCGGGTAGGGATACCAACACCGGGATTTCAACAGCTAGCATCCCGTCCGTTGGCATGGTAACTAAATCCCGGTAGTTACGCCCATGGCGATAGGTATTATCACTATCCTGTGATGAATGAAAGCAACATGAGACACTAAAATACAGTCAATTAAGACTGGAAAACACTCGCTGACAATGTGTTGTGTACATACAGAAGGTACTGTATGATTCTATGTTCTATGCCCTAAGACTTAAGTATTGAACTAATGATCATTTTCTCAACAGGGTGATACATTTCTAAACTGGAATTTCCTTAATGAAAGAAACTTGGAGTAAATGGAAAGCATGTGTTTGTTAATGTTATACCATGAATATATTTTTAATGTTGATTTACAAAGTTATTATATTGTGCAGACCAATTTACTCTCCTGTGTCTATTAAGTGAAAGATGACATGCTGGACAATTCTATGCTGCTGACAGTCTGCATTCCTTCAGGCATTCATGTATAACAGAGAAAGACGTGGGATCATTCTTTAGTCTTACAAATTGCTGCAATTAAGTTTTTCAATTATTATCTTATGTTTGTAAAAACAAATTGTCTGCCCTTACTTAACTTATCATCCAAAGGCATTCTAGCTCACTTAAAATAAGCCAGTAGTAATTGCTGAATGAATCAATAAGTGGATACAAATACTTCATAACGTTCATTGACGATACTACAAGAATGACACACATAGGGGTATATTTACTACAGTGCGGGTTTTTAGAAGTGGAGTTGTTGCCCATAGCAACCAATCTGATTCTAGCTATTATGAAGGTGCTCAATAAATGATAAGTAAAATCTGATTGGTTGCTATGGGCAACATCTCCACTTCTAAAAACCCACACTTTAGTAAATATACCCCATATACTTTATTAAAGAGAAGACTGAAGTAGTGAAAAAGATATCAGACTACAAAAGACTAGTCACAGACTAAAGGTCTTGAGATCTGACAATGGTGGAGAATATTTGAACAAAGATGTGCAATTCTTTCTAAAGGAGTATGGATTTGAGCATCAATTGGCCATCGCCAACACACCTGAACAAAAATGGTGTGAGTGTGCGAAGTGCACATTAGTGGAGAAAGCCAGATGCATGCTGAAGGACGCAGGCCTGAACAAGCAAGCAGTGTCCACAACAATTTATTTGAAAAATTGTGCCCCCACACCAATTGAAGTGTGGTCAAGAAGAAAACAAAATGTAAAGCATCTCAGAGTTTTTAGAAGTGCTGCCTATGTACACATTTTCAAAGTCCATGAAGTGTATCATGCTTGTTCATTTCCATGAAAGTAAGGGGTACAGACTCTGGAATCCAAGTACTAGAAAGCTTTGTCAAGTCAATAGATGTCATCAGTGTTGGACTAGTGCATGAAGGGCCCACCGGGGGAATGCAGTGATAGGGGCCCATACTTGGATGTGTGGCCAAACTTCACAGAGGCTTGGCTAACCATTAGAGTAAATACTGCTAGTACATGCAAGATAATGTATCAGATTAATAACAACAATGCATTGTAGAAAATACACCATAGTCCTGGGCAGTATAATGTAACATATGTAGAATTCAAGTGCACAATCTGGAACCTAATCCCTAGAGTAAGGGGTGGGCCCTCCAGCAGTGGGGCCCACCGGGGGTTTCCCCTGCACCCCTGTGGGCCAGTCCGACTCTTGATGTCATATTTAAGGAAACAGCACAAATTAATGATAGGCTGGAACCTGAAACGCAGAACAAGTATGTGTCACTGCCGGCTGTAGACATATCTGAACCAGAGGCCACCCATGTGGACATCCAATCACAGAAAATAACTTCTGCGAGATCAAATATTGTAAAACCCCCGAGAAGATACAATGAGGAATTTGCAAATATTATGTTCAGTGAACCTCTAAATAACTGAGAACCAAAGTCAAGAGATGACTGGTGTGAATGGAAGTCCAAAATCTAGTTTCTCAAGTGTGGAAGACATCAACAATGTTGAGAGTAACAGCAGTCGTGAGTTTGTGAGGAAAGAAACTGTTGCTATGGTCCGCACAGTCAGTGAGAGGAGTCTGGCTGATGTCCCTACCAAGAAATGTGGACTACAATTGTTTGAAATGTTGATAATTTCCTGCTTGACTAACCCTCAATTTTTTACAGGTTGCTACAAGAATGCTAAATGTAAATGTTTGTGTAACATGGAGAAGCTTGTAATGAGGGAGGTGTTGAAGCCAGGAGAGCACTACTGTACAGTCTCCATATTGGCTACTTTAGAGAGGCTGCATTCCCTAACCAAGATGGCCACCATCTGTACTTCTGTGCAAAGGTGGCTCCATCTTGTCACTGTGTTACAGAGCCGCAGTGGATCCACTAAGCTTAGTGAGACCCTGCAATATACTGCATCCACAGCATTGTTCACTGCTTGCATCCTGCCCTGCTTCCAACATACAGTTACTGGCTGGAGGTCTGTATGCTCTGCTCAAGCTCTGCTCCATGCTGAACGTCTGTTACAATGCATAACTGTGAGCATGTGTTCACTGCCTGCTGGGATGATGTCACACCTCCCAGCATTCCCTGCACACCAGTGAGGCACTGTGGATGAAGGATCTGTACTCGAGATTCAGCAAAGAAGTATAAAGAACAGATAGACGGACAACTGACTGAAGGTGATCTGTACTTTCAGTCACTGTCTAGTGATACTGAAGTACCAGTGCTAGCATAAAATCATAATTTAAAGAAAAATAAATTTAAATAATTGATGACATTAAGCACCCCCTCTGGGCAGCACTAAGCAAGCCCGCTCTGGTGGAGCGCTACCGAGAGACTTGTCTATAGAAGCTATGGGGGATCCCTTCAAACTGTAGCTACTCGTTTGGGAAGAATGTTATATATCCCAATTTTAAAATCAGGAATATTGTGACATATGCCCTATATACATTAACTAATTATGAGAAAAGCATTGCGAAAGATACTGTCTTAAGCCACATATCCACTATGCGATGTTACTGAGCGATTGCACAATTACGACATTGTGCACAAATCGGGCACTTTTATGTCGGAAACGACCAGCAATGCGCGCTCCTACTGATTGTTTCCGACATCAATTATCTACTGCATCAATTATCTACTGAGCATGCTGGTCAATCTGCTGATAATGGCAGATTGCCCATGTTCAGAGATGATTGTTGTGCCTACACTGAACAATCAATCGTTCAGTGTAAGTGTCAGCTTTCGGCCTAGGATTGGCCGTTACTCACCACAGCGCCGGATTCCCCTGATCCCTCAGGTGGTCAGACATCAGGTGCGGCGGCGAGTGACGCGCTGAGCATTATACTCAGAGCCATGTCGACATCCATGAGCTGCGCCTTGGTTGCTGCGGTTGCCATCATTGACGCAGCCACATCACCTGACTAACCTTTACCCAATGGTAGCATGGTGGTGGTCAGCTGATGCTATCCACCAATGATCGGCTACCTTAGGGTATAACGCCAGTCTCTGGACAGAAGGAAGTTGCCTGTGCAACATTGTCGCTACCTTGTGTATACTTGCTGTTAACCCGTTCTGGGTTCCCTACGAGATCTCTTCGAGTATCCAGTGTCAACTCCTTGTGCAACAGTGCGTCCGAATATCTCGTCAACGTTTGATATACGTGGATGAGCAGATCATATATACAAGCCCCACGCCTCCGGCTTCTTTCTCCTCCAGGGACCTCAGTTTCCATCCCCTCAGTAGGGGATCCCGTTAAGCCAAACTTGACAGTAGGCACTGCAGGGGGAAGGGGAACAACAGTACGATTACGATGTCTTAATCGTACTGTTCATAGGCAAACGCAGGGGGGGGTTTCCGTCTGTCTGGAAACCCCCCTCCCCAGCCCACACCATGACCACAGTAGAAATAGTAATATAATAGAATATTGCTAGTGTTGCATGTTCTTCTCAGTATCACAAATGAAATAATTAGCACCACCTGTGGATCTTTTAACATGTATCAGACAGTAATAAATAACCTGTGCACCAATTAGGAGATCTGGAAAACATGCACTATTAGGGATGCACTGCTATAGAGCCCAATATGTACATATATGTCCAGGGCAGTGCTAGGTTCTTCTGCTGCTCCTTCAGGCTCCCGGACTTGCTCCAGTAGTCTGGAATGGTGCCCACATTTAAAATAAAAACATTCAGCTCAGGAAGGATGGCTGCCGCATCTAATGGCTTACTGTGATCGCTGGCCCTGTATATGCTGGAATTATGATACACAATACTCTTTGTATGATGCATAATAAAATTGGTTGAGTACAAATTCTGCTCTCTTCATGGACTGGCCACACTCACTCTAAAATCAAGCATTTGGAAACCCCCCTCTAGAAATCCTGCGTTTGCCACTGCTGTTGTGCCGGTATCTGATATGGATACATGGCTTTACATGCCCCTGTTTATGGACTATTTCCTCAGAAGCAGGTGAAAATGAAAATTTCATATGTTTTTGTAGAAATTAAGTTTTCGAGCCATTCATCAAAAAGGCAATGCAAGAGATATCACAGATATCTCCTGCTTACCTTTCTCTCCCGGAATGGCCCGCTGTCCCCATATACTAGTATCACAAATATCTCCTGCTTACCTTTCTCTCCCGGAATGGCCCGCTGTCCCCATATACTAGTATGGGGACAGAAGTAATCAAGCTCCGCAATATTTTCTGAGCTTGACTGTAAGAGCATTCGCTATCTCCTCCTCTCCGCCGGGTTGCGAAGAGGGATCCTTTCAGATCCCTCCGCCCCTGTCCAGCTCCTTCTGCTGGATGCCGGGGATTTTGTGCGCCTGTGTGACCTGTAGGTCACGCATGCGCACTAGTTTCACTGCTCCGAAAGGAGCTGTGAAAAGATTCGGGGAGACAGATGATTATTGCATCAGCTTCTCCGCGCCGGAGCAATGATGAATTGCTCCGGTGCTTGCGTCGAGTTAGAATGTTAGGTCGGCGGGGCTATTTTTCTGGAAAAATAGGTTCAGGAACTGTGGGTGGAGCTACTGGGGATGGAGCTATATAAGAATAATTATAGATATTATATATACATATATATATATATATATATATATATATATATATATATACTTATATATAGTATTTAGAAAACAAGGCACTCAAAAGGGACTTGAAAAATAAACCTTATCTTATGTAAAATACATTTTGGCCCAGGACATCATGTCATAATTAATGAGAGGTTCAGGAGCTGAGGACCCGATTCAGACCCGCTCGCTAGATGCGTTCACACACTGCCAAAGTATGCAAATCCCGTGATCGCACAGCAAGACATTAGCACACCCATTATGTCTTGGCGTGTGATCGCGGTGTGTATGCAGACGCCCACCAGCCTGTCTTAAGACACCCACTTTCCCTTCACAATACACATCATCTCCAGGAAGTGTATGCAACAATCAGTAGCATCAAGAACCATCGGAGGCATACGCAGCACTTGTGGCAGACCATACCCTACAGCAAGCACTGCGAGTGCTTCAGTGTAAAATTCAGCCAAGTGACGTGTACTATGACGCTGCGTCTTAATTATGCACGCCTCTGAAATGGCGTTAAGATGCTCAGGCATGCCTGCGTTCGCACCACTACTTCCCCGTTTCCACCGACCAACCCCTGTCACCACCCACAAACGCCTCGACCAGGCAAGCTAGCGAGGCGGCTATGCACAAGTTGCGATCGCCTGGTGATCGCATGGACTGGTTCACGTACATGCACTGTGATACATATGCATGCGCACATTGCAAACATCGGCAGGCTTTGTGCAAACCCATCCTAGCGAGCGGGTCTGAATTGGGCCCAGAGTTCCTGCTTGTTCCTACTGTACAATAGCACTGATTATCGAGGTAAGTCCGAACACCGATAATTAACATAATGCACAGAGGGCCTGATTCAGAGCCGCTCGTAAGCGGCCGCTCGTTCGTTCCGAGCGATGTTTGCCCAACTGCGCATGCGTACGGATCATAATACGCAGGCGCGAACCAGTCAGTGCAGCCGAAAATCGTTTGTTCGCTAAATAGCGAATGCCTGCTAATATGAGTGACAGGGGAAGGTGCTTGAAAACGGGGAGTGGAGATCAGAACGCAGGCGTGCTTAAAGGTCAAAACGGGCATTTTATGGGTGTGCATAATTAATACAGCAGCATCACTGACCACTTCACTGGGTTATTTTATAGTCAGAACTGCTCGCAAATTTGTGGTAGGAAAAACCAACCACAAGAATAGCGAGCAGTTCATATGCTGGTCGATGTACTCGATTAATCTAATAAATAGCGGACATGACGTAGAATGCGAGCGGCCAGGGGGCGTAGTTATCCAAAAAACGACCGCAAGTTTTGTTCGCTCGTTCAGACATAGAGGTGTGAACAGACCGCAAAGAGCGAACGGTTCATTTGTATAGCCACCCCTTTTTTTGGAACGAACGACCGCAAATAACGACCGGCTCTGAATCAGGCCCCGAGCCTATAGAAATGTATATTGTATTATTTTGCACTGTATTTCTGAACCTTCCCAATGCATTACATGAAAATATATAATTGTTTTTGGAGTCAATTATTGGACATTTTCAATTTCAAAGAAAGCTGTTGAAAATAAAATGGAGAATCCTACAGTATATGGAGAATTTTCTAGCACAGGAAAATTGATCTTTGCATCTCAGATGTTGAGTAACAGCTGTGCGTGTAACTCAGTGTATGGTTGGAGACTGTTATTGGCACCTGCTGAGGGGAAGGCAAACAGGAAATAAATAGAGCCTTCACCTTGCAGGTGCTACAGAGTCCTCTATGCTGTTTACAAACATTTACATTTTTCTTTGTCATTTACATACTGTACGTATGTTTAGCTAAAGGCCAGCTGATGTAAATGATGCTGTAAGTGAAGGCTGTGTTTTTAGTCTATTCTCACTCTTTCCTTGGGGCATGCTTGCAGGGGTGTATCTAGGGACCCGAGCGCCCCTGGCAAGGTAATGGACTGGCGCCCCCCTCCCCCCATAATTTCAGGAAGTGCCCCCAGTAGTAGTCCCCTCTATGCAGTGCCCCCAGTAGTAGTCCCCACTATGCAGTGCCCGCAGTAGTAGTCCCCCCTATACATTGCCCACAGTAGTAGTAGACCCTATACAGTGCCTCCAGTAGCAGCCATCCCCCCCATAATGTGTCCCCAGTAGCGCCCCCCCTATACAGTGCCACCAGTAGCGGCCACCCCCCATTACATGCCCCCAGTAGCGGCCCCCTTATACAGTGCCCCCTAGTAGCCACACTCCACCCTGTGCTGTGCCAGAAAAAAACACACACACAGAAAAGAAAAAAAAAAGCAACTTACCTGATCCCCGCTCCTGCCGACGTCCACTGCTGTCCACTCCTCCGGGCCCGCTCTCGCTCTGCACTAAGGGATGGGAGAGACGTCATGACGTCTCTCCGATCACCCGCTGCGGGGGGAGTCGGAAGGCGGAGCTCATGAGTGAGCTCCAGCCGGCTCTCTCCGTGGACGCAGCAGTCAATGAGAGTCTGTCTGACTCTCATTGGCTGGCTGCTATAACAAACACACAGCCGCCGCAGGCGGTTGTGTGTGCTTGTTAATGTGTAGGGCAGACTGCTCTCACTGCGGTCTGCCCTACACTTGTGGGGCCCGGGGGACTAGCGGGGCTAGTTCAAGCCCCTGGGGTAGTCCACCCATTGGCTGCTGGTGGCACCTCCAGGACGGCGCCCGTTCCTTTGGCCGGCGCCCCTGGCGAGTGCCATCCTGGTCAATGTGTAGATACACCCCTGCATGCTTGTTTAGCTCATAAAGGTGCTCAATCGCCTGAAAACGGCTTTTTCTTTTTTCAAAGGATTGATGCATTTTTGAACATTAGGGGTTTATACAAGGGTATATTGCAGCAAATATCTGAGAGTTGGCCCCGTTAGCTAACAGTATCTTTAGTCTTAGCCTATTGTAGCCTATGGGGTATATATATATATATATATATATACTGAATTTTTTTTTTTTGGAGAGAGGTTCAATTCAGGTGTGTTCGTTTTTTGGGAAAACCGAACTGCACATATCTAGTAATTAGTGGCACACATGCCTGGCATTTAGTAAGAATTCCACAGTACTGTGGTATCTACTCTGAGCTCGTATTCTCAGTGTTGTCTAAGATTTCACATGCTACATCAGATCCTCTGTGTGTTACATTGTAAATGCGCAGGTCATCTTGTGCAACCAAACTTGCCCAGGGCATTTGATGCACATGTGAACTCATATGCATGTTGGGCAACAGTTTTTGATTACAAAGAAATCTTTTGAAAAAAAAATGGAGAATGTTATATGCAGGTTTTTCTACATCGGAATTTAAAGATTCCCCATTCCACCAATCTGCGCTGATCATTTTCAGCAAATCGCAGATCTGCCAATCTTGAAAGGCTGATAATTTGATTAGTAACGGTCGGCAAATCGTCCCCATACACTACCAATCTACAGTATAGCCCCGTTTAATCGCTGTAATTAAACATGTTGGACAACCTGATTTAGTAATTCTGTTCACTTTTGATCAGAATCGGCAATCGGTGAACCCCATTCATAGCCAATTTTTTGGGACAATCATCTTCAAAACACCAAATTGCCCCAATTAATCACGTGTCAGGGGCGTTTAAATTGAGTAAAAGCATTGCGTGCAAATTAGGGCAACAATATTATTCACATCATTCACTTTAATTCTCAAAGAAATTCACCAGGACAGCTGAGCTATATGTATGTGCCTGGAGAGGGAACAGGACACAGTAACATGGATCACCTGATTGGGAATAAAGACAGTCATGAAATGAACATCAAGAGTCATGACCAGGAGTATGTCATGCTCCTCCCTCTGGGCATCATATGTTGTACCCTGTCCTTGGTGCTTCTCCCTCTGGGCGTCATTTGTTGTACCCTGTCCTTGGGGCTCCTCCCTCTGGGCGCCATATGTTGTACCCTGTCCTTGGTCTCCTCCCTCTGGGTGTCATATGTTGTACCCTGTCCTTGGTCTCCTTCCTCTGGGCATCATATGTTGTACCCTGTCCTTGGTGCTCCTCCCTCTGGGCATCATTTGTTGTACCCTGTCCTTGGTGCTCCTCCCTCTGGGCGTCATATGTTGTACCCTGTCCTTGGTCTCCTCCCTCTGGGCATCATATGCTGTACCCTGTCCCTTGTGCTCCTTCCTCTGGGCATCATATATTGTACCATGTCCTTGGTGCTCCTCCCTATGGGCATCATATCTTGCACCCTGTCCCTGGTGCTCCTTCCGCTGGGTGTCATATGTTGTACCCTGTCCCTGGTGCTCCTCCCTCTGGGCATCATATCTTGTACCCAAAGGAGTAGCATGGAACCATGGTGCCCGGAGAAAGTGCATGACATAGCGCCCCCTCCCTGTACTCAGCTGTGCCAGTGGGGTTTGGCCAGCTTGCGGGGGAATACTGAAGTGAAGAGAAAATCAGCATACAGTGGCAGTATCACGCTGGGCAGATTGTATTATATATTCTTATCATCTAACTTAAATTGACAGAATACATGTGCTAGAGTGAGATTCCACTGGGTGCACAGCTTATGACTGCAATGACTGCCCCAAGCAGCTGTCACTGGAGTGGGAACACCTATAGGTAGCTCCCTTCTCAGCTATGCTCCTACTTCGCAAATATACAACGCAATATTAATTAGGGATGAGCGGGTTCGGATTTCTGAAATCTGAACCCCCCCCGAGCCTCCCCGATCTGAGCCAGGAACCGAGTCCGGCTCGAGTTTTCCCGCCTGACTCGGAACTGAAATCGTGGCAAAACATCATCACCCTGCCTTCCGGATCTCGTGGGTTTTGGATTCTATAAAACGTCCACGCGTCGGCGCCATTTCTCAGTCCGGGTGTGGACAGTGAAGAGGGAGGGTGGGAGCTAGGACCTTAAAAAAACATTTAAATCATCTGAGGAGAAATGTAAACTTGCCAATATGCCATTTACGACATGGAGTGGCAAGGAACGGCTAAGGTCTTTCCCTATGTTCATGACTAGTGGTTCAGCTTCACATGACGATGGAAGCCCTCCTCCCCCTACAAAAATCAAATGAGTTAAGCTGGCAAAAGCACAGCGAAGAACTGTGCGTTCTAAGAAGATATCACAAATCCCCAAGGAGAGTCCAAGTGTGGTGGCGGTTGCAATGCCTGACCTTCCCAGCACTGGACGGGAAGAGGTGGCTCTTTCCACCATTTGCACGCCCTCTGCAAGTGCTGAAAGGGTGTCATATGTTGTACCCTGTCCCTGGTGCTCCTCCCTCTGGGTGTCATATGTTGTACCCTGTCCCTGGTTCTCCTCCCTCTGGGCGTCATATGTTGTACCCTGTCCCTGGTGCTTCTCCCTCTGGGCGTCAAATGTTGTATCCTGTCCTTGGTGCTGCACTGTGGACCTATCACTTGCCATAGCCTTAGGGCATTGTACATTCTCTCAGGTATTCAGTGGCAGCTGGAGGTGCCTGAAATAAAGTGCAGATGCCTCAAAACACTAGGGCCATGTGCCCTATTAAAGGGACGACTCTTACCCCTTGATCATAAATGTTTGCACTGTTTAAAGGTTCACTTATTAAGACTAAAAATTATCATGAATTTGGACAAATTACGTAAAATTGAACATGGACCTATGGGTCAAGGGGGGCCCTGTGTAGCACCATCTGCCCCGAGAACAGTCTCTTCCTCTGTGATCTGGCTGCCTGCAGAGCTATCTTTCCGGCAATATCTTTTTTAAAGTTTATGCCAGCACTGACCCAGGGTCTTTGCTATCTTCTGAACATGCACCATCTTGCTCCAGGTATAAAGGAAACCTCCTCTTGTTGCATCATATATTTACATAATGTACATAAAAGATTTTTTTTCCGTCTTTTGATCTATTTATAGCTCTTTTGAGATAGAGAGAGGTCTTTGCATGGTGGACAAAATGGGACATAAAATAGTGTCTGGTGTGTGTAGGGGGTAAATGCTGTGCGGACTGTCTTATTGCTTTACTTAATGGATAATGACATAGGATTGTTGTGAAAACAATCCACTAGAGAATGGTTTAAATCTGCTGTGAAACGCCATTGACATAGCCATAAAAGCAGGTTTAGCCATTGTACAGCGTGCTGAATATAGTTCATTGTAAGGCACAGTTGGCATGGCTTCTGTAGCAATAATTCCCCACTAAAACCCCCCCAGTCCGGCTTCCCTGAAGGGCCGCGATATAAGGTAATTAGCAGTAACCTCGTAGCTAATCTCTCTGTTTGGAAGGATAGAATTAGCATCCTCTTTACAGGCATTTCAGAAGGGATTACATGGATAATGTACAACATACAATGGTCTGATGCTATTACTAAATGCTTTGCTTCTAGGAGGACCCACTTTCTTCAGTTCTGTACTTTCTGAGATGATAAATATTTCTCCCTTTACTTTGTGTCAAAATGTTACATTTGGAATATTCATATATTTGTAGCTGTACTGACTGTAGGTTTTGTCTTCATATATACTACACTACAAAAAAAACCTATTATAGTGAACACCACGGGGATGATGCAGAGTAAGTACTACACTTGCGTAGTGTATCCTGTGTATAAGTGCAGAATGTATGCCCAGAACAGTGGGTGCACACTTATACCCCCATGCAGCTTCATATGACTCTGGTCCTGATTCCATTGTGGTTGGTATTACACAGCTGCAAGGAGGTGGCTGTGCAAAACCGCCCAGCAAATATTTAAATGCTGCAGGAGGCGTCTATAGGAAGCAGAAGCCTCCTGACAGCTATAAACACCCTATCGGCAATTGACACATTACATTACAGTAAACAATGCATATATGTATAACAATTCAACATATAACTTATAATAAGAATAACAATCCTTGCGCCGACACTTTTCCAATGGACTGTTCAAATAATTTCCAATGAAGGACAAAAACTTGGAAGTAACCAAATCTTCTTATCAATACGTGTGTTGAAATCCCATTAGTACATGAAAATGAAACACATAATATTGGGTATTAGCAATAATTCAAATAAATTGCTTATAGATGACACCTCTGAACGGAAACCATATAGGAAACCCCTCAAACCAATATCCTCAGGTGTCAGATGGAAAAATTTACACCTCATGCAATGTGAGAATATATAGATGTGAATGCTCACATTAGTGTTACCTAAAAGAAATATGAGTGAATCCCTTCAAGGTTTCTTTGACCCATATGCATAGATGGGATCAGGAAAAATGCTTACATAAAAGCTTACTTGAGGCAAATGTATGATAGACCTATAAAGGTTTTTTTCTCCCTTTTCAACAATGAAGGATGCCCACATGAAAAAAGAAGAAACTACATATGGTGCAGTAGGTCCATGTAAAAGTAATTTAATAACAAATAACACAATAAAAAAGTGGGGGTCAGCCCTCATACCAGATGGATGATAGACAGCGGTCACATAGTATGCCCAATAACGCAGGATAGATGGAACCCGGGTATTCCACTGCTGTAGGTGCATAGAATTGACCAGCCTTAGGTACTCAGGTGAACCTCCACTGCCACTCCTCCTAACATGTTTCGACACCTTCGGGTGTCTTTTTCAAAGTGCAGTGGTGAACTAAAAGCAGACTTTAAATACCCGTGTACCGGAAGTACGGTACCAGAAGTCAATGTACGCGATATACACGGGGAGCCTAAATAGATAAACAAGCTAGCCTGATATTCAGGCATGGTTTACCTTCCATCCGCGTCCGCGGCCAACCAAGATGCATCGCTCCGTGGGCCACCAAGGCGGCCGAAAACAACACACCCGCAGACGCAATGTAAGCGGCCTGTAGTGTTCAATAAAGTTTGTTGAAATCACATGATCTAAACCACGTGATAGCTGATCATATGATCGGAGAAGGCAAATCCTGTTGCTATGGACACCTAACAACAAACAGTAGCAATACCCAGGCTCCTTTACATATATATATAAAAAATATATATGTCCATGTTATTTAACACATATATAAAAAACATATATACATAACATGATAAAACTTGGATGGATAAGAAGATTTGGTTACTTCCAAGTTTTTGTCCTTCATTGGAAATTATTTGAACAGTCCATTGGAAAAGTGTCGGCGCAAGGATTGTTTATCGTATTGTTTTTGTTTTTATATGTATTCTGCAAGTTAGGGTGACTTGTTTGTACAATATTTTTTTGCTGCCAGCAAGGTTGCGCTTTGGTGTGGTTTTTTCTTTTCAATTGTATCCATTATCACCTGTACCACTATTTAGCAGGAACCATGGCCCTCATTCAGAGCCGTTCGCTATTTGCGGTCGTTCGTTTAGAAACAAGGGGTGGCTATTCAAATGATCCGTACGCACATTGTAGTCTGTTCACACCTCTAAGTCTGAACGAGCGAGCAAAACATACGCTCGTTTATTTGTTAAAAACGCCCCCTGGCCGCTCGCATCCTACGTCATGTCCGCTATTTATTAGATTAATCGAGTACATCGACCAGCGTATGAACTGCTCGCTATTCTTGTGGTTGGTGTTTGCTACCACAAATTTGCGAGCAGTTCTGGCTCTAAAATAACCCAGTGACGTGGTCAATGACGCTGCTGTTTTAAATATACACACCCATAAAACGCCCGTTTTGACCTTTAAGCACGCCTGCGTTCGGATCTCCACTCCCCATTTTCAAGCACCATCCCCTGTTACCACCCACATACGCCTCATTCTGTCACTCAAAATAGCAGGCACTCGCTATATAGCGTACAAACGATTTTCGGCCGCACTGACTGGTTCGCGCATGCGTACTAAAAACCGTACGCATGCGCAGATGTGCAAACATCGCTCGGAACGAGCGTACTGCCGCTAACGAGCGGCTCTGAATGAGGGCCCATGTTCCAACACAGAGTAAATAGATCTTTGTTGATTCAAGATACTTTCAATTCCTCAGAAGGAGAAGGTACTATTGTTTTGGAGGACGAAACCCTTGAGGGGATTATGAAAAAATGAGAGTACACCCTCTTAAAAGAAAGTAGAACTTGGTGGGAAATCGTTTCTTTAGAACAATATATAGCAGCGCAATTAATACCAAAGGGTTTGAAAATCGAAAAGAGTGCCTCCTTTGAGTCCTCTTCGGATATATTCAAAAATAAATGGGATCAGATTATTTCCAATTGTTCATTCTCTCTCATGGAACTAATTATCCAAGAGAGGAGAAATGTGTTAAAAACACTGGAAGAAGAAATTGCCAATTTGGAAATATTAACTTGTCATTTTGTGGATATGGAAGATTATAAGAGATTAGAAGAATGTATTATCTCTAGAATCAAAAAAAATTAGAGAGAAATTATCTTGAAAAAGAAAAAGAAGTTTCAGCGTGATAGAGATTTGGCACTAAATAAATCTTGTGACGTTCAAACTAACAAAAATAATATTATTTCCAAAGTCTTTCAAGGTGGTTCCACTGGAAATTCTGTAGTAAACGGATATAAAATGGCAAATTATCATCCTAAATCACCTAAAGTTAAAAAATATAAGCAATTTAATCCTGTGACACCGAATTTTTTTAAAGAAAGAAAGGGGCCAAGGATAGAGAAGAGGAATACTTTTCAATATCCGAAAAAATTCAGATCAAATAGATGGAACAGGAACTATCAAAGTGATGAATGGAGCATTCCTACATTTAATAAGTTTGACCCTATAAACTTAGATTCTCCTAAACAAATATATGACAATTGGAGAAAATTTTCAAATGGTAATAAACGGATTACTCGTTATGATTCAAGAAATCATAATTTTTTAGAGAGAGGTTTCCACAAAAAATCGCCCGTATAGATGAGTCTATTAGATCTAAAACCAAAAGGGGCAAAAGAGGAGGGAAACCCAGACCCAAAAAACATTTTAATTATGTCAAAAGGAATAAGGATAAAAATGAATCTGAATATTCCAATAATGATATAGATAACAGTGGTACCATTAAGATTTTTAATCTTAGCACTTATGTGTTAAACGACATTGAAAATGCAATGCTATAGAAAGGTTTAAAATTTGCTCCATCGAATAATATTAATTTTTTTGATCTTTATATAGATATACAGAAATTCGTTCGGAAGTTATCATTAAAAAAGTTCTTTGCAAATGAGGAGACCAATGAAACACTTTCTGGTTTTAGTTTTAAGAAAAAAATCAGTTTTCAATCCTTCATTTGCTAAAGGTTGTTTCGTTGAATCTTTCTATAAAAGTGTCATCCAGGATATGGAGAAGATTAAAAACAATCCCTGCCAAAAATTTGGGAATAATATTACCCGAGATGAAAAATTGGCTTTAAAATCTATGCAAGACAACCAAAATATTACAATAAAACAGGCAGATAAAGGGGGGGGTAGTCATTCTTAATAAATTGGACTATATAGAAGAGGGATATAGACAACTCCGAGATGGGGTGACATATAAAGCGCTGAAGAGTGATCCCTCACAGAACATCTTATCTGCCCTAAAAACTTTGGTTTATCAATATTTAAATCTGGGAAACATTTCTAAAGATGTATCTGAATTTCTCATTAATGATCAATATTCTGTCCTGGTATTATATTTACTCCCCAAAATTCACAAAAACAGTACCCATCCACCAGGACGCCCTATAGTGTCAGGCACCAATGCTATAACTGCCAACCTATCCGCCTATATTGACCACCATCTACAACCAAAGGTCTGTAAAGAAAAATCCCATTTAAAAGATACAACAGACATCCTTAATAAATTAACGGAGGTATGTTGGGAAGATAATATATTTTTTATTATGGCGGATGTATCTTCACTATATACCATCATTTCCCATACTGATGGTATAGAAGCAATTGAGAACACTCTTAAATCCACCAATCTAGATGAATCATTGTGTAGATTTATAGTAGAAGGTATCACGTTCATATTGCGCAACAATTACTTTAATTTTGATGGCAATTTCTTTTTGCAAAACATCGGAACAGCTATGGGTACCAGGTTAGTGCCCAGCTATGCTAATTTGTTCATTGCCAGGTGGGAGGAGTCCCATGTTTGGGAAGGACATTGCTGGAGCGCGAACCTGGTACATTGGTGGAGATATATTGACGACATTTTGTTCATCTGGAAGGGAGATAGATCCGACCTCGATATTTTTTGTAAATACCTTAATTCTAATAGTCTTAATATTAAGCTCTCTTACGACATCAGCAATATTAGGGTCAACTTTTTAGATCTAACCATTGAGATCATAGATGGGCAAATTAGCACGTATAATTTCAATAAACCTACTGATTCTAACAACTATATAGACAGGAGTAGTAACCATCTACCAAAATGGTTGGATGGAATACCAAAAGGACAACTAATGCGTTTGCGTCGCAATTGTTCAGATTCCAAAGTATTTCACAAACAAGCTTTGGATATGACCAATAAATTTAAACAAAAGGGTTATAAAAAGGATTTGCTTGATAAGACGATCAAAGAAGTTGCGGATATGGATAGGGAGACGTTACTCAAAGTTAAGAACAAAAATCCTCAGGCAAATAATAATTTCACCATGTCATTTTGCACTACTTTCAACAAACAGCATAAAAGTATAGAAGGTATCATTAAAAACAATTGGAATATCCTCCTTAAAGATGAAAGTTTGAAGAAAATCTTACCTGTTAGACCAAAATTCATCTATAGGCACGCACCTACCTTTAAAGATACTTTGGTAACCAGTGCGTTACCCATGGTTGGAAAAAGATTCCTTCCAAGAAACAAGGGTTTCTACAGATGTGGCGAGTGTAAATTATGTAAAGCTTGTTCCAGCAGTGTCTCAAAAATAACAGAATTTCAAACGCAAGGTAGGAATCATAGGATCACGGATTTTATCACATGCCACACACGTTATGCTATATATGCTATAGAATGCAGTTGTAAAATGGTGTATGTGGGGAAAACTAAGAGAGCATTAAAAATCAGATGGGCAGAGCACGATCGCAATATTGTGAAGGGATTGGAAAGTCATCCATTTTCTTTACATTTCAAAAATAAACATAATAGTTCACTTTCAGGGATCTCACGTTTCTGTGGTATCTCTATAGTGAAAGATAATTGGAGGTCCAACAATAAAGATTTACGATTGACACAAAAAGAGATGAGATGCATTTATGATCTAAACACGTTGAAACCAGCTGGCTTAAACTCTGATTTCGAAATCAAATGGTTTTTATAGGTATTCAGTTATTTTATGTTAGTTTTATCATGTTATGTATATATGTTTTTTATATATGTGTTAAATAACATGGACATATATATTTTTTCTATATATATGTAAAGGAGCCTGGGTATTGCTACTGTTTGTTGATAGGTGTCCATAGCAACCGGATTTGCCTTCTCCGATCATATGATCAGCTATCACGTGGTTTAGATCACGTGATATCAACAAACTTTATTGAACACTACAGGCCGCTTTCATTTTCGTCTGCGGGTGTGTTGTTTTTGGCCGCCTTGGTGGCCCACGGAGCGATGCATCTTGGTTGGCCGCAGTCGCGGATGGAAGGTAAACCAAGCCTGAATATCAGGCTAGCTTGTTTATCTATTTAGGCTCCCCGTGTATATCGCGTACATTGACTTCTGGTACCGTACTTCCGGTACACGGGTATTTAAAGTCTGCTTTTAGTTCACCACTGCACTTTGAAAAAGACACCCGAAGGTGTCGAAACATGTTAGGAGGAGTGGCAGTGGAGGTTCACCTGAGTACCTAAGGCTGGTCAATTCTATGCACCTACAGCAGTGGAATACCCGGGTTCCATCTATCCTGCGTTATTGGGCATACTATGTGAACGCTGTCTATCATCCATCTGGTACGAGGGCTGACCCCCACTTTTTTATTGTGTTATTTGTTATTAAATTACTTTTACATGGACCTACTGCACCATATGTAGTTTCTTCTTTTTTCATGTGGGCATCCTTCATGGTTGAAAAGGGAGAAAGAAACCTTTATAGGTCTATCATACATTTGCCTCAAGTAAGCTTTTATGTAAGCATTTTCCTGATCCCATCTATGCATATGGGTCAAAGAAACCTTGAAGGGATTCACTCATATTTCTTTTAGGTAACACTAATGTGAGCATTCACATCTATATATTCTCACATTGCATGAGGTGTAAATTTTTCCATCTGACACCTGAGGATATTGGTTTGAGGGGTTTTTATTTGAATTATTGCTAATACCCAATATTATGTGTTTCATTTTCATGTACTAATGGGATTTCAACACACGTATTGATAAAAAGATTTGGTTACTTCCAAGTTTTTGTCCTTCATTGGAAATTATTTGAACAGTCCATTGGAAAAGTGTCGGCGCAAGGATTGTTTATCGTATTGTTTTTGTTTTTATATGTATTCTGCAAGTTAGGGTGACTTGTTTGTACGATATTTTTTTGCTACCAGCACAGTTGCGCTTTGGTGTGGTTTTTTTCTTTTCAATTGTATCCATTATCACCTGTACCACTATTTAGCAGGAACCATGTTCCAACACAGAGTAAATAGATCTTTGTTGATTCAAGATACTTTCAATTCCTCAGAAGGAGAAGGTACTATTGTTTTGGAGGACGAAACCCTTGAGGGGATTATGAAAAAATGAGAGTACACCCTCTTAAAAGAAAGTAGAACTTGGTGGGAAATCGTTTCTTTAGAACAATATATAGCAGCGCAATTAATACCAAAGGGTTTGAAAATCGAAAAGAGTGCCTCCTTTGAGTCCTCTTCGGATATATTCAAAAATAAATGGGATCAGATTATTTCCAATTGTTCATTCTCTCTCATGGAACTAATTATCCAAGAGAGGAGAAATGTGTTAAAAACACTGGAAGAAGAAATTGCCAATTTGGAAATATTAACTTGTCATTTTGTGGATATGGAAGATTATAAGAGATTAGAAGAACGTATTATCTCTAGAATCAAAAAAAATGAGAGAGAAATTATCTTGAAAAAGAAAAAGAAGTTTCAGCGTGATAGAGATTTGGCACTAAATAAATCTTGTGACGTTCAAACTAACAAAAATAATATTATTTCCAAAGTCTTTCAAGGTGGTTCCACTGGAAATTCTGTAGTAAATGGATATAAAATGGCAAATTATCATCCTAAATCACCTAAAGTTAAAAATATAAGCAATTTAATCCTGTGACACCGAATTTTTTTAAAGAAAGAAAGGGGCCAAGGATAGAGAAGAGGAATACTTTTCAATATCCGAAAAAATTCAGATCAAATAGATGGAACAGGAACTATCAAAGTGATGAATGGAGCATTCCTACATTTAATAAGTTTGACCCTATAAACTTAGATTCTCCTAAACAAATATATGACAATTGGAGAAAATTTTCAAATGGTAATAAACGGATTACTCGTTATGATTCAAGAAATCATAATTTTTTAGAGAGAGGTTTCCACAAAAAATGGCCCGTATAGATGAGTCTATTAGATCTAAAACCAAAAGGGGCAAAAGAGGAGGGAAACCCAGACCCAAAAAACGTTTTAATTATGTCAAAAGGAATAAGGATAAAAATGAATCTGAATATTCCAATAATGATATAGATAACAGTGGTACCATTAAGATTTTTAATCTTAGCACTTATGTGTTAAACGACATTGAAAATGCAATGCTATAGAAAGGTTTAAAATTTGCTCCATCGAATAATATTAATTTTTTTGATCTTTATATAGATATACAGAAATTCGTTCGGAAGTTATCATTAAAAAAGTTCTTTGCAAATGAGGAGACCAATGAAACACTTTCTGGTTTTAGTTTTAAGAAAAAAATCAGTTTTCAATCCTTCATTTGCTAAAGGTTGTTTCGTTGAATCTTTCTATAAAAGTGTCATCCAGGATATGGAGAAGATTAAAAACAATCCCTGCCAAAAATTTGGGAATAATATTACCCGAGATGAAAAATTGGCTTTAAAATCTATGCAAGACAACCAAAATATTGCAATAAAACAGGCAGATAAAGGGGGGGGGTAGTCATTCTTAATAAATTGGACTATATAGAAGAGGGATATAGACAACTCCGAGATGGGGTGACATATAAAGCGCTGAAGAGTGATCCCTCACAGAACATCTTATCTGCCCTAAAAACTTTGGTTTATCAATATTTAAATCTGGGAAACATTTCTAAAGATGTATCTGAATTTCTCATTAATGATCAATATTCTGTCCCGGTATTATATTTACTCCCCAAAATTCACAAAAACAGTACCCATCCACCAGGACGCCCTATAGTGTCAGGCACCAATGCTATTACTGCCAACCTATCTGCCTATATTGACCACCATCTACAACCAAAGGTCTGTAAAGAAAAATCCCATTTAAAAGATACAACAGACATCCTTAATAAATTAACGGAGGTTACTTCCAAGTTTTTGTCCTTCATTGGAAATTATTTGAACAGTCCATTGGAAAAGTGTCGGCGCAAGGATTGTTTATCGTATTGTTTTTGTTTTTATATGTATTCTGCAAGTTAGGGTGACTTGTTTGTACGATATTTTTTTGCTACCAGCACAGTTGCGCTTTGGTGTGGTTTTTTCTTTTCAATTGTATCCATTATCACCTGTACCACTATTTAGCAGGAACCATGTTCCAACACAGAGTAAATAGATCTTTGTTGATTCAAGATACTTTCAATTCCTCAGAAGGAGAAGGTACTATTGTTTTGGAGGACGAAACCCTTGAGGGGATTATGAAAAAATGAGAGTACACCCTCTTAAAAGAAAGTAGAACTTGGTGGGAAATCGTTTCTTTAGAACAATATATAGCAGCGCAATTAATACCAAAGGGTTTGAAAATCGAAAAGAGTGCCTCCTTTGAGTCCTCTTCGGATATATTCAAAAATAAATGGGATCAGATTATTTCCAATTGTTCATTCTCTCTCATGGAACTAATTATCCAAGAGAGGAGAAATGTGTTAAAAACACTGGAAGAAGAAATTGCCAATTTGGAAATATTAACTTGTCATTTTGTGGATATGGAAGATTATAAGAGATTAGAAGAACGTATTATCTCTAGAATCAAAAAAAATGAGAGAGAAATTATCTTGAAAAAGAAAAAGAAGTTTCAGCGTGATAGAGATTTGGCACTAAATAAATCTTGTGACGTTCAAACTAACAAAAATAATATTATTTCCAAAGTCTTTCAAGGTGGTTCCACTGGAAATTCTGTAGTAAATGGATATAAAATGGCAAATTATCATCCTAAATCACCTAAAGTTAAAAAATATAAGCAATTTAATCCTGTGACACCGAATTTTTTTAAAGAAAGAAAGGGGCCAAGGATAGAGAAGAGGAATACTTTTCAATATCCGAAAAAATTCAGATCAAATAGATGGAACAGGAACTATCAAAGTGATGAATGGAGCATTCCTACATTTAATAAGTTTGACCCTATAAACTTAGATTCTCCTAAACAAATATATGACAATTGGAGAAAATTTTCAAATGGTAATAAACGGATTACTCGTTATGATTCAAGAAATCATAATTTTTTAGAGAGAGGTTTCCACAAAAAATGGCCCGTATAGATGAGTCTATTAGATCTAAAACCAAAAGGGGCAAAAGAGGAGGGAAACCCAGACCCAAAAAACGTTTTAATTATGTCAAAAGGAATAAGGATAAAAATGAATCTGAATATTCCAATAATGATATAGATAACAGTGGTACCATTAAGATTTTTAATCTTAGCACTTATGTGTTAAACGACATTGAAAATGCAGTGCTATAGAAAGGTTTAAAATTTGCTCCATCGAATAAATATTAATTTTTTTGATCTTTATATAGATATACAGAAATTCGTTCGGAAGTTATCATTAAAAAAGTTCTTTGCAAATGAGGAGACCAATGAAACACTTTCTGGTTTTAGTTTTAAGAAAAAAATCAGTTTTCAATCCCTCATTTGCTAAAGGTTGTTTCGTTGAATCTTTCTATAAAAGTGTCATCCAGGATATGGAGAAGATTAAAAACAATCCCTGCCAAAAATTTGGGAATAATATTACCCGAGATGAAAAATTGGCTTTAAAATCTATGCAAGACAACCAAAATATTGCAATAAAACAGGCAGATAAAGGGGGGGGGGTAGTCATTCTTAATAAATTGGACTATATAGAAGAGGGATATAGACAACTCCGAGATGGGGTGACATATAAAGCGCTGAAGAGTGATCCCTCACAGAACATCTTATCTGCCCTAAAAACTTTGGTTTATCAATATTTAAATCTGGGAAACATTTCTAAAGATGTATCTGAATTTCTCATTAATGATCAATATTCTGTCCCGGTATTATATTTACTCCCCAAAATTCACAAAAACAGTACCCATCCACCAGGACGCCCTATAGTGTCAGGCACCAATGCTATTACTGCCAACCTATCTGCCTATATTGACCACCATCTACAACCAAAGGTCTGTAAAGAAAAATCCCATTTAAAAGATACAACAGACATCCTTAATAAATTAACGGAGGTATGTTGGGAAGATAATATGTTTTTTATTATGGCGGATGTATCTTCACTATATACCATCATTTCCCATACTGATGGTATAGAAGCAATTGAGAACACTCTTAAATCCACCAATCTAGATGAATCATTGTGTAGATTTATAGTAGAAGGTATCACGTTCATATTGCACAACAATTACTTTCATTTTGATGGCAATTTCTTTTTACAAAACGTCGGAACAGCTATGGGTACCAGGTTCGTTCCTCAGCTATGCTAATTTGTTCATGGCAAGGTGGGGGGAGTCCCATGTTTGGGAAGGACATTGCTGGAGCGCAAACCTGGTACATTGGTGGAGATATATTGACGACATTTTGTTCGTCTGGAAGGGAGATAGATCCGACCTCGATATTTTTTGTAAATACCTTAATTCTAATAGTCTTAATATTAAGCGCTCTTATGACATCAGCAATATTAGGGTCAACTTTTTAGATCTAACCATTGAGATCATAGATGGGCAAATTAGCACGTATAATTTCAATAAACCTACTGATTCTAACAACTATATAGACAGGAGTAGTAACCATCTACCAAAATGGTTGGATGGAATACCAAAAGGACAACTAATGCGTTTACGTCGCAATTGTTCAGATTCCAAAGTATTTCACAAACAAGCTTTGGATATGACCAATAAATTTAAACAAAAGGGTTATAAAAAGGATTTGCTTGATAAGACGATCAAAGAAGTTGCGGATATGGATAGGGAGACGTTACTCAAAGTTAAGAACAAAAATCCTCAGGCAAATAATAATTTCACCATGTCATTTTGCACTACTTTCAACAAACAGCATAAAAGTATAGAAGGTATCATTAAAAACAATTGGAATATCCTCCTTAAAGATGAAAGTTTGAAGAAAATCTTACCTGTTAGACCAAAATTCATCTATAGGCACGCACCTACCTTTAAAGATACTTTGGTAACCAGTGCGTTACCCATGGTTGGAAAAAGATTCCTTCCAAGAAACAAGGGTTTCTACAGATGTGGCGAGTGTAAATTATGTAAAGCTTGTTCCAGCAGTGTCTCAAAAATAACAGAATTTCAAACGCAAGGTAGGAATCATAGGATCACGGATTTTATCACATGCCACACACGTTATGCTATATATGCTATAGAATGCAGTTGTAAAATGGTGTATGTGGGGGAAACTAAGAGAGCATTAAAAATCAGATGGGCAGAGCACGATCGCAATATTGTGAAGGGATTGGAAAGTCATCCATTTTCTTTACATTTCAAAAATAAACATAATAGTTCACTTTCAGGGATCTCACGTTTCTGTGGTATCTCTATAGTGAAAGATAATTGGAGGTCCAACAATAAAGATTTACGATTGACACAAAAAGAGATGAGATGCATTTATGATCTAAACACGTTGAAACCAGCTGGCTTAAACTCTGATTTCGAAATCAAATGGTTTTTATAGGTATTCAGTTATTTTATGTTAGTTTTATCATGTTATGTATATATGTTTTTTATATATGTGTTAAATAACATGGACATATATATTTTTTCTATATATATGTAAAGGAGCCTGGGTATTGCTACTGTTTGTTGATAGGTGTCCATAGCAACCGGATTTGCCTTCTCCGATCATATGATCAGCTATCACGTGGTTTAGATCACGTGATTTCAACAAACTTTATTGAACACTACAGGCCGCTTACATTGCGTCTGCGGGTGTGTTGTTTTCGGCCACCTTGGTGGCCCACGGAGCGATGCATCTTGGTTGGCCGCAGTCGCGGATGGAAGGTAAACCATGCCTGAATATCAGGCTAGCTTGTTTATCTATTTAGGCTCCCCGTGTATATCGCGTACATTGACTTCTGGTACCGTACTTCCGGTACACGGGTATTTAAAGTCTGCTTTTAGTTCACCACTGCACTTTGAAAAAGACACCCGAAGGTGTCGAAACATGTTAGGAGGAGTGGCAGTGGAGGTTCACCTGAGTACCTAAGGCTGGTCAATACTATGCACCTACAGCAGTGGAATACCCGGGTTCCATCTATCCTGCGTTATTGGGCATACTATGTGAACGCTGTCTATCATCCATCTGGTACGAGGGCTGACCCCCACTTTTTTATTGTGTTATTTGTTATTAAATTACTTTTACATGGACCTACTGCACCATATGTAGTTTCTTCTTTTTTCATGTGGGCATCCTTCATGGTTGAAAAGGGAGAAAGAAACCTTTATAGGTCTATCATACATTTGCCTCAAGTAAGCTTTTATGTAAGCATTTTTCCTGATCCCATCTATGCATATGGGTCAAAGAAACCTTGAAGGGATTCACTCATATTTCTTTTAGGTAACACTAATGTGAGCATTCACATCTATATATTCTCACATTGCATGAGGCGTAAATTTTTCCATCTGACACCTGAGGATATTGGTTTGAGGGGTTTTTATTTGAATTATTGCTAATACCCAATATTATGTGTTTCATTTTCATGTACTAATGGGATTTCAACACACGTATTGATAAGAAGATTTGGTTACTTCCAAGTTTTTGTCCTTCATTGGAAATTATTTGAACAGTCCATTGGAAAAGTGTCGGCGCAAGGATTGTTTATCGTATTGTTTTTGTTTTTATATGTATTCTGCAAGTTAGGGTGACTTGTTTGTACGATATTTCTTTGCTGCCAGCACGGTTGCGCTTTGGTTTGGTTTTTTCTTTTCAATTATAATAAGAATAACGTCACGGAGACAGAAAGTGGCGTTTAAACTGGTCTGCGTTTTTATTAAATAATCAATAAATCAGTTACTTCAACTATGGTGGCGACCAGAAGAAACAGCAGCCATCAGAGGTCAGTGATTATCATCAGATTATATAAAACTTGCAGAGCCAATTGCCCATTCCCCAAGGTCACATGATACTCCCCCATACTTTCGCAGCCCGGTTAGCCAACTAGTAGGGCCAATCCGCCAAAAGATATATATAGAAGGGGAGTGGCCTATTAATCACTCACTGACCCCCCCCGGCAGCAGTTCTTTCCCACCAAACACCAAGAAAAAAGGAAAATAAAAATTGCCAAAATACAATTTTTTGGGAGGGGAGGGAGGGGCAAAATCAGAAAAAAGGCAGATTCTAGCTGAAATTAACCTGAGAAGAATCTAACCCCACCCTTACGCCGGCCTTACAACTCTACCATTGACTTGTTGCAAAAATTAGTTAGCCCCCCACTAGCTATGCAGCTGAATGTAATACTGTCCTAATAACCTAGGGGTATAAGGTCCGTCCTGAATACATGGATGCCCTCCGTCTTCATTACGATCCGAGTACAGTGTCCATAGATGCTGCATCGAATCACCATTGCAACCATCACTGGCAATGGCGACAGCACCGGCCAGACTGAGTAAGCTTCAGCTTACTCAAGCTGACTGCTCTCAAGGCCAAGAAATCTGCGTTCACCGATGCAGATCCTAGCCTTGGCACACCCGGACAGCTCAGGTGACACACCCCTGTTTCCGGGAATGCAGCCCGGGCACGCCCCCTCTCTCTGCTCCCTATGCGACATGGGGGATCTGCGAGTGAGATCGCAGGACCCATTCTGCACATGCGCAGAACATTTGCTGCAAATGCGCAGAACCCGAACAATCGGATTAGTACGTAAACCATCAAGTTCCATAAGAACAATATAAATTACTATAATTATATATAAATATATTATTGTTTTTCTTTTTTTGGATTAAAAAAAAACCTTTCAGATGCACATTACAATGTTGTTTTTTTTGTAACTCAAACTACAGTAAATGAATAAAGTACCGCATTGAAAACAATGTTTTATTTTAAGAAAAAAAGCATCTAATGACCTTTTGCCAGTAATAATAAAAGTTTTCTCCAGCCAAAAGTCTTTTTTCCCTTTGATAAATCTGCCCCCTGGGTTTTACATCTAAAACTCCCTTTTATAGATAACCCTCTGCTCATGGGCTAGAGCTGTGCACTTGCACCAAAGATTAAAATTTGCGAGCCAGCGCTTGGACATATATCCTAACAGGCACCTAAAATAGGGACAGTTGTCAGACTGTTTGGCTGTCTCCTCTAGATTGGGAGGGAAGGGTTTTTAAAGGCATAAAATATATAAGGTGGGTGATGGGCATAAAATATGTAAGGGGTGGGGAAAGTGATTGGCATAAAAGATATTCTATAAAGGTGAGGTTATATATAACATATGGGTTAAGCAGAACAGTGTCTATAATGTGTCTATAATGTGTGTGGAATTGTGGTATATATAAAAGGATATGGCGTATCATGTTACGTGTGATATTGTGTAATTGAAATCAATATATAACAATTAAACAAATTAAATGAATAATGAAAACACATTGTGATACATAAACCCACAACGAGAATGTCTTATTTTTTGTCTCTCCTTACTATACATAGTTTATGGTGCACGTCCCTGGAAGAATTTATGATATCATCCAGAATTTAAGCCCACATGGCCGATACCCTCCAGACCTCCCCATGTGCCACTAGTATGCCATTAGAACCCTCCACATGCCTTTTATGTGCCAGAAGTCCCTTACAGAGGACCCTTCTGTGCAATTAAATGCCTTGTGTGCCGTCAAAACCACCCAGATGTTCCTATGAACCATGTGCCATCAGACCCCTCCAGATGCACAGTCTTTTTACGTATGCGCAAGTCTCTGGGAAAATGGTGCGGCGGACATTTTCTTGGTGATTTCCTTACTGAGCAAAAGCCAGGAAAATAGCGCGGCGTGTTTTGTGGAGCATTGCTGCCGCCGACGTGGGACTCCGGAGAGGTGAGTATTGAAGAAATGGGTACACCCTGCATTCATTATCGATACGCCACTGACCTGGTCCGTCTCAAACCACTGATCACAAAATGAATGATAAATCAGCCTCTCATGTGGATTATTTTAAATATATATAAATATAAGCGAATGTTAGATGACACTCAGGACACAAGAATAAACGAGTTTTAGAAAAAGCCTATGAAGATCAACATCTCTTTCGCCATTCAATGGTGCATTAAATAACAGTACATAATTGTCAGGGACCTCAGCAAGAATCCCTGACATGGGTTGCACTCTATAGTCAGAGCGCTGAAATTTGAATACCTAGACAAGTGGTACCCAAACTTTTTTGAATGATGGTGCCCCAGAGTATCAGCATTGTTTTCACGGCACCACTAAGCCAAAAGTTTTCTATTGAGATATTCAGAAAAAAATGTAGTAAAGTAGTAAAGTGAAGTAAATTGTGCTGACCTGTCATCCTAGGTTCAGTTATGTGGTGGTGGACAGGTTTGCCCTTCTGTTTGTCCACATATTTACATTGCATTGACCATAAATAATTTGATTTGGTGCTGGACCACCAACCTGAGGCACCCCTGCAAGTGTCCCGAGGCACCCCAGGGTGCCACAGCTCATAGTTGGGAACCACTGACCTAGACAATAACACGCTTTCTTGCACTGCCACCACCTGTGATACTTAACTTGCCTGGGATGGTCGCATTTTTCTGACCACACCAGGCAATGCGTTATCTGATTTGGTCACAATAATGCGACTAGTCAGATAAACAGTGTGGGCAGCTGCTGGAAGAGAATCTTCCCGCAGTTGCTGCTGTTGACTGCACCGAATGTCACCGAGTGGAGGGACGCCACTGCCCCCAACCCAGCGGCAAAAACTAGCAGCCGCTTGAAAAAATAAAATTAACCTCCACCTCACCCCCTAAAATGTACCTGGTGTCTGAAGCTGCTATGAAAATGATCATGATCATGATGTTACCGATGTTCCAATGGTGGTGGTCCAATGTTACGATGTTTGAAAAATTAGATTTTTCACAAATATTAAAAAGAAAAAAAAGGTTTAATGAAATCATTTGGTTAAGTTGACTAATTCACTCATAAAAAAATCAACAATATCTGAGCGGTTTTTAGAAAAAAATGTGTCAGGTTAGTGGTTAAAGGAGCCACAGATACCCTCATTCTATAACACAATTGTGCAGGCTCAGTGACACAACTCAGTTAGCTGGTCTGTCCCCTGCTTCAAGCAGTTATAGCATACTCTCTGTCACAATTGTGCAGACTGGGCGACACAGATGACCGCGCAGTTCGCTGGTCCGTCCCCTTCTTCAGCAATTTATAACAGTTTATAGCCTAACCCTACCGGTCTAATAATCTCATCAAAGACTGGGTTTTTGAAGCATATATGAAAGAAACTAATAAAGAATACATCATTTACAACTAATAAAGAATACATTGCTTACAAAAGGAGTACAATGCTTAGTTATAATAAATGTTACAAAGGAAATAGGTTACAAAAGTACATACATGTATTACAATTTAAAATAAAAGGAAAAATGTACAAATTAAGATGCAGAAAATCTGTCTGGAAGGAACGGTAAGAAATGCATGTTAAACTTGAACACAACATTGATCCCTCAGTTTAAACCCAGAACAAAGGGGGCTCATACCTTTTATCAGCTGAGCACCATACCTACAATGATGTCTTCCCATTCTTTTGCCTTCTGAAGAAACCGGGAGTGTCTTTTACCTGGAAAAACGCATCAAGATTTTCTCTATACTGCACATATATTACCTTCAACAGCAAATCTATCTGCTGTGGATTTTTGTCCTATTATTACATCTGGGGGCTTTCTCCGGCATTAGCGGTGTACTACAACCTATTACTAGCATTTTGCGATAGACTGTTCCAGCCCAGTGGTCTATACACCGGGACAGATGTAACCCAGCCTTCCACAGACATGCAACTCCATATCGGCATACCTGTGGATATACTAACCACTGGTGCAAAGATCAAGCAGCGTCCAGTAATGTATTCATTGTATTCATTGGACCGCCTGTCCGGTGATTAACTACATTCATTTACACAGTATTCCTGAAATTTAACTATTAGGTTGTCCGTATTCTACTGCTATTATTGTGAATATTCCTCACTGTCCACTACCTTTGTGATGCGAGTGAGTCTTCCGATACCTTTGTGATATGAGTGAGTCTCCCTATACCTTTGTGATATGAGTGAGTCTCTCGATACCTTTGTGATACGAGTGAGTCTCTCGATATCTTTGTGATACGAGTGAGTCTCCCGATACCTTTGTGATACGTGTGAGTCTCTCGATACCTTTGTGATATGAGTGAGTCTCTCGATACCTTTGTGATACAAGTGAGTCTCTCGATACCTTTGTGATACAAGTGAGTCTCACGATACCTTTGTGATATGAGTGAGTCTCTCGATACCTTTGTGATACCAGTGAGTCTCTCAATACCTTTGTGATATGAGTGAGTCTCCCGATACCTTTGTGATACGAGTGAGTCTCTCGATACCTTTATGATACGAGTGAGTCCCCCGATACCTTTGTGATACGAGTGAGTCTCTCGATACCTTTGTGATACGAGTGAGTCTCTCAATATCTTTGTGATAGGAGTGAGTCTCTCGATACCTTTGTGATACGAGTGAGTCTCTTGATACCTTTGTGATACGTGTGATTCTCCCGATACCTTTGTGATACGAGTGAGTCTACCGATAACTTTGTGATACGAGTGATTCTCCCGATACCTTTGTGATACGAGTGAGTCTCCCGATACCTTTGTGATACGAGTGAGTCTCCCAAGACCTTTGTGCTACGAGTGAGTCTCCCAATACCTTTGTGATATGAGTAAATCTCCATATTTATAAATATCATTGTCCTGGGAGTATCAAAATTGGAACTTTGGAACCAAAATTTGTAATACTTTTATAGACCTTTACTGCTATTATATTTGCGGACCCTTTATATATATAAAACAAAAAGTGTGGCTAATTACAACATTGTTTTCGATTCAAAATCACAGGATTAAATAGCTGTAACTTCTGTTGGACATTATAATAACATTTCCTTTGAACTTATTTACTATACAGGATAAATATCTGTGCAGATGTTTGGATTTTAAGGCTATATTTTCCTATAAGGCTATCTACTGTTAGCAATATTATCATACAAGTTTTTGCTATTAAATTAAACTAGTTTTCAGCATACAACACACATTTCAAGTGTGTATAATTGAATCTAATGTTTTATGATTACCTAGGAATTATGTGGTAAATAATTTTATTGTATAATAAATTTATTGAATTCTTTACGGTGCTCCAATCCTTGTTTTTTCTATTCGATTGTATTGTCTTTTGTGGGGAGCAGAACCCACTGTGGAAGCTGCTACTTGAATTCAGGGTACACTGGGCTGGACACCAGCGCATCTATTTTTACTCATCCCATTCTCTGCTGAATTGTTGATTAAGTGGATCTAGAACACTCCCAGAACTACTAAATCCCTTTTAACTAAAAACCAAATAATCCTTCATAACTTCCCTTACAGAAGGACCTAATCCTTTTTTTTGGCTATTATATGACTGTAAATATCATGCATTTGTGATGGAGCACTGTTGAGAGATGTCATATCTTTGAAACTATACTTTTGAGCAATTTGCAAATCGCATCCAACCTGCGAACAGACTTGATGTATCTTTATGGAAATTTGGACGCTCCTAGTGATTACAGTAATATTTATTTTATGTCCAAAACCACATGAAAGACTTTTTAATCTCTGCTGTATGTTTAATCACACCTGAAGGCCAGACTGAATACACTTTGGTTTATTTGGGGCCTATTCATCAACACTAAAATAAAGTTTTTAAGGACATTTTCCTTTTTTAACGTTATTATAGTATTCATGAAGAGACTTAACACAGGAGATATCACTGATATCTCCTTGCTAAGTCCCCCTGCGTTAATTTCCACGTTCCCCTTACATTTAGTATGGGGATATGGAAATGATGCTATTCATCAAATTCCGAAAATTATGTATTTGATGGAGTTACTATTCGCCACTGTGAGGTGGCGAATAGCAGGTGAGACTTAGTTGCTTCCAGCTGGTGAGGTCCCCCTGCATCTTCCTCCGGCACTCTGGTCCGTCCTCTGGCTACTGGGGCTGTGCAGACACGTGTTCTCCCAGCAGAACACAATAAAGTTTAGAAAAAAAATGTTTTTTCTTTTTTTTTCTAAACTGTACTGTGGGCTGCTGGGAGAACACGTGACAGCACAGCCACCATAGCTGGAGGCGCTGCAGCGGGCGGGTAAGTGTGGGGACGAGAGGGAGGTGAGCAGTGGGGGAGGGGGTTGGGGGGGACACAAACTTATCACCGCTGTAGGCAGTGCTGCGCATGCGCTGGCTTTACGAATGTAACAGCGCATATGCAGAACGGATTCCAGCTGCTGTAAGTTAGTGTAGATAGAGATAACTATCTATTTCCTGAAAAGCTGTCATCGCAAAAATGACAGCTTTTCTAAATAGATAGTTATGGGAAGGAGGAATGATGAATTCCTCCGGTAATTAGGTAGAACTCCATGCGAGTTCTAAACCTAATTTCCTCCAGAGAGTTTTAAGGTATGATGAATAGGCCCCTTAGTCTTTTGTTTATACCTGCAGATGCCTGCTGTGCATGGTTTCCTGCTTCACAGGGCTAAGTAAGCAACATGTGGCTCCAGACAACAGACCTTGTTTAATTGGTGTTCCTGGTCATAGGATGCCTTCAGAGATACATCCTAATGACCTCCAAACATCTTCTCCTGTGTAACATTAACATTTTAATGAAGCTTGGCCTGGCTCTTAATTCAATCACCATCGCTATTATGTCACAGGATATATGACCTAAAAAGGGCAGTCAGATATCCTGCCTTCATATACCTTACTGTTACAAAACCAGTACCTCTATGACTTTTAATTAACAAACTAGCACCACATGAAAAAAAAGACTCGCAATATGTGCCATTTCTCTTACAATACCGTATAAAGCATTATTGCGACCATGCTGGGAGCAGTGTCAGCAAGAATGAGCTCTGGGTAAAAGATGCTTTATAAGGTACTGTATGTGCTGTTGTCCTAATGAAATAGAAGTAAAAGTTCTGTGAATGTTGACCTTCACAGGCTGTTTCTAAAGCTCGTTTATTCTTGTGTCCTAGGGTAAATGTCAGTATTTTGCACACAGCAGCCAATTAGTAGTACACCAGTACAGGGCACTGGTACAAGTATCCACAGCTAGTTTTATTTGAGAGCACAAAATAAGCAAAACATAAAAATAAATCCTATCCTAACTAACATACAGTTCAATCTCTCAAGGTGAATGGACCCATTGTCCAGCTCAAAACAGAATTTAGCACAGCACTTACAATCACTTCTCTCTCCCTGCAGGCCTCAACATGTTCCTCAGACAGTGAGAGACAGACTAGAGAAACTGATCCACCAATTATCAACCTCTTACAGGTGGTCTGGCAATCAAGGTTGTTAATTACTACCAGACAGAAGCTTTGAACCTGGGGACATATGTATCTCCCTTTGACAAATCCCCCATTGTTTTTGTCACTATATACTGTATATATATATATATATATATATATATATATATATATATATATATACACTAGGGGTGAGCGGGTTCGGTTTTACTCGGATTTACTCGGATCTTTAAACGGTATTTTATTGGCTATCGCCTATCATGTGTTTTGGATAGCCAATATAATAAATCCGAATTTGCGGTAAAGTGGCGATAAGAACCGAGTAAATCCGAGTAGAACCGAACCCGCTCACCCCTAATATACACACAGTCAGGTGCATAAATATTGGGACATTGACAGAATTTTCATATTTTGGCCTCTATTCACCACCACAATGGCTTTGAAATGAAACAAACAAGATGTGCTTTAACTGCAGACTTTCAGATTTAATTTGGGGGTAATTACATCCAAATCAGGTGAACGGTGTAGGAATTACAACGGTTTCTATATGTGCCTCCCACTTTTTAAGGGGCCAAAAGTAATGGGATTATCAACTCAAAAGCTATTTTCTGGACAGGTGTGGGCTATTCCCTCATTATTTCTTTATCAATTAAGCAGGTAAAAAGGTCTGGAGTTGATTCTAGGTGTGACATTTGCATTTGGAATCAGTTGCTGTCGACTCTCAATATGAGATCCAAAGAGCTGTCACTATCCATGAAGCAAGCCATCATTAGGCTGAAAAATCAAAACAAACCCATCAGAGAGATAGCAAAAACATTAGGTGTGGCCAAATCAACTGTTTGGAACATTCTTAAAAAGAAATAACGCACCGGAGAGCTCAGCAACACCAAAAGACCCGGAAGACCACGGAAAACAACTGTGGTGGATGACAGAAGAATTATTTCCCTTGTGAAGAAAAACCCCTTCACAACAGTTGGCCAAATCAAGAACACTCTCAAGGAGGTAGGTGTATATGTGTCAAAGTTAACAATCAAGAGAAGACTTCACAAGAGTGAATATAGAGGGTTCACCACAAGATGTAAACCACTGGTGAGCCTCAAAAACAGGAAGACCAGATTAGAGTTTGCCAAACAACATCTAAAAAAGCCATTACAGTTCTGGAACAACATCCTATGGACAGATGGGACAAAGTTCAACTTGTACCAGAGTGATGGGAAGAGACAAAAGCAGCAGAATGAATTCGGAAGTGTTTAGTGAGACCCGCTACGACCGACAGCGCCGGTCGTAGCAGGTCTCGATCCAAAGGGGGCGAGCTGTTGATGTTGATTGACAGCTCGCCCCGTTTGGAAGGCGGGCCGAGGGGGTAGCAGCCCAAACGGGGGTGTTCCCATGGGAACGCCTACCATTTGGGGGCGGCCCCACTGACATCACTAGTGATGTCAGTGGAGAGCTTCCGGCTCAGACAGAGCCGAAAGCTCTCCGGGGGTTACGACAAGGGAGACCCTACCCTAGGGTCTCGTCGTAAGCCCCGATGGTCGCGATGGTCTTGACCATCGCGACCATCACCTTAGGCGGTCGTAGGCTGTGGGTGTTAACCCACAGCCTTACCACCGCAAAGGAGGACGTCTAGAAAATTCAAGACGTCCTCCCCTCATTCAGACCGACCGCACGCTCTGTGCGACCGGCTCTGAATGAGGTCCTATGTCCGCCGGCTTCCCGACTGCATACCGAATAATCTCTCCTCCTTCTATTTGATCTTCCAGAGTGGAACTTGAGTGATATGTTAGAGCTCAAAACACATTGGGGCCTATTCATCATCACTTAATTCTCACAAAATCAGATGAAAATACACATTTTCACCTGCAATTGTAAAAATTAAGTCACCAGGCCATTCATCAAGAAGGTAAAGCAGGAGATATCACAGATATCTCCTAAATACCTTTCTCTTGTGGAATGGCCCGCTGTCCCCATACACTAGTATGGGGATAGAATTCCCCAAGCTCCGAAAATATAATATTTTTGGAGCTTGACTGCGGGAGCATTTCCCGCTGCGAGTCAGAATGATAATTAACATCATGAATAGGCCCCTATGAGACATATTTAAAAAAGAAATTTGATTTGAATTTATCAACAATCATTTTTAGAGGATAGCCCTGATTTTCAAGTATTCCCAGAATGTATCTAGGATGGCTTGCACAGATATTGGAGATATCTGCAGCAGCCCCCGTAGGCTTCTATGGGGCTGCTATATTTACCAATCTCCAGAATAGAAAGAATCTTCAGATGGCATTGGCCCATAACAGGCCTAGCCAACCTGTGGCTCTCCAGCTCCTGCCACATTTTTAACATTCCTAATAGCAAAACTTTGGTAGGGCATGCTGGGACTTTTAGTTTCACAACAGCTGGAGAGCCACAGGTTGGCCAGGCCTGGCCCATAGTAACCTATGGGCTACTATGTCATAATTTTTACCAGAGAGGGATCCTCCGTATTTCTCCCTGTTTGCCTGCACTGACACATGCACAATCCGATGGCTGTGCATGCGCATTAGGCTATCCAAAGCAAAGTAATAGCGATAGCAGGGATGGGCTCTTACACAGAGTAATACACAAGAGACAACGGTGATACTACAGGTACTCACACCCATGAAGGACAGTACATGTGCTTCACGTCCATGCAGTACATCACACACTCGGCAAGATGTCGCAGAGACATGTGGTCACGCATGCAGAGTGATTGGTAAGATGGCCATCTTGGTGAAGGTGGCTGGCTGGCTTTAACACAGAACAGGAGATGGTGCTGGAGCACACTCCTCTCTAATGCTGTGTACACACTAGGACAACAGATCGGTCAGCAAACCGATTGTCCATCCGAGCAGCCAATTGGTAGGCTATACACACTTACCAATTGCCTACTCGAAGTGTCTGGTCTGACATCTCAACTGGGTGGGCATTTATGACAACGACTTTGTTTACAGACATATCAGGTGTATACACCCGCTAATGCACTCGCAATATATCTTTCATTGATGGAATGAACAATATATCAACAAGTGTTTATCCAGAAGAACACTTTTGGGCACAATTTGTGTAGAGAAAACCCCTTCTCACATATAACAAGTACCACAGTTGTGCTACTATAAGCAAACAGTGATTGGAGATGTACATGAACCACCACAAAATTTGTTTCACTATATCCATCTCAGACAGAACTTCTAGGGTTTCATACACCTCTCCCAGTGATATCATTTAGCACCTCACAGTTAGGTACCACATGGCTTCAGGTTGATAGAGTAGTTTTATACCGTGAACCTTTTTGTTTTTTTGTTTTTAGGGGTAGGGGAGGGTCTGTGTAGAGACTTGTCAACATGTTGGCTGTGCTGAATCAATTCTGATATTGTTACTATGGCATAGGCGACTATGGGCCTGATTCAGACCCACTCGCGAGCGGCTGTCCGCTCGCAAGTGGGTCGATGTTATGGACTGAGCATGCGCACGATGGAGGGAGCTCCGTCGTGCGCATGCGCCAGACGCGACGAGCGAAGGAAAGTCCTTCGCTCGTTGTGTCCGATCAAAGGGGGCGTGCTGTCAATGTTGATTGACAGCACGCCCCCTTTGGTGGGCGTGCCGGGGGCGTGCCTCCCTGACGGGGGCGTTCCCACGGGAACGCCTCCCGTCAGAAGCCGGCCCACTGACATCACTAGTGATGTCAGTGGGAGTGATTTTGGCTCTGATAGAGCCAAAATCACTCCGGAGCTTGCGGTTGAAAACCTCAACCGCAGGCTCCGGCTCGCAAATTCGATGGTCGCGATGGTCTCGACCATCGCGACCATCACAATGCACGCTCGTATAGCCTGTGGGTGGTGACCCACAGCTATACGAACGTCCAGGAGGACGCTCCATGAAAATGGAGCCCGGCCCTCATTCAGAGCGTGCGCTCTGCTCAGAGCGTACGGCTCTGAATGAGGGCCTATATTTTGTTACCTTGTTTTCTAATGTTGTATCCCAGTGACAAGGACACAGCATACATATGGCAATGAACAGCCAATGTGGCCATATTGGCTATCTAGATGGATGTGAGGTGATGCGGGCATATTGTTTATGTGCACATATTGGTTATAGACTGGCATATAAAGCTGTATAGAGCTATTATGGATATATGCGGCAAATTGGCTATTTGGTTGAAGCTATATGGATCTATATTGGTCATGTGTTCCCAATACAGGTTTGTTGATAATAGTATTAGTAATATATGCCTCTATTGCTTTAGTCAGCACAATGAGAAATAAAACTGTAAGCAGATTTAAAGTACATTAAATGAATTGATTTGCTGCACGGTGACAGAACACTTCTCCTTTGCTAATTGCCTTTTTAACATCAATAATGCATCACTTGTGTTTCCACCTATTGTTAGCTATACACAGCGCACACCTCAAGCCCTCAATATTTAATCAGTGCATATATGTCATAGACCCAGGGTGCTCACTTCTGTACTTCAGAGACAAAAGCAAAATCATATAGAGCCAGGACTATAACAAATGTCTTTAAGCAACAATAGCATTACTTTAAAAAGCCATGTTAAGATAGATTTTACTTATTATCACCAGCACAGTTTAAATAGAATATTTGTGAATTGCACATGAAATAGTGTAAAATGGAAACCACAAACAATGGGGCGAAAAAGACGGAGAGGAAAAATTAGTTCCTGCAAGAAGTTATTTGCAAGAACACAATTTCACCAGGATGGCCAGGTCATGATTAAGGTTATGAAATGATTTGGGCACAAGTACAACATGCATAAATACAGTAAAACACGATGGGTCTCATGTACAGTTGGACATGCATCTATCTATCATGAGCAAAATTCCGCTTTGCTTTGCGGTGCATGCGCAGTAAATAATATAAATATTATAGATAGCAGAATTTACGTAAATGGCACGTGTCATCAAGAGGTGGAATAGGAATGTGTAAATACAACTGACATACAGTAATGGTACAGTATGTACATGTTTCCACAGTTAACAGTGGAAGAACCTAATTCCCCTAATTGATTATGGTGCACATTCCTAAAAAAACAGCTGCAAGTGAAATTTGAAGCATACAGTGAAGATGGTACTTAATGCTGAGTGCAAGATTGATTTACTGGATGCCAAGTCAACGCGTTTGTCCCTAGAGACCACAGGCTTTCTTCAGAAAGACCTGCTTTTAAGCTGAACATGCTGGGGCTGTATGCTAACCTCTCATTCAAGGAACGTTTACAGGAAGTACAAGGGTGACATTGCTCATTAATCCTCTGTTCACAGTCGTAGATCCAATGTATGTATGTATTAGTCAAAATAATGCTCAAATACTGCAGCGTTAAAGACCAACGTGACTCTTCACCTGGCTATGGGCACCATCTACCACTAACTCCTCACTGGCTGACAGATAAGTGACCTCAGGGGATGCTGGGAGGAGCATCACATCTCCTAGTAGCATTGGTCAGAGTGAGCTTGATGCAAGGGAGGCAGGCCCTGGTGGTAGCCTGTGTACCATAGCAGCAGCACTCCTTGCACCCTCTGTAGTAATGCCCTTGCTGCCATTCCATATAAAAAGACTTAGGGGCCTATTCATCAACTCTAAATGGCCAGGTAACCATGCGGAAATGCTAGTTTCCGCATATTTTAGTTACCGGGCCATTCATCATCGGTGGTCCAAAAAGGACCCCGATATTCAGCAAACTCCAAAAACTGAAAGTTTTTAGAGTTTGCTTACGAGAACAAGTGCTTTAATTTAAACGGAGCTTGTTCTCGGATCCCCGCTCCTTCATATGGAAATGAGTTCCGGGTAGGCAAAGAGGGATCCGAGCGGATCCCTCCACTGCCTCCTCACTACCTCCCCGGTGGCTGTGCGCATGCGTGACCTCGGGTCATGCATGTGTAGCCAGGACGACAGGGAGGAGGTAAGTAACGCAGCTACTTTTGTAGCTGCGATACTAAGAGGGGACAGCTGCTTTTCGGAGCAGCTGTCCCCTCACCGGAGCAATGATGAATTGCTCCGGTGTCAAGTTTCCCCAGCTGTGAGTTGGATATGGCCTCCGTTGATGAATATGTCCCTTAGTTACACACATTTGCTAAAAAATGAAAAGTCACCTGGCCACTTAAGAAACATCTGACATAGGATGCTGGGGGACTCCTCTGTGTGTGTATTTCTTTCTAAATCCTTTCCTTTTTAGCTCCTGCTATCACACAAAGCATTTTCCCGTACTGGCTGCTTGATTGGAGGTGAATGGGAGTCTCCAGGATTGCTGACTTTGATCAGGTAGTCACAAGAGGATGAATGTCTCATTTTGTGTTGAGATTTTTCATTCCCACTGCCCCTTGGAGTACACAGAAGAAGAACAAAGTAAGAAGAAACAAAGATTTTTTTTCTAATTGTACTATGATGGATAAAGAACAGAAGATTGTATATTATATTAAATAAAGTGGTAAATGAGAGCTTAGTTTTTTGATTTAATTAATACTTAATTTGCTTATTTTTACTATGTTGGTATAATGGACGAGGTTGTTTTGGGACACTGATCAATTATACTGAAACTGCAATGGCAAAATTATCATTCCCAGGGTGCTAATATTTTTCATTAGTACCCATATCACAAAGGGGCAGAAGAGCCATAATAATAGGACAATCCCATAAACAATTAAATAAGGGCCTGATTCAGAGATGGATGGAATTGCTGAGCCGCACACAAGCAGCTTTGCAATTCCATTCATCTTAATGCAAATACAGGAGGTGTCAGACACCCCCTTGCTGCACTTGCGAGCACCATCGTAACCATCGCAATCGATAAAGCTGAAACTTCCCTCAGCCTGACTGGATGCTGCTCACTTCAGAGGCCAGGAATCTGTGTCCGCTGGCGCAGACCCTCGCCTCGTCCCTCCTGGAAAATAGGGGCAACACACCACCATGTTCCTGAACGGTAACCAGCCACTCCCCTGCTCCGCCTAATGGGAGATGTATGTTCATCATCAGATGAACGTACAGTACACCTCTGAATCAGGCTCTAAGTCTTCTCTATGGAAACCACATTTGGTACAAGTATAGGTGAAGGAGAGACCCATTTCAAAATGTCTAGCCGGGCACAAATAAGCCTAAGATATATATTTTTTAAAACATTTCCACATAAGTGGCGGAAGGCAATAATTTGTACGTGCTAGCGAGAGCGATCAGTTAGGAGTCTACGGAGAGGTGAGGAAAGTGATTCAGGTATTTACTCAACCCAGTATTGAAAGTACTATAATCCAGGGGGGCTCGTAAAAAACTATAATGGATGATACAGCCTTATAATAAGGAGGGCGGAGGAGAGGGAGTTTTTCTAGGAGATTAGACCAGACACAAGGGCCTATTACAGTATTGAACTTGCTGCGAGGGATACGTAAGTATCCAACTCGCAGCGGGGGAAACGTGACACAGGAGCAATTCATCATTGCTCCGGTGAGGGGACAGCTGCTTTACTTACCTGCTCCCCGTCGTCCCGGCTACGCATGCTTGACCTCAGGTCATGCATGCGCAAAGCCGCCAGTAGTGAGGAGGCGGCGAAGGGATCCGCTCGGATCCCTCCTCGCATCCCCGGAACTCCTTCCCATAGGAAGCAGCGGCGATCCGAGAACAAGTGCCATCTGAAGATGGCGCTTGTTCTCAGAAGCTAACTCCGAAAACCTTCCTATTGGACCCCTGATGATGGATAACACGAAAACCTAAAAATGCGGAAACTAGCATTTCCGCATAGTTACTGGGTCATTTATCATATGATGAATAGGACCTGATTTATCACAGATCGCAACTGCAACAGCATATGCAGATCGGTTGATGGTGCGTACTGCGCATGCGTAAGTTAGCATTGCGATCGCACTGCAATCACTCACGCAGTAAAAAAGCCATCGCAGAGTGAGTGACAAGAGGTCAGCATTTGGGGATGGTGACGTGGGAGTGGTAGGAGAAACGCAGGTATGCCTGTCCGTTTGAACGCTTTTGCATGGGTGTGCATAAATTAGCTACTGCGACGGCATACGCAGCTTAAGTACTCACTGTGTACAATGAAGTTAGCAATTTCTGAGTAAGGTCAGGACTGTTGTAATTCTGCGTGAGGAGCCAACGTTACTTAATGATCTCGATTTATACGCAGCACTGCAAGGTATTACAGATGTGAGATAGGTAGTGGGCGTCTCTATACTGGCTGTGCAACGGCTTTGCAATTGCATTCATTAGCATATTTTCGCAACAGACCTCCGTGCGTACTCGCAGTTGCGATCGCAATAGCAATCCATAGTGAATCAGGCCCATAGTCACTAAAAGCCCAAGCGACCAATGTTGGGCTTGGAGGAATGCCAAGTTAAAAGAAGTTAATCCCGGATTTGCCTCACTGACCTGACTGTGAGTCAAGGGTTTTTGAGATTATGTGTGCAAGAGCTGGCCAACAGTACAGGGACCCTTAGCCTTCCAAGAGGTAAAGGGGAATGGTGCTTGTCGAAGCTGGATATTTGGCTGAGACAAGATCAGCTTAAAAAAATTAGATCGTAACAACGCCATCTTGCAACTGGCCGCAAGACGCCATCTTGAAAATGAGATCGCAAGACGCCATTTTACGAATGGCCGCCCAGCACCATTTTAGCTAAACTCACACTTAAGTACATATGGTGATGTTACTATTAGCATCATGCGATTGCATCTTTCACCATTTCTCATACACACATAAATACGCACAATTGCGCTGTTAACTAGTCGCACATTAGCGAATGCATAAGATCCTGTATGAAAATGCAGTTTATTAGCCTCATGCGCACGCATCTGCCCCAAGTTAACTAGCGTCTTTCTATCCAACCCCACATACTTACACATTACATATTTACATACAAGGTTCCATAAGCTTTAAAGTATAAGATTCAAGTTTGTTCATTTATTATATTTGCTGTGAAATAAAGGTTATTTAGTAGCTCAGGTTTATTACATGATAAGTATGCCGTGCTTGGTATTATACTGATCTGCACCCTCTCAACAGCTTCCCGGTATCAGCGGTGTGAAGATCGCAACATGCACTCGCAACTTATGGACCGCAGAGACTTAAAGCACCGAAATGTACATTATATGACCAACTGTTTAGATTTGCATGAGGCGGGAAACAGAGGCAACCAGCTGTCGGAGGCTGGACTGTGTCTATTTGAATCAACCTGTTAAATGCTCTGTAACAGATGCATCCCCCTTGGGAACCAATGGCATCAGCGACAAGCCTCTCTTTTATGTTGTCTGTTTCTGTGAGGGTATAAATGTGTGTGTTGTGACCCCAGTCGGAAGTCTTCTTGCTGAATGCTGATTGCTGGAGGTTTCTTGCTGATGCCAGTATCTGGTCCAGAGTGCATGCGTATGTATAACTGTACTTGGGTCTGTATAATTTCTTTGCGCTAATTTGTACTTAGATCATAGCGTGTAACTGACTGTACTTTTACTTGAATAATACTTTGTGCTTTGGAAACACAGGTTCAAGGTCTAAAGTCTTTATTTACTGTATGACTGCGTACGCAAATAGCATCAAACTTAGAGGTTTATAGGCAGGGTATTAGAAGGTATAGGCAGGAGTGTATAGAGGGTCAAAGTCAGTAGCGTTATGCTTCACCTTTGTGGAAGCCAGGGTTGTTAAGGTGGGGCATATGCATAGACAGGTATTGATGGCCACTGAAAAATAGGGGCATGTCATACTGCCCCTTATACAGTGCCCATTATACAATGCCCCTAGTAGTAGTGCCCCTCATGCAATACCCACTGTAGTAGTGCCCATTATTTAGTGCCCCCAGTAGTGCCACTCATATAGTGCTCCCTATGCAGTGCCCCTTATACTGTGCCCCCAGTAGTGCCCCCTATGCAGTGCCCAATATACAGTGCCCTCAGTAGTAGTGCCTTTCACACATAAAACACGCAGACAAACACAGACAAGATTATGCTTACCGGAATCCCCACTCCTGTGCCCGCCGCTGTCCGCTGCTCCCATCCCGCTTGGCACTATGGGAGAGACGTCATGGCATCTTTCTTTTCACCCAGTGCAGGAGCCAGAAGATGGAGCTCATGAGTGAGCTCCAGCCCGGCTCCGGCCCTGGGTGCCGCAGCCAATGACAGTCTGTCTGACTCTCATTGGCTGCAAAAACAAACACACCGCCGCCAGGTAGTACAGCGGCGGTGTGTTTGTTAGGCCAGGTTTTATCCGGATGGCAAAAAACAGACTTTTTTTTCCCCTGTAGATCTGTCCCTTTCACACAGAATGGTTTAGTGCCATGTGTGATGCAGTGTGTTTGAATTTCTTTTAAATCTTTAACACTGAAACCGTGGACTGCAGCCGTCCTTATCAGTGGTTATTCACGGCTGTAACACGGTGACTGTGCTGTGTTCATGCCGCCTGAAAGCATCCATGTAATTACATACTTGAATGGCAAAACCAACCATTTTTTTGCCATCCAGATAAATCTGTTTAATCTGAAATAGCCCTTACTGTGTAGTGCAGATCCACACTACATACTAACCACTGACCTGGACGCAGGCCGACGGCACCCCCCAGGGCATTTACCTCGTCCGACACCTCTTAGTTATGCCACTGGTGTGAGCATACAGGTAATTATCGTGCAGCCAGTCCCGGATGTACTGCAGTTGAGAAGTGTAATCATAAAGTTACTCTGTAACAAGCCACTGAGAGGAACAGGCCCAGCAGGAACTGTCCTATGCTCCTGGTGGCCCAATCCACCCCTGAATACAAGATACACATCAGTCAGGAGATCTAGAACCTAAGCGAGCAATGGGGGAATTAGTGAAGGGTGGAACATATCGGAGATGAGAACAGTATGTGCCGCTTTGGGTATCAAAAATAAGAGTTTATCTATTTTCCACTATACGCAGTTTGGCAGGGTACATGAGAGCATATTGTTTACCATTATCTATCAAGTAAGTAAACATTGTTTTAAATGCCTTACATTTCTATATGAGAGACAATGAGTAATATTGAAAACCAAAATAGGGATATCATCGTGGTACAATATTTTAAAGGGCCAAACATTCTCACGCTTCTCCTTGAGTTCATATAAATGCACTTGGCACACACACACAAAACACAACTTAATGAACAAATTTCCGACAATATAAAAACATGACAACGTGAAGGGAAGATGCTAATATAAATTCCTGAATATACAGTTATAGGAGATAATAGTCGATTTTGTAGTAATTTAGACAAACTGCATTGAACAGATCTTACTGAATGTAAGTGTACCAGATTCATTACAAACTGAGAACTAGCACACATTGCACAGATTCAGTATAACGATCTGACTATGGGGCGTGTGTCAGACATGGTGCTGCGTCTGTGTAAAATATGCAAATGTTGCAATCCCTGGGACTCATATTGAGAGCCCACCTGCAGCTTTGCAAATCCAAACATCTGTGTACAAAGACGTAGCATCGGTCAGAGATCATTGGATGATCACCCTATGGCTACTCAGAATGGCCGCCTAACTGAGACACTGGAGACATTTTCACTGCATACTGGATTGCAGATGGAGGCTGTGACACACCCTGAAAACTGTCGTGTCATGTCTGCATTCTTTGCCGCCATTTCCCATTACCTCCCCCAAATGCTACCTGCCTGTCAATCACACTGCAAATAAAAAGTTTCTGTGAATGACTACGATAATGTACCTTGACGCATGTGCAGTTCAACTTGCTCAACTGCAAAAATAATGGCATTGCGTACATCTCTGAATCAGCCCCTAAGATAGGAAGCCAGTTGGGGTAATTTGCTTGTGCTGATGGATAACCTATATTAATAATGGGGATCATGGAGTTCAGGTTCATAAAGTGGTTAGATGAAGTTGTCACATAGCTGCAGCAGGAGTTAATAATTGTTGAGGAGAGGTTCATTAATGATGTGGGGATAAAATTGTATGTGGACACAATATGCTAATTATATTATATGCACTAGAATGCTCCCCTTATTGTTCTGGTGTCACTGGAGTGGTGTATGTGTTGTATGGAGGTCTATAGTACACCCTCTGTACTCCATGGATGATATTGGGATGGTGTCTGTATTGTATGGCGGTCATCTAAAATTATAGCCACTTGTATGATGATTATATACACTGTGGTGGCATGGCATGGAAACCTATCTCTAGACATGGTGATGGAGAGGGTGCTACAAATGGATTAACCTTTGGTGAAGAGAACACTTAATCAGGCCCTGTGTTTATTACACCCAAAACGGACCAGGAGACAGAATCCCCTGGTCCACATGCCTGATATATCACTTAGAACATGTTTAAGTGGTACAGCAATTGGGAGCAAGTGGGTATCATTGAATGCTGGCTGAGGGGCGGACCCGTGGCACCTCACATGACCTCCTCCTTTGCACAATGTGAGTAGGTCACAGTAAGTATACTCCAGTGAAGGCTGTCCCACTTCTCTGCATAGTCTCCAGTGTCAAAGGTAAATTGTGGGAATTCTGTTTGGCATATATTGATTATAAGTAGCATGTGGAGGATTCTGATGGCACATAAGAGGCATATGGAAGGGTCTAATGTCATATGGAGGGAGTCTTATGGCATATAAGGGGCATATGAAGAGTATGATGGTATATAAAGGGAATGTGGAGGAGTCTTATAACATTAAAGAGGCATGTGGAGTGTGATGTTCTGGGTTGTTTGTGGACCCGGGGTGGTAGCAGGAGTGATCACAGAAGCAGATTTAAAAATAAAACTAGAATTTTTAATAAGTGCTTGAGTAGACAGATAATGGCAATAAATAAAAGTCCAGGAATATATAATGTGCACAAGAGTTCTGTGGTGGGAGTAAAAGGGTTAATGTCCAAGTAGATACAATTAAAGCTGTCCAGGTGTGCAGGTAGTGAAACTGAAAATAATCAAGCCAGGTTTGTAGTGAGCTGAAAATAAACAAGCCAGGTATACAAGTAGTGAACTGAAGCGCAGGATGTCAGCAGGCTCAGGCACTCAGGTATGGGCAAGGGTGATGGAGGAAGCTGGGTAGTCCAGTGGGAGCTAGGAGCTGACAGGCAGACTGGCAGACAGCGAATTCACAGGAACAGGTAAGCACAGAGAACTCCCTCTCAGCTAGGCTGAGATACACGTTGCACTGGCAAAGAAGGAAGGCACTGACCCATCCTAAATACCCTATGCCGTGCTGTTACTGGCCGGAGGGAACATGTGACTCACCAGGATTGGCCAGCCGCATCACATGGCCAGAAGGCAAGATGGCGGCGCCCATGCCAAACGGAATGGAGACGCTGCCAGGCCTTACCAGCGCAGAGTGACAACAGGCCCGCACAACAACGCGCGCAGCCAAAGCCCCCCGCCAGACACCAGCTCCGCCACCAGACAGCCCGCGCCACAATGACCTCACAGGTAACACTCGCCTAGCGCTATGCTGAAATACCCTGGCCGTGACAGTATCCCCCCCTTTTGGGGTGGCCTCAGGACACTCACCAGGCTTCTCCGGATGGGCAGAATGGAATCTCCTGATGAGCGTGGGAGCATGGACATCACGAGCATCGGTCCAGCAACGTTCCTCTGGACCGTAACCTTTCCAGTCCAGCAAATACTGTAGATGACCTCTGCGTAGACGAGAGTCCAAGATCTGGGCGACCTCAAACTCAACTCCTCTCTCCGTCTGGACTCGAGGAGAAGCAGGTAGAGCACTATGGAATGTATTCAGGACAAGGGGCTTCAATAAGGAAATATGGAAGGAATTAGGGATTTTTAGGTATGGGGGTAACTGTAGACGATAGGCCACTGGATTAATAACTTCTGTTATGGAGAAGGGACCAATGAAGCGTGGTGCAAATTTCATAGAAGGAACCCTCAGACGAAGATTCCGGGTGGATAACCAGACCTGGCTTCCAACTTGCATGCGTGGAACTATTCTACGCTTCTTATCAGCCTGGGTCTTATAGCGAGAGGATGCCTTCAACAAATCAGACCGTACTTGAGTCCAGATGGCAGCAAAATTCCGCACCGTGTCCTCCACGGCCGGAACATCGAAAACAGGCAGGCTTCGGAATTCGGGAACACAAGGATGAAGGCCATATACAACCTGAAATGGCGTTTGGTTAGTTGACGAGTGGTAGGAAGCATTATGTGCAAACTCAGCCCACGGCAGCAAGGCAGCCCAATTGTCCTGGGAAGATGACATAAAAATTCTTAAGAAAGTCTCTAGATCTTGATTAACTCTCTTGGTGGAGCCGTTGCTTTGCGGATGGTAGGCCGTGGAAAAGTTTAACTTCACTTGAAGAACAGAACACAAAGCCCTCCAGAATTTTGCAGTAAACTGCACACCACGGTCAGAGACAATTTCAGCAGGAAGGCCGTGTAGACGAAATATGTGTTGGACAAACAACTGTGCCAGGTCAGGGGCAGAAGGTAACTTCTTCAACGGTATATAGTGGACCATCTTAGAAAATCGGTCTATTACAACCCAGATAGTGTTGAAACCTGGAGAGACTGGCAGGTCTGTGACGAAATCCATGGAGAGATGCGTCCATGGACGTGATGGAGTAGGTAATGGAAGCAATTCCCCAGCTGGAGCTTGTCGTGATGATTTATGCTGGGCACAGGAGGAGCAGGAAGAGATAAACTCCATTATGTCTGCCTTCATAGAAGGCCACCAATAGTGTCTTTTCAGGAACTCCAAGGTCTTCCGAGTGCCTGAGTGCCCTGCGAAGCGAGAGGAGTGTGCCCAAGTGAGAAGCTGCTTCCTTAATTCCGGGGCCACAAATGATTTTCCCGTAGGAGGTTGAAGTTGTAATGCGGCGAAAACTCTTGATTCCAAGACAGGGGTATTGCTTTGATTTTCAGATTGATCATCACAGAGGAGAGATCTCGATAGGGCATCAGCCTTCTGATTAAGTGCTCCAGACCGAAAGGTCAGGGTGAACTGAAACCTGGCAAAGAATATTGCCCAGCGGGCCAAACGAGGACTCACACATTGGAGATTTTTGAGAAATTGGAGATTTCTATGGTCCGTACATACAGTAAATGGAAACTTGGCGCCTTCTAGCAAATATCTCCATTCTTTCAACGCCAACTTTACAGCTAGTAGTTCTTGCTCACCTATGGCGTAGTTCCTTTCGGCAGGTGAGAATTTTTTAGAAAAGAACCCACACGGATGGACTCGGTTGTCCTCATAATGTTGAGACAAGACTGCCCCCACAGCTTCAGATGATGCATCTACTTCCAACAAAAAAGGCCTGTCCAGATCTGGTTGTCGAAGAACTGGTGCTGAGATGAAGGCCTGTTTTAGAAGATGAAAGGCAGACTCTGCCTCAGGTGACCATTGGGAAGGATTAGCACCTTTGTGGGTCAAGGCTGTAATGGGAGCCAGCAGTGTAGAAAATCCCTTAATGAAGCGTCTATAATAATTGGCGAAGCCCAACAATCTCTGGATGGCCTTCAGTGTCTGAGGTCGGGTCCAATCCAGAATTGCTTGTACCTTCTTGGGGTCCATTTCTAAACTGGAGCCAGATATTACATAGCCGAGAAAAGGTACACTGGGCACTCCAAAGACGCACTTCTCCAGTTTGCAGTAAAGGTGGTTTTCTCTCAAACGGGTCAGGACTACCTTAACATGTTCTTGATGTTTAGCCACAGAGGGTGAAAAAATCAGTATGTCATCCAGATAGACAACAACCGAAACATATAACAGATCCCGGAAAATCTCATTGACGAAACTTTGAAAGACAGCAGGGGCATTACACAATCCAAAAGGCATTACTAAATACTCGAAATGTCCATCTCTGGTATTAAAAGCGGTCTTCCATTCATCGCCAGCTCGGATACGAATGAGGTTGTAAGCCCCTCTTAGATCTAACTTAGAAAAAATGACAGAGCCCTTGACCCTATCAAACAACTCAGTAATCAGGGGAAGAGGGTATCGATTTTTTACAGTAATGTCATTAAGGCCTTGATAATCGATACATGGTCTTAGACCACTGTCCTTCTTGCCAACGAAGAAAAACCCAGCTCCGGCAGGTGAAGTAGAGGGGCGGATGAACCCCTTTGCCAGGTTGTCCCGGATGTACTCGGTCATGGCTTCAGTCTCAGGCAAGGACAGCGGATAGGTACGACCACGAGGTGGCATTTTATCAGGTATCAATTCAATTGGACAGTCCCATTCCCTATGAGGGGGTAAGATATTTGCTTGTTGTTCAGAGAAAACGTCGGCAAACATCTGATATTCCTTGGGAATGGCAGAAGAAACTAATGAAACTGTCTTTCTCACAGGTCGAATTTTTGGAAGACAGGATTTCTGACAGTCCATACCCCATGACAGAATCTGCATAGAACTCCAATCAATCCTGGGATTATGTTTACGTAACCAGGGTAGACCAAGAACAATTTCTTGAGAGGCCTCTGATATCACCAGGAATTTTAAGGACTCAGAATGAAGTGCCCCAATTCGGACCAATACAGGTTGAGTCTCTTTGGTGACTATCCCGTTAGTCAGAGGGCGTCCGTCTATCGAGGTCAGAGAGATAGCATGGTTGAGAGACAAACAAGGTATCTGAAATTTATCAATGAAACTAGACGTTATGAAATTTCCGGCTGCTCCTGAGTCGATTAGAGCAGTAGCAAAGACAGGTTTGGGTTTAAGATCCAAGGCTAGGGTAATCGTGAAATCTTTAATTTTTGGAGATGGGTTCATAACTCCTAACTTGATGTCTCCAGGGTCAGTTAGGATTTGGCATTTCCCGGTTTACGGGGGCAGGAGATCAGCAGGTGACCGGACTCTCCGCAGTACAGACAGAGGTTCTTTTGCATTCTTCTTTGACGTTCTTCTTTAGAGAGGTGTGTATGATTCACCTGCATAGGCTCCTCTTCAGTAGGGGAAGGAATGGGACAGGTAGAAATGGAGGGGGTAAATGACCTTTGCCGGTCAGTTCTGTTTTTTTCAGCCTGACGTTCCCTGAAGCGTAGGTCAACTTTGATACACAACGAAATCATGTCGTTCAGATTAGTAGGAAGCTCTCGAGTGACTAGATCATCCTTTAGTCGGTCTGATAACCCATGCCAGAAGGTCGAGGTGAGGGTTTCCTCATTCCATTTGAGCTCTGCTGCTAAAATTTGGAATTGCACGGCATATTGACTGACAGGACGGATCCCTTGTCTCAGTGTCATGATGTTTGATGATGCTGATACAGTACGCCCAGGTTCATCGAAAATCCTCCTGAAGGATGACACAAAGCCTGCGTAATTATCCAGCAGCGGATCTGAGCGCTCCCAGAGTGGGGAAGCCCATTCCAAGGCCTGGCCGGATAACAGAGAGACTATATAAGCCACTTTAGTTCTTGCAGTTAGCAAGTTGTCAGGCTGCAGAGTAAAATGTATGTCACACTGATTTAGGAATCCTCGGCAGAGTTTAGGGTTGCCATCAAATTTACTTGGTAAAGGAAGATGTAAGCGGGGAGATGATCTGCCTCCTGTATTCCCAGACGCTAAAGCGGATGTAGATGCTGGTACTCCAGGGGTAGAAAAGGAAGTTTGTAAACTATCCTGTCGCTTGGACATCTCTTGCAGAAATTGAGCCATCTGATGCTGCATGTTTTCCAGATTTTCTAAACGACCAGAAATGCACCTGAACAAATCCACTCCTGACTCCTGATCCGTGGCCGGCTCCATGGGGCCAGTGCAAACTGTGATGTTCTGGGTTGTTTGTGGACCCGGGGTGGTAGCAGGAGTGATCACAGAAGCAGATTTAAAAATAAAACTAGAATTTTTAATAAGTGCTTGAGTAGACAGATAATGGCAATAAATAAAAGTCCAGGAATATATAATGTGCACAAGAGTTCTGTGGTGGGAGTAAAAGGGCTAATGTCCAAGTAGATACAATTAAAGCTGTCCAGGTGTGCAGGTAGTGAAACTGAAAATAATCAAGCCAGGTTTGTAGTGAGCTGAAAATAAACAAGCCAGGTATACAAGTAGTGAACTGAAGCGCTGGATGTCAGCAGGCTCAGGCACTCAGGTATGGGCAAGGGTGATGGAGGAAGCGGGGTAGTCCAGTGGGAGCTAGGAGCTGACAGGCAGACTGGCAGATAGCGAATTCACAGGAACAGGTAAGCACAGAGAACTCCCTCTCAGCTAGGTTGAGATACACGTTGCACTGGCAAAGAAGGAAGGCACTGACCCATCCTAAATACCCTATGCCGTGCTGTTACTGGCCGGAGGGAACATGTGACTCACCAGGATTGGCCAGCCGCATCACATGGCCAGAAGGCAAGATGGCGGCGCCCATGCCAAATGGAATGGAGACGCCGCCAGGCCTTACCAGCGCAGAGTGACAACAGGCCCGCACAACAACGCGCGCAGCCAAAGCCCCCCGCCAGACACCAGCTCCGCCACCAGACAGCCCGCGCCACAATGACCTCACAGGTAACACTCGCCTAGCGCCATGCTGAAATACCCTGGCCGTGACATGGAGGTGTCTGATGACCTATAAGGGCCATGTGGAGGGGTCTGCTCTATAAGTGGCAGGAGTGGTCTAATACCATATAAGGGGTATGTTGGGGGGGATGATGAAATTAAAAGGGTATGTGCAAGGGTGTGGTTGCACATATAGGGCATATGGGAAATATATTATGGCATATAAGGGGCACATGAAGGGGATCTGATGGCATATAAAGGGCATCTGAGGGAGTCTGATTGATTTAAGAGGCAAATAGTGGAGTATGATGGCATATAAGGGGCACTTGGAGGAGTCTGATGGCATAAAAAGAGCACAAACATTACTCAGTGTCTCTTCCCCAAACAGAGAAAATCATCGGCTGACTTCTCATTTCCCATATTCTAAGGCCAATTTTGGAGAACTTGAAAGTGAGACAGCTGTGTTGCAGTGGCACACTGGGTGCAGAAAAACGCTATGGTGTATGCCTGCTATGGTGGATGCACCTACCAACTTCTCCACAATTTTTTAGGATGAATTTTGTGATAGCGTGATAGTCCTAACAAAAGCAGAACTATGAAGCCCAAAGCAAAATGGTTGGGAGATAGACAAGTTCCCTACTTACTGCATCTACTATTCTTTGTAACATTCATGATCCTTCAGTTATTCTGCCTCCTTTCCACCATCCAAACCAAAATTTGTTTGCTAGAGTGTTATGCCATGGTTAAGTTTTAATAGTGCCCCCTAAACTGAACACTAACAGGTTAAAATAAATATAGAGAGAACTGTGGTTTTATATAGCAGTGGAAGGGATCACAATTACAAGGAAGCAGTGCCATGCCACCAGGACTCTACCGGAACAGGGCTGCAAAAGTAAAAGCCTCAAGTTGAGAGCACTACAGTTCTTCCCCGTAGCCCTATGCTGCTTTGTTGCTACAAAATTAGGAATACAAAAGCAACACTATAGTAGAGTCCTCCTAGCATGGCTGAGTTGCTGGGTGTGTCATTCATCATGAAACAACAATTTCTGCAGGCTGCTATTTTCACAGATGCAGGTGTCTAATAAGGATGGCTAGACTGCCATAGTCTGGCATATCCTAATAGATCTCTGTTTTTCAGCTCCATGTCCGGTTATTTGCAGGAGATCGGTACAATAATAAGTGTCTGCAGGCAACAGTGAAGCATGGTGGAGGTTCCTTGCACGTTTGGGCCTGCATTTCAGTAAATAGAGTTGGAGAGTTGGTCAGGATTAATGGTGTCCTCAATGCTGAGAAATACAGGCAGGTACTTATCCATCATGCAATGCCGTCAGGGAAGTGTCTGATTGGCTCCAAATTTATTCTGCAGCAGGACATTGACCCCAAACATACAGCCGTTGTCTTTAAGTACTATCTTCAGTGTAAAGAAGAATAAAGAGTCTTTGAAGTGATGATATGGCCCCCACAGAGCCCTGTTCTCAACAGCATCGAGTCTGTCTGGGATTACTTGAAGAAACAGAAGGATTTGAGTAAGCCTACATCCACAGAAGATTTATGGTTAGTTCTTCATGATATTTGGAACAACCTCCCTGCCGCATTCCTTCAAAAACTGTGTACAAGTGTACCTAGAAGAATTGACGCTGTTTTGAAGGCAAAGGGTGGTCACACCAAATATTATTTTGATTTAGATTTCTCTTCTGTTCATTCACTTTGCATTTTGCTAATTGATAAAAATAAACTATTAACACTTCTATTTTTGAAAGCATTCTTACTTTGCAGCATTTTTTACACACCTGCCTAAACCTTTTGCACAGTACTGTATATTATTTTCTTGGATGATACAATTCTTGTAAATAGCCTGGTCCTTAAAACCCGAACATCATATAATCATCCAGCATTTGTGTTCTTGCAATAAAATAATAATGTATACTAAACACTAAATATGGGATAAGGGTAATTGCTGTTCTATCCTCCTATGCATGTGCAAATGAGCTTGAGACTAATCAAATCCAGCATAAACAGTGGGTAGATAACAATGTGTATTTGCATAGAGAGAGCCCCAAAACACTGTAAAACATGATGATGCCAAGCTATCGCTGGAGGATACAATTAGATTATTGGCCCTACAGGATGCCAGTAGCCTGAATATGCCCCAGACTTACTTTGTGCTGTTACACGGTTTGGTAAAATTGTTAATTCTTATAATTCGCTCTGGAGACAGGAAAAAAAATCTGTGAAATCATTTAAGAAATAGTATCTGCAGACTTGTCTACAGTATAGAAGCTAAAATAATGTTATACCAACTTTAAGAGAGTAGCGTCACCTTTCAGCATAGAAACAAATCACTGCTTCCTTCTGCCTAGTGTCTAAAACAGATTTGCATCTGATCCATCTTAAAGGATAATGGTACTGATTCAGAGGTACAGTAGAGGCAGCGTCGATGTTTGCGCAGTAGAGATTAGAGACATTTGTGGAATAACAGACATATATAACAAGTCATTCCATTTGGCCATGTAATATACTGTAGCCAGCTTTGAACTTAAACAGAGCAGGAAGACCATAAATGGAATCACTCAGGATAACATGAATTGTTTCATCAACCAACATATATAACTGGCAGTGTAATAGGATATTACATATGAGGCACTAAAGCAATTGGCTTGTCACAAATGGTATGGATGACCAAGTTGTTTGTCTCAGGTTATATTACCCAGTATAGCTGGTTTCTAGCAGCAGCCTGGCAGTTATATATATGTCTTTTTCTGACTGCAATGAGCAGGGCCGTTTCTAGGGGCAGGCGACCCGTGCAATCGCACGGGGCGCGCTGCCTCCTACCCCTGCTGTAGAAACAGCATGTTAACTGCCGGGCGCCCGCTGAGATTCAGTTACCAGCGGGCGCCCGGCAGAGCAGCTGGAGAAGGAGACGGAGATGGAGAGGGAGGCTACTGCTTCCGGCTTCCGGCTCCCACAATGTGCACTATGGGAGAACGTCATGACGTCTTTCCCATAGTGCAGAGAGAGGAGCAGCCGAGCAGAGCGGACGCTAGAGCGGGGCTGAAGGTAAGTGTTACTGTTTTTTTTTGGTTTTTTTGTGTGCAGGCAGCCTGGACAATACTTGGGGGGAGGCACTACTACTGGGGGCACTTCTGCTGGGGGAGCCACCACTACTGGGGGCACCTAGGCACAGCTACTAGGGACATTACTCTGGGGGCACTTCTACTGGGGGAGACACCACTACTGGGGGCACCCGGGCACTACTACTGAGGATATTAGTCGGGGGGCACTTCTACTGGGGTTATTGCTTAGGAGGCACCACTACTGGGTGCATTACTCAGGGGCCAGGGGCACTTCTACTGGGGGCACTACTACTTGGGGCTTTTCTACTTGGAGCACTACTACAAAGGGAGCATTACTATTGGGGGCACTAATACAGGGGCATTAATACTGGGGAATTTATAAAGGGGACACTACTACAGGGGGCATTACTATTGGGGGCAATACAACTGGGGACACTACTACTGGGGCACTACAACAGGGACCATTACTATTGGGGGCATTATTGATGGGGGCATGACTACAGGGGACATGACTACAGGGGACACTACTAATGGGGGCTCTGCATAAGTTACACTACCACTGTGGGCACTGCATAAGGGGCATAAATACAGGGGACACTGCATATGGGGACAACTACAGGGGGCACTGCATAATGGGCACTTTTGCCTGAGAGCCAGTGGGGGGGAAGCCTAAGACCTGTCGGGATGGAATGGCAAGGGAGGGGGCTGGAATGAAGTGTGTATTATGTGAATCATGTTTTTTCAATGTGTTTTATGTGGTTCTGGATTTAATAATATATTTGAGATGGATGTGGTTTTAAAACGTAGTTTATGTGCCTCTGGCTTTTCCAATATATTTTATGTGGAAGTGGTTTGTTGCAGTGTATTTTATGTGGATCTGGCTGGGCTCGCTCCCAACGCGACTAAAACCGGGTGTGATGCAAGGTCATACTTCTGCAAATGTCACACCACAGGCATGCACACAGAAATGCGGCGTGGGCTTGTGACAGCTAGGCCACACCCCATTTTTTGAGCGCGCGCCTCCGGCGCGCACATGCTGTCTATCTTTTGTTTAGCTACATAGATTTTTCAGCGCTTTGCCTCTGACAGGTTAGACACCCCTGTACTCAATAGTCACGGTGGCTGACATTCTGTGGTCTTTCTAGATCACGCTCCCTTACTGTGATACCACACCCCCTCACGATGACGCCACGCCCACTCCACAATATTACTGCTTCGAGGGGGGGGGGGCATTTTGACTGCTCACACTGGGAGCCTCAGACCCTAGAAACTGCCCTGGCAATGAGTTATGGTGTTTTTTATCTGATTACCGATCTTTACACACTATAGTGGGAATTTACCCTGTGTGGAGACTTGACTATACATCAATCATCACTTACAATAATTATTGATGAATAAACAGCACTTTAGCCAGTACTATTACTAAATGATATCAGGTTGTCTGGCTCTGACATTATTTGAGAGTATCCTGTTATATCATTAACTAGTAACCATTGCAGTGCAAATTGTCAGACACAGTGAATGTCATACTGTATATTTGCAACCCTATGCAACTATCCTACAGTACTATTGAAACAGTTCTAATAAGTAGCAGTTCTTAATAGGAGTACTTAGGGCCGTATTCAATTTGAAGCGAAAAGCCGTTTTCACGTGTTTTTGGTGAAAACTTTTCGCCGATTACGTAATTTTCGCCTGTTTGGGTTTTACACCGTATTCAATTTGAAAGACTTTCCGCCTGAATGCAATGTAATTGCGAAAAAGCTTGTTGGGGACAAAGTTAAAAACTATCGAACTTGACTCTGGGGGGTCCCAAAGTATTCCCCATGTGTTTTTTCATTGCAGGGGCTTGCGGCAAGTGGATTTTTCACGATATTTTGAACTTAACTTTACGAAGTTTTAAATATGCTGGCCCCCATTTTCAAGTACCCCAAATTTGCTGGGATAAGTTACTTTCTCAAAAAAATACTCCTGAATACTATTCTTTACCACATATACAAAAACGCTATTTAGCAGCTATTGAGCCCGTTTAAAAACAGCAAATACCTTCAGCAAGCCAAATTGGGGGTAACCATAGCTAACCCCCATGTCAGAGCATCTTTTGGGGGGTGTCAGGCTGATTTCCCCAAATCTGACAGTACTTTCCGCCTGCTCGTGTTTCGCCGGGTCCCGTTTTCATGTACTTCCATATTGAATATGGGGTAAAGCGGGGACTGCCGCGATACTTTTCCGCCTACAAAACATGCGATGTAGGCGAAAAGTCTGGGAGGCGAAAAAGTATTGCGGATCCGCTCTAATTGAATACGGCTCATAGTAGGTAATAAAGACCAGATTGTTTTTACATAAGGGAATTCACACTATCAAAGCACTGATTCAGTGTGAAACATTATCACATTTTGGGATTAGAAAAGAACTAATATCTGCATTGGTACAGCAGCCAAACAGGATCCCTATAGGACCCATAGTCTCTATGCGCAATAATTATGGATGATTACGATATGTGTGGCATGAAATAATACTTGAAATATAAAGAGCAATAAGCACCAGCAGAACATTTGTTTTAACACACATATTTATTCCTTTGCACATTGTATTCTTTTTTGTTTTCTTTCACTTGCTTCTCATTTGTTGCATATAAATTTTAAAATATGGAATATAATTTTATCCAACATTATAATAAAAGTAAAATTTTAATACAACATTTGATACATTTCCTGTGTGCACCATTAAAAAGATTTATTTTCCCGCTTTCCCTATTCCTTGCTTAGTGATATATGTCTATACACTATCTTTGGTAGAACCCCTTCCTATAGGATTCTTTGAGTCATGTAATATATTTCTCTGTCATATTTTGACGTGTCCTTTGGAAGGTGAGGTAATTATTTAATTAGACATATTTAGGCTCCAGTGCAGTCAGTATACCTATTATTCTTGTGATCCGCTGTGCACATGAGCTTCTGTGATCCGCTGTGCACCTGAGCTTCTGTGATCCCCTGTGCACCTGAGCTTCTGTGATCCCATGTGCACCTGAGCTTCTGTGATCCACTGCGCACCTGAGCTTCTGTGATCGCTGTGCACCTGAGCTTCTGTGATCCGCTGCGCACTTGAGCTTCTGTGATCCGCTGTGCACCGGAGCTTCTGCGATCCGCTGTGCACCTAAGGTTCTGTGATCGCTGTGCATCTGAGCTTCTGTGATCCGCTGTGCACCTGAGCTTCTGTGATCCGCTGTGCACCTGAGCTTCTGTGATCCGCTGTGCACCTGAGCTTCTGTGATCCCATGTGCTCCACTGCGCAAATTGAAATAATCGCCATTGCCATCATGAGAGCCGCATGTTTTAGTTGCCGGGAACTTTGCATCCTCATCAAGATAATGGACAGAAGGCTGGAGAATGTGGTTCTATATGTGGGAAAGACGGTGAAGTTAGCGGCATAACGCGAGGTGCAGCGGAGGCTATGCAGACTGGGGTGCAGATGCACAATAGTTTAGCTGGAACGCAGGTGGTCGGACCTGCTCTTATGCACACATCGGAGGACTTGCAGAGAGGTGACAGACCAGCAGGCACAGCAATTGGTAAGTAAAACTATTCTTATCTAAATTACACTGCAACATAGTGTCATCATCACCCTGATACTGCGCTCCTTATTCCTGAGGTAATGTGAGATGGGAAGGAGGAGTGTACCTGAACCAGCACTAAGAAAGGATTACAGTATATTTTCCCAACACCCTGCCCAAAGTTCTTGCCCACCTGGTCTCTGCTAGATTGGGCAATTGCCTTTATTGGATATCTCATCACCCTTTAAACATACGTGTTGAACTCCCAGCCCACAGTTTTTGTCCACCTGATTCTTTAGACTTTTTTGCCTATGTGACCAAGTCCCAGCCTCCAGTTCTTGCCCACCAGATCTTCTTTAAATCCATAATTTGATATGACCCATGCATGAGGATTAGAGTTACCTTATATATAAAATAATACCAACGTCTAAATACAGGTTACCTTACATCCATCCATTTTCATTAGAATCCGGTTATAAATAACACATTCACCACAGAGAGCTTCTCTTCATCATATTTGTTTGTTCGGATCTGCGACGATGACAACCTGACCTCCTGGCCCACATTTCAAGAAGTAATTTGCAAACAATTGTGTATGCATGTTAGTATGCATTCTGCCAATGTTTTCAGGATTGTACTGTTACATCTGTCTGTTAGTTTCATGCTTCCATTTGCTTTTGTTATGTGGCCATTTTGTTTTTCATGTATGTGGTGTACAAGTGCATTTTGTGTCCGAACACATTAATGTCAACTATATTAAGTTTATAGTAATAGTAGATTAGATATTTCTTAATGGTGTGTGTGTGTTATAGTATATGTTCTATTATATGTTACATTTTAAAGAAACACATTTGTGCATACCTAGATATGTCTGTATGTATTAATATTTTGTAAATATCTTTAGATATATTATATATTTTAAAAAATATTATGTTTGAATATGTATATGTGATTCTGTAAACAATGTTTTATGTACAGTACCTTTAATTATGTCTAATGGGGTCTTCAACAAATAATTTTAATTATAAATAATCTTTATTTCCAAGGACAGCAGAAAGGACTTCACCAGAGGAGAAGGAGAAGAAGACAGGCGGCCCCATCTCCCCTTCCCCTGAAATGTCACACTCCCCTGCCCACTCAGCATCCCCTCCACACTCAGCCTCCCCTGACCAACCTCCATCCCCTAACCAACTTCCCTCAAATAACCAATTTCCCTCCCCTGCCCATCTTCCCTCCTCCCCTGTCGAAACTCCGCGTCTGGGTCTAATTATGCTGCCTCATCCACCCGAGGACCTTCAGAGGGCGGCATACCGGATTTTGCAGAAGATGTGCCTGTAATTTTAAAATGTATTTTGTTTGTTTGCTTTTGCGGCAGTGATTTTTAAAAATGTATGGTGACGCAAGGTCTATCTTAAGGCCATATTCAGATAAGGATGGATTTGTACTGCCACACAGCTGGGCAAATCCATCCATCTCCGATGTAAATGCCTAATTGAAAATGGAGCCATCACACCTCAATTTGCATAAATGGATCCCAAGTAAGGCCCTACAAGGCAGCTTGTCAATCACACTACAGGTTGGCTGGTCTGCAAGGGAGAATGCAGGAAGCATACTGTACATGTGCTTAACGTATATAATATATACTGAGATGAACATATATCCCTGAATTAGTCTTTATAGATAGCATTTTATCGAAGGAGCAAAACATGGATAAGTGTAGCAGTGGAGAGAAAGGATTAGCTAATATATTGCTAATCTCTATGAATGCACTGTGCACATCATCTGGGTACACACTATACAATGTATTGTATGATATAAAGTCCCATACGCGGATCAGAATGATATATTGCACACATTGTATAGTGTGTACGCCCAGTCTGTCGTTGCTGCCTGCCGGTCATCGCATTATTCCATCTGATGTGCTGCATGACAGATGTGACAATGCAATGACTGACACTTTGTAGTTACATGCACTATGTCAGAATACATCATGCCGTAGTATGCCGGATCATACAGTGTGTACAGTGTGAGCGATGTATTGTCATATGAGTGTGTACCCAGCTTTAGATACAGAATTATATAGTTGCCAATTGTTCTGGTCTTTTTTGTCTATGTATGTTCCTTTTATTTTATTAAGTCTGACCATGTGACCAGTATTAGTTTTCTTGTCTACATATTGTATTTAATTATCCATTTGCTGCAATTGCATATGTATAGGAATCCCGGCTCGGTGCTGACTTCTAAATTTGAAAAACCTCTGATTTTTCCACATATATCAGATGTACAGAGTTCTATCATTTACATTATGACTATACATGGTTGCTTTGTAGCGTGCAAAAGCATTTTTGGGCTTGGCCATACCTCTGGTTGTCATCAGTAGGGCAGAGTAGGGAGACAAAGAGACTGATTCAGACCCTCTCGCTCCCGGAGGCAGCTCGGAGGTCTGATGGGCATTTTTTTTCTTCAGGCCACTCGCGACCATCGGGCTTGCGTGGAGACCCTGTGGTAGGGTCTCAGCTCTCGCAAGCCCGAGTGGACTCCCTGCTCTAATAGGGCAGGAAGTCCACTACTGACATCACTAGTGATGTCAGTAGGGCCGCTCACAAATGCCAGGCGTTCCTTTGGGAACGCCTGCTTTTGCCCAACCAACCCCCCCCTACCCACCTACAAAACGGGGTGAGCTGTCACTCACCATCGACAGCCATCCCGTCTTGTACCGAGCCCCGGAGCGACTGAACGTCAGTCGCTCGCTGGGGCTCGCACATGTGCACACTGAACATGGTGCATGCACAGGGGGCAAACATCTACCCGCTTGCGAGCGATGTGCGCTTGCAAGTGGGTCTGAATCAGGCCCAAAGTACATTCCTGAAGGATTTGGAGCTGGTGATGTGGACTAGCCCAATTGGCTGGTCACATAGGGGACCATTGTCTATAAAAACTCTGGTTTCCCATGCAGGAGAAAGATGCCATATAGCCAGGGACCCTAAGGAGTTGTAATGAGACACATGGTATGCCAGTTATTAGACAGTGCATGGTGTGATGTTTGTAATATTATAGTTACTGACATCTCATCTGTTTTCATGTCATGTGACTTCCGTTTGTCAATTTTGTCCATTCTGTCTGTTGATGTACAGAAGGGGTATTCAACATGCAGCCCTCCAGCTGTTGTGGAACTACATATTCCAGCATGCACTTTCATAGTTTTGCTATTAGGGCATGCCAAACTGTGGCAGGGCATGCTGTGATGTGTAGTTCCACCACAGAGGGCTGCATGTTGAATACCCCTATTTTACAATAAAGCACTGTACAAGCACATAATTGTCTTAGCGCTTATTTAACATAACAAAATTCAACTTAAACTTGTTAGCTAGGATGGACCCCATGAAATCAGATGCAAAATGTTACTGTGCGGTGGGAGTCAGTTCTGTAAACGCGTTGGCGGAAACACAAGTGTGATGTGCGCTATATACACAAACAGAAGACTTAACAAAATGTCTGCTTGCATAAGCATTATACCTATTGTCAATAGTGATGTTGAAGACTGGGCCACCTACACTGAGAGACTGGACTTATATTGTCTCACTAGTAATGTTCTAGATGACAAAAAGGTGGCAGTCTTGTGAAGTGTGATGGAAAAATTACACCGTGGAGTGAATGGCCACCTCCTTGAATGCAGTGTTGAAAAAGATAAAATATGGAGTACTATGGATTTGTGGAGCAACCATTAACCCTGATCTACACAAGGTGCAATACCCATTACCCAAAACAGAGGATATCTTTACGGTTCTGTCGGGGGTGAAATACACAGACGCAACTGCGGCAATGATACAGCCACTTCTGCGTCTGACTCAGAATCAGCCCCACAATGTTATTTGGATGATATTATTGTTACTGATAATGACACACAGGAATACCTTAATGATCTATCTAAAGTCTTTGGCAGATTGCAAGAACGGGATGTAGTCAGGATACCCAACTCTAAAAGCCCGACATGGGACTAAAGATAGGCATCAAAATTCCGACACCTATTAGCCCCACAACAAAATCCCGACACACGGCATACCGAACAAGGGTAAGATGGGTGTCTTAGGTTCTAGCCGCAGGGGGGGGGGAGGGTTAGCTTTAGGAACCCACGGGGTGACTTAGGGTTAGGCATCCCCCCAGGAGGGTTAGGGTTAGGCTAGAGGAAGGGGAGGTTAGGGTCTGGCAACCCCCCTGGGACGGTTAGGTTTAGGGTGCGGGAAGGGGGGTTAGGTTTAGGCACCAACGGGAGGGAGGTTAGAGTTAGGCACTAAGGGGGGAGGTTAGGGTTAGGTACTAAGGGGAAGGTTAGGGTTAGGCACCACTAAGGGAGGGTTAGGGCTAGGGGAGGGTTAGGGTACTTACCACCACCCATCGGGATTTCAAACCATCTGTCTTCCGTTGTCAGTGTTTTATCTGGCGGCTATTCAGCCGCCGGCATTGCACAAGAATATGGCCTTCATGTGAACAAGGACAAGTACGAGTTATTCAACAAACAAATATGCTACTGTGAACACATGAATGCCAAAGAGGGTCTGTATGACCCAGCTAAGATCATACTGGAGCCTAGTTAACTACTACACGAATTCTTAACTAACATTTCTCCAATAATATTTCCTTTGCCTGCAATGCTGCAAAAGAATGTACTTTGAAAGTGGTCCAAGGATTGTGAGCAGGCATTTGTAGAAACAAAGAAGTTGATTGAAAAGGTACTAACTCATTTTGACTCAAAGTTACCAGCCGATGTGTAATGCATTGTCCTATGGAGTGGAGAAACAAATTGCATTTGCATCAAGATAGCAGAGAAAAATTATGGACAAAGTGATAGAAAGATCCCCAGATTGGTATAGGGCAGGGGTGGCCAACCCGCAGCTGTTTGTAAAATGCGGCTCCCCCCACTGGAACTGGGATCACTGGTCTCTGAAGGGATCAGAGACTAAAGAAGCCTCTGATCACTTCAGAGGTCAGCGTTCCCAGTGATGCATTGCGCGGGTGACGTCATGACATCACCTGCGATATGAGGAGCCTACCCTGCACGCCTGATGGATCTAGTTAGATCTAGTCAGAGCGAGGCAGCGTCAGCGGGAGCCAGAGACAGCATGGTCAGGTAAGTACTGGGCTGGGGGCACTACTTTAGGGGGTACTGCTTAAGGAGCACTACTTTTGGAGGTACAAAGACAGGGGTTACTGCTTAATTGGCACTACTTTAGAGGGCACAAATACAGGAGTCACTACTTTAGGGGGCACAAATACAGGGGGCATTGCTTAAGGGGCACAAATGCAGGAGGCATTGCTTAAGGGTCACTACTTTAGGGGACACAACTACCGGGGCATTGCCTAATGGGCACAACTATAGGGGGCATTGCACAAGGGGCACAACTACTGGGGCATTGCAAAATGGGCACAGCTACAGGGGGCATTGTATAAGAGCCACAACTACTGGGAGCATTGCTTAATGGGCATGACTACAGGGGCATTGCAGAAGGGGCACAACTACTGAGGGCATTGCATAATGGGCACAACTACAGGAGGCATTGCAGAAGGCACACAACTACTGGGGGCATTGCATAATGGGCACAGCTACAGGAGGCATTGCATAAGGGCCACAACTACTGGGGGCATTGCTTAATGGGCACAACTACAGGGGCACTGCATATGGGGCACAACTACAGGGGGTACAGCATAATGGGCACTGACTTTCTCAATGTATTTTATGTGGTTCTGGATTTCAATATGTATTTTATGTGGATGTGTATTTTATGTGGATCTGGCTTGTTTCTGTTTATTTTATCTGAACGTAGCTATTTCAATGTTTTCTATATTGCTCTTGCTTTTTCTTTCACTTCAACAGTGAAAAAATTATATTGGGAAGTTTATATAAATTGTGTATTTTCATTGTGCTGGGCTTGCCGCCAGTATGATTAAAAACGGGGGTGGCTAGGCCACGCCCCATTTTTTCCCATGAGCCTCCGATCGGCTCTTCAACTTGACCACAGATATTTTTTGTCCCTTTGCCTCTGACTGGTTGGCACCTCCTGGTATAGGGGCTTAATATATATGAATCAATTTCTGTATGACCAAAAGTTTACTCTACTCACAGTCCACCAACCTCTGGTTTCTGTGAATATGCAGAAGGGGATACCAGCCATGACAACTGCTCACCTACAGTGTTGGGCCTTGTTCCATGGGGGAGGCATCGATAAGACATTGCATTTAGAGGAACCAAAAAACACAGTAATGCAGATGGTCTCTCTTGCTCTCCTTTGCCACAGCCTTTGGAGGATGATAATAAAGATCCCCTCAAGATTTATCATAATTTGTTAGTTGATCAATTGCCATGGCCAACAACCAAATTGCCAGAGGGACAAAAAACAATTCAGTTTTACCTAAGGTATTGGATTTAACTTTAACTGGTGGCCAAGGGGCAGAAATCATTTTAGCTAAACTAGAAGTCCATTTGGGTACTGTTAAATTGAGGAATCTCTCAAAATAGCTATATTTGGTGGTTGGGAATTTAGACTTTGACGAAGGAGTGTTCAGGATGTCAGAGGTACAGAATATTCCTCCAGTGGCCCCATTATATTCATAGGAATGACCCTCCTCTCCTTTTCAAAGTGTACCCATTGATTTTGCAAAGCCGTTTTTGAGCTGTATGTTCTTCATTGTAGTGTGTACTCACTCTAAGGGGCCTATTCATCAACACTAAAATAACGTTTTTAAGGACATTTTCCTTAAATAACGTTATTTTGGTATTCATGAACAGACTTAGCACAAGAGATATCACAGATATCTCCTTGCTAAGTTCCCCTGCGTTAATTTCCACACTCCCCATACATTAGTATGGGGATGTGGAAATTGTGGTATTCAGCAAATTCCGAAAATTCTGAATTTTCGGAATTTGATGCAGTTACTATTCGCCACTGTGAGGCGGCGAATAGCAGAATTGACTTACCTGTATCCGCGTGTGCAGGTCCCCCGACGAGTCCCTCCGGTGCTCTGCTCTTTCCTCAGGCTCCGGAGGCTGGTCGGACATGTGTGCTCCCCAGCAGAGCACAAGAAAGTTTTGAAAAAAAAAAAAAAGTTTTTTTTCTTCTAATCTGTCATGTGGTCTGCTGGGAAACCACATGACAGACCAGCAGGACGGAGCCGGAGGCTGCTGCGCGGACAGGTAAGTCGGGGGGGGGAGGTGAGCGGAGGGGGGTGGGGTCGTACACAAACTTAACGCATCTGTAGGCAGTGCTGCGCATGCGCTGGTTTTACAGATGTAACAGCGCATGCGCAGCACTGTTTCCACATGCGATAAGGTAGTGTAGGCAGGGAAAAGTATCTATTTCCCGAAAAGCTGTCATCGCAAAAATGACAGCTTTTCGGAATAGATACTTATGGAGAGGTGGAATGATGAATTCCACCTATAATTAGGTAGAACTCCATGCGAGTTCTAAACCTAATTATCTCTAGAGAATTTTTAGGTTTAATGAATAGGCCCCTTAATTACCAGAATTGATTACAATGAAGTTCACCTCTTTGGAGAAAGTTATATCAGCTTGAACTTTATTTTTGACAGATATTAATAACTGCAACAGACTTGCTGCGCTAATGAGTCACAGTTCAAGGCTTTAGGAAAGAGAACAGAGAACAGTATAAAAAATTTCACATTGGCTTTACACCATCCTGCGACTAATGGTTTTGCAGAAAGATTTGTACAAACATTTAAAAGAGCATTGAAAGCAATGCCCAGAGAATGTATGTCATTACTGATAACTTCTTGTTTATATACCGCAACCCAGAGTATTCTACCACTGGTCAGAACAAACAGTTTTTGCAAAGCTATTATAGATCCATTCCAGATTTCAATGTGGATCGTTCCTGATTATAGGGAAGATAAATGGTAAGCTGTCATGGTGCTCTCTAAAGCTGGACCCTTAATGTACATGGTTCAGGTGGGAGGAGAGTTCTGGAGACGTAATGTCAACCAGATTAAGGGCCTGATTCAGAGCTGAACGCTCTGACCAGAGCGCTCGCTCTGAATCAGGGCCCTCCTCCATGAAAATGGAGCGGCCTCCTGGCTGCTCGCATAGCTGTGGGTGACCACCCACAGCATATGCGAGCGGCCATAAAGATGGTCGCGATGGTCTTGACCATCGCGACCATCGGACTTGCGACAGAGACCCTGCGGTAGGGTCTCCCTGCCGCAAGCCCTGGAGTGATTTTGGCTCTATCAGAGCCAAAATCACTCCCACTGACATCACTAGTGATGTCAGTGGGGCCGGCTTCAGATGGTAGGCGTTCCCATGGGAACGCCTCCGTCTGGCAGGCACGCCCCCGGCACGCCCACCAAAGGGGGAGTGCTGTCAGTCAACATCGACAGCACGCCCCCTTTGGTGCGAGACCCGGAGCGATGGTGAGCCCGTCGCTCGCCGGGTCTAGCGCATGCGCACGACGGAGCTCCCTCCATCGTGCGCGAGCGCAGTGGGGAACATCGACCCGCTTGCGAGCGTACTGCCGCTCGCGAGCAGGTCTGAATGACCCCCTAAGTCCATTAAAAAACACAGAGGCCAATGTAGCCTGTGAAACTTAGGCCCTGATTCAGAGTCGGTCGCTCTGACAGAGCGCTCGCTCTGAATCAGGGCCGGTCTTTTTTTTTTGTTTTTAGAACGGCCTCCTGGCCCCTCGCATAGCTGTAGGTGACCACCCACAGCTATAGCGAGCGGCCAGGAAGATGGTCGCGATGGTCAAGACCATCACGACCATCGGGCTTGCGACGAGACCCTTGTGGTAGGGTCTCGTTGCCGCAAGCCCCAGAGAGATTTCAGTTCTAACAGAGCCGAAATCTCTCCCACTGACATCACTCGTGATGTCAGTGGGGCCGGCCCCAAACTGAGGCGTTCACATGGGAACGCCTCCGTTTGGGCAGCCACTCCCCCAGCCCGCCCACCAAAGGGGGCGTGCTGTCACTCAACATCTACAGCATGCCCCCTTTGGTACTAGACCCGGAGCGACGGAGTCCCCTTCGCTATCCGGGTCTCGCATATGCGCATGACGGAGCCGGCTCCGTCGTGCGCATGCGCTCTGGGCCACCATCGAACCGGTTGCGTGCACTCAGCGCTTGCGACCGGGTATGAATCAGGCCCTTAGTGTATAGAGGAACCAATCTTACTAGTCTCTCTCCACAAAGTAAAGCATTAGCAGGAGACAAACCCATATAGGTCTTTTCAGAACCCGTTCTAGAGTCTGGGAATGTTCCTTTTGAATCAGAAGAACATTTGGAAGATGAACTACCAACTATTTTTAAAAAGGAAGGCTTGGAAGCTCAGACCAGACCTCATGGGTTCCAACAACGCTACCCAGTCAGAGTTTGTAGAGCACTCCAAAGACTGGCCTTATAGGTCCTGATGCAGAGGTGGATGCAGTAGCGCACGCAGCATTGTCTGTTGGTGGTGACCTGTCTGTGGCTATATGAAAATTCTGCTACAAACTCCTTCCGTGGTGTACATCCATGCCGCCGAATGAGAAGCCTACTCTCAGTGTCCGTACTTGCTGTAATACCGATTGGTGCATCCTTATACGCTACCGTTGGTTTCACCGTCTAAACTTTCACCATCTCTATGGCAGGTGCAGTGTCTCCATCTGACTATGGCCTCATATGTCTGCGGCTGTACGTCTGTATGCAGCCGCTATTACTGACATGCCCGTGACACTCCCATAACACGGCCATTAAACAGAGCATATTTGCCTGTATTTCTAGCACCTCCCAGTCACCGCCAGAAACGCCCATCACTTTTCCACAGCATTTCTGATACCATGCATCTTGATTTCAACAACCCCTTTGTGCCTCTGTGTAACGCGTGCACCGTATGCAAAAAATCGCTCATCTAGGTGAGCATCAGCATTGCATGAATTAGGCCCAAAGTCTCAGAGTATAAACTATATTTTTCATTACCTGTTAGTTTCAGCTAAGATGGGAGACGTGTGATGTTGTAGTATTATAGTTACTGACATGAATATATAGTTACTGGAGAAGCCGCCTAACTGGGCAAATAGGTGGACTGCAGCCCAGTGCAGTGAGGCAGCGAGAGAAGCTGCTGTGAGGAGGGGGGGTCGCTCACAAGCTTGCAAATAGCAAGTGAGAACACGTTGGAAGTAAAAGACCCCTTCAGAGGAGTCCTGGTCGCCACAGTGGATGGTGAGAGACATCCTGTGAGGAGAGAAGTGGAAGAGACACGCATGATGTGAGTGTGGATGCCTCCATGTAATGTGGTAAAGGATTCCTGTCTGCATAGCCCCATGAGATGTGCTCTCATCTTGCTCCTATACGCCTGCATACCGGCATTTCATATCTCTTTGAAATAAAAAGCTGTCCTGGTGATGAAAAAACTTCCGAGATTATTAAGATGGAGTGCATTTCATATGCAAGGAGTTGAATTAAACACCCGAGCCAGTATGTCTGACTACAGGCTATGGAAGGTTAAGGTTTTAGTTACTAGGCAGTGTTATGGGTTGGGGTGATGGGGGTCAGCCTATAGGAGGGATGCTAGAGGATGGGGTTTCAGGGACTTTTCAAGGAGATTTCTGTAGCAGCCATTTTAGGTCTTCTTCCTTTTGGTTTGTTCCCCGCCCACCTTCCCTGTTTTTTCGGTTTATTATTGGTGTTAGCTTAGGCATTTGGCAGGAAAGAACGGTTGCCGTTGCCATCTGTCTATGGAGCTTCAGGTGCTATCCCTCCCCAATACATGGCTTAGGCTGATTCTTCTCTACTGGGGTCAGCGGTACCCTCGCTCCAGGTGAGCTCATGTTGTGTAATTGGGGTGGGAGGTGGATACCTTGGGCGCGGTAATGGGCTGGATGGTCGCCTCCCATTTTGATATGGGTGGAGTATGGAGTGACAGTTGGTGGATCTTGCATTGTAGGGCCGTTCTTTCGGTGCCACCATTCTTTAGCTGTCTTTTCCTCTTCTTAGTTATTTAGTATTGTTTATTATTTTTATTATCTGCTAGTTTAAATAGCCATTTATAGTTTAAATAGGAAAATTAAAAAAAAGCTGACCTTCCTTTCCCATTAAGCAAGTCTCAGTGTCGTTATTTCTATATTATTATGGTTACTGGTTTTGCACTAAATTGGGAGTGGGAAGACATACATCTGGTGATGGGGAGTTTATTACCTGGGAGTCCAAATGTGCATGCACGGCCATTGGTCTGTGTATGTGTAAGAACAGAGAGTCCCTTTCTGGGGATCTTTGGATAAAGAAGCCCCTAGGCTTCTATTAGCAATGCCATCTATAGATCACACACAAGGTCCAGAATGTTACACAGCCCCATGCTAGACCTTTTAAAAACATATGGCGATCAATATGTATTGCGGTAAATGACTTCATTTTTATGTTTGAAACATCCTGCCCATAGTGATGGGAGTGGGGTGGCTGTAAGATGACATTATGGCTAGAGGGGAGTCTTTTTAGCATGTCCTGAGTAACAGCATCTATCTGTAAGTGAGAGAGCCCAGTAGTGAAAGTCACCAGCCTGTAATATATTGTATGTGGAAGAAAGGGCATGCAGTGGAGTGAATGGAGAAGAGAGTATCTGTTGTGAGGGGATGGTGCCTCACATTATGGAGTCTCTGAGGTGCTGTAAATTGAGGTGCAAGGTTTTCAAAGCCAGAACTTGCTGTATGTGTGCCAGTGTAAGTCTATGGAGTAACCTGTCGTAGTATAGAACGGGATGCAGTCAATAAGCCATAGAACCTGTACATCTAGCTATATAGGATATGCGCTGCCTCCCTGCTGTGATATTTATGCATAACACAGTGCTGGAGGTGTGATTTTCAACCATTAAGATTGTTCTGCAAGTGGAGTGGAATCAGTATAACATAAATACTGCAAGTAATGTGCAGGAGGAGTAAGGAAACAGTATAACATACATACTGCAAGTAATGTGCAGGAGGAGTAAGGAATCAGTATAACATACATACTGCAGTAATGTGCAGGAGGAGTAAGGAATTAGTGTAACATAAATACTGCAAGTAATGCTGCTTGAGGAGTAAGGAATCAGTATAACATAAATACTGCAAGTAATATGCAGGAGGAGTAAGGAATCAGTATAACATAAATACTGCAAGTAATGTGCAGGAGGTTGGCGAAGTTGTGCTTGTAACCATTAGTTTGCTGGAGGAAGAAAAGTGATGTAAATACAGTTTTGTTCTTCTTTTGGTACCCAGCATTCTCTGACTCTGCACTGCAATTGTTGACCACTTGTGCATCTCCATCATGTATCATTTGCTAAGCACCCAATTGTTCGGGGGACTTACTGTTTGCAGATGCCATTCCCATGTTATAGCTGAAGCATAGGAGAATTACTGTCTGTGAGCTACATGACATCCAGGCACCCAAAGTAAGTCCGTTGCAGTACCAGCAGGGTTCATAGGCTGAAGGTACCTGCTTGTAATATAATTACCATCCTAGTACTAGAATGCCCCAGGAAATTATAATGAAATCTTGTTTAAGAGAATAGTGAATATCTTATATATCAGTGTAAACTTTTAAAAACATTTCAGCCTATACCTCCTCACTGCTTAGCGAGCTGCAGGCAGAAGTTAATGCTCACAATAGATTTCTCATTGCTCATATTCTTTTCATAAGAGCTGCAGGGCACATAGTTTTTCTACTAGTTCTTCCCACACAAATCCTCCTGGGCTCAAAGACCCTTATTAATATGCTGTACAGACACAATGAGAGCATGCTGAGGGACATGTGAGTCGGAGTCCTATTTTAATAAAAAAAACTGACCTTCTATGAAAAAAACAATCCCTTTCTGTGCCTGGATATATTGCTCTTGCATGCAAAACTATTCTGATGCCATGTAAATGAAAAACAATTTATTTACCCAACTAGATACTATGCCAGAGCTCCACATGGTATGCATGGAAGAGCAATTATTTGTAGTAATCTGTTCCCTTATGTATACAAATGAGACCTGCACATATATAGGTTGCTGTTTTTTGTATATTCATTTTAAGGACAAGTAACTCCAAAATAAATTGAAATATTTTATAATGAAACTTGAAGGTGAGTCCCAAATTGGGTGGGCTCTACCAGATTCCCAACACAGAGTTGGCTAATCTGCTGCTGCTGCCCACTTCAGTCGGGAAGTGGGCACCAATTCACATTGAATCGTGTCATGATTGCCCTGTCCCCTACCACAGAGAACTGTGGTTTTATATAGCAGTGGATGGGATCACAATTACAAGGAAGCAGTGCCATGCCACCAGCACATCAAATAGGGTTCCCCCTCCAGGAATCTACCAGAAAGGGGCTGCAAAATTAAAAGCCTCATGTTGAGAGCACTACAGTTCTTCCCCATAGCCCTATGCTGCTTTGTTGCTACAAAATTAGGAATACAAAAGCAACACTATAATAAAGTCCTCAATGGCTGGAGTGTAGTGGCGCACTCAGGGAGGGTTTCTGAGTTTCCAGAAACCCTCTCCTGGCGGGCAATTTTGTTTTTAATTGGAGACTCTTATGTCTCCATCAGGGGTAAGCTGCTTCCCATTGAGGACGTTTCGGTCAGAATCCTGTCCTCCTAGCATGGCTGAGTTGCTGAGTTACCATAGCATGGTCCTCCTACTGTATGTGTGGGTGTGTCCTTCATCATGAAACAACATTTTATGCAGGCTGCTATTTTCACAGATGCAGGTGTCTAATAATGATGGCTTGACTGCTGTGGTCTGGCATATCCTAATAGATCTCTGTTTTTCAGCTCCATATCTGGGCTCCGGTTATTTGCAGGATATCGGTACAATAATAAGTGTCTGCAGGCAACAGTGAAGCATGGTGGAGGTTCCTTGCATGTTTGGGCCTGCATTTCAGCAAATAGAGTTGGAGATTTGGTCAGGATTAATGGTGTCCTCAATGCTGGGAAATACAGGCAGGTACTTATCCATCATGCAATACCATCAGGGAGGCCTCTGATTGGCTCCAAATTTATTCTGCAACAGGACAATGACCCCAAACATACAGCTGATTTCATTAAGAACTATCTTCAGTGTAAAGAAGAACAAAGAGTCTTTGAAGTGATGATATGGCCTTAATAGACCAGATCTCAACAGCATCGAGTCTGCCTGGGATTACATGAAGAGACAGGTGTGGATGAGTAAGCCTACATCCACAGAAGATCTATGGTTAGTTCTCCATGATATTTGGAACAACCTCCCTGCCGAGTTCCTTCAAAAACTGTGTGTAAGCGTACCTAGAAGAATTGATGCTGTTTTGAAGGCAAAGGGTGGTCATACCAAATATTATTTTGATTTAGATTTCTCTTCTGTTCATTCACTTTGCATTTTGCTAATTGATAAAAATAAACTATTAACACTTCTATTTTTGAAAGCATTCTTACTTTGCAGCATTTTTTACACACCTGCCTAAACCTTTTGCACAGTACTGTATATTATTTTCCTGGCTGATACAATTCTTGTAAATAGCCTGGTCCTTAAAACCTGAACATCATATAATCATCCAGCATTTGTGTTCTTGCAATAAAATAATAATGTATACTAAACACTAAATATGGGATAAGGGTATTGCTGTTCTATCCTCCTATGCATGTGCAAATGAGCTTGAGCCTAATCAAATCCAGCATAAACAGTGGGTAGATAACAATGTGTATTTGCATAGAGAGAGCCCTCAAACACTGTAAAACATGATGATGTCAAGCTATCGCTGGAGGATACAATTAGATTATTGGCCCTACAGGATGCCAGTAGCCTGAATATGCCCCAGACTTACTTTGTGCTGTTACACGGTTTGGTAAAATTGTTAATTCTTATAACTCGCTCTGGAGACAGGAAAAAATCTGTGAAATCATTTCAGAAATAGTATCTGCAGACTTGTCTACAGTATAGAAGCTAAAATAATGTTATACCGACTTTAAGAGAGTACTGTCACCTTTCAGCATAGAAACAAATCACTGCTTCCTTCTGCCTAGTGTCTAAAACAGATTTGCATCTGATCCATCTTAAAGGATAATGGTACTGATTCAGAGGTACAGTAGAGGCAGCGTCGATGTTTGCGCAGTAGAGATTAGAGACATTTGTGCAATAACAGACATATATAACAAGTCATTCCATTTGGCCATGTAATATACTGTAGCCAGCTTTGAACTTAAGCAGAGCAGGAAGACCATAAATGGAATCACTCAGGATAACATGAATTGTTTCATCAACCAACATATATAACTGGCAGTGTAATGGGATATTACATATGAGGCACTAAAGCAATTGGCTTGTCACAAATGGTATGGATGACCAAGTTGTTTGTCTCAGGTTATATTACCCAGTATAGCTGGTTTCTAGCAGCAGCCTGGCAGTTATATATATGTCTTTTTCTGACTGCAATGAGTTATGGTGTTTTTTATCTGATTACCGATCTTTACACACTATAGTGGGAATTTACCCTGTGTGGAGACTTGACTATACATCAATCATCACTTACAATAATTATTGATGAATAAACAGCACTTTAGCCAGTACTATTACTAAATGATATCAGGTTGTCTGGCTCTGACATTATTTGAGAGTATCCTGTTATATCATTAACTAGTAACCATTGCAGTGCAAATTGTCAGACACAGTGAATGTCATATGTTTGCAACATTGTAAACTACATTATGAACCCTATGTAACTATCCTACAGTACTATTGAAACAGTTATAATAAGTAGCAGTTCTTAATAGGGGTACATAGGGTCGTATTCAATTTGAAGCGAAAAGAGTTTTTCGCGTGTTTTGGGCACAAACTTTTCGCCGATGACGTCATTTTCGCCTGTTTGGGTTTTACTCCGTATTCAATTTGAAAGACTTTCTTCCTAGGCGGAAAGTCAATGCAATGTAATAGGCAAAAAAGTTTTGCCTATGAATAGCAGGCGGAAAAAAGTGCAGAATTGGGGTTTTGGGGTACAATGTTGCGGGAACCCCCGTGCAGCCTTCAGACAGTCCACCAAAGGTAAACTGTGTCAATTTTTTTTAAAAAAACCCTTAAGGACACCCCAAAAAATTACTTTGAATTTGGGGGCGAACATAAACTTGTTGGGAGACAAAGTTAAAAACTAGTGAACTTGACTCTAGGGGGGTCCCCAAGTATACCCCAAGTGCTTTCTGGATTCCAGGTGCTTGCGGCAGGTTGATTTTTCACAATATTTTGAGCTTAACTTTAGCAACTTTTAAATATGCTGGCCCCCATTTTCAAGCACCCCAAATTTGCTGGGATAACTTATTTTCTGGAAAAAATTCTCCAGAATACTATTCTTCACCACTTATACAAAATATATTTAGCAGCTATTGAGCCCGTTTAAAACCTCCAAATACCTTCAGCAAGCCAAATCAGGGGTAACCATAGCTAACCCCCATGTCAGAGCATCTTTTGGGGGGTGTCAGGCTGATTTCCCCAAATCTGACAGTACTTTCCGCCTGTTCATGTTTCACCGGGTCCCGTTTTCGCGTACTTAAAGCGGGGACGGCCGCGATACTTTTCCACCTACAAAACACGTGATGTAGGCGAAAAGTCTGGGAGGTTAAAAAGTATCGCGGATCCGCTCTAATTGAATACGGCTCATAGTAGGTAATAAAGACCAGATTGTTTTTACATAAGGGAATTCACACTATCAAAGCACTGATTCAGTGTGAAACATTATCACATTTTGGGATTAGAAAGAACTAATGTCTGCATTAGAGGTGAGCGGGTTCGGATTTCTGAAATCCGAACCCCCCCGAGCCCGCCCGATCCGAGCCAGGCTCGACTTTTCCCGCCTGACTCGGATCTGAAATCGAGGCAAAACGTCATCATCCCGCCTTCCGGATCTCGCGGGTTTTGGATTCTATATAAGATACCCGCGTCGGCACCATTTTCTCACTCGGCTGTGGACAGTGAAGAGGGAGGGCTGGGCAGTGTGAGTTAGGGCTGGCTGGGTTAGGGCTAGGGCTGGCTGGGCTGTGTAGTGTAGTGTTGTGCTGCGCTGTCCTGCTGTTGTCCATAGGGGCTGTGTCCACTCCTCTAAAGTCCATAGGGGCTGGCTGGAGTGTGTTGTGCAGTCAGTTGTCCATATGGGCTGTGTCCACTCCAAAGTCCTGTGCAGTGTCCCAGTCCTAAAGGGGTGCTGTAGTGTTGTGCAGGGGGTGCTCTGTCCATCAGGGGTGCTCCCCCCAAGTGCAAAAAAATAAATATATTTTCTGTGTTTGTGAATTGTGTGCGCAGTAGCCGCACGTGCATCAACAAAGTAGTGCCAAACGTGCGCCTGTGTCAAAAGTAAAGGGCCGGCTGGCTTGACCGGTAAAGGGTGCTGTAACCCCCAAAGGCCACTCCAAACAAAATAAAAAAATATTTTCTGTGTTTGTGAATTGTGTGCACTGTGGCTGCACGTGCATCAACAAAGGAGCAGCACCAAGCGTGCGACTGTGTCCCATAAGTAAAGAGTCGGCTGGATTGTCCATTAAAGGGTGCTGTAACCCCCAAAGTGCACTACAAAAAAAATAAAAAAATTATATTTTTTTGTGTTTGCGAATTGTGTGCGCAGTAGCCGCACGTGCATCAACAAAGTAGTGCCAAGCGTGCGCATGTGTCATAAGTAAAGGGCCGGCTGGCTTGACCATTAAAGGGTGCTGTAACCCCCAAAGTGCACTCCATACAAAATAAGAAAATATTTTCTGTGTTTGTGAATTGTGTGCACTGTGGCTGCACGTGCATCAACAAAGGAGCAGCGCCAAGCTTGCGCCTGTGTCCCATAAGTAAAGAGCTGACTGGCTCATTTCTTAAAGGGTGCTATAACCCACAAAGCGCACTAGTCTCCAACAAAAATAAAAAATAATTTTCTGTGTTTGTCTGCGCCTTAGCCGCACGTATATATCAATATAACATAAATGGAGGACCAAACTTTCTCCAATAAAAACAAAATAGGGAAAGATCAAGAACCACTTCCTCCTAGTGCTGAAGCTGCTGCCACTAGTCACGACTTAGACGATAACATGCCATCAACATCGTCTGCCAAGGCCGATGCTCAATGTCATAGTAGAGGGCACATACAATCCCAAATGACAAAGTTCAGGAAAATGACTTAAAAAAAACATTTAAATCATATGAAGAGAAACGTAAACTTGCCAATATGCCATTTACGACACGGAGTGGCAAGGAACGGCTAAGGTCTTTCCCTATGTTCATGACTAGTGGTTCAGTTAAGCTGGCAAAAGTACAGCGAAGAACTGTGCATTCTAAGAAGATATCACAAATCCCCAAGGAGAGTCCAAGTGTGGTGGCGGCTGCGATGCCTGACCTTCCTTGCACTGGACGGGAAGAGGTGGCTCTTTCCACCATTTGCATGCCCCCTGCAAGTGCTGAAAGGAGCACCCACAGTCCACTTGCTGATATGCAAATTGAAGATGTCACTGTTGAAGTACAACAGGATGAGGATACTAGTGTAGCTGGCGCTGAGGAGGAAGTTGGCGAGGAGGATTCTGATGGTGATGTGGTTTGTTTAAATCAGGCTCTGGGGGAGAGAGTTGTTGTCCGTGGAATGAAAAAGCCCATCACGGTCATGCCTGGGCAGAAGACCAAACATTCCACCTCTTTGGTCTGGCAATATTTCTATCCAAATCCGGACAACAACTGTCTTGCCATATGTACCATATGTAAAGGTGAAATAAGTAGGGGTAGGGACGTTAACCACCTAGGAACATCCTCCCTTATACGGCACCTGCAGCGCTTTCATAAAAAGTTACTGTCAAGTTCAGAAACTTTGGCTAAGACCGTAAGCAGTCCAGGGACACTTAAATCCCGTTGTCCTGTTGTATCCAAGCGCCTGCAAACCACACCGTCAACTCCCTCCTCGTCAATTTCCTCCTTAGTCAGGATCGGAAGTAGTCCTGCAGACCATGTCACTCTCCTATCCGGGATTCCTCCAGAGGATCCTGCATTGCTACGCCTACTGCTGCTGCTGTTGCTGCTGCTGGGAGTCGTTCATCATCCCAGAGAGGAAGTGGGAACACCACTACTTTTACTAAACAATAGACCCTCCAACAGTCCATAGCGAGGAGGATGAAGTACGACAGCAGTCATCCTGAAGCAAAACGTATAACTGAGGCCTTAACTGCTATGTTGGTGTTAGACGTGCATCCGGTATCCGCCATTAGTGCAGTGGGATTTAGACAATTGATGGAGGTAGTGTGTCCTCGGTTCCAAATCCCATCTAGATTCCACTTCACTAGGCAGGCGATACCGAGACTGTACAGAAACGTCAGAAAAAGTGTCCTCAGTGTCCTGAAAAATGCGGTTGTACCCAATGTCCACTTAACCACGTGTGGACATGTGGACAAGTGGAAAAGGGCAGACTAAGGACTATATGACTGTGACAGCCCACTGGGTAGATGTATCACCTTACGCAACAACAAGAGTAGCGTCACCAGTAGCAGCATCTCAGAAACACTAGCTCGTATCAAGGCAGGCTAAGCTGTGTATCACCGGTTTCAGTAAGAGGCACACCGCTGACAACCTCATAGAGAAAATGAGGGAAATCATCGCCCAGTGGCTTACCCCACTTAGACTCTCCTGGGGATTTGTGATATCTGACAATGCCAATATTGTGCGGGCATTACATCTGGGCAAATTCCAGCACGTCCCATGTTTTGCTCACACAATAAACTTGGTGGTGCAGAGTTTTCTGAAAAGCGACAGGGGCATGCAGGAGACGCTTTGGGTGGCCCGAAAAATTTCTGGCCACTTTCGCCATTCAGCGACTGTGTGCCGAAGACTGGAGCGCCAGCAAACACTCTTGAACCTGCCCCGCCATCACCTGAAGCAAGAGGTTGTGACGCGGTGGAACTCAAGCCTCTATATGCTTGAGGATGGAGGAGCAGCAAAAGGCCATTCAAGCCAATACATCCACCTATGACATAGGCAAAGGAGGGGGTATGCACCTGACTCAAATGCAGTGGAGAATGATTTCCGTGTTGTGCAAGGTTCTCCAGCCCTTCGAACTTGCCACACGTGAAGTCAGTTCAGAGACTGCCAGCTTGAGTCAGGTCATTCCCCTCATCAGGCTTTTGCAAAAGCAGCTGGAGAAAGTGAAGGAGGAGCTAAGATGGAGCGATTCCACTCGGCATGTGGGACTTGTGGATGAAGCCCTTCATTTGCTTTGCCAGGATTCCAGGGTGGTCAATCTGTTGAAATCAGACCACTACATTTTGGCCACCGTGCTCGATCCTAGATTTAAAGCCTATGTGGTGTCTCTCTTTCCGGCCGACACAAGCCTGCAGAGGTGCAAAGACCTGCTGGTGAAAACACTGTCAGCTGAAGCGGAACGTGACACGTCAACAGCTCCTTTTTCATTTTCTCCCGCAACTGGGGCTGCCAGGAAAAAACGTAGGTATCCTAAGCAACCCGCTGGCGGTGATGGAGGGCAGGCAGGACCAAGTTTGGACATCTGATCTGGACTGAAGGACCTGGCAACAATTTCTGACATGTCTACTGTCACTGCATAAGATACTGTCACCATTGACAGAATGGTGGAGGATTACATCGGTGACAGCATCCAAGTAGGCATGTCAGACAGTCTGTACCTGTACTGGCAGGTAAAAGATGCAATTTGGAGGCCCCTGTACAAACTGGCTCTATTTTACCTGAGTTGCCCCCCCTCCAGTGTGTACTCCGAAAGAGTGTTTAGTGCAGCCGGGAACCTTGTCAGCGAAAGGCGTAGGAGGTTGCCTCCACAAAATGTGGAGAAGATGATGTTCATAAAAATGAGTTATCAACTCTTCTAGGGAGACCAGCCTCCAGAACGTACAGAGGGACCAGTGGTGGTGGATTCCAGCGGGGACGAGTTAATATTCTGTGAGGATGAGGATGTACACAACACTGAAGAGGGTGAGGAATCCGTGGATGAGGAGGATGAGGACGACATCTTGCCTCCGTAGAGCCAGTTTGTGCAGGGACAGATTAATTGCCAGCTTGTTTTGTGGGGGCCCAAACGAACCAATAATTTCAGCCACAGTCGTGTGGCAGACCCTGGCGCTGAAATGATTGGTTTGTTAAAGTGTGCATGTCCTGTTTATACAACATAAGGGTGGGTGGGAGGGCCCAAGGACAATTCCATCTTGCACCTCTTTTTTTCTTTGCATTATGTACTGTTTGGGGCCTAGTTGTTCAAACTGCCATCCTGTCTGCCACTGCAGTGTCACTCCTAGATGGGCTACGTGTTTGTGCCGCCCACTCGTAACTCTTAGCATAGTCATCCAGCTACCTCGGTGCAACCTTTTGGACATAAAAACACTATTGTGAGGTGTTCAGAATAGACTGGAAATGAGTGGAAATTAAGGTTATTGAGGTTAATAATAGCATAGGACCAGAAAAACCAACACATTCTGTGATTTTAGCTGTTTTTATGATTTTTTTTTTAAAAATACAGATCCAAAACACAAAACCCAGAACCCAAAAATAAAAGGGTGGTTCTGGCAAAACCAATCCAGATCCAAAACACGTAGAAAGATCCAGATCCAAAACCAAAACACGAAAAGTGGCCGGTGCACACCCCTAATCTGCATTGGTACAGCAGCCAAACAGGATCCCTATAGGACCCATAGTCTCTATGCGCAATAATTATGGATGATTACGATATGTGTGGCATGAAATAATACTTGAAATATAAAGAGCAATAAGCACCAGCAGAACATTTGTTTTAACACACATATTTATTCCTTTGTACATTGTATTCTTTTTGGTTTTCTTTCACTTGCTTCTCATTTGTTGCATATAAATTTTAAAATATGGAATATAATTTTATCCAACATTATAATCAAAGTAAAATTTTAATACAACATTTGATACATTACCTGTGTGCACCTTTAAAAAGATTTATTTTTCCCGCTTTCCCTATTCCTTGCTTAGTGATATATATCTATACACTATTTTTGGTAGAACCCCTTCCTATAGGATTCTTTGAGTCATGTAATATATTTTTCTGTCATATTTTGATGTGTCCTTTGGAAGGTGAGGTAATTAGACATATTTAGGCTCCAGTGCAGTCAGTATACCTAATGTTCCTGTAATCCGCTCTGCACCTGAGCTTCTGTGATCCGCTGTGCACCTGAGCTTCTGTGATCCGCTGCGCACCTGAGCTTCTGTGATCCCATGTGCACCTGAGCTTCTGTGATCGCTCTGCACCCCAGCTTCTGTGATCCCCTGTGCACCTGAGCTTCTGTGATACGCTGCACACCGGAGCTTCTGTGATCCGCTGCACACCCGAGCTTCTGTGATCCGCTGCACACCCGAGCTTCTGTGATCCGCTGCACACCCGAGCTTCTGTGATCCGCTGCGCATCCGAGCTTCTGTGATCCGTTGTGCACCTGAGCTTCTGTGATCCGCTGCGCACCTGAGCTTCTGTGATCCGCTGCGCACCTGAGTTCTGTGATCGCTGAGCACCCCAGCTTCTGTGATCGCTGTGCACCCCAGCTTCTGTTATCCGCTGCGCACCTGAGCTTCTGTGCCATCATCTGGCCATCATCGCCCCTTCCCCGCTCCCAAGCGGCCACATCATGTCATTCACTGCGGAACACTTGTGGCGCCATATAAATAAACGATAATAATAATAATAAGAATTCATGCTGTGGTGCAGGGAGGACTGCGACCACAGTGATCGGCATTGTTGTGAGGGAAAAAAACCAACAGATTAGTCCTTTATGTGGACATAAAAAGCAATGTTTCCACTTTTTCTGATGGCACAAAAGAAATGTTAAAGAATGAAGCCTTATAAGTATGTATGTTGTCCTCAGTGGATTTTGGATAAATATGGAGTGGTGAGCTTGCAAGTTCAGTCGAGATTTCAAGGTAAATTTACTAATGGTTGATTTTGCTCGATTTTGTGTTTTTAGGTGCTTTCCCGTCAGTTTTACAAATGAGAGATTTACTAAAGTCAAAACCGACCACAACTGGAGCAAAAATCCGACTTTAGAACAAGTTAGTTTTAAAACCGACCAAAAATGACGCCAAAGCCGACCACACAATACACCTGTCTGTGACCCGAGCCCACGGATATGCAATTGAATTAGGGGGTCAGAAAATCTGCACTGCTCCTACTGGGTCTGTATGCTGCTATTGGGAATGGAGTACTAAAAGTCCCCTAAGAACAAATAATCAACCAAAATAAATATTAATACTCCCTAGCGCTAAATGATCCAGATAATCATCAGATTATTTAAGAAGCTTTATTTAAGCGACTTCAACCAATAAAAATGAAATGGCATATAACATATACTGTATGTTTTACCAAGACTTGTGGACTACTACATAGAGAATGGGACCGAGCACATCCAAGGAATAGGTAAGTATGAAGTGGGAATTTTTCATTATTTAATAAAGGGTTAGCACAATCAGCGTGTATTTTTTAAATATTGTCTTTAAAGTGGGACTACAGGTGCCAGCAGGCCCTTTTATATCTGAGCATGCTGGTACTTGTGGTGCTAGAAGTGCCGGCATGCCGGAGCAGGCTTGCTGGGACATGTAGTCCCATTGTAACAACAATATTATAATCTATTTTCTATTCAATTATCCCTGCACCCACCACCTCAAGGGTTGCAGGGAAGAGCTACTGGAGAGGGGACCCCAGTTTGGGGCTGGATAACATTATGGCATGGGAACCCCATGCTATTTGTCTCCCTGATATAGTGTAAGCCCCCCTGGCTGGTTCAGGGCTGGTTATGGATTTGGACACCCCACCATTTTTTTTATTTTGTAAAAAACGATTTCACTGCTTTTTAACCCTTTTATTATATGATCTGTACAGTTCTTCATTTTGGACAGGATTGCCGTAGTGTTTCAGGTTCTATTTGCCGTCAGTTTTGACCTAAAAGATGTTGAAACCCGACAGATGTTAAATAGGCGGATTTTGCAGTCAAAAATACCGTCAATGTCAGTCGATTTAGATTGATTTAAAAATCAAACTAAAATCGACCTTCAGTAAATTTACTCCTTCATGTATACAAACGTGAGGTTTTGTATTTACATTTTAAAAACAATTCTGCTAGTTACTTTAAATTAAATTGTATTATTATTTCAGCTTCTTGGAGAAGAATGTTATGTTTTGTTTAAATGTAGTTTTGTTTGGCCCGCTGTCCCCATACACTATTATGGGAACCTAAATTCATCATGAAATGTTATGACAGACACAAAAGTGCTTATTATATTGCATTCACTAGAATGCTCCCCTTTTTCTTTGGTGGTCACTGGGATGGTATATGTGTTTTATGGAGGTCTCTTGGATAGGCTATGTATTGTATGATTGTCATTGGGATGCTCTCTGTATTCTATGGCAGTCACTATGATGTTCTCTGTATTTTATGGTGGTCACTGTAATAATGTATGTATTGTATGACAGTTACAGGGATGTTACCTATAGTGTATTCATCCATATTCTATTATTGGGGCTTCATCTACAGTACCATTGTGTGTTCATTGGTTAACTAGCATTGTGGCTTCAGGTAATGATGTAGGCTCCTTTGACTTTTGATTTTATCCCTCTCCTGAACTCACTTTCAGATTTTTTTCCAGTCTTTATGTTCTCAGAGGTCTATTCATTATCACTTAATTTCTACAAAAGCAGGTGAAAATTAAAATTTTCACCTACTTTTGTAGAAATTAAGTTTCGGGGCCATTCATCATAAAGGTAATGCAGGAGATATTTCAGATATCTCCTGCTTACCTTTCTCTCCTGATGTGGCCCGCTGTCCCCATACACTAGTATGGGGACCTAAATTCATCATGCTCCGAAAATACAATATTTTTGGATCTTGACTTAGGGAGCACTCGCCATCTTCAGGTGGCTTTTGCTCATGCACGCCCACTCCTTCCCTATGAGAAGAAGTCCCGGGTTGCGAAGAGGGATCCTTTCAGATACCTCTGCCCCGTCCAGCTCCTTTCGCCAAATACCGGGGTTTTGTGCACCTGCGTGAGTTCTAGTTCACACAGGTGCACTAGCACTAACGTGCCTGAGCAATCATGAATTGCTTTGGCACTCACTGCAAGTTAGAATGTCAATTATCAGGGTCCGTCCGGACCCCGATAATTAACGTAATGAATAGTCCCCTCAATTTGCCCCTGGTAAGAAGCTGACCTTTTCCTCTTCTGGTTAAGGCAGAAAACCAATATCCCACCTTACAATACTTTTTGTAACGCAACCAGTTGGCTGATACAGAAGGTAATATTAGAGTTTTGATTTGTTACTTTCTTTTACAACACATCTGTAGTAAAGGTGGCATCCTGGCAACCACACGAATGGGATTTGTAGTCTATAAATAGGAGATGATCTTAAAAAGCTGAATTTGTGATTGCACTTCTTTGTATTGTTTACAGCATCACATGTTGCTGTTTAAGAAGTGACATGACCAGGGCTGCCATCAGAGATTGTGGAGCCTGGGACTGACAAAATAGGCAGGGTCCCTTCCCTTGGGTGGGAGCAGTTAGGTAGACGTGGACATTGCTGTGGATAATATGGGTGGAGCTACAGAAGAGGTGGAGCATCAATTGGTGCGTAAACCAGGATGTGGGTGTGAGAGCGGGGTGAAAGTGTGAGCGGGGTGAGGGTGTGAGAGCTGGGTGAGGATGTGAGAGCGGGGTGAGGGTGTGAGAGTGGGGTGAAAGTGTATGAGTAGGGTGAGGGTGGGAGAGCAGGCAGAAAATGGGAGAGCAGAGAGAGGGTGTGAGAACAGGAGTCTTTGTACCTGGTCTGTCTCCATCACAGGAATATACAGAATGGAAGCGGGATCCCCCACAGCCTCTCCTGCTCCTGCAGTCTGAGCACTTCTTCCAATCTTCTCCCCCGGCTGCTGCTCCCTCCCCTGCCGCTTTTGCTCCTCCCTCTCTCCACGGCTGCTCTCTTCAAGGCCTGGCCACTCCCCGCTCCTGCTCAGGGGACACCACTTTCACTAGCACTCACCCCGGACAGAGAGAGCGGGCCCAACTGGCATTTCGAATTTGGTGCCGGCCACGAGCCAATCAGGAGCTCGTGGACTGGCAGCCAATCAGTAGCTGCCACTGTGGCCGCTCATGACTGGCTACCGGTCCGCGAGCTCTGATTGGCTGACAGCTGGTGCCGCTTTCAATATGCCGCCGACACTTTTTCACTCTGCTGTCACCCAGGCCCCGTTTCTGTCTAGGCCCGGGACTCTAGCCCAGGCAGTCCTCCCCCTGATGGCAGTCCTGGACATGACTGCAACACCCTGTAATGTCAGGTTACTTGAAAGAACAAAAACCACTGAATGCACAAGGAATTAGGCTTTCAGCTGCAGTATCACTGACTTTTTTATTTTTGTGCAATAATTATTGGCTTCGTATTGAGTTATTTCTATTCAGCGTACACACAGAGAAGATTTTAAATATTTGCCTATGATGAGTTGGGTTAATTAACGGACTCAGAAAATTCCACTGAAGTAAACCAAGCAGTACTAGCTATTTTATATGGGATTATGGACCTCATTCAGAGCCGGACGCTATTTGTGCTCGCTCGTTCAGAAACAAGGGGTGGCTATTCAAATGAACCGTTTGCTCTTTGCGGTCTGTTCACGCCTCTAGGCCTGAACGAGCGAACCAAACATGCGGTCGTTTTTTGGAAAACTACGCCCCCTGGCCGCTCGCATCCTACGTCATGTCCGCTATTTATTAGATTAATCGAGTACATCGACCAGCGTATGAACTGCTCGCTATTCTTGTGGTTGGTTTTTCCTACCGCAATCTTGCGAGCAGTTCTGACTATAAAATAACCCAGTGACGTGGTCAATGACGCTGCTGTATTAATTATGCACACCCATAAAACGCCCGTTTTGACCTTTAAGCACGCCTGCGTTCAGATCTCCACTCCCCGTTTTCAAGCACCGTCCCCTGTTACCACCCACATACGCCTCCTCCTGTCACTCAAAATAGCAGTCATTCGCTATTTAGCTAACAAATGATTTTGGGACGCACTGACTGGTTCGCGCATGCGTATTACGATGCGTACGCATGCGCAGTTGTGCAAACATCGCTCGGAACGAACGAGCGGCCGCTTACGAGCGGCTCTGAATCAGGCCCAATGTTACGTGTTTTAAAAAAGGTGTCTAAAAATATGTTTACAATGAAAGGTGAATCCATGGAAAAAAGGGCAGAATAAACTAATCTATATGTGTATTATATTGTATAATAATAAATTTATAAAGTTGATAACCTTTGTAGCACTAGAACCACACTACATGTTTAATGCCCTCAGTATTGGCTATCAGTATTACTTGTCTCTTAAATATAATATTGTCATCAAACTAAAGGTGCCTACACATATACCAATGTGCACACGATACGATTTTATGGCCAATTTCCTCATGAACTTTCACGCGAGCTCCCTTGCCGTCGTGATCACGATTTTGGAAAAAAGACACCCAATCTGTCTTACGATCTCACGATCTATCGGATTGTACATATCGTGAGATTGGCCATAACAAATCGTGAGTTGAAAAAAAAAATAAAACAGGTTCTTGACTATTGGTGGGAAATTTAAGTAGCCATAACAATGGGAGGGGCTAGCTAGGGAGTATAAACAGCAGGCGTCCTTTAAACTCTGTGTACATTCTGCTCTGCTACTAGATGAGGCTAGGTGTATTCCTGCTGAATCCTGTACATTGCTGCTGTGCTCTTTGTATTTGGCTTGCCTTATACAAAGTTTATTCTACCTGCAAGTGTGTGCTACCTACCTGCATTCTATCCTGTTCCTGAATTCTGTACTGATGTGTCCCTATCAGTATAAAGTGTTGGTCGCTGAAGCTGGGGTCCGGGAGATTAGGAAGAGGGCCCAGCGAAGAAGGACGAGAGCATGCTGGACTAAGGAGTGGCTGCTACAAAGGGATACCCGCTCTCACATGTCCCTGCTGATGGAGATCAAGGAGAACAACCCGGACGACTATCGGAACTACCTGCGCATGGATGACGCCAGCTTCCAAGAATTGCTGCATCTGGTGACCCCCCACATCAAGAGACAGGACACAAGGTGGCGGAGGGCAATCCCTGCTGAAGACAGACTGGTGGCTACCCTAAGGTACCTGGCTACAGGAAGGTCACTGGAAGACCTGAAGTTTGGGACACTCATCTCACCTCAGTCCTTGGGCGTCATCATTCCGGAGACCTGCAAAGCCATCGCAAAAGTGCTACAGTACCATTATTGCAAGGTAAGTTAAAAAAAAACACCACACTTTGTTTTATTCTAAAACAAAGAAAAAAATATCCTTCATTTAGTACAATGTGCACTGACCTGCAGGCAACTGAAAGTGTGCACTAAACTGTGTGCAAAATACTTTGTTTATAACAACTTTACAAAAGAATATTATCACCAAATTTTATGAATCCCAATAGGTAGCCGGCTGTATGTGATAGGGTGGGTCAGACGCCAGTTTGAACAGGCCAATACACACATGGCACAAGTACACATTGTGGCCCCGGCTTCCAGCAATGTGTACTTGTGCCATGTGCGTAGTGACCTTGTCCAAATGGCGTCATCACCACCCTATCCCATGCAGCAAGCACCTATTAGAATTCATAAAATTTGGTGACATTAAAAGCATGAAAAAATGTACATCTCTGTATATTGGGGCGACTCATCTGCTGCATCCAGCAGAGCATTATACAAGGTGGCGCTGGTGCTCGGTGTGCTTGGTGGGGGAGTAATATCTAACTGGGCAGGGGAGGGGGCGGACATACCTATTTGGGACAGGGGAAAATAGCATTGGATCTGCAATGTATGTAGAATTTGAGATATTTTTTGCTCATACAGCGACTCAAGAGGTCGTAGTTTAACCTTACAAAATTTCTTTGAATATCTGTTTCCAGATTTCTCAATGTGCTGTTCACATGAGCTGTGAAATCATCTATTGCATCTGGGGGTTTCTGCAGCAGCCGTTCTGCGTTTTGTAAAAATTGTCCTCACGTTCTGTAAAATTCTCCTTTCTGCCTTGTTTTTTTTTCTTTTTTTGGGGTTGTTGAGAAGATGAGGGTCCAGGTGGAAGTTGAGTTTCCACTTGTGTGCTATTCTCCGGATCACTGTCACCACCGAGCAGACTGAGGTCTGGTGTGGATGTTAAATCAGGGTCTTGGGTGGGAGTCTATATAGGGAAAAAAGATATAAAAAATATTATAGTCATGTTTTAACATCTTTTTTACTATTTTTACAGTTTCCTTACACTGTGGAGGAGTGGACCAGCATCGCGGAAGATTTTGAACAACGTTGGAATTTCCCTAACTGCGGAGGAGCCATCGATGGGAAACACATCCGCATCAACCTACCTGCCAACACTGGATCATATTACTACAACTACAAAGGATTCTTCAGCATCGTTCTCATGGCAGTGGTGAATGCCAACTACGAATTTCTGTTTGTGGATGTTGGCAAGAATGGGCGTGCTTCGGACGGTGGGTCCTTCAAAAAGACTGCTTTCTACCAGAGACTCGCCAACAAAACCCTCAACCTGCCCTCACTGGACCAGACAAAGCACGACCTAAATTATGTTTTCGCTGCAGACGAGGCTTTTGCATTACATGAACATGTGATGAAGCCATTTGCACACAGGGGCCTGACCAGAGAGAAAAGGATATACAACTACCGTCTATCCTGGGCACGGCGCATTGTGAAAAATGCTTTTAGAATAATGAGCAACCGCTTCCGCATTTTCCACACCACCATCAATCTACATGTGGAGAAGATAGACTTGGTCGTGATGGCTTGCTGTGTGCTGCACAATTTTCTGCGAAGAAAATCTACTCAACGAGAACAAGTCCCAGCTAGACCAGAAGATGTAGGACCCCTGGAGGACATTGAACATTTGACATCTGTGTCTGCACCACCAACTACAACAACATCCACCGCACGTGCCAAAGAAGTGAGGGAGGAGTACATGACCTATTTCAATGGACCAGGTGTTGTACCATGGCAGGAGGACTGTCTGTGAACTACGGACTAAATTGGACATTTGGGATTTAACAACAAAAACATTAAGGATTTTGGTTTAAACTGTGTCACTACTTACCAAGACTTCTGCAACCTCCTCATCTCCCTCACGCTCAGACATCAAGATGATTTATGCCCTTTGAGGCTCTTGTTCACTGATGAATGACATCATTTGGTAGTACCACAGCGCAGGAGTATATATTTCATCTGTAGCCACTCCTGATTTCTTGGAGTCATCCACCTTTTTTTTTCTTTGATGTACACTGTCCTGAGATTTTGAATCTTTTGCCGTACAGTTTTCAGGTCTGCATCAGATATGTATTTTTTTGTATACACCAACAGTTCCTCAAGTGCGGCCAACTTGTGCGACTAATTGTGGTACTTCCGAGAACTGATCTTCCACAGACAGGTGGTCATTCAGACCCGGTCGTTAGTGCCGATGCGCTCGGACCGGGTCGATGGCCCCCCACAGAGCATGCGCACGACGGCGCCGGCGCCGTTGTGCACATGTGTGAGACCCGCTACGACCGACAGCGCCGGTCGTAGCGGGTCTCGATCCAAAGGGGGCGAGCTGTTGATGTTGATTGACAGCTCGCCCCGTTTGGAAGGTGGGCCGGGGGGTGGCAGCCCAAACGGGAACGCCTACCATTTGGACAGACAGAGCCGAAAGCTCTCCGGGGCTTACGACAAGGGAGACCCTCGTCGTAAGCCCCGATGGTCTTGACCATCGCGACCATCACCTTAGGCGGTCATAAGGCTGTGGGTGTTAATCCACAGCCTTACCACCGCAAAGGAGGACGTCTTGAAAATTCAAGACATCCTCCCCTCATTCAGACCGACCGCACGCTCTGTGCGACCGTCTCTGAATGAGGTCCACAGTCTTTCGAGTGCAGGATTTCAATGAATCCTGTAACGAATTCACGTTCAGAATCCATGGACATTATCTATGAATAAGACAAAAAAGGACATTTAAATATTTGTGTATATAGTTTTGTTAAATGTAATGTTGTTATAGTTCACATTTTTAATGTTTTAAAATTTTCTTTTTTACAGGTTTTTAAAGGTTTGTTATGGTATTCTAATCATGTTTTCTTTTACAGGAATGTTATGTGTTTATTGCTTGGTAATATAATGTTTTTCTTTGTTTGACAGTATGGGTTTTCCACCTTTGGGCCTGTCGTTGTGGTAGAACTACAGATCCCAGGATGCCCTAAAAACAGTTTCAAAGGTGGGTGGCAGGTCATCCTGGGATCTGTAGTTCCACAACAGCTGGAGACCGAAAGGTAGAAGACCCCCAGCTTTAAATAATGTGTGTTTTTAAATGTAATGTATGGTGATTTTTTTGTAAAATACGTGTTTATTTATTTATTTTTTTGATGTATTACACACATTGGTGGGCAGTGGGAGCTTAATGCATGACCCAGCCACCGCCCGCCTCAATACGGCGGGCAGTCTCTGGGTCATGCATTTATTGCCTGGGGGCACACATTGGTGGGCAGTGGGAGCTTAATGCATGACCCAGCCACTGCCTGCCTCAATACGGCGGGCGGTGGCTGGGTCATGCATTTATTACCTGGGGCACACATTGGTGGGCAGTGAGAGCTTAATGCATGACCCAGCCACCGCCGCCTCGATACGACGGCCGGTGGCTAGGTCATGCATTTATTACCTGGGGGCACACATTGGTGGGCAGTAGGAGCTTAATGCATGACCCAGCCACCGCCCGCCTCAATACAGCAGGCGGTGGCTGGGTCATGCATTTATTACCTGGGGGCACACATTGGTGGGCAGTGGGGAGCACATATTGGTGGTCAGTGTGGTTGTATTAAACTGTACCAATACTAGGGGTGAGCGGGTTCGGATTTCTGAAATCCGAACCCCCCCCGAGCCCCCCCGATCCAAGGCCGATCTGAGTCAGGCTCAACTTTTCCCACCTGATTCGGATCTGAACTCGAGGCAAAACGTCATCATCCCGCCTTCCGGGTCTCGCAGGTTTTTTTATCCTATATAAGGTACCCGCGTCAGGGCCATTTTCTCACTCGGCTGTGGACAGTGAAGAGGGAGGGTGGGAGTTAGGGCTGGCTGGGCTGTGTAGTGTAGTGTAGTGCAGTGTAGTGTTGTGCTGCGCTGTGCTGCTGTTGTCCATAGGGGCTGTGTCCACTACTTCAAAGTCCATAGGGGCTGGCTGGACTGTGTTGTGCAGTCAGTTGTCCATAGGGGCTGTGTCCACTGCAAAGTCCTGTGCAGTGTCCCAGTCCTAAAGGGGTGCTGTAGTGTTGTCCAGGGGGTGCTCTGTCTGTCAGGGGTGCTCCCCCCAAGTGCTAAAAAAAAAATATTTTTTCTGTGTTTGTGAATTGTGTGCACTGTGGCTGCATGTGCATCAACAAAGGAGCAGCGCCAAGCGTGCGCCTGTGTCCTATAAGTAAAGGGTCAGCTGGCTTGTCCGTTAAAGGGTGCTGTAACCTCCAAAGTACACTCCAAACACAATAAAAAAATATTTTCTGTGTTTGTGAATTGTGTGCGCAGTAGCCGCACGTGCATCAACAAAGTAGTGCCAAGCGTGCGCCTGTGTCATAAGTAAAGGGCCGGCTGGCTTGACCGTTAACGGGTGCTGTAACCCCCAAAGTACATTCCAAACAAAATAAAAAAATATTTTCTGTGTTTGTGAATTGTGTGCACAGTAGCCGCATGTGCATCAACAAAGTAGTGCCAAGCGTGCGCCTGTGTCCCATAAGTAAAGGGCCGGCTGGCTTGTCCGTTAAAGGGTGCTGTAACTCCCAAAGTACACTCCAAACAAAATAAAAAAATATTTTCTGTGTTTGTGAATTGTGTGCGCAGTAGCCGCACGTGCATCAACAAAGTAGTGCCAAGCGTGCGCCTGTGTCATAAGTAAAGGGCCGGCTGGCTTGACCATTAAAGGGTGAAAGTAACCCCCAAAGTACACTCCAAACAAAATAAAAAAATATTTTCTGTTTGTGAATTGTGTGCGCAGTAGCCGCACGTGCATCAACAAAATAGTGCCAAGCGTGCACCTGTGTGATAAGTAAAGGGCTGGCTGGCTTGACCGTTAAAGGGTGCTGTAACCCCAAAGTACACTCCAAACAAAATAAAAATATATTTTCTGTGTTTGTGATTTGTGTGCACTGTGGCTGCACGTGTATCAACAAAGGAGCAGCGCCAAGCGTGCGCCTGTGTCCCATAAGTAAAGAGCCGGCTGGCTCATTTCTTAAAGGGTGGTGTAACCCACAAAGTGCACTACTCTCCAGCTAAAAAAAAATAATATTTTCTGTGTTTGTGTGCGCCTTAGCCGCACGTATATATCAAATCAATATAACATAAATGGAGGACCAAACTTTCTCCGATAAAAATAAAATAGGGAAAGATCAAAAACCACTTCCTCCTAGTGCTGAAGCTGCTGCCACTAGTCATGACATAGACGATAACATGCCATCAACATCGTCTGCCAAGGCCGATGCCCAATGTCATAGTAGAGGCCACATACAATCCCAAATGACAAAGTTCAGGAAAATGACCTTAAAAAAAACATTTAAATCATCTGAAGAGAAACGTAAACTTGCCAATATGCCATTTATGACACGGAGTGGCAAGGAACGGCTAAGGTCTTTCCCTATGACTAGTGTTTGTCATAGTAGTATGACTAGTATGTTCATGACTAGTGGTTCAGCTTCACATGACGATGGAAGCCCTCCTCCCGCTAAAAAAATCAAACGAGTTAAGCTGGCAAAAGCACAGCAAAGAACTGTGCGTTCTAAAAAGATATCACAAATCCCCAAGGAGAGTCCAAGTGTGGTGGTGGTTGCGATGTCTGACCTTCCCAGCACTGGACGGGAAGAGGTGGCTCTTTCCACCATTTGCACGCCCCCTGCAAGTGCTGAAAGGAGCACGCACAGTCCACTTGCTGATATGCAAATTGAAGATGTCACTGTTGAAGTACAACAGGATGAGGATACTGGTGTAGCTGGCGCTGAGGAGGAAGTTGACCAGGAGGATTCTGATGGTGATGTGGTTTGTTTAAATCAGGCTCCGGGGGAGACAGTTGTTGTCCGTGGGATGAAAAAGCCCATCACGGTCATGCCTGGGCAGAAGACCAAGCATTCCACCTCTTTGGTCTGGCAATATTTCTATCCAAATCCGGACAACAACTGTCTTGCCATATGTACCATATGTAAAGGTGAAATAAGTAGGGGTAGGGACGTTAACCACCTAGGAACATCCTCCCTTATACGTCACCTGCAGCGCATTCATAAAAAGTTACTGTCAAGTTCAGAAACTTTGGGTAAGACTGTAAGCAGTCCAGGGACACCTAAATCCCTTTTTCCTGTTTTATCCAAGGAATCGGTGGATGAGGAGGATGAGGACGACATCTTGCCTCCGTAGAGCCAGTTTGTGCAGGGACACATTAATTGCCAGCTAGTTTTGTGGGAGCCCAAACGAACCAATCATTTCAGCCACAGTCATGTGGCAGACCCTGGCGCTGAAATGATTGGTTTGTTAAAGTGTGCATGTCCTATTTATACAACCATAAGGGTGGGTGGGAGGGCCCAAGGACAATTCCATCTTGCACCTCTTTTTTTTCTTTGCAGTATGTACTGTTTGGGGCCTAGTTTTTCAAACTGCCATCCTGTCTGCCACTGCAGTGTCACTCCTAGATGGGCCATGTGTTTGTGCCGCCCACTCGTGTCGATTAGCATAGTCATCCAGCTACCTCGGTGCAACCTTTTGGCCATAAAAACAATATTGTGAGGTGTGAGGTGTTCAGAATAGACTGGAAATGAGTGGAAATTAAGGTTATTGAGGTTAATAATTGAATAGGAGCATAAAAACCCACAAATTCTGTGATTTTAGCTGTTTTTATGCTTTTTTTAAAAAAAATACAGATCCAAAACACAAAACCCAGAACCCAAAACACGGAAGGGTGGTTTTGGCAAAACCAATCCAGATCCAAAACACGAAGAAAGATCCAGATCCAAAACCAAAACACAAAACACGAAAAGTGGCCGGTGCACACCCCTAACCAATACTCACCAAAACTTGTCCAAAAAAACACTTCAGTGTTCAGGCTCCCAAAGTGCGACTGTCTTGCTCCATACACGATGCTGCACAAGATGGCGATGGGGCGTGTCCAGGCTTCTGTCAGTCAAATTCCGCATTGTGTGATGAATCGTACGATTCATCGTGAGGAAAAAAACCCTCACGATCGGCTTCCATCGTGTTCATGGTTGGCTAATCTGCCATACAGCACGGCAGATCAGAAGATGCGATATACGACGCGCATCGGCATCGTGCTCGTGAGTATAAACTCACGATTTGTACTTTTTTTACCCGATTCGTCATCACGATTCGGCGAAATCGGCCAAATCGTGTAAAATGTCGCTATATGTGTGGGCACCTTTATACTTGTGCTACAACTATCCCCTGCACATGCAGGATTACAGAGCAATCTTGTGGGCCCTGGTGCTTGACTGGGAGTGTGACAACGAATGAGGGAGGGGCCATGCCTGCTCAGCACAATATGCACCTTAAAGACTGCAAAGAGGGCTGGATGCTCCACCACCATAGCTGGCTTGGGACTTTCAAATGCCAAAGTGGCCAATAGGAGGAGATCTTGAGCTCCAGAGGAGGAGATCAGCTTACACTCCAGAATGACACTATGAGAAGTTAAGGGAGAGTAAAGGGGCCTACCCACTAACCACCAATGCTGGTTTTAATGTTACACTGGGAAGGGGGAGGGGGGGGAGGGGATGGGAGCACTATAGGGGCACTACTGGGAGCACTGCAAAGGGGCACTGCTGGGAGCACTGCAAAGGGGCAGTAATGGGAGCACTGTATAGGGGATTATATGCAATTTATTGTCCTCATAAGAGCACCACCCATCCCTTTAAAAAAAACCCATCAAGGATACACCTTCTTTAATGAATATTAACTCCATTCATTAAAAATGCCACTCCCTTGTCTCTTCAGCGACAATCCTTGGTCCTTGGTCTTTAAAGATATGGGCCCTCATTCAGAGCCGTACGCTCTGAGCAGAGCGCACGCTCTGAATGAGGGCCGCCCTCCATAAAAATGGAGCGTCCTCCTGGACGCTCGTATAGCTGTGGGTCACCACCCACAGGCTATACGAGCGTACAGTTTGATGGGCGCGATGGTCTTGACCATCGTGACCATCGAAACTGCGAGCCGGAGCCTGCGGTTGAGGTTTTCAACCGCAAGCTCCGGAGTGATTTTGGCTCTATCAGAGCCAAAATCACTCCCACTGACATCACTAGTGATGTCAGTGGGCCGGCTTCTGATGGGAGGCGTTCCCGTGGGAACGCCCCCGTCAGGGAGGCACGCCCCCGGCACGCCCACCAAAGGGGGCGTGCTGTCAATCAACATCGACAGCACGCCCCCTTTGATCAGACACAACGAGCGAAGGACTTTCCTTCGCTCGTCGCGTCTGGCGCATGCGCACGACGGAGCTCCCTCCGTCGTGCGCATGCTCAGTGCAGAACATCGACCCACTTGCGAGCGGACAGCCGCTCGCGAGTGGGTCTGAATCAGGGCCATGGTTCACAAAGTTTTTCATGTTTGTGAAAGATTTCTTGCATTAAATAAATTTTGTTGGCAGGAAAAGTCTTTGGTCTTTCACAAAAAAATCTTCTAATGGATAGGCCCCTTTAGTTCCAGTGCGGCCAACTGCCAAGCAACTGGCACTGAAGGGCGAACAAGCGCCAACATTGAGTGCATGATTCTGGTGACCATTGGTAAGCACAGCTCTGAATGCAGTGGCACATCAGACCACATAACTAGCTCTTAGAAGTTTGTTAATTATTTTGGTTAATTATTTATGCAATTTTATTCATTTTAGGACTGTAGGCAATGTAATAAACCATCTCAGCATTTGGTCCCACCTTTAAACTCATTGTCACTTAGTATGAACAAAGGTCCTTATTCAGCAAGGAACGCAGTTGCTAATACCCACACAATCGGCAGATTGTTGCATACTGCACATGCGTATGCATCACAGTTCGCAAACTGGCCACTGCGATCAGGACTGCGATCACAGAGACTACGCAGACCCATCGCAGAGTGATTGACAGGAAGTGCCATTTGTGGGTGGTGTCGGGGGGTGTGGTCGGGGAAATGCAAGCATGACAGTGAGTTTGTATGCCATTGCATGGGTGTGCATAAATTATCCACTGCAATACCGTACGCAGCCTGATAGCGTGCGATGAAGTTAGCAATTTCTGAGTAAGGTCAGGGCTTGCGAAAGTGTGCATGAGGCTGTGATGGTACTCCATTGTACTGGTGTTTTCACAGTTCTGATAAACAGTACGGATCTGTGTTAGGTAAAGTGGGCATCCTTATGTAGTGTTGTGTCGGTATTGCGATCGCAATGAATTAGCATATTATCGCAGTTGAAATGAGTGCGTAATCACTATTGCATTTGCAGTTGCGATCCGTAATGATTCAGCCCCTTAATTGGTTTAAGAGGAGTAATATTTCCTTCCAGGAGAATAGAAAAAAGGAACATCGGATGGACAAAAACAATTAGTGAGACAATTAAGTTGAGCTTATGCTGTATGGACTCAACTAAACTAACTAAAGGCTGCATACCCACATGTATGGAGATTGAAAGTGTGGTCTGAGGGGCTGATTCAGACCCGCTTGCAAGTGAACAGCGCTCACAAGCGGGTCGATGTTTGCCCCCTGCGCATGTGCCACCTCCAGCGTGCGCTTGCGTGAGCCCCAGCGAGCGACTGAAGTTCAGTCGCTCCGGGGCTCACTACAAGACGGGGTGGCGAGTGACAGCTCGCCCCATTTTGTAGGCAGGGAGGGGGGTGATTAGGCAAACGCAGGCATTCCCTTAGGAATGCCATTTGTGGGCAGCCCTACTGACAACACTCGTGATGTCAGTAGTGGACTTCCTGCTCCATTAGAGCAGGGAGTCCACTCGGGCTTGCGAGAGCTGAGACCCTACCACAGGGTCTCCTCACAAGCCCGATGGTCGCGATAATTGTGACCATCTCTAGCCCGCTCGCACAAGCTGTGGTTGGGCACCCACAGCTTAGCGAGCAGGCAGGGAAAAAAAAAAAACGCCCTGATTCAGAGCAAGCGCTCGCAAACAGCGGCTCTGAATCAGGCCCTGAGTCATCCATTCATAGACAGATCCTGTAAAGGGGGCTATCCATTAGCAGATGTATTTCTCTTTCATCCACTAGGGGACACTGGAGGTGCTTACGCTGGGGTATAGAGGCGTGGATAGCTGGAGCTGGCACTTTAAAATTTAGAAGTGTGAAGCTCCTCCCCCTCTATGCCCCACCAGCCCTCAGTTTAGAAAATGTGCCTAAGGAGCTGGTCACAACCTGCTGTGCTCCAGCAAGCCAACGATTTTATTTCTTTTATTTAACATATTTATTTATTTAGTTTTGGTTTTATTATTTATAACATCTTTTACATTGTTTTTTGAGGTACCCTTCGCCACCTCTCTAAAGGTGGGGTCCAGGTACCTGGCGACCTGTTAACCTCCTGGGTTAATATGGAAGGAGTGTGCAGTGCTTAAACTAAAAGCTACTGACAGCTCCTTGACGCCAGCACACACAACACAGACTGCCTCCAGGAAGCAGGGAGGAGAAGTGCTGTTCAGAGGAGCCGTCCAGAGGGGAGCGCAGTGAGTACAATCACTTGCACTTTCCCCGACTCCTGCCCTGCTGCCAGCACTGGCTTCAGAGAGCGCTATAAGCGCTGCTAAATGATTTATGCTTCTCCCCTCTCCCCGCTGATGAGCGCGACTAGCGGCTCCTTCTCAGCGGGGCTAGCGTAGGGGGGAGAGGATAACTACAGCGTGGTGGCCATTTTACAGTCCCTCGGACTTGAGGAGAAAGGGGGCGGAGCCTAATAGCGCGGGCTCCCTATCTAATTAACGCAGCAGCGGCTGTTAGAACAGCATGGAGCCGCGTTTTAACCTGTTGTTTGCCTGCATCTCTCCACCACAGCTAGTTTGCAGGCACATGCAGAAGGCTGATTCTCCTGTCTACATCCCTGGCAAGAGGCTGTGAGTAACACTGGAGTGTAAGTGCAGGGAATCTAATCTGTGGGAGGGGGTACCTCTTCCTCTGTGTCCCAACCAGCCTTCTGTTTTATTTCTAATCACTGCTGTGTGTCTGGGTGACTGTGTGTATCCATGTCAAACAAAACAAAAGCGGCTCAAAAGATGTTTGTCTGTTCTAAATGTAACCACAAACTATCTAAGCCGCATGCCACTGGGTCCACGTTATGTGATGCATGTATAACAATTGATCCATCGATGGCTATTTCTGACTCAGTTGCTCTGCCGTGGGCCGCTGACATGGTAGGAGTTATGTCAGACTTAACGTCAGAGTTAGCTGAGGCACGTAAGTCTCAACCTCCCTGGGTGGCGGGGCTAACTAAGGGCCTGATTCAGACCCACTCGCGAGCGGCTGTCCTCTCGCAAGTGGGTCGATGTTCTGGACTGAGCATGCGCACGACGGAGGGAGCTCCGTCGTGCGCATGCGCCAGACGCGACGAGCGAAGGAAAGTCCTTCGCTCGTTGTGTCTGATCAAAGGGGGCGTGCTGTCGATGTTGATTGACAGCATGCCCCCTTTGGTAGGCGTGCCGGGGGCGTGCCTCCCTGACGGGAGAAGCCGGCCCACTGACATCACTAGTGATGTCAGTGGGAGTGATTTTGGCTCTGATTGAGCCAAAATCACTCCGGAGCTTGCGGATGAAAACCTCAACCGCAGGCTCCGGCTCGCATTTTCGATGGTCGCGATGGTCAAGACCATCGCGGCCATCAAACTGCACGCTCGTATAGCCTGTGGGTGGTGACCCACAGCTATACGAGCGTCCAGGAGGACGCTCCATTTTCATGGAGGCCGGCCCTCATTCAGAGCGTGCGCTCTGCTCAGAGCGTACGGCTCTGAATGAGGGCCTAAGTCTCTAGACACCTTGGTACAGGTTATGGGCACAGCGGCATCCGCACCTTCCACTTCCTACCAGAGACCGAAGCATACTCTGACGACTGTTCTCCAGTCAGAGGAGTCGGAGGAAGAATTCCTTACTATGGAGGATACCGAAGAAGGGGAATTGGAGGTTGCGTTACAGGACAACAACCCTCAGTAGTTAGAGTCCACCTCTCCCGGGGTGAAATCTTTAATTTTGGCGGTCAGAAAGACTCTGAATTTACCTGAGGAAATAATTCCTCCATCACAGGAGTTTCAATTATTTAACGAACAACCGAAGAGCTCTGCAGTTTTTCCGTTCTCGCAGCAACTTCAGCAACAGCTCTCGGTAGCTTGGAAACAGCCGGATAAGAGGTTCCAGATTCCGCACCAGTTTTCATCTAGTTACCCTTTTCCTTCATCCATGATGGAGAAGTGGGAAAACCCTCCTCCAGTAGATGCATCTGTCTCCCGTCTCTCAAAGAAAACAGCACTCCCAGTACTGGGAGCTACAGTTCTAAAAGATCCGTCGGATCGTAAGTTGGAGACAACGCTAAGATCTATTTATACAGCAGCGGGTGCTCAACTCAGGCCCACACTTGTTACAACTTGGGTTAACAAGGCGGTGGTTTCCTGGGCCGATCAATTGATTACAGGATTGGACTCAGGTAATTCCAGAGCAGAGTTACGTCTACTAGCAGACCACATCCGTGAATATGCAGTTTACATGGGAGAAGCTTCAAAGGATATCAGTCAGATTAGTGCTCGCATATCTGCTTCTGTGATTTCAGCCCGCAGAGCCCTCTGGCTACGTGCTTGGCAAGCTGATGCAGAATCCAAGCGTGCGGTGGAAAGTCTACCATTCACTGGCGACATGCTGTTTGGGCCGGAATTAGACAAATGGATATCCCAAGCCACAGGGGGTAAATCTTCTTTCCTCCTGTCAGCTGCACCGGCTCCCAGAAGAATTTACACTGGACCTTCGTTTAATTCCTTTTGGGCGACACATTCCTTTCGTGGTAGGACCAGAGGTGCGCCCACGCAACCAAGAGGTGGCAGAGGTAGAGTCGTCCAAACAGGTGGCATGACGGTCTTCCGTTCCACCTGAGACCATCTGCAGTGGGAGGCCGCCTGCAAAGATTTCAACAAGTTTGGAACCAGACTTCCACAGAACCATGGATCCGAAGACTAATTACCCTGGGGTACCGAATAGATTTCGAGACCTCCCCTCCACCTCGGTTCTTCACTACAAGTCTGCCAATACAGGCAGAAAGAGCCAAGGTTCTACAGGAGGCTATCCAGTCTCTAGTAGTATCTTCTGTGATAGTTCCAGTTCCGGAACTTCAACGAGGTATGGGGTTTTACTCAAACCTGTTTGTAGTACCCAAGCCGGATGGCTCGGTCAGGCCCATCTTAAACCTAAAGTCCTTGAACCGGTATCTGAAGATGTATCGTTTCAAGATGGAGTCTCTAAAGTCAGTAATAGCGAGCTTGGAACCAGGGGAGTTCCTATTATCCCTGGATATCAAGGAAGCATATCTCCATGTTCCCATTTGGGAACCACACCAGGCTTTTCTGCGTTTCGCCATTTTGAAGGATCATTATCAATTTTGGGAATTGCCGTTCGGGTTATCCTCAGCTCCCCACATCTTCACCAAACTCATGTCAGTCATGATCGCTCTCCTTCGGTCATCAGGAGTGAACATAAACCTTATTTGGATGATCTGTTACTCAAGGCTCCATGGGTGCCTCTTCTATCAGATCATACCTTACTGACATATCACATTTTAATCCAACATGGTTGGATAATCAACTTCAAGAAGTCGAATCTCAGTCCGTCCCAGAAACTTTTATTTCTGGGCATGATATTGGATACGAAATCTCAGAGGATTTTTCTTCCAACAGACAAGGCCAAGGATATCCGACTGTTACTTCAGCTGGTCCTCAAAACAAAGACTGTGTCAATGCTTCTTTGTCTGCATCTCTTGGGGAAAATGGTAGCTGCTTTCGAGGCACTACAGTTCGGCCGGTTCCACTCCAGGGTGTTTCAGCTGGACCTGTTAGCACAGGGGTCAGGGTCTCATCTGTTCCTACATCGACAGATCCGTCTGAGCCCGGTTACCAGAGTAGCCCTTCTTTGATGGACACAATCAAGCAATCTGATAGTGGGAAAACGGTTCGGAATGTGGGACTGGATCATCATAACCATGGATGCCAGCCTTCGAGGATGGGGCACAGTAGTCCTCATCACTTTCAGGGTCGATGGTTCCCTCTAGAACAAAAGTGGCCCATAAATGTATTGGAACTCAGAGCGATTTACAATGGTCTGATAGAGGCAACAGAGTTGCTAAATGCTCGTCCGGTAAGAGTTCAGTCTGACAACGCGACGGCTGTCGCTTACATAAACTGCCAAGGAAGGACTCAGAGTCGCAGGGCTATGCAAGAGGTAACTCGGATCCTCCGGTGGGCCGAGAATCAGTCGATAATCCTGTCAGCGGTATTCATTCCGGGTGTGGACAACTGGGAAGCAGATTACCTAAGTCGACAGGATGTCCATCCCAGGGAATGGAAGCTTCATGCAGACGTGTTCAACGCACTGATACGTCGATGGGGATGTTCTCAGGTGGATCTCATGGCATCACAATTGAATCATCAGCTTCCAGTATACGTGTCAAGAACTCGAGATCCGCAGGCGGAAGCAGTAGATGCTCTGACAAGTCCGTGGACCTATGACTTTGTTTACCTTTTCCCTCCGATTCCACTTCTTCCTCGTCTTCTAAAAAGAATAAAACAGGAGTCAGCCTCGATAATTCTCGTGGCCCCGAACTGGTCTCGGAGAAGTTGGTTCTCGGACCATCGGTCCCTATTATCAGACGATCCGTGGCCCCTTCCTCTGCGCCCGGATCTTCTACAGCAGGGCCCTTTCATACACCCCAACTTAGCGTAGTCTACGTTTAACGGGGTGGCTCTTGAAACCGATATCCTAAGACGTAGGGGTATCCCAGACGCGGTTATTCCCACCATGCTACGTGCCAGGAAGCCAGTTTCGGCTGCGCATTATCATCGCATCTGGCGCGCTTATATCTCCTGGTGTTCCAGTCGGGATCTTCCGTCTAGGACCTTTCGCTTATCCCGGTTTCTGCTTTTCCTTCAGACGGGTCTGGATTCTGGCCTTTCGTCTGGGAACCTTAAGGGTGCAGGTTTCTGCCCTTTCCATTTTCTTTCAAAGGAAATTGGCCCTCATTCCTGAGGTGCAGATGTTTCTTCAAGGGGTCTTGCGCGTGCAACCTCCTTTTGTACATCCAATTGATCCTTGGGATCTTAATCTAGTTCTTCTGTTCCTTCAATCGTCAATGTTTGAACCTTTGGAGGAGGTTGATCTTAACTACCTATCTTGGAAGACGGTCATCCTCCTGGCTCTCGCTTCGGCTCATAGGATCCCTGTGGAATCAGAGAAAAGGATTTACCGGTAGGTACCAAAAACCCCATTTTCTGAGCGATGAAAGACAAAAGATATCCCTTGAAAATTCTGGTGGCTGTGCTGAACGATATCTGTCATGTACATGACAGATTTTGGCAAACAACGAACGATGAACGATATCGCATGACATTATTCAGGGAGTGGATTCTTATCTCTGCAGCACTCTGTAGCTGCTGCTAATATCTTTCGTCGTTCACCGCATATAAACTGCATGATATTGCTAATATCGTACAGCTGTATGCGATAATTGACCAACATGTTGGAGAGATGATAGATGCGATTTATCGGGCGTGGGAGTGCGCATCTGTCATCGTTCAGGGCCTATCTATTAGCAGATATAATGAATGATTGAATGATATATCGTTCAATCATTCATTTTATCTGCTAATGGATAGGCCCCTTAACTCCTTGTGTAAATTGTGCATTTCTGGGCAGCAACTGGGCACGGATGCAGAGAAGAGATCTGTCTCGTCGGAGTGTCGTGGGCATGTAGGCCTCTTCTGTGCTCATGTGGAGCGTGCAGGTGGAGATGGGACGCATGTTTCTAACAGATCTTTTGCACCTAGCATGCGGTGGGTGTAATTACCAATATGAATGATGATGGCTAAGGCTGCGAATAGAAAAACAGTGGACGACGTGTCCTTCCGTATGAAGAGGGACAGATAATCGGCATAGATGTGAGGATACTCACATGAACACCAGATAGTAAGCAGTCTTTTTGTTGAGAAGCCTATTTCTTCTATATTTTCTAGTTCTTGAGTATGTGTGTGCGGGGCCATAACTAGGGGAATGTGAGTGGTGCTGTCACAGAGAGAGTACAGGATTCTGCGGGCGGCACCATCGCTACTCCACAGCACCTGCATGTGGCTTGCAGACTGCCTGGAATGGCATCCTGCATCCACTAGTGCTACTACAGAACCACCTGCATCAGTGCTCTACTTACTAGAGCCAGCGGCGGTGACAGCTGCCCTGTTCCTAGCCGTGACGTAATGACGTCTGGGTGTAGGGTGCGGAGGTGGCACAGGGTGCAGTGCTAGCGTATTCGGCACTGTGTGTGTGTGCACTGTCATTACAGTTAGTGATTGCAGGCCATCTTTATGACAGGTTGCTGTTTCTAATGAGCCAGCCTTTAATAATTAAATTATATGCAGCAAATCAAATTTTATATAAATTATAATCATTTCCGATTATTAGCATATAATATAGTTTAGTTATATCCAAATTTTGTCATATGTGACTTCAAAGGTTTGCAGATCAAGGCCTCTTCTCCTTCCGGAAAAGCATTATGTGGAGGCTATATTTAGCAATATCAAGTTCTGGGCATGACAATAGCTCAGCTGGGCGGTTTTGTACCAAATGGTACATTTTCCTTCTTTGCATGAAGGTGGTTTAATGGTGACTTTATTTAGTGCGTTTGGAAAATTAGATTTCTATTCCTGTGCATGTTTCAAAAATAGTGTTGTGAATATCACATAAATCCTTTGCTGGAGGAAAAGAGCATGCAGAGGAAATATACATTGTTCCATCTCTGGCTTAGGAGAGTGTGGACCTGGAGGGAAATACTTCCCTGCCTCTAGACCTGATTGTAATTACAACACATACCGCTATTGGACTAACATCCTCCCTAATTCTTTTCTGCAATGTTGTCCCTTGCTGTATATACTGTATACATGCAGCCACTAGGGAGTATATTTACTAAAGTGCAGGTTTTTGGAAGTGTAGATGTTGCCCATAGTAACCAAACAGATTCTAATTATTTATCTAGCACCTTCTAGAAGGTAATAGCTAGAATCTGATTGGTTGCTATGGGCAACATCTCCACTTCTAACATTCCACACTTTAGTAAATATACCCCATGGTACGTATTGGAAGTTTCACAGCTCTAGAAAATGCTCACCTTTACTAAGATACCTCCACCCAAACTGTGGGCCTGATTCAGACCCGATCGCGAGCGCTACGCGCTCGCAAACAGGTCGATGGTGGCCCAGTGCGCATGCGCACGACGGAGCCGGCTCTGTCGTGCGCATGCGCGAGACCCGGATAGCGACAGGCAAACCGTCGCTCCGGGTCTCGTACCAAAGGGGGCGTGCTGTTGATGTTGAGTGACAGCAGGTGGGCGGGCCGGGGGCGTGGCTGCCCAGACAGAGGCGTTCCCATGGGAACGCCTACCGTCTGGGGCCGGCCCCACTGACATCACAAGTGATGTCAGTGGGAGTGCTTTTGGCTCTGGTAGAGCTGAAAGCACTCTAGGGCTTGCGGCAATGAGACCCTACCACAAGGGTCTCATCGCAAGCCCAATGGTCGCGACCATCTTCCTGGCCACTCGCTATAGCTGTGGGTGGTCACCCACAGCTATGCGAGCCGCCAGGACGCCGCTCTAAAAAAACAGAAGGCCGGCCCTGATTCAGAGCGAGCACTGTCAGAGCGTCCGACTCTGAATCAGGCCCTGTATTCTGTAGATGGTAATGAGGTCTTACAGAGGATGACTCCACTCCAGCCTGGCTCACAGTAAATGTCTGGTAATGACTCACACACTAGATAAAAAGAGACAAGCCGTTTAGTAAGTTTAATAATTCACCTGACAACTTGAAGGCCAATAAATCAATTTGTAACAAATGGAAAAAAACAACTTGCCCACAGATAATGTAAAGTTGTTTAAGTGACTGTATTAGTAGAACACACACATAATGTCAATAGTATGAATTCAGTAGAAAATGTTAACACGAAGTTTAACAGAACTGCATGACAGTCAAACACAGGATGGGATGTAATAAGCATCGCATCCGCGATATCGTACATCCCATCTGTCTTCGGGTACATACTGCGGTTGATTACCGAGGTATGTACCTAGAACAAGGGTGTCAAACTCGTGGCCGTCCAGCTGCTGTGGGACTAAATATTGCAGCAGGCCCTGCCACAGTTTTAGCATGCCCTAATACTAAAACTGTGGCAGTGCATGCTGGGATGTGTATTTCCTCTGCAGCTGGATGGCCCAAGTTTGACACTACTGACCTAGAATATCGATAAGGCCTGTCCTTTGCGATGGCTCCGGACAGAGGGACTTCCTAACACCCAGAAGTCACTCTGGCATCCTTCTGCGCATGTGCAGAAAGATGCGGACCGTGGGGGGTGATGGGAGAGATCCGACCGGATCCTTCCCAAGGGGGTGCATCCCGATAAGAAGCCCATAGGCTTCTATTGGGTAACACCACCTGAAGATGGCGTTTCACATTGGGACGATGCATAGAACAGTGCTTTGTACATATGGGGAATGCGGTAAAACCCCCGAAAATGGCATTTCGCACCACCTTCCCCTCTCGACAGATGTCTCCGCTATAGGGACTGCTCCACCAACACACCACTTCTTACAATGGGCCTGATTCAGCAAGGATTGCAATCATGGCTGCGATTACGCACGCTGTCACACTGCAATGATATGCTAATCCATTGAGGTCGCTATGCCGTTGCAGCACTACATAAGGATGCCCACCTTACCTTACACACATCCAGAGCTGTAACTAGACTTTATGGTGCCCTGTGCCAGAAAGAGCATTGGCGCCCCCCTCATTTTTCAAAGGGACATAATGCACCCAAAAAAGGGCCATGGCTTCATGGGGAAGGGCCAGGGAAGAGATAGGGGAGACCAGGAGATGCTGGGGATGAAATAAGAAGAAGCTACAAGCAAGAATGATAATAAACAGAATTTGATCCGGCATACTACGGCATGATGTATTCTAGGGATGTGCAGGCTCAGATAGGTTCGAGTTTGCACGTGGAGTTCGGATTTTTCCCTCCAAAAAAACGGAACTCAGAAAGAGGCAAAACGTCATCTTGTCCAGGAATGATGATGTTCGTCCATGCAAGATGACGTTTTGCCTCTTTCTGAGTTCCGTTTTTTTGGAGGGAAAAATCCGAACTCCACGTGCAAACTCGAACCTATCCGAGCCTGCACATCCCTAATGTATTCTGACATAGTGCATGTAACTACAAAGTGTCAGTCATTGCATTGTCACATCTGTCGTGTAGCACATCAGATGGAATAATGCGATGACCGGCAGGCAGCAACGACAGACCGGGGCGTACACACTATACAATGTGTGCAATATATCATTCTGATCCGCGTATGGGACTTTATATCATACAATACATCGTATAGTGTGTACCCAGATGATGTGCACAGTGCATTCATAGAGATTAGCAATATATTAGTTAATCCTTTCTCTCCACTGCTACACTTATCCATATTTTGCTCCTTCAATCAAATGCTATCTATATCAATACATGTATCTTTGTCAGCCAGACCGTCACTAACTACAGGAAGAAGAGGACTGTAAATCTCATGCTATAAACTCGGCTCCATGTTAACACTGATGGTACAGCCTCTCCATGCTATCAGCGCTGGCGATCAGGTCAGGCACACTGGGGTAGATATATTATAGCTCAATAATACATGGGGAAGAAGCGGTATCAGGGCACATATTAGGGGAGATGTATGAAGCTCTGGAAAGTGAAAAAGTGCAGAGTGATAAATGACCAGCCACTCAGCTCCTAACTGTCATGTTACAGGATGTGTTTGAAAAATGACATTTGGGAGCTGATTAATTGGTCGTTTATCACTCTCCACTTTATCACTTCCCAGAGCTTCATACATCTGCCCCATTGTGCGCTGATACCACTCCTTCCCCATATCGGCAGTCAGAGCCGTAACTAGACTTTTTGGTGCCCTGTGCCAGAAGGAGCATTGGCGCCCCCTTCATTTGTCCAAGGCACATAATGCACCCAAAAAAGGGGAATGGCCTCATGGGGAAGGACCAGGGAAGAGATAGGGGAGGCCAGGAGATGCTGGGGATGAAATTAGAGGAAGTTACAAGTGAGAATTATAATAAATAGACATCTTACAGGTCCAAACAGCGCACCCTGACCTGTGGTGCCCTGTGTGATGGCACCGGCCGCACTACCCTAGCTACGGCCCTGCACACATCCGTAATGTTTAGCAAAACTGCAAAACCATCGGTAACATTGACTACCATCGCAGCCTCATGCACACTTGCACAAGCTCTGACCTTACTCAGGAATTGCCAACCTCATCGCATGCAGTGAGTACACAAGCTGCGTATGGCATTGCAGTGGTTAATTTGTGCACGCCCATGCAACGGCATTCATACACCATGGCACACCTCCATTTCGCTGACCAGCCCCCAGTCACCACCCCCAAATGGTACTTCCTGTCAATCACTCTGCGGTGGGTCTGCATAGTCACTGCGATCGCCATGCATACGCAGAACTAGGGGTGAGCGGGTTCAGATTTCTGAAATCCGAACCCCCCCGAGCCCCCCGATCCGAGGCCGATCCGAGTCAGGCTCGACTTTTCCCGCCTGACTCGGATCTGAAATCGAGGCAAAACGTCATCATCCCGCCTTCCGGGTCTTGCGGGTTTTGGATCCTATATAAGGTACCCGCGTCGGCGCCATTTTCTCACTTGGCTGTGGACAGTGAAGAGGGAGGGTGGGAGTTAGGGCTGGCTGGGCTGTGTAGTGTAGTGTAGTGCAGTGTAGTGTTGTGCTGTGCTGCGCTGCGCTTCTGTTGTCCATAGGGGCTGTGTCCACTACTTCAAAGTCCATAGGGGCTGGCAGGACTGTGTTGTGCAGTCAGTTGTCCATAGGGGCTGTGTCCACTCCATAGTCCTGTGCAGTGTCCCAGTCCTAAAGGGGTGCTGTAGTGTTGTCCAGGGGGTGCTCTGTCCGTCAGGGGTGCTCCCCCAAGTGCAAAAAAAATAAATATTTTTTCTGTGTTTGTGAATTGTGTGCACTGTGGCTGCACGTGCATCAACAAAGTAGTGCCAAGCGTGCGCCTGTGTCCCATAAATGAAGGGCCGGCTGGATTGACCGCTAAAGGGTGCTGTAACCCCCAAAGGGCACTCCAAACAAAATAAAAAAATATATTTTTTTGTGTTTGTGAATTGTGTGCGCAGTAGCCGCATGTGCATCAACAAAGTAGTGCCAAGCGTGCGCCTGTGTCCCATAAATAAAGGGCCGGCTGGATTGACCGCTAAAGGGTGCTGTAACCCCCAAAGGGCACTCCAAACAAAATAAAAAAATATATTTTTTTGTGTTTGTGAATTGTGTGCGCAGTAGCCGCACGTGCATCAACAAAGTAGTGCCAAGCATGCGCCTGTGTCCCATAAATAAAGGGCCGGCTGGATTGACCGCTAAAGGGTGCTGTAACCCCCAAAGGGCACTCCAAACAGAATAAAAATATATTTTTTTTTGTGTTTGTGAATTGTGTGCGCAGTAGCCGCACGTGCATCAACAAAGTAGTGCCAAGCGTGCGCCTGTGTCCCATAAATAAAGGGCCGGCTGGATTGACCGCTAAAGGGTGCTGTAACCCCCAAAGGGCACTCCAAACAAAATAAAAAAATATATTTTTTTGTGTTTGTGAATTGTGTGCTCAGTAGCCGCACGTGCATCAACAAAGTAGTGCCAAGCGTGCGCCTGTGTCCCATAAATAAAGGGTCGGCTAGATTGACCGCTACACGGTGCTGTAACCCCCAAAGGGCACTCCAAACAAAATAAAAAAAATATTTTCTGTGTTTGTGAATTGTGTGGGCTGTAGCTGCACATGCATCAACAAAGGAGCAGCGCCAAGCGTGCGCCTGTGTCCCATAAGTAAAGGGCCGGCTGGCTCAATTCTTAAAGGGTGGTGTAACCCACAAAGTGCACTAGTCTCCAACAAAAATAAGAAATAATTTTCTGTGTTTGTGTGCGCCTTAGCCGCACGTATATATCAATATAACATAAATGGAGGACCAAACTTTCTCCGATAAAAATAAAATAGGGAAAGATCAAGAACCACTTCCTCCTAGTGCTGAAGCTGCTTCCACTAGTCATGACATAGACGATAACATGCCATCAACGTCGTCTGCCAAGGCCGATGACCAATGTCATAGTAGAGGGCACATACAATCCCAAATGACAAAGTTCAGGAAAATGACCTTGAAAAAAACATTTAAATCATCTGAAGAGAAACGTAAACTTGCCAATATGCCATTTACGACATGGAGTGGCAAGGAATGGCTAAGGTCTTTCCCTATGTTCATGACTAGTGGTTCAGCTTCACATGACGATGGAAGCCCTCCTCCCACTAAAAAAAATCAAACGAGTTAAGCTGGCAGAAGCACAGCTAAGAACTGTGCGTTCTAAGAAGATATCACAAATCCCCAAGGAGAGTCCAAGTGTGGTGGTGGTTGCGATGCCTGACCTTCCCAGCACTGGACGGGAAGAGGTGGCTCTTTCCACCATTTGCACGCCCCCTGCAAGTGCTGAAAGGAGCACCCACAGTCCACTTGCTGATATGCAAATTGAAGATGTCACTGTTGAAGTACAACAGGATGAGGATACTGGTGTAGCTGGTGCTGAGGAGGAAGTTGGCGAGGAGGATTCTGATGGTGATGTGGTTTGTTTAATTCAGGCTCCGGGGGAGACAGTTGTTGTCCGTGGGATGAAAAAGCCCATCACGGTCATGCCTGGGCAGAAGACCAAGCATTCCACCTCTTTGGTCTGGCAATATTTCTATCCAAATCCGGACAACTGTCTTGCCATATGTACCATATGTAAAGGTGAAATAAGTAGGGGTAGGGACGTTAACCACCTAGGAACATCCTCCCTTATACGGCACCTGCAGCGCGTTCATAAAAAGTTACTGTCAAGTTCAGAAACTTTGGCTAAGACCGTAAGCAGTCCAGGGACACCTAAATCCCGTTGTCCTGTTGTATCCAAGCGCCTGCAAACCACACCGTCAACTCCCTCCTTGTCAATTTCCTCCTTAGTCAGGATCGGAAGTAGTCCTGCAGGCCATGTCACTGGCATGACTGACTCTCCTATCCGGGATTCCTCCGGAGGATCCTGCATTGCTACGCCTCCTGCTGCCGCTGCTGCTGTTGCTGCTGCTGGGAGTCGTTCATCATCCCAGAGAGGAAGTAGAAACACCACTACTTTTACTGAACAATTGACCCTCCAACAGTCCTTAGCGAGGAGGATGAAGTACGACAGCAGTCATCCTGAAGCAAAACGTATAACTGAGGCCTTGACTGCTATGTTGGTGTTAGACGTGCGTCCGGTATCTGCCATTAGTGCAGTGGGATTTAGACAATTGATGGAGGTAGTGTGTCCCCGGTTCCGAATCCCATCTAGATTCCACTTCACTAGGCAGGCGATACCGAGACTGTACAGAAACGTCAGAAAAAGTGTCCTCAGTGTCCTGAAAAAAGCCGTTGTGTCACGGCTTGGCGTGCGCTTGGACCCGGAGTGGAGTCGGATGAGGAATGAGGACTTGTTTGCTGGTACTTGAAGGCAGCCGGCCTTAGGGGAGTATGACTCATGAAGCAGTGGCACGCGACGGGATCAGAACCAGGCTGCGAGACACTGGCGGAACTTAGAGACCCGGGGTAGGCTGGGTATAGCAGGTAGACGGGATCAGGAGACAGGTAGTAACAGGAGCAAACTGCACCAAGGCTGAGAGGGGAGACTGCAGAAACACACTGGTACTGACACTTTAAATGAGCAAAGGAGCACAGAGAACTGGCTCACAGCATACGCTGTGATAGACGTTGCACTGGCAACTAAAGAGCCTCTGGACAGCCCTTTAGTACCCTCAGGTAGTGCAGGATTGGTTGCTAGCCTCCCCAGCCCAGACTGAACCTGATTGGCCAGAAAAGACATGTGACCCAAATCCAAGATGGCCGCGCCCAGTGGTCACAGCATGGAAGCTCTGCCAGTCTCAGCCCCTCTCACCTGCCTCCAGATGGAAGCCCTTGGTCTGCGGAGACTCACAGCACCCAGCGCTATTCTCCAGGAACCTGCACCTCTGCTGGAAACACCATGCCACAGCGCCCGGAGCGGTAAGCGCCGCGATCTCAGCAGCCTGTCACCCCTGGTCGTGACAGTACCCCCTCCTTTAGGAGTGGCCTCTGGACACTTCTTGGGTTTACCAGGATTCTCAGAGTGAAACTTAAGCACTAGGCGAGGAGCGTAGACATCCTCAGCTTTCACCCAGCAACGTTCTTCGGGACCGTAACCTTTCCAATCCAGTAGATATTGGAGTTGCCCATAACGAAAATGAGAGTCCAGGACCTGTTTGATCTCGAACTCTACACCCCGCTCAGTCAAGACTTTGGGGGAGCGTGGCAGAGTCTTGCGAAAGCGATTCAGGATGAGAGGTTTCAGCAGGGAAATATGAAAGGAATTTGGTATTTTGAGGTAGGACGGAAGTTTTAATTTATAGGCTACTGGATTGAAAACTTGAACGATGGGAAAAGGACCGATGAAACGAGGAGCAAATTTCATAGACGGCACTTTAAGGCGAAGATTCCGAGTGGATAGCCATACTAAGTCCCCTGTTTTTAGGTTGGGCACCGCTCTCCTTTTTTTGTCCGCTGTTAATTTATATCGAAGAGAGGCTTTTTGTAAGGAGGAATGGACCTGAGTCCAAATCTGAGACAATTTCTGTAGGGTGGAGGTCACTGCTGGTACATCGAAGACTGGCAATTCTTGAAACTCTGGTACTCTGGGATACAGTCCAAAAACTACAAAGAATGGGGTTTGCCCCGTAGATGAATGATAGGAGCTGTTATGGGCAAATTCGGCCCAGGGTAAGGTGTCCGCCCAGTTGTCTTGTGATGAAGACATGTGAATTCTTAAGAAAGTCTCAAGGTCTTGATTGACCCTCTCTGTAGACCCGTTAGACTGAGGATGGTAAGCTGTTGAAAAATTCAGTTTGATTTGAAAGATAGAACATATAGCTCTCCAAAATCTGGCTACGAACTGTACCCCTCTATCAGACACAATCTCAGTTGGAAGTCCATGGAGACGGAAGATGTTGTCGACGAATAACTGAGCCAACTCTGGAGCAGATGGCAACTTCTTGAGGGGAACGAAATGAACCATTTTGGAGAAACGATCCACTACTACCCAGATGGTGGTAAACCCATTAGAAACAGGTAGATCCGTTACAAAGTCCATGGAAAGGTGTGTCCAAGGATGGGTTGGTACTGACAGAGGTAGGAGTGTGCCGGCAGGAACCTGTCTGGATGTTTTATGTTGAGCACACTGTGGACAGGAGGCAATAAAAGCTTAAATTTCCGACTTCATAGCAGGCCACCAGTATGATCGTTGCAGGAATTCCAAGGTCTTGCGTATGCCCGGGTGTCCGGCAAAACGAGAGGTATGAGCCCACTTCAAAAGCTGCTTGCGCATATCTGAGGCCACAAATGTCTTCCCGGGAGGAGGTTGAATGCAAGTGGTAGTGAATACTCTGGAGTCTAGAACTGGAGTTTCCTTATGACTTTCGGAAGATGCGTCGGAGGAGAGTGATCGAGAGAGGGCATCTGCTTTTTGATTTAGTGAGCCTGGGCGAAAAGTTAAAGTAAAATTGAAACGAGAAAAAAATATTGACCATCGAGCCAGGCGGGAACTCAGGCACTGAATATTTTTTAGGAATAGGAGATTCCGATGATCTGTATAAACGGTGATGGGATACATCACGCCCTCAAGAAGATAACGCCACTCTTCAAAAGCTAGTTTCACAGCCAATAATTCCTGCTCTCCAATGGGATAATTCTTTTCTGCTTGGGAAAATTTCTTTGAGAAGAAGCCACAGGGATGAAACTTGCTATCCTCGAGTTTCTGGGATAGTACTGCCCCTACCGCTTCAGAAGAGGCGTCTACCTCAAGAAAGAATGGGTAGTTAATGTTGGGTTGTCTCAGCACGGGGGCGGAAATGAAGGCTTGCTTTAAGAGTTGAAAGGCAGTTTCAGCCTCTGGAGGCCATCGGGATGGATTTGCCCCCTTGCAAGTTAGGGCGGAAATGGGTGCCATGAGAGTGGAAAATCCTTTGATAAACCTTCGATAATAATTTGCGAAGCCCAAAAATCTTTGTACTGCCTTCAAAGAATTCGGACGAGACCAATCCAATATTGCCTGAACTTTCTGGGGATCCATTTCAAGGCCGGCACCTGAAACGATGTAACCTAAAAAGGGAACTGAGGGAACTTCAAATACGCATTTTTCAGCTTTGCAGTACAGGTGGTTCTTTCGTAGGCGAGTTAACACCTCCTTGACTTGGGATCGATGTCTGACAATGTTGGAGGAGAATATCAGAATATCGTCGAGGTATACTACCACAGAGATATATAATAAGTCCCGAAAGATCTCATTCACAAAGTTTTGGAACACAGCAGGAGCGTTACAGAGACCAAAAGGCATTACCAGGTATTCAAATTGCCCATCTCGAGTATTGAATGCTGTTTTCCATTCGTCCCCGGCTCGTATCCTAATGAGATTGTAGGCCCCTCTTAAATCCAGCTTGGTAAAAATAGTAGCACCTTTTACTCGATTGAAAAGTTCAGTAATGAGGGGTATCGGGTAGCGATTTTTGATGGTTATATCGTTTAAGCCCCTGTAATCGATGCAAGGACGCAGGCCTCCATCCTTCTTAGACACAAAAAAGAATCCTGCCCCTGCCAGTGAGGAGGATGGTCGAATGAACCCCTTTTGCAGGTTCTCCTGGATGTATGCTGACATGGCTTCAGTCTCGGGTAGGGAGAGTGGGTAAGTACGACCTCGCGGAGGAGTTTTGCCAGGAATCAACTCAATAGGACAGTCCCACTCCCGATGAGGAGGCAGAATATCGGCTCTGGTCTTACAGAAGACATCGGAGAACGAGCGATACTGGTAGGGAATTGGAGTAGTGGTTGCAATGTAACTACCTTTGACGGGTTTGATTTGAGGAAGGCAGGATACTTGACAAGTCTCTCCCCAGGACAAGATCTGCATGGTGCCCCAGTCAATATTGGGGGAGTGCTTGCGTAACCAGGGGTATCCAAGGATGACCTCATGGGAGGCTTTGGGAATTACTAGGAATCGGATAGTTTCAGTGTGGAGAGCTCCGATACGAACTGGCACAGGAAGGGTACGTTGAGAGACGATTCCGTTGGTAATCTGAGTGCCATCTACAGCAGATAGAGTGATGGTGTGGTCGAGAGAGGAGACAGGAAGCCGGAGCCTCTGGACAAGTTCAGCGGTGATAACATTTTCAGCGGCCCCTGAATCGAGGAGAGAAAGAACAGTTTTAGAACCAGTGGAGATCTCAAAAGTAATGGAGAGGGTAGATTCATTTTTTGACGGAGACGGAGACATCACTCCTAACCTGGTGTCTCCGGCACAGATTAGGATCGGGAGTTTCCCGGACGACGTGGGCAGGCTGCAACCATATGACCGGTCTCCCCGCAGTACATGCATAGATTTTCTCGTTGGCGTCTTTGCCGTTCTTCTACCGTGAGGCGGGCCCGGTTAATCTGCATGGGTTCGTCACCCGCAGGTTCAGACGGAGGGAGGGTTGGAGTAGTGGGCGGCCGGAACCTAAAGCGATCTCCCCTAGTTTTTTCACTCTGGCGTTCTCTGTACCGCAAATCCACTTTATTGCAAAGGGAGATAAGCTCATTGAGGGTAGCCGGCGGATCACGAGTGGCGAGGTCATCTTTTATGCGATCTGTCAATCCATTCCAAAAGGTGGAAGTCAGGGCTTCTTCATTCCATTTTAGTTCCGAAGCCAGCGTTTGAAATTGAATGATATACTGACTGACTGGTCGGTTCCCTTGGCGAAGTCGCAGGATTTCCGCCGCCGCGGAGGTTGTTCTGCCGGGCTCGTCGAAAATCCTCCGGAAGGACGTGAGGAATCCAGAGTAGTTGTCTAGTAACGGGTCGGACCTCTCCCAGAGAGGCGAAACCCAGTCCAGGGCAGAACCGGTCAGTAGAGACACTATATATGCCACTTTGGATTTTGGAGATGGAAAGTTCGCAGGCTGTAGTGTGAAGTGGACGTCACATTGGTTGAGAAACCCTCGGCACAACTTGGGGTTCCCGTCAAACTTATTGGGAGTCGGAAGGTGCAAATGAGATGGTGCAGGTGGAACAGGGACAGCTGGAGCTGCTGGCTGGTTGGTGGCGGCAGGCAAATTAACAGTAACCAGGGAAGCTTGCAGCGTATCCTGATGAAGAGACATTTCCTGCAGGAACAGAGCCATTTGGCGCTGAGACGCCTCTAGTCCCTCTAGGCGACTGGCGATACCCTGGAGCAAGTCGGCCCTCAGATCCTGTCCACTGGCCGAATCCATCTGGCCAGTGCAAACTGTCACGGCTTGGCGTGCGCTTGGACCCGGAGTGGAGTCGGATGAGGAATGAGGACTTGTTTGCTGGTACTTGAAGGCAGCCGGCCTTAGGGGAGTATGACTCATGAAGCAGTGGCACGCGACGGGATCAGAACCAGGCTGCGAGACACTGGCGGAACTTAGAGACCCGGGGTAGGCTGGGTATAGCAGGTAGACGGGATCAGGAGACAGGTAGTAACAGGAGCAAACTGCACCAAGGCTGAGAGGGGAGTCTGCAGAAACACACTGGTACTGACACTTTAAATGAGCAAAGGAGCACAGAGAACTAGCTCACAGCATACGCTGTGATAGACGTTGCACTGGCAACTAAAGAGCCTCTGGACAGCCCTTTAGTACCCTCAGGTAGTGCAGGATTGGTTGCTAGCCTCCCCAGCCCAGACTGAACCTGATTGGCCAGAAAAGACATGTGACCCAAATCCAAGATGGCCGCGCCCAGTGGTCACAGCATGGAAGCTCTGCCAGTCTCAGCCCCTCTCACCTGCCTCCAGATGGAAGCCCTTGGTCTGCGGAGACTCACAGCACCCAGCGCTATTCTCCAGGAACCTGCACCTCTGCTGGAAACACCATGCCACAGCGCCCGGAGCGGTAAGCGCCGCGATCTCAGCAGCCTGTCACCCCTGGTCATGACACGTTGTACCCAATGTCCACTTAACCACGGACATGTGGACAAGTGGAACAGGGCAGACTAAGGCCTATATGACTGTGACAGCCCACTGGGTAGATGTATCACCTTACACAGCAACAGCAGCAGCGTCACCAGTAGCAGCAACTCGTTCCAAGGCAGGCTACGCTGTGTATCACCGGTTTCAGTAAGAGGCACACCGCCGACAACCTCTTCATCGCCCAGTGACTTACCCCACTTAGACTCTCCAGGGGATTTGTGATATCTGACAACGCCACCAATATTGTGCGGGCATTACATCTGGGCAAATTCCAGCACGTCCCATGTTTTGCTCACACAATAAACTTGGTGGTGCAGAATTTTCTGAAAAGTGACAGGGGCGTGCAGGAGACGCTATGGGTGGCCCGAAAATTTTCTGGCCACTTTCGCCATTCAGCGACTGCGTGCCGAAGACTGGAGCGCCAGCAAACACTCTTGAACCTGCCCTGCCATCACCTGAAGCAAGAGGTTGTGACGCGGTGGAACTCAACCCTCTATATGCTTCAGAGGATGGAGGAGCAGCAAAAGGCCATTCAAGCCTATACATCCACCTATGACATAGGCAAAGGAGGGGGTATACACCTGACTCAAATGCAGTGGAGAATGATTTCCGTGTGGTGCAAGGTTCTCCAGCCCTTCGAACTTGCCACACGTGAAGTCAGTTCAGACACTGCCAGCTTGAGTCAGGTCATTCCCCTCATCAGGCTTTTGCAGAAGCAGCTGGAGAAAGTGAAGGAGGAGCTAAGACGGAGCAATTCCGCTCGGCATGTGGGACTTGTGGATGAAGCCCTTCATTCGCTTTGCCAGGATTCCAGGGTGGTCAATCTTTTGAAATCAGACCACTACATTTTGGCCACCGTGCTCGATCCTAGGTTTAAAGCCTATGTGGTGTCTCTCTTTCCGGCCGATACAAGCCTGCAGAGGTGCAAAGAAAACACTGTCAGCTGAAGCGGAACGTGACACGTCAACAGCTCCTTCTTCATTTTCTCCCGCAACTGGGGCTGCCAGGAAAAAACTTAGGTATCCTAAGCAACCCGCTGGCGGTGATGCAGGGCAGGCAGGACCAAGTTTGGACATCTGGTCCGGACTGAAGGACCTGGCAACAATTTCTGACATGTCTACTGTCACTGCATATGATACTGTCACCATTGACAGAATGGTGGAGGATTACATCGGTGACAGCATCCAAGTAGGCATGTCAGACAGTCCGTACCTGTACTGGCAGGAAAAAGAGGCAATTTGGAGGCCCCCGTACAAACTGGCTCTATTTTACCTGAGTTGCCCCCCCTCCAGTGTGTACTCCGAAAGAGTGTTTAGTGCAGCCGGGAACCTTGTCAGCGAAAGGCGTAGGAGGTTGCTTCCACAAAATGTGGAGAAGATGATGTTCATAAAATGAATTATCAGCTCTTCCAGGGAGACCAGCCTCCAGAACGTACAGAGAGACCTGTGGTGGTGGATTCCAGCGGGGACGAGTTAATACTCTGTGAGGATGAGGATGTACACAACACTGAAGAGGGTGAGGAATCGGTGGATGAGGAGGATGAGGACGACATCTTGCCGCCATAGAGCCAGTTTGTGCAGGGACAGATTAATTGCCAGCTTGTTTTGTGGGGGCCCAAACGAACCAATCATTTCAGCCACAGTCATGTGGCAGACCCTGGCGCTGAAATGATTGGTTTGTTAAAGAGTGCATGTCCTGTTTATACAACATAAGGGTGGGTGGGAGATAAGGGTGGGTTGGAGGGCCCAAGGACAATTCCATCTTGCACCTCTTTTTTTTCTTTGCATTTGCATTATGTACAGTTTGGGGCCTAGTTTTTCAAACTGCCATCCTGTCTGCCAGTGTAGTGCCACTCCTAGATGGGCCACGTGTTTGTGCCGCCCACTCGTATCGCTTAGCATAGTCATCCAGCTACCTCGGTGCAACCTTTTGGACATAAAAACACTATTGTGAGGTGTGAGGTGTTCAGAATTGACTGGAAATGAGTGGCAATTAAGGTTATTGAGGTTAATAATAGCATAGGAGCAGGAAAACCCACAAATTCTGTGATTTTAGCTGTTTTTATGCTTTTTAAAAAAAAAAAAATACAGATCCAAAACACAAAACCCAGAACCCAAAATACGGAAGGGTGGTTTTGGCAAAACCAATCCAGATCCAAAACACGAAAAAAGATCCAAAACCAAAACACAAAACACGAAAAGTGGCCGGTGCACACCCCTACGCAGAACACAACAATTGGCCAATTGCGTGCCGTAATCGCAATTGCGATCCTTGCTGAATCAGGCCCTATGTGTGGAGCAGGGGGGGGGTTCTATGTTTTATTATTGTAATTCATCTAAAAAATATTGCGTAGACAACTGAGATATACTTTGCTATATTACTGGTTCTTGCCGAGAACTGTGGACCTTATTCAGAGTCGCGAGCGAGCGCTAATGCGCTCGTAACCGACTCGATGGTTAGGCCTGCGCACGTGCAGCGGCCGCACTGTGCGTGCGCAAACCCCGGAGCGACAGAGAAACTCTGTCGTTCCGGTGCTCGCTACCAAAGGGGCGGCTGTTGATGTTGATTGACAGCTGCCCCCGTTTGGTAGGCGGGCTGGGTGGGTGGTTTCCAAAATGGAGGCGTTCTGTTTTGTGGGCGGCCGCACTGACATCATCAGTGATGTCAGTGGGGAGCTTCCTGCTCCATCAGAGCAGAAAGCTCCCTGGGGCTTATGCGTGCCCAGACCCAACCTTAGGGTCTGGTCGTAAGCCCCAATGGTCGCGATGGTGATCACCATCGCAACCATCAACTTGGTCGGTCGTTAAGCTGTGGGTAGTAACCCACAGCTTAACGATCGACAAGGAGGTGGCAGTTCAGGATGCAAGCGGCCGCCCTGATTCAGGGCGACTGCTTGCATCTAACGACCGCCTCTGAATGAGGGCCAGGGTCTCTGCCTATGCACTGTGCAATCATGCTGATACTGTATGTCATATGTGCCTACTCTCCCAGAACCTGCGAGACGCTCATTTTTCAGGTAGCCCCCCCACACCCCCCGGAGAAGTAGGCACTTACCTGGAGGAGGGTGCGGGGCATAATGATGTGATTCTATTATAATTGCTTAATTAGGCCCTGCTCCTATTTAAATATGCACAAATCGTGGAATTTTGCTGTGGGGCGGGGCCTAAAGATGCAAATAATCCGGTTCTGCCCCCTCCCACCTGCGTCTCCTCTCCAGGCTTCTCCCAGGGAGGAAAAAACCAAGATAGGCAAGCATGCTGTATGTTCAATGGTTTATAGCTCAGATATAGGGGCTCAGTGCTACAGTGACCTGCCCCTGCCAAAGTGTTTTTACATTTAGAAATTAAAAAAAGCTTGGACTACTACAGCACTCGTCACCTCACAACCATGTAAACACCACATGACCATGTACTAAAATACTCCAATTTCAGTGAGTAAAACTGGTAGATGTAAGACATTTGGCGTTATTGCCCACCAAGTGGGTTACAATAGGTTTGATGAGGATTGTATATACAGTATAGCATTCCCATCAATAAACAGAGGCTTTACCATCTGAGCATTCTAATTGTTGTTAATACTAGAGATGTGCGCTGGGCCATTTTTGCTGGGTTTGCATCTGTGTCTCCTTCGTGTTTTGGATTTTTTTTTTTTAATGATAAAAACAGCTAAAACCACATAATTTGGGCCTGTTTTTGTTCCTACAGTATTGTTAACCTTAACAAAAATACTTTTCAGGCATTTTCCAGTAAATTTTAACCACGTCACAGCTCACAATATTGTTTTCACTACCTTTCACCTATATAGGCCAAAGGCTGCAGCGAGCTGGCTGGCTAAAGTAAGCAACAGAGCAGCGGCACAGCCGCACGGCAGTTTAAAAAAATATAGGACATCCATGATACTTTGCCACACAGCAGTGGCACACAGGATGACAGTTTAATAAACTATCATAATGTCAGTCAGAAAAGCCCCAAATTGTAAAGAAAACATGTGCAATATGGAATTGTCCTTGGGCCCTCCCACCCACTCTTATGTGGGATATTAAAAAGGACATGCACAGTTTAACAAACCAAGCACTTTAGCGACAAGCACTGGCATTTTTGTGGCTGAAGTCCTTGGTTTGTTTGGGCCCCACAAAACAATTTTTTGGAAGGACTACCTCCAATCATTAAGGAGGAGGTTGATGGTGTTGGTGGTGGAGAATTGCATGTGCTGGTCCAAACTGCTGGTAGCTCATACTGGTCTGCTTGTTATTAATTTACAAATTATTATAATTTTGTTATAAATTACATGAACTCGCTGCAAATGAAGTACCTCGATGGTTTACATCACTACCTCTAGTAACTTTGGCTTCACAAATGGTACAGATGCCTTCACAACTGTTAGGATTGGGTTATAATAATTCCACACCCAAGACATGGCTTTTCTGGTCTTATGCCCAGGCTTATATGGATACACTGGGGCACAACCTGCAGCATCACAGTGCTTATATGGATACACTGGGGTACAGATGCATACACTGGGGTATGGCCTGCAGCATCACAATGCTTATATGGATACATTGGGATATGGAAGCATACACTGAGGCACGACCTGCAGCATCACAGTGCTTATATGGATACACTGGGGTACAGAAGCATACACTGGGGTACGGAAGTTACACTGGGGTACGGCCTGCAGTGTCACAGTGATTATATGGATATACTGAGGTACGGCCTGAAGCATCACAGTGCTTATATGGTTACATTGGGAGGTATGGCCTGCAGCATCACAGTGCTTATATGGATACACTGGGGTAAGGAAACATACACTGGGATATGGCCTGCAGTGTCACTGTGCTTATATGGATACACTGGGGTATGGCCTGCAGCGTCACAGTGCTTATATACATACACTGGGGTACAGCACAAAAAAAAAAACCCTACTTTTAGTCTTTAACTTTTTAAAATCTTTTCTTGAATTTTTTTTTTTACAGCCCTGGATGGGCAGCACACCCCTGGATGGACAGCACAACACACACCTGGATGGACTGCACACCCATGGATGGACAGCATAACACACCCCTGGATGGACAGCACACCTCTGGATGGACAGCACAACACACCCCTGGATGGACAGCACAGCACACCCCTGGATGGACAGCACAACACACCCCTGGATGGACAGCACAACACACCCCTGGATGGACAGCACAACACACCCCTGGATGGACAGCACAGCACACCCCTGGATGGACAACACAGCCCCCTGGGTGGACAGCACAGCCCTCCTGGAAAGACTCAGCAAGCAGGGAGGGATTTATATACAATCCAATACCCACGAGAAACAGACAAGGGATTGATGCCGTTTTGCCTCATTTTTGGATCCGTGTCAGGCGTGAAAACCCGAGTCTGACTTGTAATCCGACTCGTAATCACAATGTTCGGGTGGGCCTGCAATATCTTTAGTTATTACATGTTACATTCACGGCATCTTTAATATTTTAGGGTACCGCCAAAAGCATGTGTTTTCAGAGGATATCCTACAAATACTACTTGATAAATAGGTCTCTAAGAAACTATTCATAATCACCAATTACATTATAGTAATTAGAGATGAGCGGGCCCGGTTATCAGGGAACTGAGCCCACCCAAACTTCGGGCATCCGAGGGGATCCAAGACACAGCTCGGATCTCCGCTTACTCCTCGGATCCCTACTCGAGGCAAAACCTTGAGATCCCGCTGGCGGATCTCGAGGTTTTGCCTAGACCGGCCATTTTTACAAAGTCCCATTGAATTCAAGGGGGATAATGCATATTGGCTGAGAGAGCCGTCTATCACGGCTCTCAGCCAATAAATGCTTGCCCATAGACTTCAATGGGCAAAATGAAGGATAGATACCCCCCATCCCCTGCGCTGCCAACACTGCTGGCATCCCCACACTGAGCACACAGTTGGCACCCCTGTTCTGCTGACACTGCCGGCACCCTACACTGAGGACACCGCCAGGACCCTCACACCGCCAACACTGACAGCACACACGCACTGAGGACACCGCCAGCACCCTCACACTGAGAACACCGCTGGCACCCCCACTCTGCCAACACTGCCGTCACCCTACACTGAGGACATTACCAGTAACCTTGCACTGCCAACACTGCTGGCACCCCCGCAATGAGGACACTGCCAGCACCCTAACACTGCCAGCACCTACACACTGAGGACACTGCTGGCACCCCTGCACTGAGGACACAGCTGGCACCCTGCACCACAGGCACCCCTGCTCTCTGCCGACACTGCCAGCACCCCCACACTGAGGACACTGCTGGCACCCCCGCTCTGCTGACACTGCTGAAACCCACACTGTATCCCTTACTGTATCCCACACTGTATCTGTCCTGCACTGCATCCATCCAACACTATATACCGCACTGTATCCAACCCACACTATATCCCGCACTATATACGACCTGTACTGTATCCAATCTGCATTGTATCTGACCTGCACTGTATCCGACCCACACTTTACCCTGCCTTATATCTGACCCACACTGTTTCTGACCTGCAGGTATGGAATGCTGTTTTTATGGTTGGGGAGATTTTGGGAAACTGCTCAACATAAAGGCCAGGGTTGGACTGGCCCACAGGGGTACAGGGGAATTCGCCGGTGGGCCCCACTGTCTGGGGGCCCCAACCCTCCTCTAAGTGTCAGGTTCCAGACTGCGCACTCAAATTATTCTGTACATTGTTACTCTATTGGAGGGTCGGTTACCTGGTGGAGCAGGACCATGGATAAACATGGGTGCCTGGTGTACTTCTAAAGAAACTACAGCACGATTTGCCTAATGGTTAGCTAAGCAGCTGTAGTGGCTGGCCACACCCCTTCTGGTGGCTGACCACACCCCTTAAGCATGGGCCCTAGCACTGCATACCCCACATGGGCCCTTTATGCCCCAGTCCGACACTGATAAAGGCTGACTGAATGGGGCTTTACATGGGCACAGAGTGCCAGTCATCAGTGGCCCAGCACCACAGGAGGGAAATACAGATTGGGCACTGAGAATAGGCATGTCTGGGGGCATGTGCAATTGTGTAGGGGGCATTCATGTCTGCTGTTGCTATTTACACATGGTTTAGGTTTTCTTTTCTTGCTGATTGCTAACTACGACTACTTGATATGAGCAAGGATATTCCACGCACGATTTTTAGTAAATTTCTTTGTTGTACTGTTTTCTATTGAATGTACTTGTGAGTAGAGATGAACGTGTCTGGTTCTCCAAGAACCGGACCCACCTGAACTTTGAGATCCGGACCGAGATCCAAACGCGGCTCGAGGTTTCCCACGTGACTTGGATCTCAATATGAGGCAAAACGTCATCCTCCCACTGTCAGATTCTCACGGGTTTTGGATTATATAAAGGTCTCCACGATCTGCGCCATTTTCACTCCGGCTGTGGTGAGAGAAGCTAGCAGACATGTAGTCACTGTCACTCAGTGTTTATGTCCAGTCGGGGTCTTGGGCTGAAGGCTGCTACTGTGTTGTGCATAAGGCTGCAGTATATAAGGCATACTTGCCAACTCTCCCTCATTGTCAGGGAGACTCCCTGAAATAGTAGCAATCTCCCTGACTCCCTGAAGAGTCTAGCAATCTCCCTCATTTCATCCTTACCCCCATTATGAAGCTGTGATATTAAAAAACAGAGATAAATACATTCAAATGGGATGATTAGTGTCATTTCCATGCATCGGTTATTATAAGGCACAATGATCCCTATGAATTTCTGAAAAGTATTAAGCTGGCTGCACATCTAAAGATTATCTGTCCAACCAGCCAACTAGTTGATTGGTTGGAATGAAAATCTGGTAATGTATGAAAGCAAATGACAATCAGCAATTTGCTCCCAAACGCCAGAAAATGGACAAAAACTGTTGTTTCAACAAATAGTTCAGATCAAACATTTAACAAACTTGTCAACCATTTTCATCTGTTTTCTGGCATTTAGGAGCAAATTGCTGATCATCAGTTACTCCCATACCTTACCAGATTTTCATTCCAACCAACCAACTAGTTGGCTGGTTGGATGTAAGTTGGTCTAGTGTGTGGCCAGCTTTAGTGTGTTTCATCAACAAACAGATCTTACTAACTGTTTTTGGGCTGGTTTACATGTGGATGTAAGTCAGGTTTAGGACACGCCTCTCAGATTTATCAGTACACGCCCACTGTAATACGCGCTCATAGGTGCTGCTTTCACAATCTCCCTGAAATGATATAAGGGGGGCTTTCTTCAGTGGGTGCTGCAGCTGCTGTCACTTGTCCTATCAATTAACTGTGGCTGCTGCTGTGTTGTTGTCCTGTCCATCAGGCTAGGGCTGCAGTCCATAAAGGGGTGCTGTGTTGTCCAGGGGGGATATTCTGTCAATTAGAGGTGCTCTTCCCCAGTGTAAAAAAAAATGTGTTTTTTTTATTGTGTGTTAGCAACTTAGCTGCACTATTATTGTTGACACTGCCGCAGTTTATCGTCCATGTATTTGTGACTCTGCAGGTGGTCTGTCCGCACTCGGCAGTGGTGCTTTGTTGTCCATAAAGAAGGGGTGCTGTCTGTGTTGTTCATCAAGGGGCTGCTGCCTCGTTCAGGGGTGCTCTTCCCCAGTGTTAAAAATAAAAGTGAAATTAAATTAATATTATCAATCCACAAAAAATAAAAACATTTTTTGTGTGTGTGTGTGTTGGCAACTTAGCTGCACTATTATTGTTTGATGACACTACCGGCCAGACCTCAGTTTATCGGCCACGTATTTGTGACTCTGCACTGCAGATGGTCTGTCCGCACTCGGCAGAGATGCTTTGTTGTCCATAAAGAAGGGGTGCTGTCTGTGTTGTTAATCAAAGGGCTGCTGCCTCGTTCAGGGGTGCTCTTGCCCAGTGTAAAAAAATAAAAGTTAAATAAAATTAAAATTATCAATCCCCAAAAAATAAAAACATTTTTTTTTGTGTGTGTGTGTTGGCAACTTAGCTGCGCTATTATTGTTTGGTGACACTGCCGGCCAGACCGCAGTTTATTGTCCAAGTATTTGAGACTCTGCAGGTGGTCATCAAGGGGCTGCTGCCTCGTTCAGGGATGCTCTTCCCCAGTGTTATAAAAAATATTGTTTGGTGACACTGCCGGTCAGACCGCATTGGAAGTTTGTTGATATGGAGGACGATTAAATGAGAGGAGAGCAGGAACCACATACCAGTCTTGCAGCTGCTGCCAGCAGTCATGATGACGATGCGAGGCTGTCAACGTCGTCTACGAAGGCCGATGCCCAAGGGTTTAAGTCAGAGCATTTAAAATCAAACAAGCAATGTTTTACAGTGTTACAGAAAAAAAACAAAAACTAAGTTAGCTACAGAGAAACAAAAAATTGGCAATATTCCATTTACTACACAAAGTGCCAAGGAAAGGATAAGGCCTTGGCCTTTATTTATGACTGGTGGTTCTGCATTTTATGATGATGTAAACCCTTCTTCCTGTAGAAGTGTCAAAAAAATTTAAATCGCTAAGGCACATGAACCAACTGTGTGCTCAGAAAAGTCACAGATCCCAGAGGAGAGTCTAAGTGTGTCCGCGGTTAATATGTGTCAGCCTGACCTTTCTAATACTGTACTTGAAGAAGATCCTCCTTCCACCATTTGTGTGCCCTCTGCAAATGTGGGGATTAGCAGCACAAATCAATATGCTGACGTAGAAATCGAGGATGTGGAATTGCACAAGGAGGGTGAGGAGGATATTTCTGTAGTTGGCGCTAACAAAGATGATGAGGATGTTGATGATGAGAATGTTGATGCCGAGGATTTTGTTTGTGTAAATCAGGCAACAGTTGTTGCCCATGGTATAAAAAAGCCCATTGTCATGCTGGGGCAAAAGACAAAAAAATCCACTTCTCTGGTGTGGAATTATTTCCACCGAAATCCGGACAACAGTTGTCAAGCCATCTGTAACATTTGCCAAGCAAGAGTGAGTAGAGGTAAGGACCTTAACCATCTAGGAACCTCCTCCCTGTTATGTCACTTGCTGCACATTCATCAAATACCAAAGTGTTTGCACAATTCAGAAACTTTGGCTAAAAACTTGCTCCCTTCTTGTGATCGGAAGTAGTCCTGCTGCATCCAAATTCATAAGCATGACTGACTCCTCTCCTATCTGTGATTCTTCAGAAGGATCCTTTAGTGCTACGCCTGTTGCTGCTGCTGCTGCGAATGGATCTTCATCCCAGAAGGGGACCAGGAAGAATACTACTTTTAGTAGTTTAACAAAACAATTGACTGTCAAACAATCCTTTGCATGGGGGAACAAGTATGACAACAGTAACCCAATTGTACAGTGGGTTACTGCTGCCATAACAGCTATGCTGGTATTAGATGTGCATCCAGTATCCGCCATTAATGCAGTGGGTTTTAGACAGTTAATTGAGGTCCTCTGTCCCCGCTACCATGTCCCTTCTAGATTCCACTTCACTAGAACATCAATTCCCAGTCTGTACAAGGACATTAAAAAAAAACCTTATTAGTGTCCTCCGAAATGCCGTTGTACCCACTGTCCACTTAACCACAGATATGTGGACAAGCGGGACAGGGCAAACTAAAGATTACATGACCGTGACAGCCCACTGAGTAGGTGTATTGCCTCTAACAGTGCAAACAGCTACAGCAGCAGCTTCTAACAAATGCCAGAGGCATGCTACTCTGTGCATCACTGGTTTCACTAAGAGGCAAACCCGCGGAGAGCCACGTAGAAAAACTCAAGAAACTCATTGCAAAATGACTTACCCCGCTTGGACTCTCCTCGGGATTTGTGATTTCTGACAATGCCACCAAGATTGTGAGAGCATTACATCTGGACAAATTCAAACACGTCCCATGTTTTGCTCATGCAATTAATTTGGTGGTGCAACATTTTTTTAAAATGCCAGGGGCGTGCAGGAGATGCTCTCGGTGGCCCGAAAGAATTTGGGATATTTTCGATATTCAGCAACTACGTGTCGAAGATTGCAGCACCAGCAATCTGTCATCAGCTGAAGCAAGAGGTAGTAACTAGGTGGAATTCTACCCTCTATATGATTCAGCGAATGGAGGAGCAGAAAAAGGCCACCCAAGGCTACGCAATAGCCTATGACATAGGGAAAGGAGTGGGAATGCACATTAGTCAAGCACAGTGGGGAATAATTTCCTTGTTGTGCCCTTTGAACTTGCCACATGTGAAGTTAGTTCGGACACTGCAAGCTTGATTTAGGTCATTTCTCTAATCAGACTTTTGCAAAAGCTGCTGAAGAAACTGAAGGAGGAGCTGAAATGGAGTGATTACACTAAGTATGTTGGACTTGTATATCAAGCCCTTCATTCGCTTTGCCAGGATCCATGGGTCATCAATCTCTTGAAATCAGATCACTATATTTTGGCGACCATACTTGATCTTAGGTTTAATTCATACCTTGTGTCTTTATTTCCGATGTTCACAAATCTGAAGAGATGCATAGAGCTGTTGGTGAAAAAAATTGTCAGCTCAAGCTGCACGTGACACGGCAGCATCTCCTCCTTCAGTTTCTTCGGCTGCCAGGAAAAAACTGCTGGGTCTGAAAGAACTGCCTACAATTACTGACATGTCTACAGTGACTTTTGTCTAATACGGTCACCATTCAGTGAATGGTGGATGATTATTTTAGGGATAGCATCCAAATAGGCATATCAGACAGTCCGTTTCACTACTGGCATGAAAAAAAGGCAATTTGGAGTCCCTTACACAACCTGTTGTTGACAAATAACTTCCAGTAGGCCCAGCAAACATCACAGTTGCTGGGAGTTCTGGTTCAGCCAGAGAACTACAGGCTGTAAACAGCAAGTCTTGGTCCCATTATCTCTAACAACCTCCCTGAGTACAAAGTAAACATCTGTTTACAGTATGTTCTAGCAGCACCTCCACAAGCAAGGCTACCTCACTCATATCAATTAGATGTATAAAATTTAAAAAACCTCCTCCAGATCAAAGATGTCTTTTAGGAACACAATAACTTGATCCTAGATTGATCTTCCCTCATAATTTTTTTTTTAAATCAAAACATTAAAATAAATAAATTAAAAACGAATCAATCCTTCGGTCCTTTCCCTGTCTTCAGTCCATAAACATATTCCAACTCCCTCGGGCCTCTGACCTAGTTAAGGAAAACATTCTTAGTTTTTAAACTTCCTAGGGGTCATATAGTTTATTAAACTGCCATCTTGTCTACCACTGCAATGCCACTCGGTGCCATGTTGGAAGCTGAACTGCCACATGTTAGTGCCGCCCACTGCTGTCGCTTATCTTAGTCAGCCAGATACCTGGATGCAACCTTTTGGTCCTAAACTAGATGAAATCAATATTGTGAGCTGTGAAGTGGTCAAATTTGACTGGAAATGACTAGATATACATTTTATTGAAGTTAATAATACTGTAGGAACAAAAACAGGCCCAAATTATGTGATTTTAGCTGTTCTTATGAATTATTAGAAAAAAAACAAAAAATATAAAGCCAAAACCAAAACACGCAAGGAGCAGTTTTGGCAAGACCAAATCCAGATCCAAAACACGAGGCGATACAGATCCAAAACCAAAACACGGGGTCGGCGCACATCCCTACTTGTGAGTTAGTTTGGTTATTGCCAATACATTACTAATTTGTAAAATATTTGTAAACAGAAATAACTGCCGTGTGATAGTGTGTCGCTGCTCTGTTGGTTGCTTAGTATAGCCAACCAGCCTTTGGCCTATGTTGGTGAACAATATTGTGAGTTGTGAAGTGGTCAACATTTACTGGAAATTAATGTTATTGAGGTTAATAATACTGTAGGAACAAAAAAAGGCCCAAATTATGTGATTTTAGCTGTTTTTATAAATTTTTTAAGAAAACACAGATACAAAACCAAAACACGCAAGGGCGGTTTTGCAAAAACAAATCCAGATACAAAACTTTGTAGGCAATAAAGATACAAAACCAAAACACGGGGGTCAGCGCACATCCCTAATAGTAATACATATAGTAGGACAAACTTTTGTTTTTGTATTGACAAGACAGTGCCATCTTGTGTTCAAAATTATCATAGCACGCCATTTAAATTGCTAAAAATATTACTGTATTTTTCAGAAAACTGTTATCTGTATAGATTGAGAGTCTCAGTAATTGCCTTTAATTTAAGATTTTATTAGTATGAGTATAATCTCCATTTCCTCAGAAGTGATACAATAAACCTAAAATAGTAAACAATACTAATATGATTATTAGTATTAATAAAGCATTGTATATTTTTCATCACCACTTTATAAGCAAGGCACAACTGCCATTGTCCTTTATTAGCAGAAGTCTGTTCATCCATTGGTCCTTAGAATGATTAGATGCTGCTGGATAAGAACATTTGCTTGTATTGGGGAGCATTACAGTATATATATATATATCGAAATTGCCAACACTATGCCAAGTTTGCCAACATTCTGGCAGCCCCTCCGGGAGGAGGCAGCCAGATCGGACAAACAGGGGTGGCGTGACACGATAGAGGGGGCGTGGTGTGGGATATTTCCTAGTAATGGGGGAGGGACGGGGGCATTGCAATGGAATTGCGTCATTTTGCCCCCGTTACACAATGCCGATAGTTTCGACATTGTAAAGCAGGTGTCGGGGTCATGATGACGCAATTCATAGCGAATCCCGTCATTGCCCCCTCACACACACACACACTCCCACGCTGCAGGAGTTTGAGTGTTTTTTGCTGGGGGTCTGGAGGGGGCGGTGGCTGGCCGGGAGGCTTGACTGCTTTTCCAGGGGAGCTGGAGTGCCACTTGATTTTCGGGAGGCTCCCGCCCAAATCGGGAGAGTAGGCAAGTATGCACTATTGCACTATGCATAACTACCCCTGAACAATACAGACTAAATGCATCAGAAAAAATAATGCAATAACCTGTGTATGCTGAGTTGTACATATTTTTATATCATACTTGCCTACTTTTGAAAAAGCATTTCAGGCTGATTATGAAAGCAGCACCTACATCTGAGAGGTGTGCCATAATAGTTGCTTAGATCAACATGTAAACGAGCCAAAAAGCCATTAGTGAGATCTAATTGTTGATGAAACCTTTTCAGGGCTTGCTCATGTATTGTGTTTTACACATATTTACATATAATTGGCCATGAGAAACCATATATGAAAATGCATGTAGCCAATGGGATCATAGGGCCTGATTAATCACGGATCGCAATTGCAACCGCGTACGCAGAACGGTCGATGGTGATGGTATACACTGCAGTGCACATACATGAGTTAGCATTGCGATCACTCTGCGATCACCTACGCAGATACAAAGCCATTGAAGAGTGAGTGACGTCAGGTCAGTGTTTGGGGGTGATGACAGGGGAGTGGTTGGAGAAACACAGGTGTGCCTGTTCGTTTGAACGCTGTTACTTGGGCGTGCATAAATTAGCGACGGCATACGCAGCTTGTGTACTCACTGTGTATGATGAGGTTAGCAATTTCTGAGTAAGGTCAGACTTGTTGTAATTGCGCATGAGGGGCCGATGTTACTTAATGTTCCCAATGTATACGCAGGATTTCAAGGTATTACGGATGTGCGAAAGCGGTAGTGGGCGTCTCTTTGCTGGCTTTGGGTGTCTCTATACCAGCTTTGCGATTGCAGTCATTAGCATATTTGTGTAGCATACCTGCGTGTGTAATCGCAGCTGCAATAGCGATCCGTAGTAAATCAGGCCCATTGTGCCTTATAGCCAATGCAGGGAAATGGCACTGATGATCCCATTTCAATGTATATATCTCTGATTTCTCAGATTGCTGCTATTCCAGAGAGTCTCCCTGACAATCAGGGAGAGTTGGCAAGTATGATTTATATGGGTTTGGGGTTGGGTATGAGATCCTGGCGGTTGGGATGCTGCTGGTCAGAATACCGACAGCGGCATCCCGACAGAATCCCGACACCCATAAGGAAAGACTAACCTTTACTGCTACACCTAACCCTCCCTCACCGGTGCCTAACCCTAACCTCCCCACTAGTGCCTAAACCTAACCACCCCCTCCCCACACCCTAAACCTAACACTCCCTCCCAGGTGCCTAAACCTAACCACCCCATCTAGTGCCTAAACCTAACCCTCCCCCCTAGAGCCCAACCCTAACCCTCTCCTAAGCCTAACCCTAACCCCACACCCTATCCCTTCCCCTAACGCCTGATACTTACCTTCGGGATGCAGGATGTAGGGATTCTGGTGCAGGATCCCGATGCTGTTGTGATTTTGACGCCAGTATTTAGCCCATCGCCATCCCGCATGCTGGGGTGGGGGATATTAGTGTTGAATATTGGAAGAGAGAATTTAGGTGAGATATAGACATCACTTTTCAAACCAATTACACAATGTGACTCATTTATGAAGCAAATTCAGTCTGTACCACAAAATGCCTTGGCTTTGCATCAAATGGTGCATCCATTGCACGCATACTCCTGCTCTGAGGCAACACCTAAGTGATACGGGAAGTACCTAGGTGTGCAGGAGGCGCTCCCTCCGACCAGTTTAGAGATACACCATTAATATTGCTTGCTGTACACCTAGGCCAAAGTGCAACACGGAAATGCAAAATGTTTTTTTTTTTGTGGAAGGGATATGTGATAGCCCCCCTACACAGCCCCGCCCCTTCCAGTTTTCCGTTCCAGCTTGTATCATTATGCGTTCCAGTGGCCATTATTAGTGACCACTTCTGGTTTCTATCACTCGGCAGTACAATGCTGCATTCCAGCAGCCATTTTATTTGTATTCTAATGGCTGTTTTTTATAGAAGACATCCTGAATATCTCAAATGTAACTATTTAAGTATAACACTATGATTTGTTAATAAGCCAGACATTATGACATATACTCCAAAAAACCTTTTGTAAATTTAAACACCTGTTATCTTAGTAAATATCCCTTTTTTAGAGAAATTCCAAGAAGCATAAAAATATATACAAAAAATAAATATATATAAAAATATAAATCAATAATAAGAGTGAAAGATCTATATAATGAAAATAAATAATTAAAAATCAGAGGATAGCAGTCTATTTATCCAAATTGACATAGGCCAATGCCAGTATGATTATAATTTACAGTGCATCCGGAAAGTATTCACAATGCTTTACTTTCTCCACATTTTGTTATGTTACAGCCATATTCCAAAATGGAATAAATTAATTTTTGTCCTCAAAATTCTACACACAATACCCCATAATGACAACGTGTAAAAAGTTTTTTTGCGATTTTTGCAAATTTAATAATAAAAAAAAAAAACTAACAAATCACACGTACACAAGTATTAACAACCTTTGCTCAATACTTTGTTGATGCACCTTTGGCAGCAATTACAGCCTCAAGTCTTTTTGAATATGATGCCACAAGCTTGGCACACCTATATTTGGGCAGTTTCGCCCATTCCTCTTTGCAGCACCTCTCAAGCTCCATCAGGTTGGATGGGAAGCGTCGGTGCACAGTCATTTTCAAATCTCTCCAGAGATGTTCAATTGGATTCAAGTATGGGCTCTAGCTGGGCCACTCAAGGACATTCACAGAGTTGTCCTGAAGCCACTCCTTTGATATCTTGGCTGTGTGCTTAGGGTTGTTGTCCTGCTGAAAGATGAACCGTCGCCCCAGTCTGAGGTCAAGAGCGCTCTGGAGCAGGTTTTCATCCAGGATGTCTCTGTACATTGCTGCATTCATCTTTACCTCTATCCTGACTAGTCTCCCAGTTCCTGCTACTGAAAAACATCCCCACATCATGATGCTGCCACCACCATGCTTCACTGTAGGGATGGTATTGGTCTGGTGATGAGCAGCGCCCGGTTTGCTCCAAACATAATGCCTGGCATTCACGCCAAAGAGTTCAATCTTTGTCTCATCAGACCAGAGAGTCCTTCAGGTGCATTTTTGCAAACTCCAGGTGGGCTGCCATGTGCTTTTTACTAAGGAGTGGCTTCCGTCTGGCCACTCTAATATACAGGCCTTATTGGTGGATTGCTGCAGAGATGGTTGTCCTTCTGGAAGGTTCTCCTCTCTCCACAGAGGAATGCTGTAGCTCTGACAGAGTGATCATCGTGTGCTTGGTCACCTCCCTGACTTCTCCCCCGGTCGCTCAGTTTAGACCGTTGGCCAACTCTAGGAAGAGTTCTGGTGGTTCCGAACTTCTTCCATTTATGGTTAAAGAGAAAGATAGGGTAAAGTACCTTGCGCCCCCTGACTGCAGCTCAATACCAACTCAACAAGGACACCAAACCTTTTAAACAGACAAATAAAAAATGGAGTGGTTCACAAGCGCTGTTAGATTCGAATTAATATATAAAACACTTAATTTTTAGTAATTTTCTATTGTTATAACAAATCAAAAAACAAACAAGGGTTTATCAAACACTGTTTTTTCTCTTCTCTTGTGTATTCGTCTGCATATCCAGACTCACCATCACTTAGTAAAAATGCATACATCAAAAGGTATCTTTGATCTTCTCTATGTATACCAGATATCATATATTCCCCCAGTGTTCTGACACTCACCAATTGAACGGCTGCTACATTCACATAAAGGATTCTTTTTTACTTATATCTGGGTGGGTAGGTCATCCATAGTGGGGTAAAGGGCCGACTGGCTTGTCTGTTAAAGGGTGCTGTAACTCCCAAAGTGCACTACAAACAAAATAAAAAAATATTTTCTGTATTTGTGAATTGTGTGCACTGTGACCGCACGTGCATCAACAAAGCAGCACCAAGCGTGTGCCTGTGTCATAAGTAAAGGGCCGGCTTGCTCGTCTGCTAAAGGACGGTGTAACCCCCGATAGTGAACTCCAAAAAAATAAAAAAATATTTTCTGTGTTTGTGAATTGTGTGCACAGTGGCTGCACGTGCATCAACAATGGAGCAGCACCAAGCATGCGTCTGTGTCCCATAAGTCTGTTAAAGGGTGGTGAAACCCCCAAAGTGCACTCCACAAAAAATAAAAAAATCCTTTTTTTCTGTGTTTGTGTGAGAAACATATGCGCAGTAGGCACACGTGCATCAACACAGCAGCAGCGGCAAGCGTGCTCCTGTGTCATAAGTCAAGGGCCGGTTTGGACATCTGGTCCGGACTGAAGGATGTGCCAACAATGTCAATTTCTGACATGTGTACTGTCACTGTATATGATACTGTCACCACTGACAGAATGGTGGAGGAATTATTTTCTGTGTTTGTGAATTGTCTGCACTGTGGCTGCACGTGCATCAACAAAGGAGCAGCGCCAAGCGTGCACCTGTGTCATAAGTAAAGGGCCGGATGGCTTGTCCGTTAAAGGGTGCTGTAACCCCCAAAGTGCACTCCAAAAAAAATAAAAAATTCTTTTTTTTTCTGTCTTTGTGAATTGTGTGGGCTGTAGCCGCACCTGCATCCTCAAAGCAGCAGCAACAAGCGTGCGTCTGTCTGTTAAAGGGTGGTGTAACCCCCAAAGTGCGTTCCAACCAAAATAAAATTCTTCTTTTCTGTGTTTGTGTGTGAAATGTATGCGCAGTAGCCACACCTGCATCCTCAAAGCAGCAGCGACAAGCGTGCGTCTGTCTGTTAAAGGGTGGTGTAACCCTCAAAGTGTGCTCCACAAAAAATAAATAATTATTTTTTTTCTGTCTTTGTGAATTGTGTGGACTGTAGCCGCACCTGCATCCTCAAAGCAGCAGCGACAAGCGTGTCTGTCTGTTAAAGGGTGGTGTAACCCCAAAAGTGCACTCCAACAAAAATAAAACATTTTCTTCTGTTTGTGAATTGTGTGCACTGTACGTGCATCAACAAAGGAGCAGCGCCAAGCGTGCACCTGTGTACCATAAGTCTGTTAAAGGGTGGTGTATACCCCAAAGTGCACTCCACAAAAAAAAACAATTCTTTTTTTTCTGTGTTAGAGTGCGAAATGTATGCGCAGTAGCCGCACATAAATTATAAACCACTTTGGTGGTGCGCTCTGGATTGCACTATCTGGATGGTGTGTGACGGGGATCAAAAAGTTCCTTATTGTCAGTCTGTGGGGTGGGATGTTCCCAAAACAGTAACCAATAATGTCTCAGAAAATGTGTTCCTTTCCCTGATCGGGAGATGTCTATAATTATGACCACAATATAAAGTCAGTTTTTTCAGGAATCCAAATATGAGTCGTCCCAAATAAGTGTCTTAATAAATCTGTGGGATGTGTGTTCTTAAACAACGCAGTCTCAAAATACATAAATGTCTGTCTTAAATCTGTAGGATGGGTGTTCTGCTTTAAACATGACCTCTTCTCTCTCCTTTCCACCTCAAACGTAATACATAGGCACAGTATCAGGAACAGGGTATACACGATAATGCAGGTAGGTAAGTGATGGATTTACTTACCAAATGGATTGGTGTGTTCCTGCTGGTATCACTTGTCCCGGTGCTCAAAGAGGTTGTGATGGAGAGAGGGGTATAATGTATAATATAAGGAAGACTATGAACCCCAATATCATTGGAGATAGCATTTTTTACTATGGAATAAATGTAAGACTCACAGGAGTCTATACAACAAATAATAAGTAGTAATTAAGGAAGTCCCAATAAGTGCAATGCACATGTAGTAGAACTAAGTTCTTTGTATAAAAAGGGGCGTGGCCCAACGCGTTTCATCCAGAAAATTGGACTTTTTCAAGGTGCCTACCTTCATCTCTGCTCCCTCTTAAGTATGCTGTCCAAATGTTGTATCCTCGTTGCCGCTAATCGCGCCCACCGCACTTCCGGGTTTGTAGTGATGTCATCATTGGCTTGAAAAACGGGAGATCTCAACACAAGAGTGTGTGATGTAGTCCTTGTTTTGTGTAGTGTGCATGCGCGGACTCCGGCGGCCATTTTGGTGTAGATTTTTTCTGGTGTTAGAGGATATATGTATTGCGGCGGCCATTTTATTGGTGGAATGCAGCTATGTTAATGGGAGCATGAGTTCAAATGTGTCTCCTCACTGTGCGCAGCCATATTCTGAATTGTATATACTTAAAACACCTAATGTCTATGTTAAACAGAGGTGATCTATGAATAATCTGTTGTGATCAAATGTTAGGATGTTCATACTTCTCTTGGAGGCTGTTTTATGTACATAAGGGTAATCTCATCCTAAACACTGCTCTTATATGTTACATTATAAAACCCATGGTCTTATACAAAAAGAGGGGGACTCTCATTGGGGGTTAGCACTGGTTTGGTCTCATTCAGTGTCTTATAGGTGATCATAGTTAATAATAAGCATATTGATAATCTGTATATTGTATAATGCTTATTTTAGAATCATGGATCTATATTCAGTCCTTCTGGGATCAAAGTATGTAAATTAAATATCCATTTACTTTCTATTTTGTCAATCCTATCAATATGATCATATTGATAGGATTGACAAAATAGAAAGTAAATGGATATTTAATTTACATACTCTGATCCCAGAAGGATTGAATATAGATCCATGATTCTAAAATAAGCATTATACAATATACAGATTATCAATATGCTTATTATTAACTATGATCACCTATAAGACACTGAATGAGACCAAACCAGTGCTAACCCCCAATGAGAGTCCCCCTCTTTTTGTATAAGACCATGGGTTTTATAATGTAACATATAAGAGCAGTGTTTAGGATGAGATTACCCTTATGTACATAAAACAGCCTCCAAGAGAAGTATGAACATCCTAACATTTGATCACAACAGATTATTCATAGATCACCTCTGTTTAACATAGACATTAGGTGTTTTAAGTATATACAATTCAGAATATGGCTGCGCACAGTGAGGAGACACATTTGAACTCATGCTCCCATTAACATAGCTGCATTCCACCAATAAAATGGCCGCCGCAATACATATATCCTCTAACACCAGAAAAAATCTACACCAAAATGGCCACCGGAGTCCGCGCATGCACACTACACAAAACGAGGACTACATCACACACTCTAGTGTTGAGATCTCCCGTTTTTCAAGCCAATGATGACATCACTACAAACCCGGAAGTGCGGTGGGCGCGATTAGCGGCAACGAGGATACAACATTTGGACAGCATACTTAAGAGGGAGCAGAGATGAAGGTAGGCACCTTGAAAAAGTCCAATTTTCTGGATGAAACGCGTTGGGCCACGCCCCTTTTTATACAAAGAACTTAGTTCTACTACATGTGCATTGCACTTATTGGGACTTCCTTAATTACTACTTATTATTTGTTGTATAGACTCCTGTGAGTCTTAGCATTTTTTACTATGGAATAAATGTATCTCCAATGATATTGGGGTTCATAGTCTTCCTTATATTATACATTATACCCCTCTCTCCATCACAACCTCTTTGAGCACCGGGACAAGTGATACCAGCAGGAACACACCAATCCATTTGGTAAGTAAATCCATCACTTACCTACCTGCATTATCGTGTATACCCTGTTCCTGATACTGTGCCTATGTATTACGTTTGAGGTGGAAAGGAGAGAGAAGAGGTCATGTTTAAAGCAGAACACCCATCCTACAGATTTAAGACAGACATTTATGTATTTTGAGACTGCGTTGTATAAGAACACACATCCCACAGATTTATTAAGACACTTATTTGGGACTCCTCATATTTGGATTCCTGAAAAAACTGACTTTATATTGTGGTCATAATTATAGACATTTCCCGATCAGGGAAAGGAACACATTTTCTGAGACATTATTGGTTACTGTTTTGGGAACATCCCACCCCACAGACTGACAATAAGGAACTTTTTGATCCCCGTCACACACCATCCAGATAGTGCAATCCAGAGCGCACCACCAAAGTGGCTTATAATTTATGTTTATGCAGAGGCAGGATACCTCTATTTTTGTGGAGCAGCTGTTTGTCACAATAGGTTCTCCAACAAGAGATCTAGAGGGCTGTTAAATTTCAGTTTCATACGCAGTAGCCGCACGTGCATCAACACAGCAGCAGCACCAAGCGTGCGCCTGTGTTATAAGTCAAGGGCGGTTTGGACATCTGGTCCGGACTGAAGGACGTGCCAACAATTTCTGACATGTCTACTGTCACTGCATATGATACTGTCACCATTGACAGAATGGTGGAGGATTACATCGGTGACAGCATCCAAGTAGGCATGTCAGACAGTCCGTACCTGTACTGGCAGGAAAAAGGCAATTTGGAGGCCCCTATACAAACTGGCTCTATTTTACCTGAGTTGCCCCCCCTCCAGTGTGTACTCCAAAAGAGTGTTTAGTGCAGCCAAGATCCTTGTCAGCGAAAGGCGTAGGAGGTTGCTTCCACAAAATGTGGAGATGATGTTCATAAAAATGAATTATCAACTCTTCCAGGTAGACCAGTCTCCAGAACGTACAGAGGGACCTGTGGTGGTGGATTCAAGCGGGGACAAGTTAATACTCTGTGAGGATGAGGATGTACACAACACTGAAGAGGGTGAGGAATCAGTGGATGAGGAGGATGAGGATGACATCTTGCCTCCGTAGAACCAGTTTGTGCAGGGACATATTAATTGCCAGCTTGTTGTGTGGGGGCCCAAACGAACCAATCATTTCAGCCACAGTCGTGTGGCAGACCTTGGCGCTGAAATGATTGGTTTGTTAAAGTGTGCATGTCCTGTTTATACAACATAAGGGTGGGTTGGAGGCCCCAAGGACAATTCCATCTTGCACCTCTTTTTTTTCTTTGCATTATGTACTGTTTGGGGCCTAGTTTTTCAAACTGCCATCCTGTCTGCCACTGCAGTGTCACTCCTAGATGTGCCACGTGTTTGTGCCGCCCACTCGTGTCACTTAGCATAGTCATCCAGCTACCTTGGTGCAACCTTTTGGACATAAAAACACTATTGTGAGGTGTAAGGTGTTTAGAATAGACTGGAAATGAGTGGAAATTAAGGTTATTGAGGTTAATAATTGCATAGGAGCAGAAAAACCCACAAATTCTGTGATTTCAGCTGTTTTTATGCTTTTTTCAAAAAAAAAAAATACAGATCCAAAACACAAATCCCAGAACCCAAAACACGGAAGGGTGGTTTTGGCAAAACCAGTCCAGATCCAAAACACGAAGAAAGATCCAGATCCAAAACCAAAACACAAAAAGTGGCCGGCGCACACCCCTAGTGGAAATAGGATGCACCTGAACTAAATTTTGAGCTTCATGGCAAAGGCCGTGAATACTTATGTACGTGTGATTTCTTAGTGTTTTTTTTATTAAATTTGCAAAAAACTTTTTACTAGTTGTCATTATGGGGTATTGTGTGTAGAATTTTGAGGACCAAAATGATTTTATTCCATTGTGGAATAAGGCTGTAGCATAACAAAATGTGGAAAAAGTGAAGCATTGTGAATACTTTCCGGATGCACTGTATACATTATTCAATTCAATAGAATCATTAAGACCTCCTGGACTCAAGGTTTTAAGATTGTAAATCCAGAAGGCCTCCCGCCTACATAATAAATGAAACTTATCTCCACCTCTTATGGAACTCTTAAATTGCTCTATTGCTTATATTTTAATTCCACCAATATTTCCCTTCTGGCATTCTACTATATTTCTATAAAGAAAATTTGTTCTGGAATTCATAAGTATATGTATCTTATGTTTCATGAATCTTACATGTAATTGTCTGGTGGTGCGGCCCACATACTGTAAGCTGCACCCACAGTCCATAACATATATTACACAATCAGACATGCAATTAAGGAAACTCGTAATACGAAAATTTTCTTTTGTCATCCCTAGATACTTATAAGCAACAGGTCAAAATGCTGTATGACTCTTTTCTGGACCAAGGATATCCAATTGAACTTTTGGATCAGGCACTTGCACTTCTTGGTGGGTTTGACTCAAGCGGTACTAATTTTAAGTGCAAAGCCCGGCATGTTTTGCAGCTAATATTAATGCCGCTTTAAATTTTGTGGGCAAACCCGCCAAGAAGTGATGGCGCTTCTTAAATATAGCCCCTAGTAAATATATCCCCTCATTAATCACGACAAAACTATTTTAATTTCCATTTGAGCAAACTCAGTGCACTGTGCTTGATATCAGAAGTCTGTGAAATGCATACGAGGTTGTACATCTTTTCCAGAATAAGTTGCAAAATATTAAAAACCAGTTCCAGCAGCCTGACTGCATTTATACCGCAAGCAAGACATGAAGTTAGCCATTGTGCCTGTCTGACACATGGCCTCTATTAATCATAGTCCTTGTGCTCCCTCCTCCTCAGCTGTCCTTACAAGAGAGAATTGTTCATACTGTAAAAACCCTTTTAGAGTGGACTTTTAACCTTACCTGCTGTGTAACTATGTGCAGCTATCTGAGTAACTTGAGAAATTTCACTTTTATGTACAAACAGATGTATACTATTGGACTGACAATGTACTGTATGTGCGTACACTTCAATAAGGCAGGGATAAACACTATATGAATACGTATATGAAAAATGAATGGCCTACACATACAATTCATAACTTTTTAAGTTACGTTTTTTCATATTGCTTCATAAAGTTTTCATAAAATCCTAAAGAATATATTGTTAGATTTAATAAATTGTTAGAATATATTTTTGTTTATTGTCCAATTATGTAATTCTTTATTTGAATTGTCATTGGGCAGGGCAAAAACATTAGACAGAGGGAGGTAGACTGTGGCTCTCCAGTTGTTTGGGGAACTACAAATTCCATCATGAAATGCTACTGGGATGGGAATACTGGGAGTTGCAGTTGTCCAACATATGAAGGACCACAAATTAACCAAAGCTGTTTTAGATGCTCTTGATGTTCTGAAACACTTCTTGTCTGCATTATCGAAGGATTTATATTCTTTGAAATATACAAAGCCACCAGAAATTACACCAGTTACCCAAATATGATTTATGGAACTTCCAAGCTGAAGCAGACCCAATAGCCGGCACTCATTCAAGGTCTAGTCGGATGATTTTTTTCTGCTGTATTTCAATTTTATTGAATTTTTTATTATTATTATTACTACTCTTGTACAGGATGAACATTTTATAGACCTTGTAATTATATTAATTGTATAAAAATCAAACATATATCTAACTGCCAATGATATAAAACAGCATTTTAAGATGACCACACCTTGATGACCATACTGCTTTACCATATTTGAAAGAAGACTTCTAATTGTTAACCAGTGATACATACTATTTATCTATTTTCTCTAACTGAAAATTGATACAGGTTGAGTCTCCCATATTCAAAATGCTTGGGACCAGGGACATTTTGGATAACGGAATATTCCATATTTTGGAATATTTGCATATCATAATGAAATATCTTGGGAATGAGACCCCAATATACACACAGAATGCATTTATGTGTTCTATACACCTTATACACACAGCCTGCAGGTAATTCTATACAATATTTTCAATAATTTTGTGGCTCAAGCAAAGTTTGTGTACATAAATTAAATTCATTTATGTTTCATATACACTTTATACACACAGCCTGAAGGTAATTGTATACAATGTTTTTAATAATTTGTGCCTTAGACAAAGTTTGTGTGCACTGACCCATCAAAAATCAAAGGTTTAACTATCTCAGTCATGCCAAAAAAATTCCGTATTTCGGAATATTACGTATTTTGGATTATTTGGATATGGGAGACTCAACCTGTAAATAGAACTGTGCTAGTTTAAAAATATTATTTTTGTCATGGCAGAAGAAATTGTTTCAATCAAGACACAGGTATTTAAATAAAATATTAAACATTTAATGACAAAACTACACAAATGTAATAAATGCACAGTACTGTGTTAAAACCATATAGAAACATGAATTCTAGCCGATAAAAATTATCCTAAAATTCGCTTTAAAAAAAAAATTATTGTCAGGGACCTCAGTAAATATCCCTGACGGTTTGCACAGTCAAAGCTCCGTAATTTGAATACCTAGATGGTACCACACTTCCTTTTACTGCCACCACCTCTGATAATTAAAGGAGCCACAGGTCCCCTAACTCTAAAACACAATTGTGCAGGCTTGGCAACACAACTCCCACGTAGTTAGTTGGTTGTCCCCTGCTTATAGCAATTAACAACCGTGTATAGTGTAACCCTATTGGTCAAATAGTTACCTCAAAGACTAGGTTCTGGAGCATATTAATTAGACTAATTGAGAATACTTTAGTACAATGCTAAGTTTTAACAAATCTTACAAAGAAAACAGTTGGAAGTTACATACAGGTGTTGCAATTTGATATAAAAAGGGAAACTTACAGATTAAACATGTTGTAAATCTACCCAGGAGGAACAGAAGGAAAATGTATGACAAACATCAACACAGACATTTACCCCCCCAGTCTGAAAACAGAACAAAGAACTCCAATACCTTTTATCCCCTATCCCCCCACCCTTGGGTGTCATAGCCAAGTCTCTGCTGACTGGCTGATCTGTTTGTTAGGTCTGTTACCAACCAGATCTGCCCATGCCACTTTTAACTTAAGACTCCAAATACTTAGGCATAACTTCCCCAGGTAACAGATATAGAAAACAGGGTATGCTCTCATTAATCTCTGTTATTTTAGCTGCAATATGAGTGTAAATATGATACATGTGTGATGTGGGACTGTTAAAATACTTCATATCTCTGGATCCAGACATCTGAGCAGTGGCGTAATCAGGGCGGGTCGACCTGGGCTCGTGTCCTGGGCGCCATCGGACCGTTAAGTCAGTGTAGTGCAGACTGCAGTGAGTGCTGTTTGCACTACACAGTAACACACATTCGTACTACCTGGTGGCAGTGTGTGTTTCAGCAGCTAATGAGAGTCAGGCAGACTCTCATTGGCTGCTGCGGCCACTCCCGGAGCCAGGATGGAGCTCACTCATGAGCTCCGCCTTCTGACTCCCACAGTGGGTGATGGGAGAGACATCATGACGTCTCTCCCATAGTACTGAGTGGGAGTAAGGATACTGCCTTTGAACATCTATATACCCCTAATACCTCTATATACCTTCTAATATCCTTCCTATAAACCTCTAAGGATGACGCTAATTTGCGTACGCAGTCATCCGGTAAATAAAGACTCCAGACTTAGAACATGTGGTTCCAAAGCACAAAGTATTATTTAAGTAAAAGTACAGCAGTTACACGCTATGATCCTCATATAATCTTAGCGCAAAGAGATTATACAGACCCAAGTACAATTATACATACGCAGCGCTCTCTGGTCCAGATGTTAGGCATCAGCAAGAAACCCCTCATCAATCAGCATTCAGCACAAAGACTAGGAACCCAGGGTCAGAGCATATTTATACCCCCCAGAAATAAACAACACAATAGAGAAGTTTGTTGCTGATACCATTGGTCCTAACGGGGAGGGCATATGTTACAAGGCATTTAACAGGTTGATTCAAATAGACACAACCCAGCCTCTCACAACTGGGGGTCTCTGGTTTCCTGCCCCATACAACATCCTAACAGTTGTTCATATAATGTACATTTTGTTGCTTGAAGTCTCTGCAGTCCATAAGTTGAGAATGCATGATGCGATCTCCACACCAATGGTACCGGAATACTGTTGAAAGAGTATGCATCAGTACAATACCAATCACGGCTTACTTATCATGTATAAAACCTTAGTTACCAAATAATCTTTATTTCACAGCATTTATGCTAAATGAACAAACTTAAATCTTATACTTTAAAGCTTTTTAAACCTTTTATGTGAATATGTAATGTGTAAGTATGCGGGTTGTGATATAAAGACGCTAGTTAACTTGGGGCAGATGCGTGCGCATGAAGCTAATAAACAGCGTTTTCATACAGGATCTTATGCATTCGCTAATATGCGATTAGTTACCAGTGCAATTATGCGTATTAATGTGTGTATGAGAAATGGTGCACTTAAATCTCACTTAAACTAAGTGAACACCTAGCAGTGTGGAATGCTGAGCCTTATAGTTCCACACGCCCCCCTCTCTCAGCAGCCCCCACCCTTCCCAGGTTCAAAAGTACAGTCCTTTGTTCTCCCAGGTTCTTGTGTAAATGCAAATTAGAACAGCTACAAGACCCAAACCTCAGATAACACTCTTGGCTTTGAAGGTATTTTATTGCAGGAAGCCTGCTAATGTAAGGTGCTACAAACGACCCTCTTGCTGTACTCGAGCAGGGCCACCTGGAGTGAGAGCAGACGTTATGTCTAAGGAAGCTTGTCTACACAAGCTAGTTGTCACATGGCCATTTGCTCTGTTTAGCTAATGCAATCCAATTTTGACATACTGTACAGCCATTTCTGAAATATATCCTTTAGGGGAATTATAATAATATACACTTTATCCAGAGCACCCAAACTACGTAAAGTCATGAAATGGGCTTTTGGTGAATCGCCGTAACTTATGGCGATGGTCACAGATGCAATCGCATGATGCTAGTAGTAATATCGCCACATGTACTAAAGTGTGAGTTTATCTAAAATGGCGCTTAGTCGGCCATTCGCAAAATGGCGTCTTGCGATCTCATTTCCAAGATGGCGTCTTGCGGCCAGTCGCAAGATGGTATCGCTGTGATTCAGTTTTAAACTGATCTTGTCTCAGCCAATAATCCAGCTTCGACAGGAGGACGGAGGAACGGTCGGTGGCGGGCTCGGCAGGAGCGGGGATTCAGGTAAATGTTTTGTGTGTGTATGTTTGTTGTATTATATATGTAAGGGGCACTACTGGCCGGGGGCACTGTATAACTACTGGGGGCACTACATAGAGGGACTACTACTGGAGGCACTGTATAAGGGGCACTACTGGGGGCCTGCATAAGAGGTACCACAACTGGGGGCACTGCATACTGGGGGTACTGTATAAGGGGCACTACTAGGGGCCTGCATAAGAGGGACCAATTCTGGGGACACTGCATGGGAGGGACCACTACTGGGGGTACTGTCTAAGGGGTACTACTGGGGGCACTGCATAAGAGGGACCACTACTGGGGGTACTGTATCAGGGGCACTGTATAAGGGGAACTACTGGGGGAACTGTTTAGGGAGTACAACTACTGGGGTAATTGTATAAGGGGCACTACTGTTGACACTACATAGGGGGACCATTACTGGGGGCACTGCATAGGGGGGCACTGTATAAGGGGCAGTACTACTGGGGGCACTGTATAAGAGGCACTGCATAAGAGGGATCACTACTGGGGACACAGCATAGGGGGGCACTATATCAGGGGCACTACTGGGGGTACTGCATAAGGGGGACTACTACTAGGGGTACTGCATAGGGAGGACTGTAAGGGCCACTGCATGGGGGGGCACTAAATATGGGGCACCACTGGGGGCACTGCATAAAGGGGACCACTACTGGGGGCACTGTATAAGAGGCACTACTGGAGGCACTGTATAAAGGGCACTACTGGGGACACTGTATAAGGGTGCACTACCAGGGGCATTGCATAAGGGGCACTACTACAGTGGGCATTGCAAGAGGGGCACTACTACTGGGGGCATTAAGGTGCATATGAAATGGAAAGGAATGTGAAGAGAAACGGGGGTGTCATGCTGACACGCCCCCATTTCAGTGACCACCCCCCTTATGACGTGACCACGCCCACTTTCAGCAAGCACACATAGGCGGGGCTCAATTTTTCATCTTGCCCTGGGCTCCAAATAACCTAGTTACGCCACACATCTGAGTGATCTGCAAATTGCACCCAGTCTGCGAATTGATTTCAGCTAAAATCAAAAGTCACTTGCAGGGATAGAGCTTGCGATAAAGCTCTGTCCCTGCGAATCCCCTCCAGACACTTCTCACTGTATTTTTTGCAAAAAATTCAGTGAGGTGTCCGCGCATGTGCTGCCAGGTCAATGATCACCAAGCGCCCCCCCAGCAATCCCCTGGATGCAGGTAAGTGTTGTTTGTTTTTTCTAGTTATTTTTCTTTTTAAGTGATCAGCTGTTGTAGGTTTAGACCACAAAGCTGATCACAGGGGCCAGCTACTTTCTCTGCTCTGCCTGTCAGAGCAGAGGAGTCAGGGAGCCTGGGGTAAGCCCTGATAATGCCATCTGGTATTATTATCACAGGGCTTTCCCACTTATGTTTTTACAATTTATTTTTAGTGAATTTCAGGCAGATCGCATTTCCCATTACGGGTATGGCAAATGCGATCTGCTTACTAAATATATGTGAATTGAAGGGATTGGAGTAGTTTTTCATGAAAACAACTCCAATTGCCCTTTAATACATTTATTTGATACTAATATAATGTGAAAAGGGTGTGAAAACACACTTTTCACATTTTGCGTTGGAAAAATAATATTGATAAATAGGGCCCTAAGTGTCCCCCACAGCATCTGGAATTTTAGGCATGACTGAGTTGATCAGAGGCTGATCCGGAGCATGACCTACTTGTGTACGTTATCTGTGGCTGGTATATTAGTGTAATGTGTGCATCTGTTGAAATGATGTAAATAGTAGTACCACAAAACAAATCATTACTTGCACAACAACATAATAATGTAACATTTGTTAGCTGTAAGTTACATTTGTATCTATGATGTCATTTGTGATACAGGCACTTCTGATGAAGGCGTGCGTTAAAGTATGAACACAACAACAATGTACTTAATCTTTCAGAGTTCTCGGAAAATTCCCTTTATCCTTTTGCCTAAAAAGACAATATTTGTTTCTTTTGTGTTTCTCTCTGTGAATAACTGTGAACACACCTTTTGTTCGTAAAAGTTAAAAGTGCCTGTTCTAGATTTTTCCATTCCCCATAGCACTGTAATGAAGCATCGCACTTTACTTGTCTACTTGACAATTAGCATCCAATTGTCCACTGACGTCAAAGACTTCAAGTACAAACAGGAGCTGAATAGAGGTTCTTACAGAGCAGTAACTCAGAATAAAGAATCCATAACAGCTCTCATCTGCTCAGGCAGAAATTGTCAGGAATACAGTACCTGTGTTTCCAACATTTTGTTTTATTGTTTATTTTGGGATCAGCAATTCATTACACACGCAATGTTGTGCCTATAAGAAATCAGTTCATGCACTGTAATGAATTTAAATAATCAGACCAAAGTAATCATAGATCTGATCCAATATCAAGGAGTATTATGGGAAAGGGGAATGGAGATAAGACCTGAGCACTGGTATACACTGCAGAACCTCTTAATTAGTAAAAGGTACATGCAGAGATAGTAGTGGTGGATATGCTACCGTGATAAAAAAATTAACCCCATATTAGTTCAAAATTAGTATACAGAGGTGCTCCCATGACAATAAAATAGAGTATACAGAATAAGGAGAAAGAGATAGTACTCACCTTTGTGGTGCACTAATCCAACACATGAAATCAGTAGAACTCAATATATGCTAAAACGTAACTTTTAATTAAATATATCAATGATAAACAGAAAGAGCTCACATATATTACAATAGAATAACAACACACAAACAAATAATGGCACAAATCAGTGGTATGCCGTTAAGAAGAATTTGTTGGTCCAATTGGGAAAAGTTGGCAAACTTTATATAGTCAATCAAGGTATATGCAAAAATAATCAATTTCTTTAGAAATAATGCAATACTAACCCCTGGCTAAAATATATAGGATACAGTTATATCAAATTCCAAAGGAAAAAAATTATTAATGAAATAAGCAGCAGTTACCACGGCAATACCAAACATAGATAGCAGCTCATCAATTCCCATGGTCTCCAAAAAAGTTGATTGTCATCTTCATAGTTCAATATACCGTATATGTATCCTAGGAACAATTTTAGTATACAATACAATTAAGCAGCATAATCCTGTATAAAATAATTACTTTACTATATACCACTGATTTGTGCCATTATTTGTTTATGTGTTGTTGTTCTAATATAATATATGTGAGCTCTTTCTTTTTATCATTGATATATTTCATTAAAAGTTAAGTTTTGGCATATATTGAAATCTACTGATTTCATGTGTTGGATTAGTGCCCCACAAAGGACAGTACTGTCTCTTTCTCCTAATTCTGTCTGATCCAATATCAGCAATTATAGTAAAATAGGCCATAGTGTATTATGCTTAAACAATTAAACTCAGTCCTGTGGTTTCACTTATTGAACACAAGAGGGTTACAAGCACACAGTAATAGGAAGCCTGGTGCATTCTCTGGGAATTAGGCAGCTCCAGTTTATAGGTGTAACACAGTACAAAGGTGTAAAAGTTTGCAGAGTTGTAATAAGCTGTTATAAATAAAGAATACTTTAAGGGGTATATTTACTAAAGTGCGGGTTTATGAAAGTGATAGTGTTGCCCATAGCAACCAGATTCAAGTGATTATCTTCTAGAAGGTGTTAGATAAATAATAAGTAGAATCTGATAAGTTTCTATGTTGAACACCTCTACTTCTATAAACATGCACTTTAGTAAACATACCCCTAATGCTGGGCATACACTATACAATTATTTGTCAGATATCTGTCCAATCTGGCTGGTTGGAATGAAAATCTGATAGTGTATGGGAGCAAAGTGATTATTTATTTAAGGGGCTGGTAGTGTGGGCCAAAGCCTTTTTGTTTCCAGGTTTGGCCAGAGACAGAGCTAAATTAATTGTGATTTGAATTTGTGCTGTTTATTTTCCTTTGCCTCTAACTGTATTTCTTCCTTTTTCTTAATGTGTCTGTCATCTTCCTCTTACTTTACCCCTCTTTTACTCACTTTCATCTTTTGCCGTCCTATTTCTTATTGCTGTCCCTTGCCCCTGTCCTTATTACTGGCGACCATGCCCCGTCCCCGCTGCAGCGTTAGACCCCCCGCCCGCTTCCTTACCAGCGCTGCAGTGCAGGTCTCGGCTGTGATGGATGTTGCTGTCTCGGCCGCGCAAGTAGAGGGTGGGGAGGAGAGTATACGCCGGCACACGGCAGCTGTGAGTCCAGGCCTGGCCGTGGATGACGCTACTCCTGTAGTGAGTCGTGGGCGGGTGCGTGCCTCAACGGAGGCGCCCACGTGCATGCGCTCCCGCAGGGGGCACGGTTCGGAGCTGCTTCTAAGTGCCAGAGGTCCCGCAGGGGCTATAGAGCACTTTCCAGGTTGCCTGGAACCCTGGATTCACTGGATGGTTTCCCTATTCCTGTTCACAGCGGGGCACCCGCCATGTTAGTGAGCGGAGGGCGGGGCTTAGACACCATATTACAGGGAGCATGTCACAAACTCCTGACTCTCTGCAGGGGGGCTCTGAGAGCGCTACTGTCCCTGTTGTTGAAAGAGGTAGGAGAGGAGGCCCTGTTAGGTTAGTAAGGGCCAGGGTCCCTGGTGTACCTGGCAGGCAGAATATAGGGGCGCAAGCCCAGACATTAGCAATTGTTTCTGCCCTGTCTACTTTGTCTGCCGCATTTGCCCCATTGCTGTCAGCTTCAAACCAGACTGTCGCACCAGCTAACGCTAATAATGCGAGAGGACAAGGGGGGTCGGGTGTAGAACAGTTGGTGCAAGCCTTGAGAGTTGTTACTCCTAGCCTGGTCCAGCAGGGGGTTGTGGGTGCTGTGCCTGCTCCTGATGTGCAACAGAGCGCTAGTCAGACCGGTTTGAATATTAAGCATAATGCTGCAGAGTCGCTGTGTCCTTCCTTCTTTTCCAGATCACAATGAGCGGGACAGCGTACTGGACGACGAGGATGCTGGTGAGGGACCATTCGGTGTTGCCTCTGATACTGATACATCAGGTCTTCAGGTGTGTCTCTCTCGGACTCTAGTTCATTAACATCTTCTTTCTCATCATCTGTTTCCAATGCAAACAGTGCGGACAGAGGGCCTGATTCAGAGCCGGACGCTTTGACCAGAGCGCTCGCTCTGAATCAGGGCCCTCCTACCTAAAATTGGAGCGGCCCCTTGGACGCTCGCATAGCTGTGGGTGACCACCCACAGCTTATGCGAGCTTCCATGATGATGGTCGCGATGGTCAAGAGCATCGCGACCATCGGGCTTGCGACGAGACCCTGCGGTAGGGTCTCGGTGACCGCAAGCCCTGGAGTGATTTTGGCTCTATCAGTGATGTCAGTGGGGCTGGACCCAGACGGTAGGTGTTCCCAAAGGGGGCATGCTGTCACTATCCAGGTCTCGCGCATGTGCACGACAGAGCTCCCTCTGTCGTGCGCATGCGCATTTGGGTACCATCGACCCACTTGCGAGTGTCCTGCGCTCGCGAGCGGGTCTGAATGAGACCCAGAGCGAATAAGCGAGCTGCAAAATATGCTAAATTGGAGGCAAGGTGGCGCTCTAGATGGGGGCATTGCACTCATAAGAGTAAACCGATTGAGAAGGGGACAGAAAGTTGTACCGGAGTACACTGTGACAATACGGCAGTGTTGCGAGGTTTGAGGGTGACTTGCTGCACTAAGATCCGCAAGGGAGATTACGTAGATATGTTTGCTCTTACAGAGAAAGTGAAGAAGGCTTTTAAAGTGGCTAGGGCGAAGAGGGGTATGGGTTTGGAAGCACTCAAATCTTACAATAATTGGTTAGCCGTTTTCTTGCGTTTTTTCTGCCTGTTACTTGGACGCGTCTGAAGGAGCACCTGAGTTTCATTAGGTATCTGCAATTAGTACACAGCATGCAGCAATCCTCCAGGACCATGGCTTGTTGTGCTTACAATGAACAATTTTGTCGGAAACAAGATGGCAGGCGGGTAATGGACCTAGGGTGGAAGGCTGTGGAGGTGTGGCTTGAGGTCACGCAGCCTTCACGTCCTGCCTATGAGGTTCCGAATGCGAATAAGGCTTCTAGTACGGTTCACCCAAGTCTGCAGCAAACACCTATGGGCAAATGCTTTGCTTTAAATATTTATTCCTGTACGCAGGGGCGAAAATTGCATTTTCGTCACCTCTGTCTGTGTTGCGGGGGCAGCCACCCAGTCTCCAAGTGTTTCAAGCTGGGTGTCCAACAGCAGTCTGGACAACCAGCATAGGTTTCAGGTGCTAAGTAAGGCTCTGTTGCCCGTCCGTATCGGATGTCTAAATGGTTGGGCTGGTACCCGAACGGGCGGGATGCAGAATATTTGTTAGATGGTTTTAGTTTTGGTTTTCACTTACCAATTTGCAGGGCTGTCGACACAGGTTCCCCTAGGAATCTAAAGTCTGCTTTTGAGTTGCCTCACGATGTGAATGATAAGGTTGCCAGTGAGATTAGCATCGGGCACATGGCTGGGCCTTTGCTGAACCCCCATTAGGGATCTCGTTCTTTCCCCGGTAGGGGTTGTTCCTAAGAAACTTCCCGGGAAATGCAGGCTCATTTAACATCTGTCTTACCTGCCAGGTTCGTCCGTAAGTGATGCCATACCAGTTGAGGTTGCCTCAGTGGTATACCAGCCTTTAGATGTTGAGTCAGCTTTTCGTTTACTTCCTTTGCACCCTGAGTCATTCCAGTTTATGAGTTTTCATCTGGACGACAGATATTACATAGACAAATGTTTGCCTATGGGGTGTTCTGCGTCCTATGCATTTTTTGAGCGGTTTAGCACATTCCTACATTCTTGCATGGAATTTTCTTGCGGTGGTCATGGGATAGCTCACTATCTTGATGACTCTGTGTGTCGGTCCTGCCGGTGCGCATACATGAAGTTATCTTTTGTTTTCCTTGCAAGCATTGTTTTTTCATTTTGGAGAGGCCCGTTGCTGCGGACAAAACTGAAGGCCCTTCCTCTTGCTTACCATTCCTTTGTATCGTAATAGATACCTGTGCGGGTGCTTGGCGCCTTCCTCAGGATAAGGTGGAAAAGTTGCACAATGCCATAGTGGAGTGCACAGCTTTGAGTAAAGTTACGCTACAGCAGGCACAATCTCTCTTAGGCCTCTTAAACTTTGCCTGTAAGGTTACACCGATGGGCAGAGTTTTCTTGCGAAAGCTGTAAATGGCCATGGCTGGAGGTTCTAAGCTGAGACATTTCCTTCGTTTATTGTCAGAGATTAAGCAGGACCTGTCTGTTTGGGTCTAGTTTCTACAGGACTTTAATGGCGTCCAGTTGTGGATGTTTACAGCCGAAGACAATTTCCAGCAGCAGCTGTTTACCGATGAAGCAGGTGCCACATGGTTCAGTTGCTACCACGACGGTTCCTAGTGTGTTGCTCGTTGGCCGGAGGAATGGGTGGTGAAGAGTTTGACTAAGTATTTGCTCCTTTTCTAACTCTTTCCCATAATGGTTGCCTTGGAAATCTGAGGTGATAGGTTTGCAAAATCGTAGCATTGTGATCAGGTGTGGCAACCTGAGCGTAGTGCATGCAATCAATCGGCAATGTGCTGCATCACCGCTCATTTCGATTTGCTCGCGCAGCTGGTATTGACATGTTTGCGCTATAACATGTTTAAAGCAAGGCACGTGCCGGGGGTGTAGAATGAGAGACGATGCGTTGTCACGTTTTCAGAGGGCTAGATCTCGATCTTTGGCTCCTTGTGCTGACGTCGATGGTGTGCTTGGTCCCTCTTATGTTCGGCAGGTAATCGAGCTGGCATGGAGGGCTTAGCAGAACAGTCTCTAGCCCCCGCCATGCTGCGAGCGTATCATCAGGCATAGAATGAATGGGAAGATTATTCCCATAGCAGCGGTCAGGTAGGTAAGAGTCGGCATCGTTGAATGTTTTCTTTTATTTGAAGTCTTTGTTTAGCTTGCAGATCCAGGGCTTCTTTTGTGCGCTCATTGGCGGGTATTACTGTTTATTGTAAATTGAAGGGCCTCCCTGACTTTACTAAACGTTTTCTGATTGTGTAGGCTTTAAAAGGTTGGGCATGGGTCTCCCAGCCAGTAGCTGACCGCAGGAGACCTGTAGACGTGCATCTACTTCCATCAGTGTTAGGGGCAGTTCAAGGGATGGCGTTTTCTTCATACGAGTCAGTTCTGATTCAAGTGTTGTTTTCAGTGGCATTTCATGGTGCTTTGCAAGTTTCAGAGCTGGTGGCATCTTCCAAACGGGTTGATGCCACCATGCTTCGCTCGGATGTCCTTGTGGGTGAGAGGTCGCTCCTCTGTAGAATACAGCGGTCAAAGACCTACCATTCTGGATAGGTGGAGTTTGTTGGGTCCATCTAGGGACGAACGAATCTGCCTTGTGGCCCTGGCTACGCGTTATTCTTTGTTGCGGTCGGATGTTCTTGGCTCATGCATATGGACAGGACTCAGCTTAGGAAGTACCAGTTTGGCTGGTTTTTGAAGCAATATGTGTCGAGTATCGGCCTCTTGTTTCTGGATTTTGGAACGCACTCCTTTAGGATTGGTGCGGCTACTTCGGCGGCAGCAGCGGGTTTCTCTGTGTCGGAAATGAAGGCCTTGGGAAATCGTCCAGCTACAAAAGTTACATTATGTCTTGTCATTAACTTTGCTCATGTATTCGGTTCTTAAAAAAAGTTATGTGTCAGTCTGACCTTGTTATGTTTATGGTCCAATGTTAATTTTGTTTACTGTCTTGTCTTGTCCGTTACCCTTGTCAGGGCCGAAACTAGGATATCTGTCACCCGGTGCAAGGCAGCAATTTTGCGCCCCCTCCCTTCCTGTACCTGAAGTTTGTCCTTGCTCCTCCATAAGGCAGTGCACTACTCAGACGTCCCTGGTATAGTGACTTACATTATTCCACACACCATAATACCCATTATGCCACACACTGTAATGCCTATTACCAAAGTGCCACTTACATATTTGCCCGACACCATTTTATACCCCACAGTAAGGCTTCTAATTACTTTAAAATTACCTGCTCGTTGTCAGGGGTTTCATGCTCATTGCCATGGGGTTTCATGCTCGTTGCCATGGGTTACATGCTCGTTGCCATGAGGTTTATGCTTGTTGCCAGGGGGGTTTATGTTCGTTGCCAGGGGATTTCACGGGAGAAGATGCAGTTTTCAGCATCTTCTCCTGGCTGCGCCAGCGTTCCCGATGCCGGGAACGCTGTGTGCATTGCACTGGCCTAACAGACACTAGAGGTCCAGTAGGACCTCTAGCATCTGTCTCCATCTAGGCGGCGGCCATTTTTGGATGGCCGTTTTCAGCAGAGTCCATGCGGACGGCTAGTCCACATGGAATTTGCTGAAAACGGCCATCCAAAAATGGCCACCGCCAAGGAGAAGACAGACACTAGAGGGCCAGTAAGGACCTCTAGCATTTGTCTCCTCTTTGGCGGCGGCCATTTTTGGATGGCCGTTTTCTGAGTCTGCAGCCCCCAAGCCACCTCGAGTCAGATTTTTTCACCCCCTGCAATCCGGCACCCGGTGCAGGTGCACCTCTAGCCCCCCTAGTTGCGGCCCTGCCCTTGTTCATCCTACCCGGGAATTAGCTGTGCACCATTGCTGGAAATGGAAATCTTGAGGGATTTTACGTTTTTGACTGAACTGACGGACTAATTCGGCTATTTTCAATAATTAGGTTCTAGTTTCTCCCTTGGCAGGTTTTTATTTTACCTCTTGCCGAGTTCACCTGTATTTTCCCAATTACCCCCACTCATTCCTTCCTTATGTGACTTTTTGTTTGTCTCAGCCACTTTAATTAGTAAAGATGGCGACCTAATAGTGCAATTTTTCTTTTTGGCAGATCCTCACTAATTTAACTTAATTACATTGTTTTTCTACATCTACTACTGTTTTTTCTCTATTGCCTTTCCTCCTCTTTCTAGGGTTCCTTGATTTATGTAACATTTGGATTATAGGCCACTCATATATTTTCTGAGCTTTTAGGTTTATGGCTTTGGATCGATCTCCGATAGGAAAGAACGGCAGGTCACCAGTCCGGGTGCAAATGTTTAGTTGAGGTGCACTCCCTTTGTTGACTGGTAGTTAGCTGTACCAACCTAACGGGGGGCAGTATCATCACCCAAACTGGTGGGTAGTCATGGTAGAAGGTGAGTGGATACCTTTTGTTGCTTATAGGGGTTTTTATAGTTATGTTCATGCACTCTGGGCGGTATACGCCTACTATGCCTGTTGGTTGTATGTGGGCATTGCAGATTGGTTGATTTCTGGCCGTCCTTTCTTTGCCACCATACATCCTTAAATAAATAATTAAATAATTATTGCTTCAATAAATAGCCATCAGTTTCTCTGCCAAATCTACATTTCAGTGTCTTTATTTACTTTTAGTTCAAGGTTAAGTGGTTTACACACATGACACACCTCATCCAATAGAAGGTTTAGAGAAACCGAATGATTAGCATAAGAAAAGGGTTGGTTGGATGGGGGCTGGTGTGTGTGCATATCACTTGTTTTTGGTAGCCTATAGTAGTGCAGGTACCGTGTTTATAGTGATTGTTTATTTAAGGGGCTGGTAGTGTGGGCCAAAGACTCTTTGTTCCCAGGTTTCCCACCCTTCTTTCCCTCTGGTTTGTTTTTGTTTTGAGTTGGCTTTTTTGCAGCGGGAAAGAATGGCAGGTCACCAGTCTGGGTGCAATTGTTTAGTTGGGATGCGCCCCCTTCGTTGACTGGTAGTTGGCTATACCAACCTAACGGGGGCAGTATCATCACCCAAACAGGTGGGTAGTCAAGGTAAAAGGTGAGTGGATAGCTTTTGTTGCTTATAGGGGTTTTTATAGTTATGTGCATGCACTCTGGGTGCTATACGCCTGCTGTGTCTGTTGTTGGTTGTGTGTGGGCTTTGCAGATTGGCTGATTTCTGGCCATCCTTTCTTTGACACCAAACACCCTTAAATAAATAATTAAATAAATGATTATTGCTTCAATAAATAGCCATCAGCTTATCTGCCAAATCTACATCTCAGTGTCTTTATTTATTTTTAGTCCAAGGTTAAGTGGTTTACACACATGACACACCTCATCCGATAGAAGGTTTAATCAAAACTTTGCTATGGAAGAAAATGTACAGCTCCCTGGTTACACTTGCTTATAGTGGTAAGAAGATAGGTATGCCTTCGCTTTGTATGTTCTGGCTTATGGGTGTGCTGCTGATTAGCGGTGGTCTGTGTTATAGATGGGTTGTTGCACCATGGCACATCCAAAGGTTGGGCGAAGGAGTGGCAATTGAGGAATAGGTGTTCCTGCCTATATTGTTGAGTGTTGGATAAGAACAAAATGGTTCAATGTATAAATGTTAAAATTATGAAAAGATGATTGAATCAATTACACTTATAAATACTGTGTTTTTCTTTTCTCTGTTTAAATGTGTGTAATAGGGTTATTGTGGGAATTGAGGGAAGAGTTAAACAAAGTAAAAAACCTGCAGACAGGCCATAAATCAATGGATAACGCTCATATTCAATAGTCAGTCAGTAATGTTGATATAAATGTTCATACACAATAAATTAGCAATTGAGAGAATATTAGAAGCACAATATACTATATGAATAATACAAGTTGCAAATTTGGATAAATATGCATTGTGGGAGAACATCATTCTAATAAGGGTAAATATGGTTAGTGTGGAGAAAGTTAGACAACATGAAGACATTTGAGTCCTAATAATATGTTCCATAGGAGAATGTTAATACAAAGTGGTGACAAAAACATACGAGAAGTTAATGGGCATGTAACATAGAAACAAAGAATCTGACAGCAGATAAGAACCACTTGCCCCATCTAGTCATACATAGCTATAATGTAGAGAAATATTAATGTAGAGAAAAACTGAGGCAAATGAATACAGAGATAAAAAGTACAAGTAGAGAAAAATACCGGAGACACAGTGGGCGGGATACATAGTGCATGGTATTTGGGATGCGATGCATCCTGTCACTCCTCTCATGCATGTCGCCTTTAGTTAGGCCGGTATGTATGAGTAAAATCACAAAGGGCAGCACTCTCAGTAAGAGCCGTCCTTTGCGAATGAGGGACTTCCGTGTCTATGACTCAGAAGTCCCTCTGGTGTCATTCTGTGCGATACCCACTGGATCCAAACCGCTTGGTGCATATGAGAAATGAGGTCTAATTTGGGGGTCTAACCACATTTCTTGCCTTGCTGCATCCCACCCAGTATATAACATGAGAAACTAATTATGCAGTAATGTATAATTACGCAGTAATGGTCACATTTGCAGTTTGGTAGAGCAGATTAGTAATGGGAGTATAAAGGTTGGTGTTGAGAAAAAAGGGGCAATCTATGCATACTGTATAATAAATACAATAAGGTCGCATTGAGTTGACCATACTGGCATACGGTAATGAACTACAGTTTTGGTAATCAAAGTATGCAATACTAAACGTTGTGCAGGTGGGAGACCAAATATGTAATAATAGTAGTAAGGGTAGGTATGGAGGTAAAAGGGGAAAGTTAGGCATAAATCAGTATTAAATCGTCATAATAAGTATGGTAAAGCTGAGAAATGATAATAGGAAATATTAGATGTACAGAAAAGGTATATTAGTCATTATAAGAGAGCAGATATACAATAAAGATATAGGGGCCTGATTCAGAGAGAGACCCAATAGCGATATTTTCACAGCTATTATGTGTATAGTCTACAGGTTGGTACAGACTCGCCGAGCACATGATGCAGGGAGTAGTGTCAGAAAACGCAGACGTGTCGCAACCTTTTTGCAGGCATGTCACAGCCTGCATCTGCGATCCCATGCGCAATAAAAATGTGTTCGGCATCTCAGTTCCTGTGGCCATTCTGAGTAGCCATAGGGTTACTGATGCTGCATCTTTATACACAGATGCTTGAATTTGTGAAGCCGCAGGTGAGCGTCTCAATACAATCATCGGCATCTGCGACATTTATATCTCAGTTGCGATGGCATTAGCGTACAGCTCTGAATCAGGCCTATGTAAGCTTAGTGATTGTGGAGACAATAGGGGAGTTCAGTAATGTACAATAGTGTCATGGTTAGTATATGATCATGGAGATTGGTTATATAGAGGGGATCCAGTCACATTGTCAACAGTTAGTACCATGTCAACATTCATAATGTTGACACCACAATGTCAACACTAGAATGTCACCCTCAGAATGTTGACATGTTCGTAACAGCAGTGTTGGTAGTTATTGTAGTTGGTCGGCAGGCCCAGATAGCAAGCAGGATGTCAGCAGCAGAAGCCAGGGCTGGTGTTGCAAGTGATGAGGAATGAAGAACAGTCCTGTGGATGGAATGTCAAGTGGCAGCGTAACTGTGGATTAGGAGACGGAGAACAGCTGAATGAAGTAGCAATCGGGGGTGACAGTTCCAGGGCAGTTACAGTGAACAGTTGTGATGAGGGCTGCTGTCCCACTGGCCCTGTGGGATGTTATATTAGAGAGGACGGTGAGGAGCCCCTGGTAGCAGGAAAGGGGTCTCCCCCTTTCCTGCTACCACTGACTCCTCGCCATCCTCACCGTCACCAGGCAGGGGTTCCGGACTATAGATAGACAGTAAAAAGATCGGTAGACACCAGATGTTAGACAGTCAATGGGTTGACTGGGACAAAAGGTCGACACACTAAAGGTAGACATGTAAGAAGGTCGACAGGTACAAATGATCGACATGATCAAAAGGTCGACATTCAATTGGTTGACACAAAAATGGTCGACACGTGCTCTTTTTTTGCTTGTTAGGGTTAGCCACTTACTGGAGGATTAGGGATAGGCACTTACCCTTACGGTTAGGGTTAGGCACTTACTCCGACAGTTAGGGTTAGGCACCAGGAGGGAGGGTTAGGCACTTACCGGAGGGTTAGACACTAGAAGGGTCGGTTAGCGTCAGGCACCTACCCCAACGGTTAGGGTTAGGCACCAGAGAGAGGGTTAGGCACCAAGGGGAGGGTTAGGGTGAAGATTAGAGCTAAAAAAAAAAACCATCATGTGTTGACCATTTTTGTGTCGACCATTTTCATATCCACATTTTGACCCTGTCGACCATTTGTACCTGTCAACCTTCTTACATGTCTACCTTTAGCGTGTCGACCTTTTGTCCCTGTTGACCTTTTGTCCCAGTCGACCTATTGACTGTCTAATATCTGGTGTCTATCTAGACCAGTGGTGTCAAACTCTGGACCTTCAGCTTTTGTGAGACTACATATCCCAGCATGCCCTGCAACAGTTTTAGCATGCCCTAATAGCAAAACTGTGGCACTGCATGCTGGGATGTGTAGTTCCACTGCAGCTGGAGGGCCCGAGTTTGACACCACTGATCTAGACACCGTCTACCTTTTTACTGTCTATCTGTTAATCCACATTCACAGGCAGTGTAATACAAAGACAGTACCAGCAGGTGGGCAGCGGCCGGAGGTAATAGGTATGGAGCTGTAGTCACTGAAGGGTCCTGACACATAGGGGGTAGAACTGGATGGAGGATGAGAGTCCAGGAGAAATGCCTGGTGCATGAGGCACTGCAGGAGACAGTGAGCCGGTTGACAGCGGAGGTGGGCTGGAGTGTCCTGTATGTGTAGGCTGGCTCACATAGAGATGAGCTATGGACAAATCAGTGGGTGCCTAATCTAATGCCGAGATTCTCTGTAAATCTTAGTCTTGTGAATTTCTGTCGTGCCCTGATTGTGTCAGAAAATTATTACTCCCACTGCTTATGCAGAGCTGTAACGAGACATTTTGGTGCCTTGTGCCAGAAAAAGCATTGCCCCCCAATATTTTAAATAGGGACAGCACACGCCCAACAAAGGGGCATGGTCTTGTGGGAAAGGGGAGTGGCCTCACAATAGCACCCCAAATTCAAATTACACCTTACAGTAGTGCAACCTTATTCACATTACACCACACAGTAGTGCCCCTTATTCACGTTATGCCACACAGTAGAGCCCCTTATACACATTATGCCACACATTAGTAGTGGCCTTATACACATTATGCCACAGTAAAGCCACTAACACATTATGCCACCCAGTAATGCTCTTAATACATTATGACACAAATATTACTCCCGCCACAATCCCCTCCCTATGCCTCTATTAGTAAATCATGATTACATTAATTCCAGCCCCAGTCCCTAGTGTCACTTCCAGCCTCATGATCCAGTGTCACTTCCAACTCAAGCTAACAGTGGCACTTTTAGCCCCAGCCCACAGTGGCACTTCCAGCCCTAACAGTCACTTACCTTCCTCTGGTTACCCACCCGCCTGTCTGCAGTTCTTCTGCAGTAGAGACATGATGTCATGACGTCTCTCCATCTTTTCCTGCAGACACTGTGGGAGACGGAGCTCAGATTGAAGACAGTCATCGGCACTGCCCGGTCCAATATATATTAATAGCGGTGCGTCCGCAAGTGAAGGATCTGGGTGCACCGCTACTAATATGCATTGTAGCGGGCACTAGGCAGTGGGGGCACTTACTGTTCATGGTGGTGGTAGCGGGCGGTTCCCCTCACAGGGCACCTGTGTTCTGTGCGGTGGTACCGGTCGCACCACCCTAGTTATGTGCCTTATGGACAGCTGTTTTATTAACTGCCAGGTTTCTATTTTTTATTGGACCAATACTGAGGCTATTTATTACTGCTAAAAGATCCCCATTAAGCCAATGTTTACAAGCCTTTGTGAAATTGTTTCATCCTGTAAGTTGAAAGAAAACTAAGCGTGTAAGAAAAAAGAACTGAGAACTTTGCCGACACAAAATATGTCTCAACCCGGTTTTTGACAGATCTGCATATCAGCCTTTGAGCCTTTAGCTAAAAATACAAGTTAGAATATGTATGTTAGACCTTAGAGGGCTTATTCAAAACATATTTTAATGTTACAGTATTTTCTCTGAATTTCCCAGAGAAAAGCACATACTTCCTCCTATCTAAAGAGTGTAATACATAAAAGATATGTTTTCAATGCATGTCATTATATCCCCAGGTCAGTGTCATCTCATAGAGATGGGTGTGGTGTATGATAACATATCTACTTAATGACAAGTACAGTAGTTAGATTGTTCGGAGAATGACAGGTATGATGACATTAAATAGCTTTCGTTTAAAGGTAAGACAGAAAATATGTAAAGTGAATTATATAACATCAGAGAAATACAGACTTTGCTGAACAAACATAAAGGGGTTTTTACATTCCTGAGTCCTTAGTTTATAAGCTAGAACATGCCTCCTTACTGCCAATCTTACTAAGTACATTGCTGTATGTTTTGGGCATATTTATGTAATTTATAGCCTTGCCTTTGTCATATCACATAGTTCCCTGGGATATCACACAGCTCTGCGGTGCTCTCTCTTTGGGCATTCCTGCATGCAAAGCAGAGACATATGTATCCACCATGGATACAGGGTATGCAGTGTATATAGGCCTGAGGGTTAGGATGGCCCCTGCATAAGGAGAAAAGCCAGTTGGATCATCAGGAGGAGTAATGGATTAGCTCTCTGCTCTGACTGGCTCTGCACCCTGTATGTCTACCTGTGCATCCAGCCTTTGCTTACATACTGGGAGCTGAGTCATTAAGGTCAGGGAGACTGACAACCTGTAACATGGCAGTTAGGAGCTGATTGGTTAGTACTTTATCTCTGTTCACTATCTCCATCCAAGGCTTAGTATATAAACCACTAGGAACCTGGAACCAACAAACATTGGCCCTGATTCAGAGCCGGACGCTCTGACCAGAGCGCTCGCTCTGAATCAGGGCCCTCCTCTATTAAAATGGAGCGTCCTCCTGGACGCTCGTATAGCTGTGGGTCACCACCCACAGCATATACGAGCGTGCAAAAAGATGGTCGCGATGGTCTTGACCATCGCGACCATCGGACTTGCGAGGGAAACCCTGCGGTCGGGTTTCCCAGCCACAAGGCCAGGAGTGATTTTGGCTCTATCAGAGCCAAAATCACTCCCACTGACATCACTAGTGATGTCAGTGGGGCCAGCTTCAGACGGTAGGCGTTCCCATCAACAGCACGCCCCCTTTGGTGCAAGACCCGGAGCGATGGAAAGCCCGTCGCTCGCCGGGTCTCGCTCATGCGCAGTGGGGAACATCGACCCACTTGCGAGCGTACTGCCGCTCGCAAGTGGGTCTGAATGACCCCCATTGGCCCTTCACAACCATCTTTCATCACATGCCAGTACAACTGGGGGGGACAAGTGGCAAGCATGTGCCCCCCTGAATGTGTACACCCTGCACACACAGTGAGTGCACCACTGGGTGGAGAAGCATATGTGACAAGGGAACATCAATTATTGCATGTGTTGCACCACCATTCCCCCTTGTCATATCTGGGGGGAGGGAAGGGGGGTGCAGCAGTGCTCCGACAAACGGGCACACTAACAAAAAAAAAAAAGGTCTTGATCTAAAGGTAGGCTTCATGTCATATTCCAGGGAAACAACATTAAGCTCTGATTTTATAACTGCATAACTGAAACATCAGCCCTTTCATATGCTCCCCAGTCCTGTAAGATATTGTTATTATATGGGTAGGTATAGCCTGCATTATACAGCTGTATGTGGTGTATAGCCATAGGAGGATTGGTAGGCAGAACCCTATTGTATAGCAAGCAATATGATGTATTCTCAGAATTTGTATGTGACACACCTGTCATCCAGGCTTAAGAAAGAGAAATCAAACACATACCTGTTGCTACCATTACAGTGTGCTAATGTCCCTTTAGGCTCAGAGCTGGATTAATTCTCCATGAGGCCAGATATTGGCTCCCTTCTCTTAATTCCAACAAAAATGTAACACTAATATCATTAATGCAAAACTAATATCATTAGGATAACACTAATATCTATAATAAAACTCTAATATCACAAAATAATACTATCTCCTTCCTTCCTTCCTTCCTACAATTTGTGATAATTTAACTGCTTCACCCACAATTCTCCCCCACTTGTATGTGTAGATTTGTTAATATATAAAGCAAGAATATACAAATATGCAATATTTCCAGACAACGCACCCCCTTGTGAGCCAACTACCAAAAAAAAAGGGACCTGCTAAAAAAAACCAAGGAGGATATTTATCAAACCTTCTAAAGAGGACAAGTGGAGATGTTGACCATAGCAACCAATCTGATCCTAGCTATCATTTTATAGAATGCACTAGATAAATGAAAGCAACAATCTGATTGGCAGCTATGGGAACACTTTAACTTGTCCTGTTTAGATGGTTTGCAAAATCACCAGGATGATACAAATGCGGCTTATCTGATCCTAGGAATCCTTGTGCTCTGTCTGTGTCCACCCAGGGCCTCATTATCGTGTAGTTTTCCAACATACACAATTTATTAAACAGCAGATATAATAAATGCACATACATCAACAAACACAAGAAATAACTTATCTGAAACTCCTAGAAAAAAACATTCACACTAGACACATAGAAGAATAGAGGATGAAAACATTGAATACCTCAAGCCGGCATGTTTTGTTCTGATAAGCATGTGCAAATGCACAAAGCTTCCTTATATACCCATTTTATAATTATTACTATTATCGTTTATTTATATGGTGCCACAAGTTTTCCGCAGCGCCTTACAAAGTACATAAACAAATAGATTGATTTACAGTGACTTACAGTACAGTACAATACAATACATTACAGGACATGGATAATATCCATTGCTACATTCACGACCATAACACCCAGATAAGCAACAATGCAAAGCAATCAAGTGTTAGGTGCCCTGGTAGAGAGTAAGAAGTAGATGAAGATATAGTAAGGAGATGCACAAGAGGGTAGAGGGCCCTGCTCATAGGATTCTAAGGGGGAGGGACAGACAAACAGGGATGACACAGATGGGGTAGGCAAGAAGGAAGGAATATGGAGCAGCGGGTTAGGATGAGAGCTGGAAAGCATTGATGAAGTAGTGGGTCTTGAGAGCCCGTTTGAAGGATTGTAGAGAGGTGGAGAGTCTGATGGGAAGCGGGAGAGAGTTCCAAAGGTGGGGAGCAGCATGGGCAAAATCTTGGAGGCGGGAGTGGGAGGAAGTAATAAGCTGGCATGAAAGGCGGTGTGCATTTGTTGAACGAAGAGGGCGGACAGGAGAGTGAAGGGAGATGAGAGCAGAGATGTAAGTGGGAGAGGAATGGCTGAGGGCTTTGTAAGTGAGCGTGAGAACCTTAAATTGGGTTCTAAAGGGGAAGGGGAGCCAGTGGAGGGCTTGTAGGAGAGGGGAGGCAGATGCAGAGCATTTTGAAAGGAAGATGAGCCGAGCAGCAGCATTAAGGATAGACTGGAGAGGAGAGAGATGGGATTTGGGGAGGCCAGATAGGAGAAGGTTACAGTAGTCCAATCTGGAGATGACCAATGAGTGTATGAGGGTTTTAGTGGCATCCTGGGTGAGAAAGGGTCTAATCTTGGAAATATTTTTAAGATGAAAGTGACAGGACTGTGAGAGATTCTGGATATGTGGTTTGAAGGAGAGGGATGAGTCCAGGATAACTCCAAGACAGCACACTTTGGGGCTAGAGGAGATAGTTGTGCCATCAATTGATAAAGAAATGGTGGGAAGTGTGGTTATGTAGGGGGGAGGGAAGATGATTAGCTCAGTCTTAGACATATTAAGTTTAAGAAATCGCTGGGACATCCAGGAAGAAATGGCAGAGAGACAGTTGGAGACACGAGTGAGGAGAGAGGGAGAGAGGTCAGGGGAGGAAAGGTAGATCTGAGTATCATCAGCATAGAGATGATATTGGAGGTCAAAAGAGCTGATGAGTTCACCTAGTGAGGATGCATAGAGTGAGAAAAGGAGAGGTCCAAGAACAGAACCTTGGGGAACACCCACTGTAAGAGGCTGTGGGGGAGAAGATGAGTCATGAGAGGAGACAGAGAAGGATCGGTCAGAGAGGTAGGAGGATAGCCTGGCGAGGGCAGTGTCACGCAGACCAAGGGAGTGAAGAATTTGCAGAAGGAGAGGGTGGTCCACAGTGTCAAAAGCAGCAGAAAGGTCAAGGAGAATGAGCAGAGAGTAGTGGCCCTTGGATTTAGCAGCAAGGAGGTCATTGCTGACTTTTGTGAGGGCAGTTTCAGTGGAGTGGAGAGAACAGAAACCAGACTGAAAAGGGTCAAGGAGGGAATGAGAGGAAAGAAAGGTGGTAAGGTGCTTGAAAACAGCACGCTCAAGGAGCTTGGAAGCAAAAGGGACGGTAGTTGGAGAGAGTGTTGGAATCAAGGGTTGGTTTTTTTAGTATGGGGGAGACAAGGGCATGTTTAAATGCAGATGGGACAGTGCCTGATGATAGCGAGAGATTAAGAAGGTGGGCAAGATGGGAGCAGGCAGAAGAAGAGAGGTAGCGGAGGAGACGTGAAGGGATAGGGTCAAGGGGGGAGGTGGAAGGGGGGGAGGACTGGATGAGGGACATGACTTCCTCTCCAGATACAGGGGAGAAGAAAGTTAGAGTCGGTAGAATTGAAGGAGAGGGGTGATCTGGGAAGAGAGGAGGTGGATAGCAGGGGGACTGGTGGGATATGATGTCCTGACGTATGGAGTCAATTTTAGATGTAAAGTAGGTAGCAAAATCAAGGGCAGAGAGCAAGGAGGGGAGGCGAGGAGGGGGTGGGCGGAGGAGGGATGAACCTCAAATGTAGAGAAAGTAAGAGATGGTTCAGAGGGTAGGAGTTGGTAGGAGTAACCGGGGGATAGAAGGACCCCTACCCCACCACCATGGCGACCCCCAGGTCGAAGGGTATGAGAGAAGATGAGGCCCCCAGAGGAGAGAGCAGCAGGGGAAGTGGTGTCAGAGGGTGAAATCCAGGTTTCAGTAATGGCTAGGAAATGCAAGTTTTTAGAGATGAAAAGGTCATGGGTGGGTACGAGTTTGTTACATACTGATCTGGCATTCCAGAGGGCACAGGATAGAGGGACAGTGTTTGTGGTAGAAATGTGAATTAGATTATTTGGGTTGCTGTAGCAAGAAGGTGAGTTTAATATGGGTGGCCGAGATGAATGTAGTGGAGAGATTATGTGGGGACCAGTGCTGGGAAGGGAACCTGTAGGTGGTTGGCAGGGAGGGAGTTTAATATGATGGGGGTGGTATGGGGTGACATGGAGAGGAGGTTTGGAGGAAGGATTATCAGAGGGGTAGTAGGACAAAGGAGGGGTAGAAGTGAATGAAAGTGTAGTAGTGGGAGAGGAGAGGGACGGCAGACAGAGGAGGGGAGATAAAGGAAGGTGGAGGTGGAGGAGACAAGGGGGAAATGATATAGGAGGAAAAAGGGGGTAGAGCAGAGTATTAGGTAGACAGTGAGTGGAGGGGGAGGTACACATGATAATGGTGTGGAAGAGTTGGGTAGGGGGAGGAAAACTAGATGTAGGAATAAAGTATGAGTGCAGAGAAGCAAGTAATAGTACAATGGAGGAAAATGTGCCTGCAAAATTTCCAAACTATTATTGAGCAGAGGAAAAGAGGAGAAATGGAATATTAAAGTAAACTGAATTAGAAGACAGATGACAGGCTAGGATAAGAAGAGAGGTGGGAAGATATTATTTCTAATACATATACTAAAATTGGCACTGAATACAGTAAGCTATGAGTTGTTTGTGAAACGAGCGAGTCAGTACAAATAATAGCAGGTGTAAGTTCTTATAGTGAGCAAACAGAGGCCAGTGAGGATTGTCCAGGTGATGAAGACAGCAGTTGCTTGTAGTGTAGATATTGTGAACTTACATTTCTTGATTATACTTTGTCCATATGTTCGTGTTAAAGAATAGTTGAAGGTTAGAGTGGTCTCCTTCAGTTTAACTTCAGTTTAATGCCGGTATCATGCCAAATTCGGTAAGAAATGCACTTTTACAAATTATGCACTTCTAATAATTATGCCCTACTCAGCCCAGGGGCCTTCAGCCTTGCTATGAACTTAAATAGTCAGTGCTTGCATGTGTATGCAATGAATCCAATCATCCCCCAATACCCTCCCACTAATATGGCTAGCAATAAATGTCCTAACAAACAAACAGTGAATGCCACAAATCTAAGAAGAACTAGGACTAGTAATCTATTCACTTTTCAAATAATTAAAAATTAGACGATCTGCAGCAATGAGGTTACCTAGTTTGCAGTCCATTTTTCAAATAATTAAAAATTAGACGATCTGCAGCAATGAGGTTACCTAGTTTGCAGTCCACTTTTCAAATAATTAAAAATTAGACGATCTGAAGCAATGAGGTTACCTGCCAATTAAGAAGAAATCTGTGTCAGTTCTCAGTCAATATCAGCTGAAGATGTCATCTAATAATGCCGGTATAATGCCGAATTCGGTAAGAAATGCACTTTTACAAATTATGCACTTCTAATAATTATGCCCTACTCAGCCCAGGGGCCTTCAGCCTTGCTAATAATAATAGAGTAATTGATTGCATATATAATGCTGGCTTGTGCCATATTGCTTTAAGTGCAAATTATTTTTATAAGTTTTAAAGAGAATATACAATAGCATAAGAAGAAACATCATATGGTTTCATGGGGAGCGCTGCACTGAGATCACAGGAACAGTCACTACCCCAACATTCCAGGATCTGGGCCAAGCAGCCGCTGATCTTAAGGCACCAGCAGCAACAGGGAGTCAAAGCTACAAGAACAAGTAAGAGAGAGCAGTTTATAACAACTCTAGTGATTTCTTCAACAGTCCTTATTTTAGAGCACTGTCCCCAGCTGCCAGGCCAACTGCACCCTGCTTCATGCTGTTCTGCTCATGCCGGGGTATGCGCGTGCCTACCACAGTTAAATGAGCTCCTGAAAAGCCATGTGATATTTTTCTTCATTATTCACCATGCAACTAGTATCATCGGTCTGGACATAGACCTGTATCCACATATACACCAAAATATCATCATCCACTGGCGGAAGTTCTAATTTATCTGGAGGTCTTCAGAAATATTGTGATACTGATACGCTTCATCCCATCAACCTGTCTCTGAGTGCAATACAATAAGGGTGAACATACAAATTGGGGTGATACGCACTGGTGGTGTGTAAAGATCATTCACTGAGTTATGGTGCAAGCTCACTGACTGTACATGACCTTATTTAAACCTACTGCAGTATTACAATCATTTATTTTTACCAAGGTTGATGTTCAACTACAGTGGAAATAAGCATATATATTCTATTTGTTGTCAGGTTTTGGGGATAAGCTATTATACTCATATGTATAGGCTGCAATTTGAGAGCAACCTTAAGGGGACTTGTTTTATATGATTTTGGGGTGTGAGATTGAGGACCACTGATCTGGAGTAGTTTATGATAAAGTTTGATAATGCTCCGAATAAGTGAATTTTTTTCCATCAGATTGGGGGTGGGATGCACTAAAGGAAGAAATGCGGTTAAACCCCCGAAAATGCTATTTTCAGGGGTTTGACCGCATTTCTCCTATGCACCAAGTCCCGGTGGGTAAAGCCATCTTCAGATGGTGGGTAACGCCATCTTCAGATGGCGTTACCCTATAGAAGCCTAGAAATTGACACCGGAGGGACTTCTGGGCCATCAGGGTGTCTACCTTATCCAAAACTGCATTGATGAAACCTGGTTTACCCTGATTGGGAACATAATTATTAAATAGTAAACAGTTGGTCAAAAATAATACATGTGACGAGCAGTCACCTCCCCTCCTTCAACCGATGGACAGAAATATTGGAAATGGGTAGGTATATGGCAAAAACGAGAGCTACTACCTTGGATTTACTTTCGGAGTACAGTAGCAGGCTAAAGGGCAGAAGAACTTACTAAGCCACCGTGGTGGCTTCCAGGGACATGCTTGTCATCCTCCAGAGTGGAGCCCTGGCCTCAAATGTGAACATGAATGAACTGGGATTGCATGGATTCTTGAAGACAGTATTCGAGAGTCTGCATGTCCTGTTTGGAAAGGGACGTCTTGACATGTGCAAGGATTTAAGCAATTTCACTTCAAAGTTGCAAATGCAAACCAAATCCAGTGGCACTAACTTGTTTTCTTTGTAAAAGAAGTGGTAGAATCTAAAATGTCCACAGCGGAGGGATTAGCCAGCCCCAGATAATGCAGGGGCCCCTGGGCACAGCAGATCCACAGGCCACCCAGAGAAAAATTCCTGGAAAGCAGGGTCAGCAGGCCAGCGAACCAGACACAAAGCCTCAGGAGTTCGGGTATTGTTTCTCTGCAGCGGCCAAAGGCCCTCATTCAGAGCCGTTCGCTATTTGCGGTCGTTCGTTTAAAAACAAGGGGTGGCTATTCAAATGATCCGTACGCACATTGTAGTCTGTTCACACCTCTAAGTCTGAACGAGCGAGCAAAACATACGCTCGTTTATTTGTTAAAAACGCCCCCTGGCCGCTCGCATCCTACGTCATGTCCGCTATTTATTAGATTAATCGAGTACATCGACCAGCGTATGAACTGCTCGCTATTCTTGTGGTTGGTGTTTGCTACCACAAATTTGCGAACAGTTCTGGCTATAAAATAACCCAGTGACGTGAACAATGACGCTGCTGTTTTAAATATACACACCCATAAAACGCCCGTTTTGACCCTTAAGCACGCCTGCGTTCGGATCTCCACTCCCCGTTTTCAAGCACCTTCCCCTGTTACCACCCACATACGCCTCATTCTGTCACTCAAAATAGCAGGCACTCGCTATATTGCGTACCAACGATTTTTGACCGCACTGACTGGTTCGCGCATGCGTACTAAAAACCGTACGCATGCGCAGATGTGCAAACATCGCTCGGAACGAGCGTACTGCCGCTAACGAGCGGCTCTGAATGAGGGCCAAAGTCCCAAGATGGTGTGCGCTCCACATGACCAAGAGGACAGGGCACCATGCGCCAGACGCGACGAGCGAAGGAAAGTCCTTCGCTCGTGTCTGATGAAAGGGGGCGTGCTGTCGATGTTGATTGACAGCACGCCCCCTTTGGTGGGCGTGCCTCCCTGACGGGGGCGTTCCTACGGGAACGCCTCCCGTCAGAAGCCGGCCCACTGACATCACTAGTGATGTCAGTGGGAGTGATTTTGGCTCTGATAGAGCCAAAATCACTCCGGAGCTTGCGGTTGAAAACCTCAACCGCAGGCTCCGGCTCGCAGTTTCGATGGTCGCGATGGTCAAGACCATCGCGGCCATCAAAATGCACGCTCGTATAGGCTGTGGGTGGTGACCCACAGCTATACGAGCGTCCAGGAGGACGCTCTATTTTCATGGAGGGCGGCCCTCATTCAGAGCGTGCGCTCTGCTCAGAGCGTACGGCTCTGAATAAGGGCCAATGTCTGCAAAACAATAACAGAATCGCAAAACGAATAAAATATTACAGATCTGGAAACTATATATATATATATACAGTATATATATATAAGAAGCACTAATCCACGGCACTCACCATTCCTAGTTTTGGGGTGCATTGATCAATTCATGAACCAAAACCCTACTGTTTATTATGTTTATTATTATTAGTTATTATGGTGAGTGCAGAGCCCCTGTGCTTTATATATATATATATATATATATACACACATATATATATATATATGTAAACATATTTCTGCCAATTATAGCCATTTCTGACCTGAACTACACTGTGCATTGTACATTGCATAATAAGTAGAAGATAGCTATTGGCCAAATACTTAATAATCATACTAAAAAACATCAAAACATCAGATAATACAATTCAACTATAGTAATTAATGAAAACTATAAATAACCTCCAGCCATTACAATTAAATTAATTATAACCTCAATAAAATCTGATTACATATCTCATATTAAAAGATGAATAAAAATATAATGATATAATATTGTATAATATCTTCAATAAAAAATATAAACATATTTTATAAAAATTGTGCAATTTTATAACATTCATTCAGGCCATTTGGTGCCAAAGTATCCAATTTAATATCCAGAACATTTCCCTCTGGGTTAACTTTTTTTGTAAATTACTCCTATTTCTTAATTTCACATGCTCAATTCCCTTAACATAAAAAAATATTGTATCTGAGTCATATGCTTTTAAAAAATATTAGGAGACATAGGGCCATATTCAATTAGAGGTGAAAAGTCAGAGGTCGGACTTTTCGCCATCATCACCGTTTTTTCAGGGGACGCAGTATCGGGCACGTGCCCGCTTATCCCCGGATTCAATTAGGAATCAGCGAAAACGGGATACGGCGAGTATCGAAAAGTCCTGTTACTTTTGGGGAAATCAGCCTGTCACCCCCCAAAAGATGGTCTGACATGGGGGATCACTATGGGTAACCCCGATTTGGCCTGCTAAAGGTATTTGTTTTTTTTAAACGGCTGTGACAGGTGAATTAATGTGGCTATAAAGAAGTGGTGAAGAATAGCACTTAACTTTATTTTATGGAAAAAATAACTAGTCCCATCAAATTTGGGGTCCATGAAAATGGGTGCAAGCATATTTTTAAGTCCCTAAAGTGATTTTTTAAAATTCTTCAAAAATCCACCTGCCGCATTCTAGAAAACACCTGCCACATACATGGGGACCCTCCCTAAGGCTATTTCGCTAGTTTTTAAGTTTGTCCCCCAATTATTTTTTTTTGCCCCCAAAACGAAACCAATTTTTTTGGGGTGTCCTATGCTATATTTTTATTTATTTTTTTACACATTCCAAATCTGCACCCCAAAACCCCAATTCTGCACTTTTTTTCACCACGTTTCAGTGGTGAAAACTTATCTCCGTATTTTTACAAAGACTTTTCGCACCTGCGAAAAGTCTTTGAAATTGAATACAGGGATAAGTGAAAATGGCAAAAATGACGTCATCGGTGATAAACTATCACCGATAATGGGTTTTCGCAGACTAATTGAATATGGCCCTTAGGGGTAAATGTACTAGCCTGCGACCTGAAGGCATCGATGAGATCCCGGCGAATCCGGACAATGTTTGAAAGTGGCAATCATTGTATTCTATTGTATTCAGTCTAAGGGGTCTATTTACTAAGCAGTGTTAGGAGACAGAGTGAAAAGTCATAAGGTGCCAGCCAATCAGCTCCCAACTGTCATTTTTTAAACACAGCCTGTGAGATGGCAGTTAGGAACTGATTGGTTGGCACCTTATCACTTTTCACTCTGTCTCCTAACACTGCTTAGTAAATAGACCCCTCAATGATAAAACATGGAAATAACAGTGCAATGCACAAACCCCTTTATTGGTAAAATTATATTATCCAGTGTTCTCCCCAGGCTGTTTTTTTGGGGCAGTCCACCCAGCAAGACACCCCGTGCTGAACGGCACTCATTCTCGCCCTGCACGACACTCTTAATTGGCATCCCCTGCTACCTGGCCCCAGGGGCATGGTCCTGCTGAGGGGTGATGGCGATGATGGTTGAACGCTTTCAGGTACAGTACTTGGGCAGTTAGTTTAATTGTATCCACATCAAATATCGGTGGCAGTAATTGTAAATGTAATGGCAGGAATACAACGTAGGTTCTACAGGATATTGGAGATTTTATATATGGGTTTGTGAATATTGCAGCATCCATTTTCATATACAGTAGTATCATTAAGATCTTACATTACATTTTATGTTCAATGGCATTTTTAATGCCCATATGCTTTACTCAGACTGGAACTTGCATTACTGGTTCTTTTGAAAGTCAAAGGGTTAACATTCTGCCTTTTCAGAATGAAAATCTGTTTTAGTACTTTAAGTAGAGGTTCTAAGCAACTCCCACCTGTGTAGATGAAATAGCTTAATGCTGAGTAATTCCTAAAGAGCAGAGTGGCCTCTTCCCCTAGGATGTGTGTTACCTTAGAAGTCTTTTTGCACAGCACAGCCTGTCATATTACATTTATGTTCCTTATTTCCACAGCTGGGTCTGTTTTTCACTCATTTGCAATGTTATTCTTTGTGTTTGTTTAAGTTTTGGTTTGCAAAGGGCTAACACAAGCACTCCTGTATCGCTGGCACTTCTTAGAAAGTGTGCTTTGTGATGGGAGACCTGAATGTGGACTACAGTAATGTATTTCTATTTGTACACACAGACTTACAGTAAATGAAGGACCCAGCAAATAGGGGAACAATGTAAAACAGTATAAACCCCTACTGTAAGCTAGCCTTAAAGGTCTGTTCATATTCATATAGAAGGATATGTTAGTGGGTACATGCTCAGGGCGTTTTTTATGTACCTGCTTCCTGTTAAGTTGAAGTGCATTCACGCCGTATGGCCAAACAGATAAACAGACCTTGAAACTGAGAGTTGTTCCCCCTTTGAAGAGCTATAGGTCTATATACTGTACTATCACTCTAAGCGAATGCAGGATGAAGACTTAGGAGCTGATGCAGAATTACATGCAAGTTTGTTTTGTGCACAAATCTTGCCATTTTTAGCACTACTCATGCTCTGTTGTCAAACACATGAATACATTGGATGAAGCACAGTGGAAACTGCATATGTGCACTATGGCATATGCCAATTCCAATTTCTAAAATAAATATTTTTTCACCATTTGATTGCTATGCACGGCCACAAAGACTTCAGGAAGGCCCTGGTGCTGGAGAGTATTACCACTGGATACACGGCTCTGTCCCCTCATTGTGTGCGTACCAATGATGCATGCCACTGTGAACAAGGGGGCATGGTCACGGCATCACAGGGGGAGAGTGATTATGCCTCTGCAGTGCTCCACATCCCCTATGGAAGCCTGTGCTTGGGTTTTTAGTACCTGCCCCCTCTCTGCCGATAAACCCTTAAGTCACTGCACAGAAGTATAGTATAGTATATATATATATATATATATATATATATGCTTAACTGCTTTATCACTGCAACTATCAAGTCACAAGCTGGATGAAGACAGAATATGAAAACAAATTATCATATTTATGCATCCATGATCTGGCATCAATTTTATATATCAGCGTATTTCAGGGCATCAAGGGGTACGAGCAGTACCTGTGTATTGGGCTTGGACTAGCCAGGAGGTCCTCTGCTGATGATATCAGGCTTAGGCCTCCATGAGAGGTTGTAGCCCTGCCCCCAAAATAATGTTGCCACATCCCCTCCATCATGTAAAGAGAGGCCTAGTATTTGCAATTGGGGTAACCATGCACCCACACACGTGACCATCCCCCCCTTCCACAGCATCCTCTCTGTCAAATCTCCTATCTGCACTTTCAGTGTCTGTTCAGCACCATCAAAATGCCACCACTTAGTCTGTGTTTAACATGTTATCAGACTTATGTGTGCAGATTAGAACCCCCTTTATTTCAACAGTATATCCACAAGACCAAAGACACAAAGGGATTGGATGGATGCTACTACATGCAATGCAAATGTTCACACTGCACCATTGCATAAGGGACCGCTGGTAACAACACTGGCAAGGTAAAAAACCATGGGCGTTCTCGGATGGTGACTTGGAGGCAGCCTGAAGTGAGCACAAAAAAATCCGTCGTGGGCGTATCATAAGAGTGTCGTGGGCATATCAGTGTAAGCAACTGTGTTCTCAGACTCAGAGTCGCAGCTACAGAGGCCATGTTTTGAAGGAGTTCAGACAGATACGCCATACCTGCCATAGGCTGTTGCAAGTGTTGATAATGCACATGATGGTACAATGCTGTTAGAGTCTTCCTTGAACCACCGGCAGTGCTGTAACATGCAGCACCACTGAAAGTGGGCTTTCAGCACATTCAGATGCACGCTAGTACACAAGGGGACTGCTGAATCAAGCATTTGCATATTATCGCCGCCTTGGCACCACAAAAAGATGCAACCCAAAGTGTCTCAGAGGTGTGAGAGTGGAGTGGTGTCTAAGTAGGAACACACTGCCCTTGATAAATGGGGGCTATGTCTGTATTTCCAATCACAAGTGATAGCCTTTTCAAGGGGACACTGCAATGCCAATGTGTTTATCTCATCTGTAACTTTTTTTTTTTTTTTTTCAATTAAAGTAAATAACATTTTATCTAATTTTCTATTTCTGCAATACCCAGCAATAGAAAATGTTCTATTTGCAGACATTTATGAATAGGCTGCCCCCAGACTGACTGATTAGAAGATCTACTGAATAGCATTTCAGTTCAGCTGCTAAACACAGTGAGTTCCACTGGCATGGCTATTCCCAACTCTGTGCCCTCTTTGTTGATCGTCCATGCCTCCATGGTGGCATCAGCTGCCGCCAGGGCCTTAACTAGGGTTGTGCAAACAGTACAGTTGCCCAGGGTGCAGGGCATGGCACTGTCACTGCCCCATGGCTCCTGCACAGAGTATTCTAAGCTGGCAAATAACCACAAGAGTACCCATGCAGAATAAAATATCAGTCTGCTCTAGAACCAGAGTAGGAAAGAGGTTCCACTAAGGTATATTGTGAAGGACAGTTATGGTTGCCAGCAGGTGACTGTGTTACTGGTTGGTGTGTCTTTTGTACGTCATTATTGGCCACACCATTGAAAATTGCACCACCCCATGGCAGGTGCAGTGTCTCCATCTGACCATGGCCTCCTATGCTTGCGACTGTGTGTCTGGAAATGCAGCCACTTACAATGACACTACTATAATACACCCACTGAACGGACCATTTTTGCCTGCACTACTAGCCACCACCCAGGCACCGCCCAGGAACGCCAATCACTTTTCCACCATCTTTCTGATACCGTCTGTTCCGATCGTACCAGCACCTTTGTGTGTAATGCATCTACATGAACATCGGTGTTGCGTACAGATTGCTTGTGACTCAGGCCCATAATGTGCTGTTCCAGAATGGCAAATCTTGGTCAAGCCACTAAATGAGTCGCCCGCCTTGTGTCTAGTATAGAGAAGCACCTGAAAAGGAATATCAAGTTTTGCAGATTATTTTCTTGAATATGCTACATTTTGTTTATGAACTCTTCTTTTCCTCTTCGGAAGATGGTAGTCTGTGAGATTGTAGATAAGACATGTCGTCATCTGCATCAGCCGAAAAGCAATACCAGATAAAATGTGGGGGCAATCGGTAATGACGTTTTACTAACGATGCACTTTTCCAAACTGCCATGGTGCATTTGCTGCTGAGCGCATCCATATATCGCTGCCATTTACTAGTAATTAAAAGTTTTAATACTACAAATTTATTTTTTTAAATTGTTTTAATGGCAATTGTTGACCATACTTAGAAATTTTATCGCCACTGATGTAGGCATTTATAGCAGTTTAGGAGATTCTTAAACCTTACAATATAACGGAAGTAGAAGTTTAAATATTGCAAACCCAAATCCACTTTGAAAGGAGAACCATTTCCTTGTGTGTTTGTAGCTGAAAAGCTTTCTGTTTAACATATATAATGCAGCGAAAGAAGGAGGACTTAATTTACTTAGAAGAAGGTCTTCAATTACTGGTCAAAGTGTGCACATACGGTTTGTGGAATGTGCCTTCGGCATATATTCTAATCACTGGAGAGACTTCTGTAATTCCATGTTGATATGGTAATAAAGGCTTCAAGAGTCCTGCATATCATTGTACGTTAAATAGAGGGATACAATTTTCAAGACTCCCTTTCATACAAATTTGGTGACGTGGCATAGACAGCTGTTAGGAATCAATGACTTGCACTCAAAGTGAAAAAAAAAAAAAAAAAAATTGCCCAAATTTTTTATTTTGTTTGCTGGGGATCTACCCTGGTAATGTAATAAAATGTAAACTTCAAGTACAACCATTACTTTAAAATGTGTTTAACTATTGTTACATATTAATTGTTTTATGTGCATATTAGTTGTTTAATGTTCTTTTACTTTTCATTTTACATTTTTCTAATAAAAATAATTTTGTAAATAAAATAATTTTATGTTTTTAACAAGGATGAAATTAGTAACAAAGCAAGAGAGAATTTCTACATCCGGGTTAGGAACCTCAAAGGTTGACTCTTCCCTACACACTTACATTTTAAAGGGTAATGCATGCTGCCTACAGTACAGTATATGTAATAGGCTTGTGTTGTGGATTCTATGTACCGTGGGCTTGATTCAGAGATTTAAGGAAAAGCCGATATTTTTGCAGATCAAGTGATTGTTTGCACATGCACGAAAACAAATGCACACGCGCAGCGTTGCGATTACTTTCGCACACAGGAACCACTCGCAAAGTGAGTGACAGGTAGTCAGCGTTTGGGGGAGGTAACGAAGGGGTGGTTAGAAATACACAAGCGTGTCTGACTGTTTAAATTAGCCATTGCGTTCTCCTACGCAGCATGAGAGCTCTCTGCATGCCAGGAGAGCTGCAGTATTTATGGCTGGTCAGACTTTGACTTATATGCTGCATGACTGCCTGATGTGCGTGTATGGTCCCGATGTGTACACTGTTCCACGTCGTCGGGAGGATATGAGAAGGCAGCAGTGGGCGTCCCTATGCTCGGCTGTGGTTTGGAAGGTATTAGCATATTTTAGCAACTGCGATCATTAAGAGATTGCAGTTGCGAATGCATTAGCTTACATCTCTAAATCAGGCCCTGTATGTTGTGTTGGGATGTGAGTATGGTATGGGTGCAGGAATCGCAGTGGAATGTGTGTATTTGTAGTCAGTTTGATACTGAACAGGCAAAAATCAAACTTTTACACATATGGTATTTCCTCATCCTCCTCTGGATTATTTTTTCATGTTCATGTTTGAGCTACTCCAGTTGTCCTCTAGGAGTCCTCATTCCTCCTTCTCTAGGGCAGATGGATTCATAGGAGTTGCTGGGGAGAATACATGACTTTCCGGTATTTCATGCTACTGCAGTGTCCTCAATGACTAACTCAGAGACTGCTCCGGTTGCTCTAGGTTCTGAAAGGGAAAACACTAAGTAAATGGATTATAACAACTCTTGCAAAATAAGTTGTCTTATTGTACATAATAAAGCAATCAATCAATACTCACTGCCTCATTCCTATTTAGCTCCTTAGGAACTACAGCCAGCTTCACGAAATTTGGGTGTGATCAAAAACTACAGCCACCGGATGGTTGTGATGTCCCTCATGAAGCAATCACTCAATGATGTCTAATAAATAAAATAGATAAGACCAATGAATAAATAAATAATAAATTAAAATGAGCTTTTAAAAGAAAAAAAAAATTTTTTTTTACCTAAGTAAATGATGTGGCTCTTTCAGTTGTAGATATACATAAAATATATGTGCACAGTCCATACGTCCAAATTACAATTTTGCATAACATTGACAGGCAAGTACAAGATGAGGATCACTGAGCCTAAAACATAAGTTGCCTTCTCTAAAAGAGCTACTAATAGCATTCATAAATGTATACATATAAATGTTTTACCTAGGGATGTGCGCCGAACCATTTTTGCTGGATTTGGATTTGGCTCTGATTCGTTGTCCGGATTTGGATTTGCCACACCTGCCGTAACTGTTTCTGGATTCAGATTTTTTTTTAAAATTGACAAAAATACTAAAATCACATAATTTGGGCTTTTTTTTAAACCTAGAGTATTTTTGACCCAAATAACATTAGTTTCCAGTCATTTACAGTCAATTTAGACCACCTCATAGCTCACAATATTGTTTTCACCATTATTGGCCAAAGGCTGCAGTGAGCTGGCTGGTTACTAAGGGGACTATTTACTAAGCCTTGGATGGAGATAAAGTGAACAAAGATAAAGGGCCTGATTCAGAGCCGCTCGTAAGCGGCCGCTCGTTCGCTCCGAGCGATGTTTGCCCAACTGCGCATGCGTACGGATCGTAATACGCATGCGCGAACCAGTCAGTGCGGCCGAAAATCGTTTGTTCGCTAAATAGCGAATGCCTGCTATTTTGAGTGCCAGAATGAGGCGTATGTGGGTGGTAACAGGGGAAGGTGCTTGAAAACGGGGAGTGGAGATCCGAACGCAGGCGTGCTTAAAGGTCAAAACGGGCGTTTTAAGGGTGTGCATAATTAATACAGCAGCGTCATTGACCACGTCACTGGGTTATTTTATAGCCAGAACTGCTCGCAAGATTGTGGTAGCAAAAAACAACCACAAGAATAGCGAGCAGTTCATACGCTGGTCGATGTACTCGATTAATCTAATAAATAGCGGACATGACGTAGGATGCGAGTGGCCAGGGGGCGTATTTTTTCAAAAAACGACCGCAAGTTTTGTTCGCTCATTCAGACCTAGAGGCGTGAACAGACCGCAAAGAGCGAACGGTTCATTTGAATAGCCACCCCTTTTTTCAGAACGAGCGAGCGCAAATAGCGTCCGGCTCAAAGTCTCAACCAATCAACTCCTAACTGCCATGTGACAGGCTGTGTTTGAAAATTGGCAGTTAGAAGATTATTGGTTGGGACTTGATCACTGTTCACTTTATTTCCATCCAAGGCTTAGTAAATATACCCCTAAGCAACAGAGCAGCGGCATAGACATCACAGTTTAAAGCACATCTATGAATCATTGCCACTCACTACTGAGTCACAGTACTTGTGTGTTATGGACACACAGAGGGCTACGGCTCAAGGAGTCACGGTACTATTATACAAAGAGGGCTAAGGCCCAAGGAGTCACGGTGTTTGTATACACAGAGGGCTAAGGCCCAAGGAGTTACAATGCTTTTATACACAGAGGGCTACTGCCCAAGGAGTCACAGTGCTTATATACACATAGGGCTAAGGCCCATGGAGTCAAGGTGCTTTAAATTTATACACAGAGGGCTACTGCCCAAGGAGTCACAGTGCTTGTATACACAGAGGGCTAAGGCCCAAGGAGTCATGGTGCTTTTAATTTATACACAGAGGGCTACTGCCCAAGGAGTCACGGTGCTTGTATACACATAGAACTAAGGCCCAAGGAGTCACGGTGCCTGTATACGCAGTGGGGTACAGCACCAAAAATTAAGTTATTTTTATTTTTGAAACTTTCTTGAGAGTTTTATTTAGGTTTTTATACTTTTTTTTGTACACACAGACACTTGTGAGTCTCGACACTTTAATCAGCAGAGTATAGCGCAGCATACATAAGCGTGCAGTGTGCCCCATATACAGTCTCTTTACCAGCACAGCCACTTGTAAGTCTGGACACAGACACTTAATCAGCAGAGTATAGCGCAGCATACATCAGCGTGCAGTGTGCCCCCTATACAGTCACTTTACCAGCACAGCCACTTGTGAGTCTCTGGACACAGCCACTTAATCAGCAGAGTATAGCGCAGCATACTTCAGCGTGCAGTGTGCCCCATATACAGTCTCTTTACAAGCACGGCCACTTGTGAGTCTCGACACAGACACTTAATCAGCAGAGTACAGCGCAGCATACATCAGCGTGCAGTGTGCCCCCTATACAGTAACTTTGCCATCACAGCCACTTGTGAGTCTCTGGACACAGCGACTTAATCAGCAGAGCAGTGCGCAGTGTGCGGAGCGTGGTAGTGAAATGGCACCGAGTTCCGTTCTCAGCGCCTTATGTAGAGGCGAACTCTCGCGAGAATCCGACGTCAGGAGGATGACGTTTGGCCTCGCAGTGGGATACGAGTCAGGAGGGAACACCCGAGCCGTGGCTCAGGTGGACCGATCCCCGTTGTTCGGAGCGGTTCGGATTCTACATATTTCTGATAAAGTTGTGATCACGGAGAAAGATATTTTTCCTATCATAGCAGACTTTCCTATCATAGCAGACTTTCCTATCATAGCAGACTTCCTGTCAGTTATCCCAATGAAAGACATAATAGTCCCTCTCTTTTAGCAGAAAGTAAAAATAATGGTGAATAATAACTTTCATGCTGCTGAGTATGTAAGAAACAATACTAATATGTTAGGTCATGTTAAATCACCATTTGGAAACGTTTCCATTTTGATATGCGAACTAACAAATAAGTAGATTAATCTAATGGAAATAATGGAGATAACTAATAGTTTAGATTTAGTGAGACTTTCAGAAAAAAACATTCCTAAACCAAGATTTAAAGGTAACACGGGCTATTGCCGTCTATTAGGTTATCCCATACTTACCTTTTCTCCCAGAAGTTTCAAGAGGCTACCCCGGAAGACGGTCCAGATCTCCCGCATCCCACCCACGTCCTAGTGAAGTGGGCAGGATGGGGAGGTAATTGCCAGGAATCGTGGCTCCGTATGTATTGTGTCATTTAGCTTGCCCCCTCTGCACAATTCCACGATTTGGGGCATAGAACATAGGAGCCCGACCCCCCCTCATGGCTAAATGTGTCTCCTCTCCAGGCTTCTCCCAGAGAGGACAAATAAATGTCGGCAAGTATGGGTTATCCACTTTGTTTGCCCATACAGTGGTTCAAAAAGCACAGATCAGCTTGTTTGACACCTGGACTGAATCCACAATACAGAAATCACTCTGCACAGTGTGGTTGGATAATGATCACGCACACATGCCAATGCAGTCACTGGCTAACTTGACACGCTAACCCGTCTGGCTCAAATTTGATCAGATTCAACCTAAACAATATTTTTGGGCCCAAAGACTGAGCAATGTTGGGAAACTGTGGCTTCCGCATCACAGATCACAGCTCAGCACTTGGTAATAGCTCAGCCTAACAGGGAATCTGCAAATCTAATGTAATCCACAGTAACATTGATCATGCACAGGAACTGTGCATTAAGTAGAACTTCATTCGGTTGTGCTTCTCAGTGTATCAAAAATGTGTAAAAAGTCCAACTTTGATGCAATCAGCAGAACTCCAATCACTTCAGTAGGGGCCTGCTTAACCCATCAAATGCACATAGGGACTTTTGATTTGCCTTCTTACGCATTGGATGGCATACATTGAATTGAATGGAATCCGAGAAGTGCCTGCCTCATCCACTTTTCCTTACCAGAATAATTTCATGCAGAGGTATACTGTATTATTAAACAGCTTTCCTATATCCAATGTATTCTTTGTGTTGGAAATCTGGTGGGATCACTAACATCATCACTCTGGAGAATGTGGAATCAGCCTATGCCTGGCACAGCATTCACTCAGGCAAGGTTGTGGTTGTAGCCAGGGGCAGATTGGCTATAAGCTCATTGGGACTTTTCACGGTAGACCACCTCATATCTGTGGACCCCCTCCCTCCTTGAAGACATTGGGCCAGCGCAATATCTATGGCAAAAATGGCATTGACGTATCTTTTTCAGTGATTTCTTTGGAAGTACAGAGCGGCACCATATTTCTCTAGAAATCACCAGGAAAATGGCAGCAAAAAGACAAGTGATTGAATGGGTGCACCACACACACTGCAATGTAGATAAGCCACTGTGTTGTGTACATAGTATGTGCGAAGCCTGTTTGAGTATTAGAACCGAGAAGAACAAAGTAGGTACATATGGCATTAAGCTTTTTTTTTAGGCGAATTATGAAGTATACAGGTTTGGAAACTGACATTCACCAATTGTTGTTTTAGTTACATGTATAAATATCAACAACAGGAATTGAACAGAGGAATAATATGAGATATGGTAAGAACTTACCCTTGTTATCTCTATTCCTACGAAGTCCATAGGGTTCCACAGGATACCTTGGGGTATAGGTGTGACGTCAGTCGCTGGGCACCATAGAGTTAAGCTTTTCAGCCTCCCAGGATGCACTAGGGTCCCCCTCCTATACCCCGCCCCCGAGCCAAGGCACCTCAGTTAGTTATCAAGCCATAGGCCGGAGGAGGAGAAGGAAGAGAGAAAAAAGATCTGGACACATACAAGAATCACATTCTCACCAGAGGGAGACGGAAAACCGGTGACCAGAGCAAAGCCCATCTGCAGCACAGGTGCGACAGGGCGGGAGTCCTGTGGAACCCTATGGACTTCGTAGAAATAGAGATAACAAGGGTAAGTTCTTACCATATCTCATATTTTCTACTTCAGGGTCCATAGGGTAACCACAGGATACCTTGGGGATGTCCCAAAGCAGTATCCTTTAAGGGTGGGGACGCTCCTGTGCAGAAAGGAGAATCCACCACCCGAAGGAAGCATCCTGAGAGGCGAAGGTGTCAAACCTGTAATACCTCACGAAGGTATGGACAGAGGACCACGTAGCAGCCTTGCAGATCTGAACTTCCGAGGCACCACGTCGAGCTGCCCACGAAGGACCCACAGACCTAGTGGAATGAGCCTTCAGAGAAGGAGGAACCGGTAGGCCTTCATGAAGATAAGCTTCAGAAATAGCCATACGGATCCAGGCTGCCAAAGTTTGCTTTGAAGCAGGCCAACCCTTTTTACGGAAGCCATAGAGGACAAACAAAGCGTCCGACTTCCTAAACGAAGAAGTGCGGTCAACATAACTCCTTAAGGCCCGCACAACATCCAAAGAGGCCTCACCCACGGAAAGACCCGGTGAGTTAAAGGCCGGAACAACGATTTCCTCGTTAACATGAAACTGGGAAACAGCTTTGGGAAGAAACTCAGGCCGAGTGCGGGGCACTGCCCTGTTCCCATGAAAAACCAAGAAAGGGGGTCTACAAGAAAGAGCCCCTAACTCAGAAACACGTCTGGCCGAAGCAATAGCCAGAAGGAAAACAGTCTTAGCTGTCAGCCATTTAAGATCCACTGAGCCCAGTGGTTCAAACGGCGGTCCTTGGAGAGCCCTCAGGACCACAGCCAAATCCCAAGGCGCCACAGGTGGAACAAAGGGCAGCTGAATGCGGACAACACCTTGCATAAAGGTGCGCACATCCGGGATTGTAGCAATCCTACGGTGAAACCAGACAGATAGGGCCGAAACCTGTACCTTCAAAGAAGCAAGGCGAAGCCCATGATCTAGTCCCGCTTGCAGGAAGGCGAGAATCCGAGACAGACGAAACTCCCGCGGTGCATAACCTCTCGGTCGACACCACTGGAAGAACGTATGCCACACGCGATGGTATATCCTCGCGAAAGACGGTTTCCGAGCTCGCAACATGGTACGCACCACAGAGCTGGAAAACCCCCGGGACCTCAGCATGGCCGTCTCAACAGCCACGCCGTCAAAGACAGTCGAGTCAGGTCCGGGTGAAGACAAGGACCCTGAGACAGAAGGTCCGGTCATAGCGGCAACCGCAGAGGACTGTCCACAGACAGACCCTGAAGGTCTGAGAACCAGTGCCGTCTGGGCCACGCGGGAGCTATCAACAGGAGCGTCCCTCCTTCCTGTTTGAATTTCCAGATTACCCGTGGAAGAAGGGAGACCGGAGGGAACAGGTATGTGAACCGCAACGTCCACCGGACGGACAGAGCATCCACCAGAGACGCCCCTTCGTCTCTTGTGCGAGACCCGTACAACGGCAACTTGTTGTTGTGCCGGGACGCCATGAGGTCGATCTCTGGAAGACCCCACCTGTCCACCAGCCGTTGAAAAACGTCCGGGTGCAGGGACCATTCCCCCGGATGAACGTCCTGGCGACTTAGAAAGTCCGCCTCCCAATTTAGCACTCCCGGGATGAAGACCGCTGATATGGCCGGAAGATTGCGCTCCACCCAAACCAGGATCCGAGAGACCTCTACGAGAGCCGCCCGACTGCGAGTTCCTCTATGCCTGTTTATGTAGGCCACGGTGGTAGCGTTGTCCGACTGGACCTGCACCGGGTGACCCTGGAGAAACCGATGTGCCTGCTGGAGAGCATTGAAGGTCGCACGGAGTTCCAAGATATTTATTGGAAGCTCCGCTTCTGTCGGCGTCCACCTGCCCTGGAACAAGTGTGGACCCGAAACTGCTGCCCAGCCCGGAAGACTGGCGTCCGTTGTCAAAAGGACCCAATTTGGAACCCAGAACGGACGTCCCTTGTTGAGGTGGGTCGTCTGTAACCACCACGCAAGGGACAGGCGAACTTCCGGGGTGATCACAATCGTCTGGGACTTCAGAGACTGAGGCAGCCCGTTCCACTTGGACAGGATCAGGTGCTGCAGAGGTCTGGAGTGAAACTGGGCGTATTCCACCATGTCGAACACCGACACCATGGAGCCCAGTAACCTCATCGCCGAGTGTAGGGACACCCGGCGGCTGTGCAGACAACTGCGCACCCTTGGGTGTAAAGCAGAGATCTTGTCCTCCGTCACGAAGATCCTTTGCTGTCCCGAGTCCAATAAGGCTCCAAGATGCAGAATCCTCCGAGACGGGATTAGAGTGGACTTCTGCCAGTTGATTAGCCAGCCGTGCCGTTGCAGCAGTGCAATGGTCAGGTCCAAGTGGCGTAACAGGAGCTCTGGAGATCCTACCACCAATAACAGGTCGTCCAAGTACGGCAACATGCGGACTCCCTGCAGCCACAGAGAAGCCGCCATGACCGCCATCACCTTGGTGAAAACACGTGGTGCTGTCGCCAGGCCAAAAGGTAACGCCCAAAACTGGAAGTGGTCGCTGCGGATTGCAAACCTGAGGAACTGTTGATGGCGCAAAAGAATAGGGACATGCAGGTAAGCGTCCTGTATGTCAAATGACACCATGTAGTCCCCAGGTTCCAGCGCCAGAATGATGGACCGTAGGGTCTCCATCCGAAACTTCGGAACCCGCAAAGACTTGTTGAGTGCTTTGAGGTTGAGAATCGGACGATACGACCCATTGGGTTTCTGTACCAAAAATAGATTTGAATAGAAACCCTGGCCCCTCTGGGAGAATGGAACAGGCACTATAACTCCAGCCTGGAGCATAGTGTGCAATACCTTCTGCAGCTCTGTAGCCTTGTTCCGGTCTGATGGTAGACCCGTGGTGAAGAATCGAGCCGGGGGTCTGTGCCGGAAGGAGAGGGCGTATCCGTGGGAAACCACCTCCAGAACCCAAGTGTCTGTCGTAGTGGCCGACCAACACTGGGCGAACTGCAGCAGGCGGCCTCCCACCCTGGGATCCCCCAAAGGGAGGCCCGGACCGTCAGGCCGCAGGCTTGTCATCTGGCTTGAGGGCCGGACGTCTGGTACTCCATGCCTGCTTCCGGGGCTTGGCCGATTTCTTAGGGCCAGCCTGTCGAGGAAACGACTGTGGTTTGGGCCTGCCCTGGGCCCTAGATGACCGAAAGGACGATGAAGGAGCAGCGGCCGACGGGAGACAAGCCGATTTGGCTGCCGCCAGCGTGGCCACAATCTTATCCAGATCCGGACCGAAGAGAACTTCTCCGGTAAACGGCAACGCCTCCAGACCCTTTTTGGAATCTGCGTCCGCCTTCCAGGATCGCAGCCACATGGTGCGACGAGCAGCCACCGCTGCTGAAGAAATTCTAGACACCAGAGTACTAATGTCTAGGGCCGCCTCGTTGATATAAGTGGCCGAATCACGGAGATTACCAATCAACTCCGCCTGTTCGGCCGGACAGTCGGAATCAAAAGAAGCCTCTAATGAATCCGCCCAGCGCTCCATCGCTCTGGCAACCCAGCAAATGGCCATAGCCGGCCGTGCTGCCCCCCCCGCAAGGGAATAAGCGGACTTCAGGCAGATCTCCACCTTGCGGTCCGTAGCATCCTTAAGGGAGGACATAGATGGCATCGGCAATGTGGCACTACGGACAAGACGGGTCACGTGAGAATCCACCTGTGGAGGGGATTCCCACTTTGCAAAATTATTATCCGCAAACGGATAAGCCACCGCCAGGCGTCTCTGCGGCTGGTATCTTTTGCCAGGCTGTTTCCACGCCTCCTCTAAATGGTCCACCAACTGACCCGAAAGAGGAAAGACTGTGGCATCGCCCTTCACATCTTTGAAAAAGGCATACTTAGATTTAGCCGCTGGGGAAATTTCGTCCTCAATCACCAAGGCTGTGCGGACCGCCCGAATAAGTCCAGGAATATATACTTTGGACTTAGCATCAGCGTCCTTAGTATGGAGAGGTTCCTGATCGTAAGGATCCAGAATCTCCCCATCATCAGACGTCCCCTCGTCATCCTCATAAGGAGCCGACAGAGACGCCACCGGCCGTTTATGCGGCCGCATCACAGACTCCCCTTGCAACACATCCGACAAGTGCTGTACAGAACTCGTCAGGGAGTTAACCCACGCTGGCTCCTGAGAAACCGGGAGCGGGGAAATAGGGAGACTGTGGGGTACCACCATTTGTCTTGGGAAACCCTGCATGGGTGACGACACCACTGACTGCTGGGATAAACCCATCGGTGTAAACGCGGGCTGCGGAGCTAACTGGCCCACTAAGGCTGTAAGCGCCTGAGCGAAACAAGCCCAGGGCGGCTCCTGTACCGGTGCTGCAACCGTAAGAGGCCACGCCATGGACAAACACTGCCGGCAAAGGCCCTCCGCGCTACCCTCCCCCTCCGCTAACGGTACTTTACACGTAGTACACTGTAGCCGGAGGGGAAAATCACTTTCGGACATGATGGTACCACGTATGTGACCTCTCTCACCAATTATAACTTAAATAGGCGAGAGACCACCCTGCAGCACCGCACCGCAAGGGCTTAGCAGAAAGAACAGGGACAGTAATAAAGCTGACAGTTTAGAGAAAAGTTACAGGCAGCAGCGCTAGCACAGTCACATTCAATGCAAAGAAAATCAATTCCTGCACTAACAGCGCTGATCACTCAACTACGCAGACACAGGGCCTGGTAGGACACAGCGCTGCATACACAGACCTGACCACAGCGGAGGAGAGGTATGCGGGGGGACCCAGACCACGATGCTTCCGTCCAGCGCTTCCAGCAGCGTTCACCATGCGTTCTGGAGAAGATGGCCGCCGAGGAGCAGAGAGGAGGCTGGCCTGGGGGAGGAGCGCTGACACAGGGCCAGTCAGCACAGTGCAGAGAGGGCTGTGTGCAGCGGGGAAGGCGCCAGCTGTGAGACAGGGAAGGCGCGCTCCCCTGGCATGCATTTAACCCCTGGGACGCTGCAGCGCTACCGCTCTGCTGCAGTCCGCTGTCCCAGGGGGTAGTGGAAAGCGCAGGTTGGTCGCCTGGCTCCACGCTGCAGCCAGTCCCCAGGGAGCCCCCTGCCTGGGGACTTAGGACCATGTGACCAGCGGGGACCCACCGCAGGACCCCGCTGCTTACCTTTGTCCCCCTTGGATCCGGCCATGGTCCGGAACATCTGGGGTCACCGCTAGCTGTGACCCCAGATGCTCACCAGCATCCCCGGATCGGTACCGGCGTTCTGGTACCGGCGGGGGTGTAGGGAAGACAGCATGGACGTCAGGACTGACTGTCCATGCTGTACATCCAGATGTGCAGCCACAGCTGCACTGAAGAAAGCTTCAGGGGCTCTTCTAGCCCCCACTCCGACAGGTGCACCCGACTCCGGCCGGGCACCAAACTAAACTGGGGTGCCTTGGCTCAGGGGCGGGGTATAGGAGGGGGACCCTAGTGCATCCTGGGAGGCTGAAAAGCTTAACTCTATGGTGCCCAGCGACTGACGTCACACCTATACCCCAAGGTATCCTGTGGATACCCTATGGACCCTGAAGTAGAAATAATACTTTCTATTGATTCAGTAAGTAAGGTAACAAAACCTTTCATATGTGTAATGTTCTCTATTTCATTCTAATTTCCCACCAGACCAGCACAGGGTGACCACTGCTTCCTGTCACGGCCATTAAACTGTGTGTCATATCAGTCATACTGTCCCAACATCAGTGGAAATATGGTGGGGCTGGTGGAAACATGGTCAAACATTGAGCGGCGTAGTGTGATCAGATTTCTGTGTCTAAAGGGCACATCAGCAGTTGAAATGATAACGACGGAATCGGTATGATTTACCGCCAGACGCATGTCCGGCAGTTGGAATCCCGACACCAGGAGGCCGGCAGCAGTGGAAATCCCGATCGTCTAAAGGTTAGTGCTAACTAACCTAATTCCCTCCCCTAACCCTAACCCTCCCTTTGGGGTGCCTAATCCTAACCTCCCCCCTAGTACCTAACCCTAATCCCCCCTCTAAGTGCCTAAACATAAACCCCCCTTCCCCGCTGGCTAAACCTAAATCCCCCTGGGGGGTGCCTAATCCTAAATCCCCTCTGGGGGTGCCTAACCCTAATCCTCCCTCCCCCTAGCTTAACCCTAACCTCCCAGGGGGGTGCTAACCCTAAGTTCCCCCCGGCAGCCCTAAACTTAACCCTCCCCCCCACGGCTGTCCATGCCCAGCGCCTGGCATCACTTTGATCGGCATGCCGGGTGCCGGTCTCCCGCCGTCGGTAAAATGATAGGCGTCTAGATTTACACACCTGTCATTTAATCCTTGTCGGGAAGCCGGCTGTCAGGATTTGGTTCACCGGCTTCCGGACTGCATACCATAACGGCCCACTCAAACAAATGCACTCGTGAGTTGTTACAGCACTACCATTGGGAGCTACTGGACCTTCCTACCTACAGCCCTGACCTAGCACAGAGTGACTTTGAAGAAGGTTTACCAATCCTTCGAGCAAGCATTGGAGAGGGCACAAGTTTTGGTGGGCAAGCACCCCATGCTAAAGTGGATATCGGGTCTACTTTCTGATTAATGCCATTTTCCCTGTATCTTTCCTGTATATGGGATGTACAGTCACTGAGGCTTATTCTGTAGATACTGTAAGTGCTTTCCAATGGGTTGTTCTGTTTACTGTTCCGATTGCAAGGTGCGTGCAAGCACGTACACGTCAAGGTGGGGTGGTTCACTATTGGGATGATTTAATTGCTACTGGGGCCAGCCAGCGTTTTTTTGTGCGGGGATTTGCTTTTCATTAGAGGCGCTTTTATAGATTTCTAGGTGTACCGGGTTTTTTTTCGGCGGCAGGACCAGGGGCCCCCTTTTACGCGTTTGTCCTATATGGGGATAGATATAGACACTTTGCTAGGTTTTTGCCAATCACTTTTGGGTAAAGAAAGTGAATTGTAGAAATTATTGGGGAGGTGTCACTAAAAGCTATTTCAATCACTTCTAGCCCTTTTGAATTTTGATTGTAGAGTGTTACCCATAGGCAGGAAGTTTTGCAGTCGTTTGGGACACGTCACAGCCAGGATCTGCTGCCCGCTGGAGAGAGAGGAGTGGGCCCGGACAGAGACCACACAGAGCTGCTGGCCGCCGGAGAGAGAGAGGAAGGGGCCCCGGACAGAGACCACACATGGGCCCCCTCCTCTCTAGCAATGCCCCTGCTGAAAACACTTACCTCTGGTACTGCCAGGGGTTTGCTAGGCATAGGAACCACGGCTTCAGGTACTGCCAGGCGTTTTCTTGGCTTAGGGACCACAACCTCAGGTACTGCCAGGAGTCTCAGCTGAACATTGATTTTTCTGGCACCCTCAGGGATCTTGTGGGCCAGACTCACATGGTGCGCCTTCACCTGCAGAAAGAAGGGTGGACAGCAGAGAGTCACTGACACTGGCACACTCAGAGTACACAGGGAGACAAGATAATATGGATACAATGGTGGAATATTCCCCAAAGAGGTGGAACAAAGAGTATATAATGATAAAGTTTAAACAATCACAGTTTCACACCCTGCACCCATGTGCTTTTAATAATTACCCCTCCTAAGTCTCGTGTCAGGCTGTAGCGCTAGACAAAACACCTGAAAAATCGCCACCATGCTATTTTTCTGGCATTTTACGCATGCGCACTAGGGGAATCATGGGGAAAATGGCGGGCGCAACATTTTGGTGACCTTCGCACATTCTAGTGCCTGGGGTCTACAGGTGCAGCACTCAGCACTGCTGGCCACTGGAGAGAGAGGAGACAGAGGGCCTCATTCAGAGGCGGTCGGAGGATGCAAGCGGTCGCTCAGAAACTGGGCGGCCGCTTGCATCCTGACCGCCCGCCTCTGTTTCGGTTGTTAGGCTGTGGGTTTACCATCGCGACAATCAGGGCTTACGACGAGACCCTAGGGTAGGGTCTCACTTGTCATAAGCCCCGGAGAGCTTCTGGCTCTGTCAGAGCCGAAAGCTCTCCACTGACATCACTAGTGATGTCAGTGGGGCCTCCCCCAAATGGTAGGCGTTACCAAGGGAACGCCTCTGTTTGGGCTGCCACCCCCTCGGGCCGCCTTCCAAACGGGGCGAGCTGTCAATCAACATCGACAGCTCGCCCCCTTTGGAAAGAAACCCGCTACGACCGGCGCTGTCGGTCGTAGCGGGTCTCACGCATGCGCATGAAGGAGCCGGCTCCCTCGTGCGCATGCACACTTGACAAACATCGAGACGGCCGTGCGGTCGTAGACCGTACGGCCGCCTCTGAATGAAGGCCAGAGACCACACACAGGTCCCCTCCTCTCTAAAAAAAGCCCATGCTGAAAGCACTTACCACAGGTACTGCCAGGTGTTTTCTAGGCATAGGAACCACGGCCTCAGGTACTGACAGTTGTTTTCTTGGATTAGGGACCACAACCTCAGGTACTGCCAGGAGTCTCAGCTGAACATTGATTTTTCTGATACCCTCAGGGATCTTGTGGGCCAGACTCACATGGTGCGCCTTCACCTGCAGAAGGAAGGGTGGTCAGCAGAGAGTCACTGACACTGGCACCCTTGGAATACTCAGGGAGACAAGAGAATATCGAGTAGTTACAAGAGTGACCAGGATACAATGGTGGAGTATTCAGTGGTCGAAGTGGGAAATTTGGGGAACCAGTGAATGTGCGCGCCGTGGGCGCATGCAAAAATGGGTGAGGCCAATGCATCACGGGGGCGTGGCCTCTTAAAACAAGGGCGTCATGCGTCCATCTCTCATTCTTTCCTTTTTTCTCACAAGCTTTGCACCTCTCACTCCCTCCTTCCATTTCTCACCCTCTGCACTTCACTCCCTTCTTCCATCTGTTTGTAACATCCTGCATCTCTCACTGCTTTCTGTTCTCATCCCCTGTACCTCTTAAGGTGCCCACACACATAGCGACATTTTACACGATCTGGCCGATTCCACCGAATCGTGACGACAGATCGTGTAAAATATGGCCAAATCGTGAGAAAATCGTGAGTCCCCACTCACGATCACGATGCGATGCGCGTCCCCGCTGGTCGCACATCGCATCGTCAGATCTGCCGTGCAGTAGGGCAGATCTGACAATCTGGGACAAAATGCACTGGGGAAAAAAAAAAAAAATTAAGATGCACGATAGATCTTACTGCTTTTTACTCCAAATCGTGTGTAGGAGCTGCCGGGGAGCTGCCGGGGGAGAGTTCAGGGGAAATGTGTGGGCACCTTTACTCTCTCCTTTCCTCTCCCACTCCCTATAGACTGTACTGAATGCTAAAGACAGGTCATATATTGGCACCGATAAGAAAAAAAAAAACATGAAATAAATATGCACACACAGGCTTTACATGAAAAATAAACATACACATTTGTACCAATAGGGAAATAAAGAAACACATAGGCCCACACTGCAGAAAATAAATAAATCACAAACTTTGCATGAAAAAAAAAAAAGAAGATTGGCCTCATAGGAAAAAAAAACACAAAAAAACAAATAGGGCTCGATAAAATTGAGCATGATGCTGAATAGCCCAGGGAGGGAGCTCCTGGAGAATTTCAAAGCCCACACGCTGTTTGGTCTGAGCACTTTAGTGGGAGAATGCATACAGGGGAATTCAATTATTCTGGGTGGTGCCTAATGTAATAGGCGCCCAATGGATTAATTCAAATGCTGCTTACTCGGGCAAGCAGTATTGTGGAGGACACATTGCTTCTCGCAGCCTCCTGAAGGGGCGAGAAAAAAAATGTTTGAAAAGTCAAAGTTTGGATGCCAAAACGGCAGTTTGGGTGCTGATACCATGAGTTTAGACAGGCTTAGCTGCTATGCTTGGCTAAACCCAGGTGCTTCTGGATGCTTCAAAAATAATGGACGCCCGAATAAATCTAAAAAACATCTCCCAGTGGAATTGAATTACCTTCATAGGTTTTGCAAGAGGAATTCTAAAAAAAAAACACACAGGCCGTGCATGAAAAAAAAAACACAGTCCATATTGGTGGCAATTCAATTGAACATGATGGTGAATAGCACCAGGAAACAGTTCCCGGAGCTATTCAACCATTTCCCCCATGCCCTACACTCAGTAGGGAAATGCCAGTTAGTGCGCCTTAAGCCAGGTGTGTCAGCTCGCTAACCAGCATTTTCAAAATAAAGTGCCTGTTGCGATGCTGTCAGCGCCTCACTAAAATGAAAAACAGCATCGTCGATGGCACTTTAGTTTGATTTCTGCTCGCATCCTCAGGAGAGTGTAAGCATAAATCCTTTAGTTAGGTTTAATAGTGCGGTCAATTGAATAGCTCTAGGACCAAATTCCTGCCGCTATTCAACATCACAATTAATTGAAATTCCCCCAATAGCACCAATAGGAAAATAAAGAAAGACATAGGCTACAGGAAAAAAAAAAAAAAGACACATACACAATGGCACCAATAAGAAAATGTTTTGGGGCACACAGGGGTAATGAGGCACAGGATACGGTTAATATCCTGACAAAGGGGATACCGGCGCTGGAATCCTGACACCTGTCAGTATCACAGTGCCGGCATACCGAAGGTAAGTAGCGGGGAGAATTAGGCACTAGGGGGGAGTGTTAAGTTTAGGTTGCAGGGAGGGGTAGGTTAGGTTTAGGCCCCTGGGAGGGAGAGTTAGGATACCTACTGTCAGGTGTCGGTATCCTAACCCATCTGGATTTTGACCGCCGGGATCCAAAGCGCTGGCATCCCAACCCTAAAGCCGCATATCCACATGCCAATAACAACGGACGACTGAACAAATGTTCAGTCGTCCATTAATTGTGCATAAATCGGGCAGTATAATGTCGGAAACGACCAGTGATGCACGCTCCCGCTGGTCGTTTCCGACATCAATCATCGCCTGAACATGCCGGTCAATCTGATAAATGACAGATTGACTATGTTTAGGGATGACGGAGGGTGCCTACACTGAACGACATATCATTCAGTGTAGGCACTACAGGGGAGCAAGAACGACTGTACGATGTCGTAATCGTACTGTCTTTCCATAGTCGCGTAGTGGATAAACGGCTTAAGACAAATGGGGTAGCGAGGCACACACTATAACTAAATCTCGTATTACTCACCGTTGGTTGCTGTCACATAGCTGAGGAGGAGGCTAGCTGAAGGATCCTTCCAGAGGAGTGAAGCAGAAAGAAGTGCAGTGACAGCTTTATTAGGGAGGGGGGCCTTCCCCCTGCAGTTGAACCAGGCTTCAGGGCTCCTTCAGTCAGCTGACAATCCCCCTCACCGTGGAGGCCAGTATGAGGGACTGTGACTCCTGTGACTGTCAGGCTGTCACAGAAACCAGCGGGGGATGGGAACATACAGGTAGCCAATGCTGGACTCTGGACTCTGCAGCAGCATCCAATATACGCTGCATGTGCAGAGACCTTCCGGCGGGGGCAGGCACCTGGCAACATGGGCGGGAGGCAGTGGTAAACAACACCCGGCACACGCAGGCAAGTACAGGCCTCAATGTTGGACTGTAGGACGGCTCCGGGTATCTGCCGGCGGCGGTGGCGGCCCCGCGGCAGGCAGTTGCAGGAAGCCCTCACTGCGGCTGGCTTAGGGGGCGTCAGACTATTCTAGCAAGGACTCCTCCAGCTGGGGACGGACGGCACACGGCAGAGGATGGGCGGGCAGATGGGCGGGAGCTGCAATGACTGACAGCCCAGCTATGTCAGTGAGCCAGCCGCATAGATACACACTGCGGCTAGCTTAGGGGGCTGTCCTAGCGGGCGGAAACCCAAGCAGCCCTCTTTCAATTAGAAAAAAAATAAATTATTTGCTTGAAGTGCCGGTATGCCATACCGCCGCATACCGGCACACTTCGAGCACTGGGAGTATTCCCCAAAGAGGCAGAGCAAAGAGTATATAATGATAAAGCTTAAACAATCAGTTTAATTTTTATTTACAGTAGGTAAAACCATAATATATATATATATATATATATATATATATATATATATATACACACAGTCAGGTGCATAAATATTGGGACATTGACAGAATGTTCATATTTTGGCCTCTATTTACCACCACAATGGCTTTGAAATGAAACAAACAAGATGTGCTTTAACTGCAGACTTTCAGATTTAATTTGAGGGTAATTACATCCAAATCAGGTGAACGGTGTAGGAATTACAACGGTTTCTATATGTGCCTCCCACTTTTTAAGGGGCCAAAAGTAATGGGACAAACTAAACAATCCTAAATCTAACTTTCACTTTTTAATACTTTGTTGCAAACCCTTTGCAGGCAATTACAGCCTGAAGTCTGGAACACATAGATATCACCAGACGCTGGGTTTCATCCCTGGTGATGCTCTGCCAGCCTCTACTGCAAATGTCTTCAGTTCCTGCTTGTTCTTGGGGCATTTTCCCTTCAGTTTTGTCTTCATCAAGTGAAATGCATGCTCAATCGGATTCCGGTCAGGGGATTGACTTGGCCATTGCATAACATTCCACTTTTTAGCCTTAAAAACTCTTTGGTTGCTTTTGCAGTATGCTTCGGGTCATTGTCCATCTGCACTGTGAAGCGCCGTCCAATGAGTTCTGAAGCATTTGACTGAATATGAGCATATAATATTGCCCGAAACACTTCAGAATTCATTCTGCTGCTTTTGTCAGCAGTCACATCATCAATAAATACAAGGGAACCAGTTCCATTGGCAGCCATACATGCCCACGCCATGACACTACCACCACCATGCTTCACTGATGAGGTGGTATGTTTTGGATCATGAGCAGTTCCTTTCCTTCTCCATACTCTTCTATTCCCATCACTCTGGTACAAGTTGATCTTTGTCTCATCTGTCCATAAGATGTTGTTCCAGAACTGTAATGGCTTTTTTAGATGTTGTTTGGCAAACTCTAATCTGGTCTTCCTGTTTTTGAGGCTCACCAATGGTTTACATCTTGTGGTGAACCCTCTATATTCACTCTTGTGAAGTCTTCTCTTGATTGTTGACTTTGACACATATACACCTACCTCCTGGGGAGTGTTCTTGATTTGGCCAACTGTTGTGAACCGGTTTTTCTTCACCAGGGAAATAATTCTTCTGTCATCCACCACAGTTGTTTTCCGTGGTCTTCCGGGTCTTTTGGTGTTGCTGAGCTCTCCGGTGCGTTCTTTCCTTTTAAGAATGTTCCAAACAGTTGATTTGGCTACACCTAATGTTTTTGCTATCTCTCTGATGGGTTTGTTTTGATTTTTCAGCCTAATGATGGCTTGCTTCACTGATAGTGACAGCTCTTTGGATCTCATATTGATAGTCGACAGCGACTGATTCCAAATGCAAATGTCACACCTAGAATCAACTCCAGACCTTTTACCTGCTTTATTGATAATGAAATAATGAGGGAATAGCCCACACCTGTCCATGAAACAGCTTTTCAGTTGATAGTCCCATTACTTTTGGCCCCTTAAAAAGTGGGAGGCACATATAGAAACCATTGTAATTCCTACACCGTTCACCTGATTTGGATGTAATTACCCTCAAATTAAATCTGAAAGTCTGCAGTTAAAGCACATCTTGTTTGTTTCATTTCAAAGCCATTGTGGTGGTGAATAGAGGCAAAAATATGAAAATACTGTCAATGTCCCAATATTTATGCACCTGACTGTATATACATACATATAAATGAATAAAAAACTCCCCAAACCCTAGTTCACATATATTTTTCTTGGAAATGTTATGAAAATTTATATGCTGAGAATTTTTAGAATCTGATTGGATGGTACTTTATCTCTCTTCTAATTATGTCTCCAAGGTTTGATACATCTCCCCCTATGTCTGACAGGAAGAGGGTAAGAATATGGGGAGGAGGCGGGAAGGGTAACTACTCTCATATCCTCAAGGGCAGTATAAATTAAAAATAAATAAATGGTGATATTTTATTACAAGAATAGCTTTATTCTAAAATACTACAATAAATGACTAGATACAGTCAGGTGCATAAATATTGGGACATTGACAGTATTTTCATATTTTGGCCTCTATTCACCACCACAATGGCTTTGAAATGAAACAAACATGATGTGCTTTAACTGCAGACTTTCAGATTTAATTTGAGGGTAATTACATCCAAATCAGGTGAACGGTGTAGGAATTACAATGGTTTCTATATGTGCCTCCCACTTTTTAAGGGGCCAAAAGTAATGGGACTATCAACTGAAAAGCTATTTCATGGACAGGTGTGGGCTATTCCCTCATTATTTCATTATCAATAAAGCAGGTAAAAGGTCTGGAGTTGATTCTAGGTGTGACATTTGCATTTGGAATCAGTCGCTGTCGACTATCAATATGAGATCCAAAGAGCTGTCACTATCAGTGAAGCAAGCCATCATTAGGCTGAAAAATCAAAACAAACCCATCAGAGAAATAGCAAAAACATTAGCTGTAGCCAAATCAACTGTTTGGAACATTCTTAAAAGGAAAGAATGCATCGGAGAGCTCAGCAACACCAAAAGACCACGGAAAACAACTGTGGTGGATGACAGAAGAATTATTTCCCTGGTGAAAAAAACCCCCTTCACAACAGTTGGCCAAATCAAGAACACTCCCCAGGAGGTAGGTGTATATGTGTCAAAGTCAACAATCAAGAGAAGACGTCACAAGAGTGAATATAGAGGGTTCACCACAAGATGTAAACCATTGGTGAGACTCAAAAACAGGAAGACTAGATTAGAGTTTGCCAAACAACATCTAAAAAAGCCATTACAGTTCTGGAACAACATCCTATGGACAGATGAGACAAAGATCAACTTGTACCAGAGTGATGGGAACAGAAGAGTATGGAGAAGGAAAGGAACTGCTCATGATCCAAAACATACCACCTCATCAGTGAAGCATGGTCGTGGTAGTGTCATGGCGTGGGCATGTATGGCTGCCAATGGAACTGGTTCCCTTGTATTTATTGATGATGTGACTGCTGACAAAAGCAGCAGAATGAATTCTGAAGTGTTTCGGGCAATATTATATGCTCATATTCAGTCAAATGCTTCAGAACTCATTGGACAGCGCTTCACACTGCAGATGGACAATGACCCGAAGCATACTGCAAAAGCAACCAAAGAGTTTTTTAAGGATAAAAAGTGGAATGTTATGCAATGGCCAAGTCAATCCCCTGACCTGAATCCGATTGAGCATGCATTTCACTTGATGAAGACAAAACTGAAGGGAAAATGCCCCAAGAACAAGCAGGAACTGAAGACATTTGCAGTAGAGGCTGGCAGAGCATCACCAGGGATGAAACCCAGCGTCTGGTGATATCTATGCGTTCCAGACTTCAGGCTGTAATTGCCTGCAAAGGATTTGCAACAAAGTATTAAAAAGTGAAAGTTAGATTTAGGATTGTTTAGTGTGTCCCATTACTTTTGGCCCCTTAAAAAGTGGGAGGCACATATAGAAACCGTTGTAATTCCTACACCGTTCACCCGATTTGGATGTAATTACCCTCAAATTAAATCTGAAAGTCTGCAGTTAAATCACATCTTGTTTGTTTCACTTCAAAGCCATTGTGGTGGTGAATAGAGGCCAAAATATGAAAATTCTGTCAATGTCCCAATATTTATGCACCTGACTGTATGTTATATATATAATTGTAATATATCTGTTTTATCTGGAGGTTTTCATGCATTTGTTCACATTTCTCAGTTATATATATGTAGCTTATCTTATGGACCTGTCCACTACCAATTATCTTTATTTCATTTACAATTATAATGGACAATGGGCCTGATTCAGAGCCGCTCGTAAGCAGCAGTATGCTCATTCCGAGCGATGTTTGCACTTCTGCGCATGCGTACGGTTTATAATACGCATGCGCGAACCAGTCAGTGCGGCCGTAAATCGTTTGTTCGCTATATAGCGAATGCCTGCTACTTTGAGTGACTGGATGAGGCGTATGTGGGTGGTAACAGGGGAAGGTGCTTGAAAACGGGGAGTGGAATTAAGAACGCAGGCGTGCTTAAAGGTCAAAACAGGCGTTTTATGGGTGTGCATAATTACAACAGCAGCGTCATTGACCACGTCACCTGGTTGTTTTATAGTCAGAACTGCTCGCAATATAGTGGTAGGAAAAACCAACCACAGCAATAGCGAGCAGTTCATACGCTGTTCGATGTACTCGATTAATCTAATAAATAGCGGACATGACATATGATGCGAGCGGCCAGGGGGCGTATTTTTCAAATAAATGTCCGCAAGTTTTGTTCGCTCGTTCAGATATGGAGGCGTCAACAGACCGCAAAGAGCGAACGGATCATTTGAATAGCCACCCCCTTTTACTGAACGAGCGAGCGCTAATTGCGTCCGGCTCTGAATCAGGCCCTATGTTTCTGCAAGGCCATTTGTATTACAAGAAACCTATTTTTCCTTTCTCTGTATTGTGTAGAAATTGTGACACTTGAGGAGTAATATAAGATGTAAATGTCAGTGTAATAAGCATTACATAGCATGACAAAGATATCTATAAATACTAGGACATAAGGAAAGTGTAAGTAGCAACAATAACACTGAAAGCACTTACCTCAGGTACTGCCAGGTATTCTCTTGGTTTATGGACCACGGACTCAGGTACTGCCAGGTGCTTTCTTGGCTTATGGACCATGGCCTCAGGTACTGCCAGGTTTTTCTTCGGCATAGGGACCATGGCCTCAGGTACTGCCAGGTGTTTTCTTGGCATCAGGACCATGGCCTCAGGTACTGACAGGTGTTTTCTTGGCATAGGGACCATGGCATCAGGTACTTCCAGGTGTTTTCTTGGCATAGGGACCATGGGCTCAGGTACTGCCAGGTGTTCTCTTGGCATAGGGACCACATCCTCCGGGACAGCCAGGTATTCTCTTGGCATAGGGTCCATGACCTCTGATACTGCCAGGTGTTCTCTTGGCATAGGGACCACAGCCTCCGGTACAGCCAGGTGTTCTACTGGCATAGGGACCACGACCTTGGGTACTGCCAGGTGTTCTCTTGGCATAGGGACCACGGGGGGAAATTTATGCAGCGAAGCCCTAAAAATAGAAAACAGACACATTTGCACCTAAAGAACTCTATGAGAATGTAACAATAGCTAAGGTTAATACAATATAATAATGTACCCATCGCTAGATATTATGGTTTGTAATATGGTTAACATTTGAATAATGATAGCTAAAAAAAATACTTCACAATAATCTATTTTTATCCATAAATCACATTGTTACATATTGTTCATGTAATATATGCACAAAGTATGTACGCAGAGCGTCTCTTAGGACTTGAACTGGAGGCTTTGTCCTTATGGTCCTTATTGGCTGGAAAAATTACAGAAATAGTACAGTTACTACTATGTCTGGTATATGTTTTGCTTCAGTTAGTCAATGGATTATAGTTTGGAAAATTAAACCCCTATTTGTTCCTATCCTATTGAAACTGAGTCAGTCACTTCCTTTGCCTAACCTGCAACTGTAAAGAACAGCATATGTACATATCTTCCAACCATCCCAGCACTGTAAGTTATGGCACAACTACAATTTGTATTGCTGAGATAAGAGGAGATGCAGATTGTTAGTGCACAACTATGATAACCAGACCCCTCGATCTTTTCATAAAAAATAAACAAGAATACCTGGAGGACGAGGGTCTTTCAGCTGCACTTTGTCTTCTCTTGCAGCCTCAAGGATTTTGTGGGGGGCACAAACACGGTTCCTCTCCACCTGCAGGAGGAAGGGTAAACAGCAGAGAGTTAGTTACTGGGCACTGGCACACTCAGAGAAAGCAGGGAGACAGGAGATTATGGGTGGGTAACCTACGTGTCCTCACACAGACATGTAATACCACAGATGTAGCTTTTATAACTAATTGAGCCTGTAGTATATCTTTTTAACATGTTTAATTGTCAGCTGAATTTCTAATAGAAGGTAAAACATCACATTCCAACCAATCTTCTAATAAAACTGATATTGAATATTCCTAATGTTTGTTTTATTTAATAATAAATCCCTTGTTCCACCACAGTTTTATATAGTAACATAGATAAATATGCTGGTATGTCTTGGGGGCTGCTCACCAGTGTTTTCATGTGCTTGGCCTTGCTCCTGTAGGTGAGTGTGCTGCGAGAGTCTTCATAGGCAGCATCCGCAGGGCTGATGTGTGTGATCATCACCATTCTGCTCCTGCCACTCAGTGCGCCCTGTAATAGATAAAGCTCTGGTTATAGGGGAGATCACTGAGGAATCCTCACACACTGTAATGAGCAGTTTAAAGATCTACTATTATTTTATACTGTTTGTAAGAAACAAATGATTGCACTAATTGTATAATATCATGATTGATTGTAGCCATTGTGTGAGATAAAACAACACAACAATGTGTTAGTAGCAATATTCCTGATGACTGAGGTTCTGGCATGGATGCTATAGACCAGTGATTCCCAACCTCGTCCTCAAGGCACACCAACAGTCCTGGTTTTAGTGATATCCATGCTTTAGCACAGATGGTTAAATCAAAATAACTGAAGTACTAATTAAGTCACCTGTGCTCAAGTATGGCTATCCTTAAAACCTGAACTGTTAGTGTGCCTTGAGGACCGTGGTTGGGAACCCCTGCTATAGACACTTTCCTTTTACCCAGGGCCTTAGCATTTTCAAAGGGGACCACACACCCCTTTAGTACCAGGGCATAAAGTCTCTTAATGGCCCTGTTTGAAAACTCCGATTCATAATCCTAAATGCTTGTATCCCAAAAAAATATGTAAGTGACTAATGCTACTTAGTCATCAGTCATGGGTGTATCTATGGGATGGGTATAGATACACCCATGACTGAACTAAGGTTCAAATCCCGATGCCGGAACTATGCACAGTCAAGATCCGACAAGGGTGGTAAGTAAGCTATCCCTAACCCTCTCCCCCACTAACCCTCCCTTTGTGGTGCCTAACCCTAACCTCCCCCTAGTGCCTAACCCTAAACTCCCCCCAGTGGAGCCTAACCCTAACCTCCCCCCAGTGCCTAACCCTAACCTCCCCCCAGTGGTGCCTAACCCTAACCTCCCCCCAGTGGAGCCTAACCCTAACCTCCCCCCAGTGCCTAACCCTAACCTCCCACCTGGTGCCTAACTCTAACCTCCCGTTCCCGCACTCTAACCCTAACCCTCCTGGGGGGGTGCCTAACCCTAATATCCCCCTGTGGGTGCCTAAACCTAACACCTTCATCTCCGGGGACAGAGCGGAACAGTGTGTTACTTACCTCTGTCCGTACATTCGGCATTTTGCCGCCGGCTGGGATTCCGGCGTCGGTATATCAGCGGCCGGTACCCCGTCTGCCGACATTTTAACTAGATCCCTTCTCTGTAATGGGTGCAGGGTATGTGGTGCACATGTCCAGTGGTCTCACACCGCACACCCTGCACCAATAACCTATATGTAACAAACTGTCAATGCTGCTGTAATCACCAATGTAGTCACTGGGAATATGGACATGGGTGAAGTGAGAAGAGGTAGGCTTGCATGGAGACTGCACAAGGGGCCCTTCTCTCTTATCACTGTCCCTGACATCATATGTGTGTAGGAAATCTCATAGTAATAACATACCTTTAGCAGCCAGGTCAATTTGCTGTCCCGGTAATTGATATGGCTGCCTGGTCTTTTGCGTATAATGCAATTCCTTAGGGCCAGAAGGGAGCGGTTTATATAGCCACTTTCTTTGAAAGTTTTCCCACTGTTTCTAGTCTGACATAGAAACAGTAAAGATTACGTGAACACATCTGGCTTCAGTCACGGTGTGGATGTAGTACAAACACATAGGAGCAGATTCAATTACCCGCAGGGTTTTCCCCGTGGCTAATTGCCGCACCGAACCAATTAAATTGCCGGGGATTCCTCGCGTGGGAGTCCCCAAAACCCTGCGCACGTGTCCCTGCAGTCGGACTTTACCTCGCAGCTCATGGAGGTACGAGGTAAAATCCACATTAAAACAACCAAATTGGCCCCGCGTGCGAGGAAAAAACACATTCCACAGTTTACGTGGAATAAATGTGTTTATGCACGTGAGTCCCGATTTTACGGTGTGGGAAAAAGCCTATTTAATTGAATAGCTTTTCCCCGTGTCGCATGGATTTTGGGTGGCAATTAGTCACAGGGAGAACCGCGGCTAATTGAATCTGCCCCATAAACTATAATTAAACTATTTACATAATTTACTTCAATTGTGTCTTAAGACAGTGAATCCCATTCACTTTTTTTTTTTGTTATGTGATATTGGCCGAAATGTTGTTCTTACTGCATGTAATTTAACCCAAGCTGCTACAAAAAATATAATTACATTATCATCATTGATTTGATATTGGTTTATGTTATTAATAACTTTAATCAAAATGTTATATAATTTGTTATGAGTAAGTGGGTGGGGGGGCACTGAAATAAATGTATGTAACCAAGGGGGCGGTGGCCTGTAACAGCTTGGGAATCACTGCTCTAAAGGAAGAAAGACCATGCTTAGGGAGGACTACAAACACAAGAAAATAGAGTTATAAACATAAATGGCACTGGTATAACCCACCAAAAAAGAGCTAATTTCACTACAAAAAGATGCAAAAACAAACTACAATGTTCACAAGAGCTTTAATTAAAGAAGAGAGCTTATAGTACTTTCCATGCCACCTCAGATTACAGAACAAGAACTACCCTAGGACCACTTAGTTCCCTGATAATCATACACATAATGAATACCATTTACATTGCACAATGCAAGAGCAGCTTTGGCCTTGCCGTGCACCTCACTTTGTGTGAGCAGGGCCGTAGCTAGCTCTGGGCCACTAGTACTGCTCCACGGCCTTTGATTCTGGCTGGCAGGGTGCCTGGAACCCTGCAGCCGGAAAAGCTGCTGCAGAACCCACATGGGCACCCTGCACTGAATATGCAGCCTGTTGAGCTAGAGCTGTCAATCATGGCCCGTCTGCGCGAAACATCATGACATGGTGTGTTCAGGGGACAGGGGCTGGGAAAAGGTGCAATTATTCCCTGCTATGTCTTTGTGTGAGAGTGCACCAAGTTTTCCATCAAGGTTTAACTTTACCAAGCAAGGTGGCTACATCTTTGGAGAAGCAGAAGAATATAAAGGCAAAGGGGAGGAGTTAGGAGGAGTGAAGGTGTCCCTAGCTGCCTAGCCTAATATGTATGGTGTTGGCACATCACAGCTCCTTATCGTACAGAGCAGAGCTGGAACAAAATCTTGCACAGTGCACATCTGGAGATTGTTCTCTAGTTTGCAGAGGCGTTCCCATAGAGCAGATAGCAGGCACACACCCAGACGTACTCTGGGTGGACTATCTGTGCTCACTGGTCCAAAACCAAAGCATTTAGCATAGTGCAGTTTTAGTAACCTTCTATATTTCTGAAAATACATTGCATGTTCCTCTTTGTGATTCCGTGGGTTCTCTCTGGGTGCTATGATTTCCTTCAAAATCATATTGGCAGGTGAATTGGCACCTGGCCAAGAAATGGACCCCTGTATAGGAGTGTGTGTGTATGTGTGCTAGTGAATTTTGAGTAGATAGTGACAACTAGTGGTAAAGCATGAACACTGCAACAGGACAGAAAACTAACGACATTCACCTATTTGCAGGGCCGTATTTATAATAGATGCAAGGTGTGTGGTGCACAAGGGCCCCTGAGTTCAGGGAGGTCCACATCACACACCCTCCACCAATATTTAGTCTTTGGAGTACTGCAAAAATCACAGGGAAAATGGCGGTGGCCATTTTCCCAGTGACTCGTGAATGTGCAGAAAAGATGTCCCTGGGAATAAGGCACGGGCGCCATTTTCCTGGAGACCCGCGCATGCACAGTAGAGAGGAGGGGGCCCAAATGGAGGCTGTACACGGGCCCCCCCTCTCTTAAAAAACCCCTGCCTCTTTGGCATTGCAAGGGGAAATACAAAGAAATGGTAATGATATGTAAATCAAAAGTGATACCTGGCATGCTCGCTCTGATCCTGCCAGGTCTACCATGTAAAGCTTGCCGGTGCACACTCCATCACTGCTCGTCTGCTTTACCGTGACTTGTAACACAGCATGGGAGCGGGATGAGATCTTATTGGCAGCTGTGGCTGCCTTAGAGCGGCGCTTGTTCCCTTTCATCAGTAAAGCTATGGCCTGAAAAAGAGAGTAATATAGATGCACCAACACTCTTGCGGTTACACAAAACAACTCATAAAGTTACACCCATGTGTTATAGCTACAATGGGGTCACTACACCAGCGATCACATAATCATGGGCCCTCTTATTAATTCACACATTAATAGGTTCTTTAAGACAGCAAACTTGTTTGTATTAATCTGTACTTATATAACATTGTTATTTGTACCCCCCTTGTTCAGTGCTGCGGAACCCTTAGGGTACCTTATAAATAAAAGGTGATAATAATTAGGGGTGAGCGGGTTCGGATTTCTGAAATCCGAACCCCCCCCGAGCCCCCCCGATCCGAGTCCGATCCGAGTCAGGCTCGACTTTTCCCGCCTGACTCGGATCTGAAATCGAGGCAAAACGTCATCATCCCGCCTTCCGAGTCTTGCGGGTTTTGGATCCTATATAAGGTACCCGCGTCGGCGCCATTTTCTCACTCGGCTGTGGACAGTGAAGAGGGAGGGTGGGAGTTAGGGCTGGCTGGGCTGTGTAGTGTAGTGTAGTGTAGTGCTGCTGTTGTTCACTACTTCAAAGTCCATAGGGGCTGGCTGTGTTGTGCTGTGCTGCTGTTGTTAATAGGGGCTGTGTCCACTACTTCAAAGTCCATAGGGGCTGGCTGGACTGTGTTGTGCAGTCAGTTCTCCATAGGGGCTGTGTCCACTCCAAAGTTCTGTGCAGTGTCCCAGTCCTAAAGGGGTGCTGTAGTGTTGTCCAGGGGGTGCTCTGTCCATCAGGGGTGCTCCCCCCAAGTGCTAAAAAAATAATATATTTTCTGTGTTTGTGAATTGTGTGCGCAGTAGCCGCACGTGCATCAACAAAGTAGTGCCAAGCGTGCGCCTGTGTCATAAGTAAAGGGCCGGCTGGCTTGACCGTTAAAGGGTGCTGTAACCCCCAAAGTACACTCCAGTCCAAACCAAAAAAAAAAATATTTTCTGTGTTTATGAATTGTGTGCGCAGTAGCCGCACGTGCATCAACAAAGTAGTGCCAAGCGTGCGCCTGTGTCATAAGTAAAGGGCCGGCTGGCTTGACCGTTAAAGGGTGCTGTAACCCCCAAAGTACACTCCAGTCCAAACCAAAAAAATATATATTTTCTGTGTTTGTGAATTGTGTGCGCAGTAGCCGCACGTGCATCAACAAAGTAGTGCCAAGCGTGCGCCTGTGTCATAAGTAAAGGGCCGGCTGGCTTGACCGTTAAAGGGTGCTGTAACCCCCAAAGTACACTCCAGTCCAAACCAAAAAAAAAATTATTTTCTGTGTTTGTGAATTGTGTGCGCAGTAGCCGCACGTGCATCAACAAAGTAGTGCCAAGCGTGCGCCTGTGTCATAAGTAAAGGGCCGGCTGGCTTGACCGTTAAAGGGTGCTGTAACCCCAAAGTACACTCCAGTCCAAACCAAAAAAAAAAATATTTTCTGTGTTTGTGAATTGTGTGCGCAGTAGCCGCACGTGCATCAACAAAGTAGTGCCAAGCGTGCGCCTGTGTCATAAGTAAAGGGCCGGCTGGCTTGACCATTAAAGGGTGCTGTAACCCCCAAAGTACACTCCAGTCCAAACCAAAAAAATATATATTTTCTGTGTTTGTGAATTGTGTGCGCAGTAGCCGCACGTGCATCAACAAAGTAGTGCCAAGCGTGCGCCTGTGTCATAAGTAAAGGGCCGGCTGGCTTGACCGTTAAAGGGTGCTGTAACCCCCAAAGTACACTCCAGTCCAAACCAAAAAAAAAAATATTTTCTGTGTTTGTGAATTGTGTGCGCAGTAGCCGCACGTGCATCAACAAAGTAGTGCCAAGCGTGCGCCTGTGTCATAAGTAAAGGGCCGGCTGGCTTGACCGTTAAAGGGTGCTGTAACCCCCAAAGTACACTCCAGTCCAAACCAAAAAAATATATATTTTCTGTGTTTGTGAATTGTGTGCGCAGTAGCCGCACGTGCATCAACAAAGTAGTGCCAAGCGTGCGCCTGTGTCATAAGTAAAGGGCTGGCTGGCTTGACCGTTAAAGGGTGCTGTAACCCCCAAAGTACACTCCAGTCCAAACCAAAAAAAAATATATTTTCTGTGTTTGTGAATTGTGTGCGCAGTAGCCGCACGTGCATCAACAAAGTAGTGGCAAGCGTGCGCCTGTGTCATAAGTAAAGGGCCGGCTGGCTTGACCGTTAAAGGGTGCTGTAACCCCCAAAGTACACTCCAGTCCAAACCAAAAAAAAATTATTTTCTGTGTTTGTGAATTGTGTGCGCAGTAGCCGCACGTGCATCAACAAAGTAGTGCCAAGCGTGCGCCTGTGTCATAAGAAAAGGGCCGGCTGGCTTGACCATTAAAGGGTGCTGTAACCCCCAAAGTACACTCCAGTCCAAACCAAAAAAAAATTATTTTCTGTGTTTGTGAATTGTGTGCGCAGTAGCCGCACGTGCATCAACAAAGTAGTGCCAAGCGTGCGCCTGTGTCATAAGTAAAGGGCCGGCTGGCTTGACCGTTAAAGGGTGCTGTAACCCCCAAAGTACACTCCAGTCCAAACCAAAAAAATATATATTTTCTGTGTTTGTGAATTGTGTGCGCAGTAGCCGCACGTGCATCAACAAAGTAGTGCCAAGCGTGCACCTGTGTCATAAGTAAAGGGCCGGCTGGCTTGACCGTTAAAGGGTGCTGTAACCCCCAAAGTACACTCCAGTCCAAACCAAAAAAATATATATTTTCTGTGTTTGTGAATTGTGTGCGCAGTAGCCGCACGTGCATCAACAAAGTAGTGCCAAGCGTGCGCCTGTGTCATAAGTAAAGGGCCGGCTGGCTTGACCGTTAAAGGGTGCTGTAACCCCCAAAGTACACTCCAGTCCAAACCAAAAAAATATATATTTTCTGTGTTTGTGAATTGTGTGCGCAGTAGCCGCACGTGCATCAACAAAGTAGTGCCAAGCGTGCGCCTGTGTCATAAGTAAAGGGCCGGCTGGCTTGACCGTTAAAGGGTGCTGTAACCCCCAAAGTACACTCCAGTCCAAACCAAAAAAAAAATTATTTTCTTTGTTTGTGAATTGTGTGCGCAGTAGCCGCACGTGCATCAACAAAGTAGTGCCAAGCGTGCGCCTGTGTCATAAGTAAAGGGCCGGCTGGCTTGACCGTTAAAGGGTGCTGTAACCCCCAAAGTACACTCCAGTCCAAACCAAAAAAATATATATTTTCTGTGTTTGTGAATTGTGTGCGCAGTAGCCGCACGTGCATCAACAAAGTAGTGCCAAGCGTGCGCCTGTGTCATAAGTAAAGGGCCGGCTGGCTTGACCGTTAAAGGGTGCTGTAACCCCCAAAGTACACTCCAGTCCAAACCAAAAAAAAAAATATTTTCTGTGTTTGTGAATTGTGTGCGCAGTAGCCGCACGTGCATCAACAAAGTAGTGCCAAGCGTGCGCCTGTGTCATAAGTAAAGGGCCGGCTGGCTTGACCGTTAAAGGGTGCTGTAACCCCCAAAGTACACTCCAGTCCAAACCAAAAAAATATATATTTTCTGTGTTTGTGAATTGTGTGCGCAGTAGCCGCACGTGCATCAACAAAGTAGTGCCAAGCGTGCGCCTGTGTCATAAATAAAGGGCCGGCTGGCTTGACCGTTAAAGGGTGCTGTAACCCCCAAAGTACACTCCAGTCCAAACCAAAAAAAAAAATATTTTCTGTGTTTGTGAATTGTGTGCGCAGTAGCCGCACGTGCATCAACAAAGTAGTGCCAAGCGTGCGCCTGTGTCATAAGTAAAGGGCCGGCTGGCTTGACCGTTAAAGGGTGCTGTAACCCCCAAAGTACACTCCAGTCCAAACCAAAAAAATATATATTTTCTGTGTTTGTGAATTGTGTGCGCAGTAGCCGCACGTGCATCAACAAAGTAGTGCCAAGCGTGCGCCTGTGTCATAAGTAAAGGGCCGGCTGGCTTGACCGTTAAAGGGTGCTGTAACCCCCAAAGTACACTCCAGTCCAAACCAAAAAAATATATATTTTCTGTGTTTGTGAATTGTGTGCGCAGTAGCCGCACGTGCATCAACAAAGTAGTGCCAAGCGTGCGCCTGTGTCATAAGTAAAGGGCCGGCTGGCTTGACCGTTAAAGGGTGCTGTAACCCCCAAAGTACACTCCAGTCCAAACCAAAAAAATATATATTTTCTGTGTTTGTGAATTGTGTGCACTGTGGCCGCACGTGCATCAACAAAGGAGCAGCGCCAACCGTGCGCCTGTGTCCCATAAGTAAAGAGCCGGCTGGCTCATTTCTTAAAGGGTGGTGTAACCCTCAAAGTGCACTACTCTCCAGCAAAAATAAAAAAATATTTTCTGTGTTTAGCCGCACGTATATATCAAATCGATATAACATAAATGGAGGACCAAACTTTCTCCGATAAAAATAAAATAGAGAAAGATCAAGAACCACTTCCTCCTAGTGCTGAAGCTGCTGCCACTAGTCATGACATAGACGATAACATGCCATCAACGTCGTCTGCCAAGGCCGATGCCCAATGTCATAATAGAGGGCACATACAATCCCAAGTGACAAAGTTCAGGAAAATGACCTTGAAAAAAACATTTAAATCAGCTGAAGAGAAACGTAAACTTGCCAATATGCCATTTACAACACGGAGTGGCAAGGAACGGCTAAGGTCGATCCCTAGTATGTTCATTACTAGTGGTTCAGCTTCACATGACGATGGAAGCCCTCCTCCCACTAAAAAAATCAAAAGAGTTAAGCTGGCAAAAGCACAGCGAAGAACTGTGCTTTCTAAGAAGATATACAAATCCCCAAGGAGAGTCCAAGTGTGGTGGTGGTTGCGATGCCTGACCTTCCCAGCACTGGACGGGAAGAGGTGGCTCTTTCCACCATTTGCACGCCCCCTGCAAGTGCTGAAAGGAGCACCCACAGTCCACTTGCTGATATGCAAATTGAAGATGTCACTGTTGAAGTACAACAGGATGAGGATACTGGTGTAGCTGGCGCTGAGGAGGAAGTTGGCGAGGAGGATTCTGATGGTGATGTGGTTTGTTTAAATCAGGCTCCTGGGGAGACAGTTGTTGTCCATGGGATGAAAAAGCCCATCACGGTCATGCCTGGGCAGAAGACCAAACATTCCACCTCTTTGGTCTGGCAATATTTCTATCCAAATCCGGACAACAACTGTCTTGCCATATGTACCTTATGTAAAGGTGGAATAAGAAGGGGTAGGGACGTTAACCACCTAGGAACATCCTCCCTTATACGGCACCTGCAGCGCGTTCATAATAAGTTACTGTCAAGTTCAGAAACTTTGGCTAAGACCGTAAGCAGTCCAGGGACACCTAAATCCCGTTATGCAAAATTTATTGAAAAAATTGGCGCTGCTAGTTATAGTGTGTTTAGAACAAATAGAAAAAATACTTATCCGTGTAGATGCTGTAATAAACGTCAGTTCTAATATTCTTTCTTTGTCTTTACCCAAAGTTCCGAGATCATGGGGAAAAAAAGAATTATGTATATGACGTCAGTGTGAGATGTAGTAAGAGTTGGTAATAGACAATGATTCTTCAAAATAAGGTGGAAAAATAAGGCGTCCCCCAACTCACTAAATGCAGAGATGGGGACACTCCTATCATGATGTTTTAATACAACACAAAGTGTATGCACACACCTAGAACTTACAGTCCTATCAGGTGGTGCTCAGCATATAAAGGTATCTTTGATGTAATATGGAAATGGAGGAGCGTACCCGTACTCACAAGGCTACGAAAGATTGTTGTATCCAAGCACCTGCAAACCACACCGTCAACTCCCTCCTCGTCAATTTCCTCCTTAGTCAGGATCGGAAGTAGTCCTGCAGGCCATGTCACTGGCATGACTGACTCTCCTATCCCGGATTCCTCCGGAGGATCCTGCATTGCTACGCCTCCTGCTGCCGCTGCTGCTGTTGCTGCTGCTGGGAGTCGTTCATCATCCCAGAGAGGAAGTAGGAACACCACTACTTTTACTAAACAATTGACCCTCCAACAGTCCTTAGCGAGGAGGATGAAGTACGACAGCAGTCATCCTGAAGCAAAACGTATAACTGAGGCCTTGACTGCTATGTTGGTGTTAGACGTGCGTCCGGTATCCGCCATTAGTGCAGTGGGATTTAGACAATTGCTGGAGGTAGTGTGTCCCCGGTTCCAAATCCCATCTAGATTCCACTTCACTAGGCAGGCGATACCGAGACTGTACAGAAACTTCAGAAAAAGTGTCCTCAGTGTCCTGAAAAATGCCGTTGTACCCAATGTCCACTTAACCACGGACATGTGGACAAGTGGAACAGAGCAGACTAAGGACTATATGACTGTGACCGCCCACTGGGTAGATGTATCACCTTACGCAGCAACAGCAGCAGCGTCACCAGTCGCAGCATCTCAGAAACGCCAGCTCGTTCCAAGGCAGGCTACGCTGTGTATCACAGGTTTCAGTAAGAGGCACACCGCCGACAACCTCTTAGAGAAACTGAGGGAAATCATCGCCCAGTGGCTTACCCCACTTAGACTCTCCTGGGGATTTGTGATATCTGACAACGCCACCAATATTGTGCGGGCATTACATCTGGGCAAATTCTAGCACGTCCCATGTTTTGCTCACACAATAAACTTGGTGGTGCAGAATTTTCTGAAAAGCGACAGGGGCGTGCAGGAGACGCTTTGGGTGGCCCGAAAAATTTCAGGCCACTTTCGCCATTCAGCGACTGCGTGCCGAAGACTGGAGCGCCAGCAAACACTCTTGAACCTGCCCCGCCATCACCTGAAGCAAGAGGTTGTGACGCGGTGGGACTCAACCCTCTATATGCTTCAGAGGATGGAGGAGCAGCAAAAGGCCATTCAAGCCTATACATCCACCTATGACATAGGCAAAGGAGGGGGTAGTGGAGGTAGTGACTCAAGCGCAGTGGAGAATGATTTCCGTGTTGTGCAAGGTTCTCCAGCCCTTCGAACTTGCCACACGTGAAGTCAGTTCAGACACTGCCAGCTTGTGTCAGGTCATTCCCCTCATCAGGCTTTTGCAGAAGCAGCTGGAGAAAGTGAAGGAGGAGCTAAGACAGAGCGATTCCGCTCGGCATGTGGGACTTGTGGATGAAGCCCTTCATTCGCTTTGCCAGAATTCCAGGGTGGTCAATCTGTTGAAATCAGACCACTACATTTTGGCCACCGTGCTCGATCCTAGGTTTAAAGCCTATGTGGTGTCTCTCTTTCCGGCCGACACAAGCCTGTAGAGGTGCAAAGACCTGCTGGTGAACACACTGTCAGCTGAAGCGGAACGTGACACGTCAACAGCTCCCGCAACTGGGGCTGCCAGGAAAAAACTTAGGTATCCTAAGCAACCCGCTGGCGGTGATGCAGGGCAGGCAGGACCAAGTTTGGACATCTGGTCCGGACTTATGGACCTGGCAACAATTTCTGACATGTAATAATAATAACAACAGGACATGTCTACTGTCACTGCATATGATACTGTCACCATTGACAGAATGGTGGAGGATTACATCGGTGACAGCATCCAAGTAGGCATGTCAGACAGTACATACCTGTACTGGCAGGAAAAAGAGGCAATTTGGAGGCCCCTGTACAAACTGGCTCTATTTTACCTGAGTTGCCCCCCCTCCAGTATGTACTCCGCAAGAGTGTTTAGTGCAGCCGGGAACCTTGTCAGCGAAAGGCGTAGGAGGTTGCTTCCAGAGAATGTGGAGAAGATGATGTTCATCAAAATGAATTATCAGCTCTTCCAGGGAGACCAGCCTCCAGAATGTACAGAGGGACCTGTGGTGGTGGATTCAAGTGGGGACGAGTTAATACTTTGTGAGGATGAGGATGTACACACTGAAGAGGGTGAGGAATTGGTGGATGAGGAGGTTGAGGATGACATCTTGCCTCCGTAGAGCCAGTTTGTGCAGGGACACATTAATTGCCAGCTTGTTTTGTGGGGGCCCAAACGAACCAACAATTTCAGCCACAGTTGTGTGGCAGACCCTGGCGCTGAAATGATTGGTTTGTTAAAGTGTGCATGTCCTGTTTATACAACATAAGGGTAGGTGGGAGGGCCCAAGGACAATTCCATCTTGCACCTCTTTTTTTTCTTTGCATTATGTACAGTTTGAGGCCTAGTTTTTCAAACTGCCATCCTGTCTGCCACTGCAGTATCACGCCTAGATCGGTCACGTGTTTGTGCCGCCCACTCGTGTCGCTTAGCATAGTCATCCAGCTACCTCGGTGCAACCTTTTGGACATAAAAACACTATTGTGAGGTGTGAGGTGTTCAGAATAGACTGGAAATTAGTGGAAATTAAGGTTATTGAGGTTAATAATAGCATAGGAGCAGAAAAACCTACAAATTCTGTGATTTTAGCTGTTTTTATGCTTTTTTTCAAAAAAATACAGATCCAAAACACAAAACCCAGAACCCAAAACACGGAAGGGTGGTTTTGGCAAAACCAATCCAGATCCAAAACACGAAGAAAGATCCAAAACCAAAACACAAAACACGAAAAGTGGCCGGTGCACACCCCTAATAATAATAAAGACAGGGATGATTAGTGGTGGAGCATGGACACTGCATAAGGGTAGCACAGACTAATAATAGTCACCTCTTCAGGGCTGCTGGGGAAGAACTCAGCGATCCCTTCTATCTTGGTGTTGCCATAGGGATCCTCTCTGAGGGTCAAACATCCAGAGGACGGTCTTAGCAGATCCCAAATGGTTTCATTGTAGACCTGAAAATGTAATGAAGGAATAATCACTCTCTGCAATTCAAGCATGACAAGTGTGTAATCCACATTTACTCTCTAGAAAGGACTTGGGTTACTTGTGGTTCTCCACCTCTTTGCTAGAGGGCCTGGTGAATGCTAGTTATGCCCCTGGGTGCACATGTAGAGGGGTCATTTACATCATGTGTAGTTGCATCTGGCTCTACAGCAAAGGCAATAGATGCCTATACAATGTGAAAAATCAAAGTAAATGTTCTGCTCGTAACATAAAATAATGTCCTTTAAACAACACATAAATCTGAAAATAGTGTATTGATAAGAAAACTATTTTAAAATGAGCTGTCTTAAATAGTAAACTAATTCAATTATTTAAACTAAAATAATGTTATTAGCATTTTCTTACCTGCTGCCCAAGCTGGTGTATAATGCATCGGGCGCCGCTCTTAGCCTCTGTCCTATTAAATGGACGGATGCGTAGAGCGACCTGTGAAATAATGAAACAGACATAAAAACAATTAAGGATTTTTAAGGCCAAAGTAATCTCCCAACCTGGCCTATTCTGTGCCGAGAGAAAGGACAATTGTCTTGGTCTGACTTGGTAAAGTGTAATAAATAAAGGACTATTTTACAGTTGGAGCCAGTTGTAAAACCCCAATCAGCAAGATGAGTTAGTATCTCAGTAATATTGCAGCATCGGAAATCAGCAGGAAGGATAACTGGCTGCAGGAATAAAGTCATAGGGGGAATCCAATTACAGGCGATAAAACGTTAATGTGTATTAACTTAATGGGCGCATCGCCCTTTAATGTCCCTTATCGTCTGTATATTGAATTGGCCGATTTTTTGTTTAGCACTCAAATTATAATTGAAGCCCCACTATAGTGGCAAAAACTAAAAACCACTAATGTAAAGCAAACTATACAGTGATATAGATGCACTTCCCCTTGTATAACAGCATTTCACAATATGTTTACTTTTATTTTAAATATTTTCACAATCTCAACATAATTATTACAAAGTCTGGAAAGCTATTAAGCAAAACACAAAAACTTCATAGTAAATATAAATAGTATAAATACAGAGAAATGGGAGTATTTCAAACTAATGTATCTAACTCTACCCTGAACTTATATGAAATCATATAACAGTGACCTATTATCATTAGCCATCAATAATACAGTGAGTCCATGGCGGCTCTATAAGAGATACTTACAGTCATTTGATGGTCTTTAGGATGGTTATTTATTTTCTTCTTCATCGTAAAATCATTTTACCCACTCAGAAATGAGAAGAAAAAAATATCTGTACTGTCACTAGTGCAGCAATATCAGATATGGCACAGGAAGCATCCAGCTGCCTTATTATACCCATCACACCTAAAATAGTGGCATCATCAGCTGCCACTATGGCATCACTAGGTGCCCTGGCAGGGGGGCACTGCCATGTATCTCAGGCATGGCATTGGGGGTTAATAGTAAATCAATGTGATGACTACATGTCAGTAAATAAAAACTCCTAATTGGGATGAGCAGAAATATAATCATTACACACAGCATTGATGTGTATTATCTGTGCGCTGTGTGTGTCCGTGATACATTCAGGCCCATACTATGCATCAGTGGAAACATATACAGAGGGAGGCTCATGTAGTGTTGGATGTACATCTATTGTTCTGAGTCAGATATGCATTTTCATACTGCATCTACATACCATAAAAAGTGCATATACCTCCATATTCAAATATTGGTGCCTCCTACACTCCCGATTTCTTAGGTCCTGGAGCAGTGGCATGAGGAAGGGAAGGACGAGGGCGTGTTCTCATAATTATGATTGAATCAGACCTGAAGGTAGATGCACCTGCCTGGAGATGTATTTCCTGTGATCGCTGGAGTGCTGGTGCAACCATACACAATGATGGTGACAACCAGCAGCACCAGCTGGTCACTTCTGATTGGCTGATTGTGTACTAAGCTCTCCAGCTGAAAGAGCTTTAGGGGTCTATTGTACTAAGCCTTGGATGGAGATAAAAGTGCCAGCCAACCAGCTCCTAACTGTCATTTTTCAAACATAGCCTATGACATGGCAGTTAGGAGCTGATTGGCTGGTACTTTATCTCCGTTCACTTTATCTCCATTCAAGGCTTAGTAAATAGACCCCTTAATCATTAGCATCTCAGCCATGATTAGGTCATCAAATCGCATTACTTATGCTGGACATACACTTTGCATACCTCCCAACATGACCCTCTCCAGGAGGGACACAATGCTCTGGTCCTGGACTTCCCTGGTAAGAGGTGGGGCTGCAGCGCAGTTTAAAATTCAAATAGGGGAGCCACACCAACTGTCATTTCAAACACTGCCAAACACCAAGGGCTGGGACTCACTGGCAGTTGGTGTGACTCCCCTATTTGAATTTTGGACTGTACTGCAGCCTCACCTCTGGAGCCACCACCAATCATAAATTACCAGGGAAGCCCAGGACCAGAGGAAGTCCAGGACCAGAGCATTGTGTCCCTCCTGGAGAGGTCATGTTGGGAGGTATGACTATATAATTATCTGTCAGATATCTGTCCAATCTGGCTGGTTGGTATGCAAATCTCATAGTGTATGGGAGCAAACGACAATCGACCATTTGCTCACAAACACTGGAAAACAGACAAAAATGGTAATTCAGACAAATTGGTTAACTCAAATTAATTTAACCAATTTCAACAATCGTTTTGGTTTTTTTCCCAGTGTTTGAGGCCATATGGTTGATTGTCATTTAATTCTGTGATAGTCATCCGCATAGCAATACCACCACTGGCTAATTTATTGGATGTGTTACATTTATGCATTTCATATCTGGTTTTATAATGCAGTTTGGCATGTGCAGCATGTGGTATATATTGGATTGCAAACCTCAATACTTAGACCCCATTTACTAACGAGTTTTATCACCGAAACGAGTGATAAATTTCACTGTGCATTATAAATGGTGCTCCAGCCAATCAGCTCCCAACTGTCAATCTAACAGTTGACAGTTGGGAGCTGATTGGCTGGAGCACCATTGATCATACACAGTGAAATTTATCACTCATTGGTGATAAAACTCGTTAGTAAATGAGGCCCATAGGATCCTGTTTCAGTTTTCGGCCTCCAAACTGCAGGATAGTAAATATTTTGGTTTAAGTCTTAAAACCTCATCTAATTTATACTGGTTGTCAAACCATACAATAAACTGCCGCTTAGTAAATGAATCCCTTGGTCTTCTAAAATGCCATTTTCAGTGCCTTGACCAGCATAGAGGAGCCCTCATATACAGTATGGGTCAAAAGCTTAGATGTCATTGCTCTGTGTACATCATGACATTGCCATGTGTACAGGGATGTAGCCAAGGACATTAACTAGGTATTTAAAGGCTCCATAGCAAAAGTGTGTAAGGACCCCTATGTACCACCCAATAGTGAAAAATGTATATAACACATGTAACTTTTACAAGAAAGATAGGCCGCACAGCAGTTGCACCCCTTGCACCCATGGTAGTTACACCCATGGATGTAGCCAAAACTTTGAGGGTCCCATACCAACATTGGGTGCCCCCCTGCCTGAGTGCTCCAAGAGAGACACCTTTTACTACATCAGGTAGTGCCCTATTTCATGTTATGCCTCATAGTGCCCTAAATAACATTATTATATTATTACATTTTATATCCCATCCTAGTGTCTATTATTATGAATAGTAATGCCCTAGTTCAATGTATGCCCCATAGTAGTGCCCAAGTTCACATTACACCTAAAGTGCCCTCAATTCGTTTTATGCAACATTGTACTGTCACCATTTAAAATATGCCACATCGTAGTGCTGCCAGTTCAAATTATGCCAAATAGTGCCCCCAGTTCATATTATACCACACAGGGGAGCTTATTCAGACCCAGACGCTAAGCTGCGCTCTCACGCAGCTAACAGGGGCCGGGTATGTAAATGCCGCGATTGCACTGTCTGGTAAATGGACGCCCTGTATGCCTTAGAGAGAGACGGCAGTGAGCGCACGCCAGAGTATAAGGCTACCCACCTTTCTTTCATAGCACAAGTCATCTCCAGGAAGTGTGCGATTAATCGGTGACATCGAGAGCCATCGGAGCTGCACGCTGCGCTTGAGGTAGACCCTACCCCACCGCAAGCACTGCGATCACTGCAGACTGAAATACAACCAAGTGACGTGTACAATGACGCTTCTTTGCTAATTATGCTCACCCATAAAACTCAGTTTGGACGGCCAGACACGCCTGCGTTTGCAGCACCACTCCCCATTCACAAGCACCTTCCCCTGTTTCCACCCACAAACGGCGCTCAAAGTAGCGTCCAGTCTGTGTACTACAAGCGCACGATTCCCAGCCGCAGTGACTGGTTCACGCATGCATACTTTGACGCATACGCATGTGCAAATGTGCGATTATCACCCCTAGCGTGCGTTCGCAGCTTAGCGAACGGGTCTGAATCAGGCCTAGTGTCCCCAGTACATGTTATGGCGTATTGAAGTGCTCGCAGTTTATGTTATGCCACATTGTATTGCCCAGTTCACATTATGACACATTGAAGTGCCCCCAGTTCATCATTGTACTGTCCCCTGTTCATATTATGCCACATTGCTCACTACAGCCCCAGCTCACTCTGCAAAGGCAGTAATCAAGGAGAAGCCTATAATCTAACAATGTTGAGCTCAGTGATTAGCTCAGCTGTACCTGTCAGGGTAAAATGAGAGCATGAGAGATGGATCATATCAATGTGGTGCTCTACTGAGAGGGAGAGACAGCGATCACCACCTATACGAGCTCTGATGATTTCCTATTATCAGGCTGGGCAACAGGTCAATTGCTTAAAGGGAAATTCCTGGAACTTGGTTAACAACTATATGACTTGCATCCAGGGCCACCTAGGACTCTGGGCCCCATAACAATGGCACCCCCTGGACCCGCTATAGTTACACCCATGGATGCCTATAAAGGAAGAGCTGGAGAGAAAATCTTTACCAACAGAAGAAAGAAAGAGAATTAGGAATCATGTTATCCAACAATATCGCTCCTCTAAGTACAACATAAAATGATGTATAAATGCTAGTGATAGATGCGCTAACTCTGCCACCCTGTCTGCCGAGTGAAGGTGGTTTTACTGAATGCCCTGGGGGTTCCTCTTACCATAACTAACCTGCTATTATTGACCACTCCTACTGGTGATCGGCGAGCAATTGACCCTCACTGACACTCTCAGGAATGTAGCATATAATAAGCATTGTGCAGGATTTTTAGGAACAGTAGCTTTTATAACTTAATAGTAATACTCAAAACAGTTATTCATTAGTGAAAAAAAAGACCACACTCACACACACATTAGTATTAATATTAATTATTTAATCCACTAATTTGAATGTGTTTAAATATATAAAGGATACTTTTATGTTATTTTACAATTTTAGGCAGCTAATAGCAATGCAGGAATAGTAGACAATATTCAATGAATATTCAATTAATCTAGGTACACACTTTTACATTCATACTTGAGTTGCGATTCTTCTTACATTTTTAGGATGAACAGTCCCCATGAACATGCAGATTCATGTGTATACACTATTTCCAGGGGCTGGCAGGCAACTTTTACCCTGGGGGCAAATGCAATCAAGCGGCCTTGGTCTATCTGCCAGAGCACGGCAACAACAAAAACTGACAGTGTGATTTACAGTATCTAATGGGGATGCGGTTTAAATATGTAATGAAATATTTGAGAATCATTATGTCTAAGAACTGTAATCAACTGCATCACCTGCCAGCCCCAACTGACAAACAGAGACTATCCTAGTGACTGATATAAAATATAGGAAGCAATATACAATTGTGTATGCACTTGCCATTGCCGGCACCCTACCGGGACTCATTGCTAATGAGGTCGGTACACACTAGACATCGTCTAGTGTGTACCGACCTTATGTTATTTCTTTAATGGTCTCATGATGAGGAGAATTGATTAATGATTGATGTGTGTATGTGTCTGTATGTATGTACTGTATATGTGTGTATGTATATGTGTGTGTATGTATATGTGTGTGTATGTATATGTGTATGTATGTATATATGTGTGTGTGTATATGCATGTGTATGTGTCTAGTGTATGTGTATGGATGTGTGTATGTATGCCGGGGTGAATGTGTTAATGGGCACTGGGTTGTGAATATTGATCAATGAATGGGTTAAAGAGTGGTGGGTGGGGCGGAGTTAATAGGTGCTAAGTGAGTGTATTAATGGGTGCTATGTGAGGAGAGCTATATGGGAGCTGATAGGGTGAATTAATGTGCTAATGGGTGCTGGGAGGGTTGATTGACAATAAACCGAGGAGAGATTAATGGGTGCTCATGGGGAGAATTGATTAATTGGTTCTTGGACAGGAATAGGTTAGCAGATACTGTGTGGGGGAAATTGGTTAATGGTGCTGGCAGGATGGGTGAATGTCATATTGGGGGTGATTCAATGGTTTGTTGGAGTTTAGCTCTCATGTATAAGCTTCACTTAGCGATTCCTTTATTTTATTGTTTTATTTTTCGTTCTCACTATGGGGTATAGAGCTAATATCTTCTTGATATAGCTAGTAATAAGATTAGATCCTTTTATATAGAGAGATGTCACATTCATGACATCACTAAGTGACCCACATGCTCTTTAGTAGGGATGTTTTAAATCCATGTGATCACTAAGTGCCATTTTTCTTTATTTGTCACATTAGCAAGGGGTATTTCTTTTTGTTTGTAGACTTTCACATTACACTGTTGATATATTTGTGGAGTGGGGAGTGCAATTGTGGTGATTGAAGGAAGGCACTAGCCACAGCCGATGATGTAGGCCACACCCTCTGTGGAGACCACACCCCCATGGCACTGGTCATGTCCCACCACATAACTAGTCACATCCCCTGCAGCGGCACACAATAGGTCCCTTTGTAAGTTTCAGCTCCAGGCCCATGTGGACCTTAATCTGGCACTGGGCAGAACCACAGTAAGATTGTGATATTTGGCAAATTAGCCTAGATAATGGTCCATAGGGTATGCCTCAAAGGGGGACATGCCTCAAAGGGGGACATGCCTGTAACTGAGTACAATGCTGCTAGGAGTCACAACCTTCCAGTCACTGAAGCCGGTGTATGGTGGTAAGTTAAGTGCTGCACAGTACTATGGTATGCCCAGTACTAGGGTCACACTACCAATGGCACAGCTTCTGGGTCCTCTGCATACAACCATCGGCATCCTACCATCGGCACCGTCAGCTGTTTGCTTTACCATGTTTGCATGTCTACGGTACAGGGATGGGATGCATGATGCATCGCACTAACGATGCAATGCATTCCGCCGGTCATTGCTTGCATGCCGGTGATGGTAACGCCGGTATGCATGACGATCACCGCAAAGGACCCCCCTGGTCTATGACCCAGACGCCCCTCCGGGGTCCTTCTGTGCATGCACGCGCCATGGGGTGCTGGCAGGGATCCGATTGGATCCCTCTATCAACACTCAGCGGAGAGAAGTCGGTAGGCTTCTATGGGTAACGCCATCAGGAAGATGACGTTACCCACTGCAGCCAAGTCACTCCGGTGCTTGGTGCATATGAGAAATACGGTCAGACCCTTAAAATGCATTTTTCCCCTTGATGTATCCCCTCCCAGGTCTGTCCAATGTTTCAATGTATTATTATCACATTTTCATCAGGTTGACAATAACAAAACAAACTTACCCTTTTTACCAGGTGCTGCCCTCCACAACCTGGGAAGGCTCAGCCTCAGCGTGCTGTACTGATGTCACACCCAGTGCGCCCATGCCTACCCCTTTGCTAAGCAACTTGTATATACAAATTCAAATCAAGTTGAAATGCAAACTGCCGTACAAGGACGTAGCTACAGTATGTGCTGCTGCTGTGGGGCCTGGGCCACATCTGGGGCCCGACCCTCCCCCTTACTTCGTTATGCTGCCAGCAGCTGTGCACCCACCTCCAGAGCCCAGTAGCTGGCTTTTCTGTTCTCAGCAGCCTGACCTTTTCTCATTGGGAGGAGGCGTGGCTGTGTGTGGCTACATGTTTATCCATTCAACCATGTCTCACGTCTGCAAGGAGTATAACTTCCTGAATGATTTCTTAGTGAATCATAGCATTCTTATATACCCCTTTATATCAAACACAATTTGGATATTAAATAAATGTTTTCGTTTATAATACTGACCATATGATAATCAACCTTTCAATTAATCATGTATATCAGCTAATGAAGCAGAAGGTGCAAATATTAGATTATTTAAAATCAAATGGATAAACTGCTAAATAATGAAAAAGCAGATCTAACGTCAACTATCTGATACCCATACTTAAAGTTTTGGACACAGATCCTACTATGTAAGAACTTGAAGTTGACTCTTTACTATCACGATATTTACAAACGTCCATCTTAACAATGCCTATTAAAAAATTACTAACAAATGATTTTCCCATCACACCGCTCCTTTATACGATTCATAAAAAATCTTTTTCAATGCATTGCATCCAATTTGGATGTGATCCTACTACCATGCATAAAGGCACATAAACATTTTTAAAACGAAACTGCATTACTACTATTGGCTCTTGATCAACTGCAAAATATTCCGGAAAACTGTTGTTATTTATTATTGCTGGGAACTCACTTTATACATGTATTCCACACAGGGAGGGCATTTTTGCAACAAGAAAATGTATTACTGGCAGCCCTCTTTACCAGAGCCCTGATGTAAATTTTTCTGCGACTTATTGGAACTGGTACTTGGTAAAAATGATTTCTGCTATGATGGCCAGTTCTATCTACAAACTTCAGGTTGTGTGATGGGGTTCAATGTGACCCCATCGTATGCCAATTCATTTATGTTTGTAGTAGAGAATTACTTGTTTTTTTCAAATTTGGATGTATCATCATAACACATATTATATTACTTCTGCTATATAGATGATATCCGCGTATTATGGACAGGCTGAATAATTGAACTATGTGATGCATTGGAGATCATAACAGCACTCAAAGGACCATATTCAATTTGGAGCCAAAAGCAGTTCTCGGCGAAACTTTTTCACCGATGATGTCATTTTCACCGAATTCACTTATCCCGGTATTCAATTGTAGCGTCTTTTCACCGATGCAAAAACGCAATGCAAAGTAATAGGCGAAAAAGTTTTGCTTATGAATACCCGGCAGAAAAAAGTGCAGATTTGCGGTTTTGGGGTGCAGAGATGCGGTAACCACTCTGCACCCTTTGTACACCCCCCTTGACGCTAACTGTGTCAAAAAAAATCTTAAAAAACCACACAGGACACCCCAAAAAAAGTACTTTCATTTTGGGGGCAAAAAAAAAAGGGGGACAAACTTCCGAACTAATGAAATAGATTCAGGGGGCTCCCCAAACATGCGCCAGGTGTTTTTTGATTGCAGGTGGTTGCGGCAGGTGGATTTTTCACGTTTTTAAAAAAGCACATTAGCCACTTTAAAATATGCACCCATTTTCTAGTACCCCAAATTTGGTGGGACTAGTCATTTCTCAAAAAGAAACCTTGCTAAATGCTATTCTTCAACACTTTTTAAAAGACGCTAAACAGCAGCTATTAAGACCGTTTAAAGACCCCACATATCTTTAGCAGGGCTATTCGGGGGTATCCCATGCGTATGCAGAATATGTAGTGATGACACAGATTGGCACACCCAGATTGATAAAATGGTTGATTAACTTATACAACGGGGTTATGACCCAAAATCTCTTTACCTTACTAAGTAAAAAGCATTAGCCATTACACGGGAGACCCATCAAAGCCAAATCATTGTCTAAAAGTCATTTTATAGCCAACCAGAAACAAAACTAAAAGCCACAAAATCAGTAAAGCTGTTAAAATATTATTGGCCCATGATAACTTTAGACAATGATCTACCTACATTACAGGATAAACAATGTATGACTTGTCACTCCCGTGGCAAAAATATTTGTGATTTCCTAGTACATGTAGATGTTACAAATTTATGTAGGTCTACAAAAACTACGTTTTTGGGACCGCCTAAAAAATGATTGTTTTAAATGCACTGGCTGCGTTACACGCAGATATCTATAGACAGGTGATACCATCAACCATCCTTACTTGGTTTGTCTTTATTAAAATACATCATTATGTCACCTGTTCAAGCAAGTTTGTAATTTATGCACTCATTTGCCCCTACAGCAAATATTACATTGGAAAAACAGAGCGGCAATTCAAAGAGAGGATGGTGATGCACAGATCATCAATCCATTCCGTCATCCTCTCGGGCACAAGCCGGCATCCTGTAGCACAGGGATGGGGAACCTCAGGCCCGGGGGCCATATAAGGCCCTCGGAATCATTTGGTCTGGCCCTGAGAGCTTTTCTCTGCTAGCCTCATCTGGCTAGCAGGGTGCCTAGAATGGCACCCTGCAGCCCGAATCTATGCAGCAGTGCCGCCTGGAGCATCCTTAGGACATTTCAGACAGTCACACCGCTGCCCTTACAGCTCCCCGGGAGCATCCTCAGTATGCTTCGGGCATTGCTGTAATCACTGACGATTGTGACCCCACCCCCGTGTGACATCACATTGAAGGGTTGTGGCCTGTACCGGGCCCACGAATAATGTTATATATATATATATCAAAATGGCCCTTGGCAGAAAAAAGGTTCCCCACCCCTGCTGTAGCAGATCATCTTGCCACTTTTAGTCATTCACTCACTTTGGTGAAATTATTGACTATGGGCCTGATTCAGACCCGGTCACAAGCGCTGAGCGCTCGCAACCGGGTCGATGGTGGCCCAGGACGCATGTGCCTGACTGAGCCAGCTCCGTCGTGCGCATGCGCGAGACCCGGATAGCGACAGGCAATCCATCGCTCCGGGTCTCGTACCACAGGGGGCGTGCTGTCGATGTTGAGTGACAGCACGCCCCCTTTGGTGGGCGGGCCGGGGGGGTTGGCTTCTCAAACGGAGGCGTTCCCATGTGAACGCCTCCGTTTGGGGGCGGCCCCACTGACATCACGAGTGATGTCAGTGGGAGAGATTTCGGCTCTGTTAGAGCCGAAATCTCTCTGGGGCTTGCGGTAACGAGACCCTACCACAAGGGTCTCGTTGGAAGCCCGATGGTCGTGAAGGTCACCCACAGGCCAGGAGGCCATTCTAAAAAAAAAATAGCCTGGCCCTGATTCAGAGCGAGCGCTCTGTCAGAGCGTCCGGCTCTGAATCAGGGACTATGTTCCAACACTCACTAGGGGTGGGAACAAGTCTAAATTGCTCTTACAGAAAGAGTCTCAGTGGATGTTCCTTTTGGACTCTTTGACACAAAAGGGGTATAATGAAAATTTAGACCTCCATTGCTACATCTGATGGTGATATTTCTTTGTTGTTTATTAGGCTTCCATTAGGGTCTTTATTCCCTTTTTTGGCATTCCTTATTAATTGTATTGACTTTTTCATCTTCTTGTCAAGGTTTATAAGGAATTGTGTCAATTTGCACACCCTTTGAAGTATTGCATTTCATGTATGTTTTTCTTCTTGCTGGTTCTCTTTAAACATATCTGATATATAGTCGTTTATATTTGCATTTATTATTTTGAAGTAGTTCAGAGTATAGCATTTTCTATGCTTATTGTTTTACATGGCTATGCATGGCTATGTTTAACTAACTAGTTTTCCATATGTTTGATAATTTACACTCAGCATGTACAGCAGGTTGCATTTTATCATGTTTTTAATTCGTATATAAAGGTTGCTTAGCAACTGGGGGAATGGGCGCACTGGGGACCTCATTCAGACCCGCTCGCAGGCGCCTATGCGCTCGCAAGTAGGTCGTTGGTGAGGCCCTGCGCACGCGCAGTGGCCAGCAGTGCGTGTGCACTAGCTCCGGAACGAGTGACAAATTCACTCGCTCCGGGGCTCACTACAAAATATATATATATATATATATATATATATATACCAAGAAGCCACTTATGGTGTAGTAACTTCAATAACACATGAATGATTTCAATAAGCATTATGTGTGCATTTTTGAAACTTGAAATTGAATATCTTTTCCACTGTAGACATTGTCTTTTTACAGCTTCGATCTTTCTTCAATAATGTATATTTGTGACCTTAGTGGGGCTCTTATTTCTACAAGGATTCCCTTCCACCAAATGAACCTAAGAAACAAGGCCCATGTCCAATCTTAAATAAAATACCAATTATTTAATGCAATTCTTAAAACAAACATACAGGGTGGGATGTAGCAAAGAAGACATACGCTGCAGTATTCGGGGGTCTGACTGCATTTCTCACATGCTTCAAGCCCTGGAATGCGATATATTCCGGGGCTTTGATGCGGTGGGCTTCTGTTCGCGACGCCCCCCCTGGGAGTGTGCGGCAAAATGTGTAAGGGGCATTACAGTGTGTGGCATAATATGTAAGGGGCATTACCGTGTGTGGCATAATGTGTAAGAGGCTTTACAGTAAGGAGGAAAAATTACAAATAATGTAAGGGGACTGAATCAGGATTTTCTTTTTCCTGTGGTGGACAATGTCTGGCCATTTAGGTTGCAAAACTGGGGTATAAGGTAGTCTTTTCCTGCAAGGCCACGTCCTGGAAGCCAGGCCACACCCCCTTTTTGGAGCATGCACAGACGGCACGCGCAAATTCTTTATTTTTAAAATGTCTATGGGGGTGGGGGAGCATTTTTAACGGTTCGCACTGGGAGCCAAATTGCCTAAAAATGGCCCTGTTTGTTTTACCACAATGCCATGGTGGGGGTGGGGGGAAGCTTTCTTAGCAGGGGGGACCAAAATTTATAGTTACGCCACTAATAGGTGCAGTCTACATACTATTTATGAAGGCTGATAGGCAAGGGAGAGTTGTGCTGGGAAGGGAGATGTTTTAATTTTAAACCTTCTAAGGTGATAAAAATTAAGAAGTTGTCCATAACAACAAACCAGCTTCTAACTGTCATTTTATAAAAAGTGCTACATAAATAAAAACTAGAACCTGATTGGTTGCTATGGGCAACTTCTCAATTTTTCCTCTTTAGAAGTATTCATCTGCACACTGTAGTGCTGCTGGTATAGTGTTAGCCTTAATGTGGGGAAGCACAGAGACTGATCCCAGATAGCTGGAGAACTGCCACAGTGTCTCCTCTGTTCATTGTCTACTGTCCCAGGTGATCATTGAAATAGTATGTGAGACCTCTGGTGTCACTTATGTCCCAGTCATTCACCCCTAGTATGAACTGGTTCAGTCGATACTCTCTTTCAGCTATCAGTTTCTATTTCATAGATATGCAAACAATTTTATAATGTCTGTATTTACAAAGTGAATATTTACAGTTCTCAAAACCCAAGTAAATAAATCAAGTGCACCAACTAGTCCAGTGACATCCCTGTAAAACCCTGAGGTACTGTTTACATGACCTACATTAGAACCACAGCTCATAAAAGAGTCTTAAACCATATATGTCTAAAGGTCACGCAATGTTGCAGTTCAAAGCTGTAGGGATCACTGGCTGATAACATCAGTATACTGTATACCCTCCGCATGACTGCATTGCAAACATGTACTGCAAGCTGGTACCTTGTGTTAAGATGAGTCAATTTCAAATGTATGTAACCTGATAGGTTTACAATACATAGTGACAAGGGATACAAGGGAACGTTTAAATTGTCCTGTTACACTCTAATACCAAATCCTTTCCCTCTGTTTTAAGAAGACTAAAATTCACATAATATCTACAGTACCATAAACTCCACTGAGACAAGGGGCTCTATTTATTAACATTATTTTTACTAAAATAAAGTGAAAAAGGGTGTTTTCACACCCTTTTCACATTATTTTAGTTTCACCTGTAGTTACTATAGGGCAATTGGAGTAGAATTAGTAAAATTCTACTCCAACCCCCAGTATCACTTATTTTTAGTAAAGCAGATCGCATTTCCCATAATTGTAATGGGAAATGTGATCCGACCTAAGTTACTAAAAATAAATTGTAAAAAAATACCGGGGGAAGCCCTGTGATAATAACGCCACCTGGAGGTGGCGTTATCCAGGGTCTCCCCCGGTTACCGGGCTCCCACTCTGCTCTAACGAGGAGAGCAGAGGCGGGAGCCGGTACCAGTAATCAGCTGTGTGGTCTAAGCAGACCGCAAGCTGATTGCTGTACAAAAAAGAAAAAAAAAATTAAACATTTTTTTTCTTCCTTACCTGAATCCAGGGACTGGTGATCGGGCCTCCGGTGATGGCTCCTCTCCGGTCAGCTGGTCTCCCATAGTACACTGGGGCCCGGTCATCAGGTGATCGGGCCCCAGTGCAGTATGGGAGATCACCTGATCGGGAAGCCCGGAGAAGATCACCGGAGGCCAGGAGGATGCAGGTAAGTGTAATGAAGGGTGGGGGGGTCACAGGGGTCCGCGATCTCGGGGGGCGGGGCTTAGCGCCGGGGGGCGGGGCTTAGCGTCAGTGGGGGGGTAGTAGCAGTGGTCGGTTGGCGCATGCGCGGGCTCTTAGTCGCGGTATTTTTTCCGAAAATACCGCGACTAGAGTGCGGATGGGATCCGCAGGGACAGAGCTTTATCGCAAGCTCTGTCCCTGCAAGGGATTTATAGTAAATCCCTGTGTTATTGCCTGAATTCGCAATGCGAATTCACTCGGTAATATCACACTACAATATGCAGATTGTAGTAAATAGAGCCCAAGATGCGCTAACCGCCACCTGATTATACACACATTATACAACACTTCCACCACAAAGAACTGTGTATACTGTGGGCGGATGTACTAATGGTGAAAATGCGGTAAAACCCCAGAAAATGCAGTTTAGGGGTTTTACTGCATTCCCCATATGTACAAAGCTCCGGAATGTTTCGTCCCTATTGGCTACATTTGGGATGCCTGTACCAGTGGCAAACGCAGGATTTTTAAGGGGGGGTTTCTAATATATATAAATAAAATTTCTATGTATATAAACTAGGGGTGAGCGGGTTCGGATTTCTGAAATCCGAACCCCCCCGAGCCCCCCCGATCCGAGTCCGATCCGAATCAGGCTCGACTTTTCCCGCCTGACTCGGATCTGAAATCGAGGCAAAACGTCATCATCCCGCCTTCCGAGTCTCGCGGGTTTTGGATCCTATATAAGGTACCCACGTCGGCGCCATTTTCTCACTCGGCTGTGGACAGTGAAGAGGGAGGGTGGGAGTTAGGGCTGTGTAGTGTAGTGTAGTGTAGTGCTGCTGTTGTCCACTACTTCAAAGTCCATAGGGGCTGGCTGTGTTGTGCTGTGCTGCTGTTGTTAATAGGGGCTGTGTCCACTACTTCAAAGTCCATAGGGGCTGGCTGGACTGTGTTGTGCAGTCAGTTCTCCATAGGGGCTGTGTCCACTCCAAAGTCCTGTGCAGTGTCCCAGTCCTAAAGGAGTGCTGCAGTGTTGTCCAGGGGGTGCTCTGTCCATCAGGGGTGCTCCCCCCAAGTGCTAAAAAAATAATATATTTTCTGTGTTTGTGAATTGTGTGCGCAGTAGCCGCACGTGCATCAACAAAGTAGTGCCAAGCGTGCGCCTGTGTCATAAGTAAAGGGCCGGCTGGCTTGACCGTTAAGGGTGCTGTAACCCCCGAAAGTACACTCCAGTCCAAACCAAAAAAAAAATAATTTTCTGTGTTTGTGAATTGTGTGCGCAGTAGCCGCACGTGCATCAACAAAGTAGTGCCAAGCGTGCGCCTGTGTCATAAGTAAAGGGCCGGCTGGCTTGACCGTTAAGGGTGCTGTAACCCCCGAAAGTACACTCCAGTCCAAACCAAAAAAAAAATTATTTTCTGTGTTTGTGAATTGTGTGCGCAGTAGCCGCACGTGCATCAACAAAGTAGTGCCAAGCGTGCGCCTGTGTCATAAGTAAAGGGCCGGCTGGCTTGACCGTTAAGGGTGCTGTAACCCCCGAAAGTACACTCCAGTCCAAACCAAAAAAAAAATTATTTTCTGTGTTTGTGAATTGTGTGCGCAGTAGCCGCACGTGCATCAACAAAGTAGTGCCAAGCGTGCGCCTGTGTCATAAGTAAAGGGCCGGCTGGCTTGACCGTTAAGGGTGCTGTAACCCCCGAAAGTACACTCCAGTCCAAACCAAAAAAAAAATTATTTTCTGTGTTTGTGAATTGTGTGCGCAGTAGCCGCACGTGCATCAACAAAGTAGTGCCAAGCGTGCGCCTGTGTCATAAGTAAAGGGCCGGCTGGCTTGACCGTTAAGGGTGCTGTAACCCCCGAAAGTACACTCCAGTCCAAACCAAAAAAAAAATTATTTTCTGTGTTTGTGAATTGTGTGCGCAGTAGCCGCACGTGCATCAACAAAGTAGTGCCAAGCGTGCGCCTGTGTCATAAGTAAAGGGCCGGCTGGCTTGACCGTTAAGGGTGCTGTAACCCCCGAAAGTACACTCCAGTCCAAACCAAAAAAAAAATTATTTTCTGTGTTTGTGAATTGTGTGCGCAGTAGCCGCACGTGCATCAACAAAGTAGTGCCAAGCGTGCGCCTGTGTCATAAGTAAAGGGCCGGCTGGCTTGACCGTTAAGGGTGCTGTAACCCCCGAAAGTACACTCCAGTCCAAACCAAAAAAAAAATTATTTTCTGTGTTTGTGAATTGTGTGCGCAGTAGCCGCACGTGCATCAACAAAGTAGTGCCAAGCGTGCGCCTGTGTCATAAGTAAAGGGCCGGCTGGCTTGACCGTTAAGGGTGCTGTAACCCCCGAAAGTACACTCCAGTCCAAACCAAAAAAAAAATTATTTTCTGTGTTTGTGAATTGTGTGCGCAGTAGCCGCACGTGCATCAACAAAGTAGTGCCAAGCGTGCGCCTGTGTCATAAGTAAAGGGCCGGCTGGCTTGACCGTTAAGGGTGCTGTAACCCCCGAAAGTACACTCCAGTCCAAACCAAAAAAAAAAATATTTTCTGTGTTTGTGAATTGTGTGCGCAGTAGCCGCACGTGCATCAACAAAGTAGTGCCAAGCGTGCGCCTGTGTCATAAGTAAAGGGCCGGCTGGCTTGACCGTTAAAGGGTGCTGTAACCCCCAAAGTACACTCCAGTCCAAACCAAAAAAAAAATTATTTTCTGTGTTTGTGAATTGTGTGCGCAGTAGCCGCACGTGCATCAACAAAGTAGTGCCAAGCGTGCGCCTGTGTCATAAGTAAAGGGCCGGCTGGCTTGACCGTTAAATGGTGCTGTAACCCCCGAAAGTACACACCAGTCCAAACCCAAAAAAAATTATTTTCTGTGTTTGTGAATTGTGTGCGCAGTAGCCGCACGTGCATCAACAAAGTAGTGCCAAGCGTGCGCCTGTGTCATAAGTAAAGGGCCGGCTGGCTTGACCGTTAAGGGTGCTGTAACCCCCGAAAGTACACTCCAGTCCAAACCAAAAAAAAAATATTTTCTGTGTTTGTGAATTGTGTGCGCAGTAGCCGCACGTGCATCAACAAAGTAGTGCCAAGCGTGCGCCTGTGTCATAAGTAAAGGGCCGGCTGGCTTGACCGTTAAAGGGTGCTGTAACCCCCAAAGTACACTCCAGTCCAAACCAAAAAAAAAATTATTTTCTGTGTTTGTGAATTGTGTGCGCAGTAGCCGCACGTGCATCAACAAAGTAGTGCCAAGCGTGCGCCTGTGTCATAAGTAAAGGGACGGCTGGCTTGACCGTTAAAGGGTGCTGTAACCCCCAAAGTACACTCCAGTCCAAACCAAAAAAAAAATTATTTTCTGTGTTTGTGAATTGTGTGCGCAGTAGCCGCACGTGCATCAACAAAGTAGTGCCAAGCGTGCGCCTGTGTCATAAGTAAAGGGCCGGCTGGCTTGACCGTTAAGGGTGCTGTAACCCCCGAAAGTACACTCCAGTCCAAACCAAAAAAAAAATTATTTTCTGTGTTTGTGAATTGTGTGCGCAGTAGCCGCACGTGCATCAACAAAGTAGTGCCAAGCGTGCGCCTGTGTCATAAGTAAAGGGCCGGCTGGCTTGACCGTTAAAGGGTGCTGTAACCCCCAAAGTACACTCCAGTCCAAACCAAAAAAAAAATTATTTTCTGTGTTTGTGAATTGTGTGCGCAGTAGCCGCACGTGCATCAACAAAGTAGTGCCAAGCGTGCGCCTGTGTCATAAGTAAAGGGCCGGCTGGCTTGACCGTTAAAGGGTGCTGTAACCCCCGAAAGTACACTCCAGTCCAAACCAAAAAAAAAATTATTTTCTGTGTTTGTGAATTGTGTGCGCAGTAGCCGCACGTGCATCAACAAAGTAGTGCCAAGCGTGCGCCTGTGTCATAAGTAAAGGGCCGGCTGGCTTGACCGTTAAAGGGTGCTGTAACCCCCAAAGTACACTCCAGTCCAAACCAAAAAAAAAATTATTTTCTGTGTTTGTGAATTGTGTGCGCAGTAGCCGCACGTGCATCAACAAAGTAGTGCCAACCGTGCGCCTGTGTCATAAGTAAAGGGCCGGCTGGCTTGACCGTTAAATGGTGCTGTAACCCCCGAAAGTACACTCCAGTCCAAACCAAAAAAAAATTATTTTCTGTGTTTGTGAATTGTGTGCGCAGTAGCCACACGTGCATCAACAAAGTAGTGCCAAGCGTGCGCCTGTGTCATAAGTAAAGGGCCAGCTGGCTTGACCGTTAAGGGTGCTGTAACCCCCGAAAGTACACTCCAGTCCAAACCAAAAAAAAAAATATTTTCTGTGTTTGTGAATTGTGTGCGCAGTAGCCGCACGTGCATCAACAAAGTAGTGCCAAGCGTGCGCCTGTGTCATAAGTAAAGGGCCGGCTGGCTTGACCGTTAAAGGGTGCTGTAACCCCCAAAGTACACTCCAGTCCAAACCAAAAAAAAAATTATTTTCTGTGTTTGTGAATTGTGTGCGCAGTAGCCGCACGTGCATCAACAAAGTAGTGCCAAGCGTGCGCCTGTGTCATAAGTAAAGGGCCGGCTGGCTTGACCGTTAAAGGGTGCTGTAACCCCCAAAGTACACTCCAGTCCAAACCAAAAAAAAAATTATTTTCTGTGTTTGTGAATTGTGTGCGCAGTAGCCGCACGTGCATCAACAAAGTAGTGCCAAGAGTGCGCCTGTGTCATAAGTAAAGGGCCGGCTGGCTTGACCGTTAAAGGGTGCTGTAACCCCCAAAGTACACTCCAGTCCAAACCAAAAAAAAAATTATTTTCTGTGTTTGTGAATTGTGTGCGCAGTAGCCGCACGTGCATCAACAAAGTAGTGCCAAGAGTGCGCCTGTGTCATAAGTAAAGGGCCGGCTGGCTTGACCGTTAAAGGGTGCTGTAACCCCCAAAGTACACTCCAGTCCAAACCAAAAAAAAAATTATTTTCTGGGTTTAGCCGCACGTATATATCAAATCGATATAACATAAATGGAGGACCAAACTTTCTCCGATAAAAATAAAATAGAGACAGATCAAGAACCACTTCCTCCTAGTGCTGAAGCTGCTGCCACTAGTCATGACATAGACGATAACATGCCATCAACGTCGTCTGCCAAGGCCGATGCCCAATGTCATAGTAGAGGGCACATACAATCCCAAATGGCAAAGTTCAGGAAAATGACCTTGAAAAAGACATTTAAATCAGCTGAAGAGAAACGTAAACTTGCCAATATGCCATTTACGACACGGAGTGGCAAGGAACGGCTAAGGTCGATCCCTAGTATGTTCATGACTAGTGGTTCAGCTTCACATGACGATGGAAGCCCTCCTCCCACTAAAAAAATCAAAAGAGTTAAGCTGGCAAAAGCACAGCGAAGAACTGTGCTTTCTAAGAAGATATACAAATCCCCAAGGAGAGTCCAAGTGTGGTGGTGGTTGCGATGCCTGACCTTCCCAGCACTGGACGGGAAGAGGTGGCTCTTTCCACCATTTGCACGCCCCCTGCATGTGCTGAAAGGAGCACCCACAGTCCACTTGCTGATATGCAAATTGAAGATGTCACTGTTGAAGTACAACAGGATGAGGATACTGGTGTAGCTGGCGCTGAGGAGGAAGTTGGCGAGGAGGATTCTGATGGTGATGTGGTTTGTTTAAATCAGGCTCCGGGGGAGACAGTTGTTGTCCGTGGGATGAAAAAGCCCATCACGGTCATGCCTGGGCAGAAGACCAAACATTCCACCTCTTTGGTCTGGCAATATTTCTATCCAAATCCGGACAACAACTGTCTTGCCATATGTACCATATGTAAAGGTGAAATAAGTAGGGGTAGGGACGTCAACCACCTAGGAACATCCTCCCTTATACGGCACCTGCAGCGCGTTCATAAAAAGTTACTGTCAAGTTCAGAAACTTTGGCTAAGACCGTAAGCAGTCCAGGGACACCTAAATCCCGTTGTCCTGTTGTATCCAAGCGCCTGCAAACCACACCGTCAACTCCCTCCTCGTCAATTTCCTCCTTAGTCAGTATCGGAAGTAGTCCTGCAGGCCATGTCACTGGCATGACTGACTCTCCTATCCGGGATTCCTCTGGAGGATCCTGCATTGCTACGCCTACTGCTGCCGCTGCTGCTGTTGCTGCTGCTGGGAGTCGTTCATCATCCCAGAGAGGAAGTAGGAACACCACTACTTTTACTAAACAATTGACCCTCCAACAGTCCTTAGCGAGGAGGATGAAGTACGACAGCAGTCATCCTGAAGCAAAACGTATAACTGAGGCCTTGACTGCTATGTTGGTGTTAGACGTGCGTCCGGTATCCGCCATTAGTGCAGTGGGATTTAGACAATTGATGGAGGTAGTGTGTCCCCGGTTCCAAATCCCGTCTAGATTCCACTTCACTAGGCAGGCGATACCGAGACTGTACAGAAACGTCAGAAAAAGTGTCCTCAGTGTCCTGAAAAATGCCGTTGTACACAATGTCCACTTAACCACGGACATGTGGACAAGTGGAACAGGGCAGACTAAGGACTATATGACTGTGACAGCCCACTGGGTAGATGTATCACCTTACGCAGCAACAGCAGCAGCGTCACCAGTAGCAGCATCTCAGAAACACCAGCTCGTTACAAGGCAGGCTACGCTGTGTATCACCGGTTTCAGTAAGAGGCACACCGCCGACAACCTCTTAGAGAAACTGAGGGAAATCATCGCCCAGTGGCTTACCCCACTTAGACTCTCCTGGGGATTTGTGATATCTGACAACGCCACCAATATTGTGCGGGCATTACATCTGGGCAAATTCCAGCACGTCCCATGTTTTGCTCACACAATAAACTTGGTGGTGCAGAATTTTCTGAAAAGCGACAGGGGCGTGCAGGAGACGCTTTGGGTGGCCCGAAAAATTTCTGGCCACTTTCGCCATTCAGCGACTGCGTGCCGAAGACTGGAGCGCCAGCAAACACTCTTGAACCTGCCCCGCCATCACCTGAAGCAAGAGGTTGTGACGCGGTGGAACTCAACCCTCTATATGCTTCAGAGGATGGAGGAGCAGCAAAAGGCCATACAAGCCTATACATCCACCTATGACATAGGCAAAGGAGGGGGTATGCACCTGACTCAAGCGCAGTGGAGAATGATTTCCGTGTTGTGCAAGGTTCTCCAGCCCTTCGAACTTGCCACACGTGAAGTCAGTTCAGACACAGCCAGCTTGAGTCAGGTCATTCCCCTCATCAGGCTTTTGCAGAAGCAGCTGGAGAAAGTGAAGGAGGAGCTAAGACGGAGCGATTCCGCTCGGCATGTGGGACTTGTGGATGAAGCCCTTCATTCGCTTTGCCAGGATTCCAGGGTGGTCAATCTGTTGAAATCAGACCACTACATTTTGGCCACCGTGCTTGATCCTAGGTTTAAAGCCTATGTGGTGTCTCTCTTTCCGGCCGACACAAGCCTGCAGAGGTGCAAAGACCTGCTGGTGAACACACTGTCAGCTGAAGCGGAACGTGACATGTCAACGGCTCCTTCTTCATTTTCTCCCGCAACTGGGGCTGCCAGGAAAAAACTTAGGTATCCTAAGCAACCCGCTGGCGGTGATGCAGGGCAGGCAGGACCAAGTTTGGACATCTGGTCCGGACTGAAGGACCTGGCAACAATTTCTGACATGTCTACTGTCACTGCATATGATACTGTCACCATTGACAGAATGGTGGAGGATTACATCGGTGACAGCATCCAAGTAGGCATGTCAGACAGTCCATACCTGTACTGGCAGGAAAAAGAGGCAATTTGGAGGCCCCTGTACAAGCTGGCTCTATTTTACCTGAGTTGCCCCCCCTCCAGTGTGTACTCCGAAAGAGTGTTTAGTGCAGCCGGGAACCTTGTCAGCGAAAGGCGTAGGAGGTTGCTTCCACAGAATGTGGAGAAGATGATGTTCATCAAAATGAATTATCAGCTCTTCCAGGGAGACCAGCCTCCAGAAGGTACAGAGGGACCTGTGGTGGTGGATTCAAGTGGGGACGAGTTAATACTTTGTGAGGATGAGGATGTACACACTGAAGAGGGTGAGGAATCGGTGGATGAGGAGGATGAGGATGACATCTTGCCTCCGTAGAGCCAGTTTGTGCAGGGACACATTAATTGCCAGCTTGTTTTGTGGGGGCCCAAACGAACCAATCATTTCAGCCACAGTTGTGTGGCAGGCCCTGGCGCTGAAATGATTGATTTGTTAAAGTGTGCATGTCCTGTTTATACAACATAAGGGTGGGTGGGAGGGCCCAAGGACAATTCCATCTTGCACTTCTTTTTTTTCTTTGCATTATGTACAGTTTGGGGCCTAGTTTTTCTAACTGCCATCCTGTCTGCCACTGCAGTGTCACTCCTAGATGGGTCACGTGTTTGTGCCGCCCACTCGTGTCGCTTAGCATAGTCATCCACCTACCTCGGTGCAACCTTTTGGACATGAAAACACTATTGTGAGGTGTGAGGTGTTCAGAATAGACTGGAAATGAGTGGAAATTAAGGTTATTGAGGTTAATAATAGCATAGGAGCAGAGAAACCAACAAATTCTGTGATTTTAGCTGTTTTTATGCTTTTTAAAAAAAAAATACAGATCCAAAACACAAAACCCAGAACCCAAAACACGGAAGGGTGGTTTTGGCAAAACCAATCCAGATCCAAAACACGAAGAAAGATCCAGATCCAAAACCAAAACACAAAACACGAAAAGTGGCCGGTGCACACCCCTAATATAAACATACACACACCTAGCATACGCACACATGATTTATAAGCATACTTACACATAGTATACACACATAAGCATTTTTACATACACACAAGCATACTTACACACGGCATGCATTCTGTACATATATACATACACACACAAGAAAACTTACACACAGCATACTGTATATACTTTACATACACACAGCAAGGAGACCGCTGTACATCTATACCCTTTACATAACATGATTTTGCTGTGTAAAAATAAAAAAAAAGGTACATTTTGTAAACCATCCATGTGCCCCAGTTTTTTTACAGAGCTTTTTTGATTTCCTATGCAGTCACAACATCACTCGGCTGCACCTTCAGTCCATTACCAAACCCCTTGCTCTCAGCTCACACAGCAAACATCAAAGTATCCTACTCAATCTCAGGCCAGTGACTAGCTTCCACAGCTCTCTGATATTCTGCCCGTCCTATACTGCAGCCTCCACACTGTCAGTGTCTCCTGCAATACACTTACCACAGCTCCCCACTGCTGAGGCACTGATTCCGCGGCTCCAAGCCCGAGCGCTGCCACTGCCGCCGCCGGCGGTCACCAATGAGTGCAGGTGGTGGGGAGGAAGGGTGTCAGCTTCGCAAACCCTGGAAGCACTGCCGCCGGTGGGCCTGCAGGCAGCCTGAGCCGCCCTGGCAGGTAGTAAGCCGGCCTGACAGAGGAGACGATGGGGCCGGCCCAGCTGGAACTTTTCCCGGTGGCTCAATTCCCCCGCATCCTATGCAGAGAGCTCTGCCAATCAGAGCTCTCTGTCTGTGTAGCCGCAGCAGCTTCATTGCACCCGTGGCTAGTGCAGAGATGGAGACAAGACTGTCTCCATCTCTGATAATCAAATTTGGCGCTCAGGGGGGTTTCTGGGTACTCGGAAACCCCCCCTGCGTGCGCTACTGTGTACTGAGAGGAATCCAATTGGAGGCACGAGGCATCCACATGCACAGAAGGAAGTGTTAATGTGTATGCACGACATAAAGGCACTGTCAGGGATAAAGAAGGCAGAACCATCCAATCCCGGAAGTGTTAATGTGTATGCAGGACATAAAGGCACTGTCAGGGATGAAGAAGGCAGAACCATCCAATCCCGGAAGTGTTAATGTGTATGCACGATATAAAGGCACTGTCAGGGATGAAGAAGGCAGAACCATCCAATCTCGGAAGTGTTAATGTGTATGCAGGACATAAAGGCACTGTCAGGGATGAAGAAGGCAGAACCATCCAATCCCGGAAGTGTTAATGTGTATGCAGGACATAAAGGCACTGTCAGGGATAAAGAAGGCAGAACCATCCAATCCCGGAAGTGTTAATGTGTATGCAGGACATAAAGGCACTGTCAGGGATGAAGAAGGCAAAACCATCCAATCCCGGAAGTGTTAATGTGTATGCACGATATAAAGGCACTGTCAGGGATGAAGAAGGCAATGTGTATCCAGACCCTCTATCTATAAGAAAGAACGGGGGTCAGCAGACTAGCGCAATAAGACAATGTCATCACTTCTTCTGCAGTCAGATTCTGAAAATCTATTGTAGGAGAGTTATTAAACCTTCTAAAAAGGACAAGTGCAGTCCCCATAGCAACCAATCACATTTCATCTATCATATATGTAGCGCATGCTATGAAATGATTGCTATGGGCAACACCTCCACATACAGTATATATAAATCCACATATTATAAATCGGCCACTTGTACTGTATTTTATCACTATTCCTGTTAGTACAAGGGCTGTTGATGGACTTACTACTCAACTGATGTGGTTGACATCACTGCCGGAATCACTACCCAGAATGCCGTTGGAGTGCATGCGCTGGGGACAAAAGTGGCAGGAGGGGAACTTTGTCCCCCACATGCACTATTTGGCTGGTCTCGGCAAGTGTAGAGGGGTAATGCCCAATGGGGGTGGGGGGGACAGTAACACCCATGGGGGATCTACTGTCAGAGAGGGTGGGGGAAGGGCCCCAATAAAGTACTTTGATGCTGGAGGGGGGCAGGGGGTAAAATATTTTAAAAACTTTCACTGGAAGAGAAGGAGGAGGGGGGTATACATGGTGTGGTTGGGCTATAAAACAGTGTTTATTTTACCACTAAGGGGGTGCGGGGTGGACTGTTAATAGGTAAGTTTACAATTGGGGCCTATGGACACAAGTTGGTGCGAGACACCCCCTAGGAATATTTTTTGTTTCCAATAAAATATTTAAATATATCTTTAAAAATACTTTTTAAACTTTATTATATCTAAAAAAAAATGTTTTGGGGAAAAAAATTGTCAGTGGTTAATGCAGAGTGGTTATCGTTGAGAAAATGGTGTGTGTTTGCTTATCAATGAGAACAGACCACTCTGCAATGCATCTGTAAAATTAATTTGGCAGCAACAATGCATTGCAGCATGGCAGCAACAAGATTTGCATTCTGACAACTGATATAAATACTGTATCAGGGCCGTAGCAAGCTAAAATTATGCCCTGCGCCAGCCCTGCCCTGAATCTTATGATATCATGATGTTACAAAGGGGGGCAGGGCTGGAGGACCACAAAGGAGCTGAGCACCCGGGGCGTTTTAAGGACACTATAGGCACAGGGGTTAATGTGGGCCGAAACGGGATGGAACCGTGTTCCGTCAGTTCTACTCATTCCACGTCCTCCAGCCCACTTTACCCAGCCAGTTGAGGAGCCAGGCAGGTGGGGTGCCGGGCGCCCATTGAGATGTTGTTACCAATGGGCACCTGGCCCCTTCCCTACAGTGGCAGCCGGAGGCTGGAGCTCACTCCTGAGCTCCGCCTTCTGACTCCCACAGTGGTTGAAGGGAGAGACGTCATGATGTCATGACGTCTCTCCCATAGTTCCGAGGAGCAGTCAGACCGGACGGCAGCTGATGCAGGAGTGGGGCTTAAGGTAAGTATTGTGTGTTTTTTTTGTGAATGGGGCACAACTAATGGGGGCATTACCGCTGGGGGCATAACTACTGGGGGCACTAGTAATGGGGGCATTACTACTGGGGCCTAACCACTGGGGGCATTACTACTGGGGGCACTACAATTTGGGGCCTAACCACTGGGGGCACTACTACTGGGGCACTACTACTGAGGGCACTACTAATGGGTGCATTACTACTGGGGGCCCTACTAATAGGGGCACTACTAATGGGGGCATTATTACTGGTGGCACTACTAATGGGGGCACTACTAATAGGGGCATAACTACTGGAGACACTAATGGGGGCATTACTACTGGGGGCACTACTAATAAGGGCATTACTAATGGGGGCACTACTAATGGGGACACTACTTCTGGGGACACTGCATAAGGGGCACCACTACTAGGGCAGGTTTTAGTCATAATGGACAATAAGGTGGATCGAAAAAAATTAAATTGCAAGTTCAAAATTCCAATTGGGCACATATTCTGCCAATTAAGTTGTTTTTAGGCAAAAACTCTTAAAATAATCTTCGCCTGTGTCTGAATCAGTTTTAGATTTACTAGAATAATGTTGTGTGACATAGCCTATGTGTGCACGTGCAGTTTGAAGAACAGATGAATGGGCGAATGATCAGGTCTGTGCTGGCACATGTGTGTATTCCTGTTTAGACACATTCTCAGTGCTTCAGTCGCCTTAACATCTATTCTTCCTATAAACATAAGCCTGGAAGTTCATTGGTCACTCAGAAACTCCCGCTCAGAAGGAGGAACCTTTCTTGTCGCAAGTGCAAGATTCCACGGGCTGGCACTATTAAGCTGCAATATCAAACAACATTCTTCTAGTGAATCTAAAAGTGATTCAGATACTGACAAAGATGATTTTAAGCCATCAAAGCTTGAAAGTTCCTCATTTTTAATGTGCATTAGTCTTCCAAACACTGCTCTCGTTAGTGATCGATATGGTATGTCACACAAGGAAACTTCTGCCATATCAACTGCAGTTTTGCAAGACTTGACACCTCATCAGACATGGGGCCTGATTCAGGTTGGATCACAAGGCTGTGGACGCACGGAGCCAGTCGATGTTTGTGTTCTGCGCATGTGGCCACAGCGATTGGGTATGTGAACGAAGTGGATATGCAGTGTAATACAGAAATGATTGATAGCAGGTGCCGTTTGGGGGTGGAGTGGGTGGGGGTCAAAGGAACACAGGCGTGCCTGGGCATTTGAAAGCCGTTACAGGGGTGTGCATAATTAATCCCCAGTGATGGCATACGCAGCCTGAGCTCTGCATGGCGACAGGAAGCTTCGCAGGTAGTGCAGCATGTCAAGCTCAACCACAACTCTGCAGATGGGTCCGATGTTACTCAATGTTACCGATGTTTTCGCTGACGTCCGGATGTATGTAATGGGAAGTGGGCAGCTTTATAGGCTGGGGGTGTCTCTGATATAGTGTTGCGATCCCGTTAATTTGCATATTTTCGCTACGTGCGGGTGCATGCGGTTGCAGACTTGCGATCTGTGCTCAATCAGGCCCATTGATCACTCCAAAGTGAAGAAAACTTCACTACAACTACAGCCAATCAGAGCACAGCCCTCGCTCAGCAGCAGTCACTCACACAGCACAGAGACACACTCTCATACTGTCATAGTGTCAGCTGGGTCTTAGCTCCTCAGTGCCTGGCTGTAACACACTAGACTCACTTCAGTGGACTCCCCACCAGTGCTGTGCATAATGAACTCTGGAGCAAGACTGTATAAGAAAATATATAGTACCCTCCAGTCCCCACAGAACAGCAGCGCTGCTACTATAGCTACACTAAAGAGAACACAGTATGTATGTTGCTCCAGGCCCCGCCCCTAGCCACACCCTGATTCCACCCCCTGCCAACTACAGGGTTTTTTATGCATGTACAAATCATATATATAGTTTTCAATTGTGATAGTCCAGCCAGCATCTGATGGTGGGCTTCCGATATCTATCGGTATTCCCTACCTCCTAGAAAATAATATTTTATAAGTCAGAATAACTGTAAATAGTGCCTGTCGATCTCAGGAGCACCTGCGGCAAAGATGGCGTTTTGTGGAAAATTGCAATGTTTTGACCTTTTATTTGGGGGGGGGGCACGGACCCCCTCTTAAAGTCCTACTTTGAAGGTTTGTGTCTAACTGAGTTCAACTGAATTGTTTTCACCTAAAAACAACTTAATTGCCAAAATATGTGCCCAAAAACCGTGCCTTTACCTGATTACAAAATATCCTAATTTGTGTCAAATTTTCAAAACTTCAAGCGCCCGCTGGGGAAAGTAAAAATTATCTGACGGAGCTGAAATTTTGCACACGAGTTACTATCATGGACCCACAACTTTTCCGCACTATTGGAATTTCAAACTCACAATTTTGTATTTTTCAACCCACCCTAATGGGCAAGTGCATAGGCGTCTGAACAGGGGGCAAGGGGGCTACTTGCCTCCCCAATACATTTTAGAGGTGCCAGTGGAGCAACAGTCGTAGGTGGTCAGGGGCTGTGCTTTATAACAACTGCACGGAGGAGGTGGTGTAATGTGTGCTCTTTAAGTTGAAAGACCGCACATTACACATTTTTCCCCGTGCTGTGCAGCCTATTGCTATAGTGTGCACAGCCCCTGCCTCCTGCCTACACCTCCCGGATGGACATGGACACGCTCTCCCCTTCCATGGGGCCAGCCTCCTCCTCCTTCGTGCTACCGACCAGCAACAGGTAAGTTGGGGGGGGAGGGAGGGGTGGGGTGGGGGTAACAGACTTTTGGGGGGTGCTAAAAATAAATAATCTCTTGCCACCCACTCCCCCCCCTACATAAAATCATTGTAACACCCCTGGACAAGTGTCATGAATATATGTAAATAGCCTATAAAATACATCCTTTTATTAGGTGAGCAATGGTCACATAACTTGCTTGGAAAGTGCTCTATGTTGGTTAAATAACTGTTGGTGAATATAAACCATACCAGGTTATGCGGGTTACAGGCAAATTGTTTTGTTACACTTTGAAACTTTGCATTAAGAAGTAATTAAACTTATTTTCGGTTATATTCCATGGTTTTGCTATAAAATTGCCCTCTTTTCAGTTTATATTTACTGAGTACTTACAAAGTATCCACTGAACAAAGGACACTATACTGTACGGTGGACCTGGTGAAACGAAACTAGTGATGAGTTCAATATATAAACATATTCTGAGGAATGATCTGGCACATGAATGTGTCTTCCGGGGATAACTCAGATTCCTTTACAAACAACTTCTCCATTTTTTTAAACTACATACATGCAACAGTGTTCTCTCCTGTAATGTCATTACTAAGTTTAGAAATGTATTTTGATCTTTACAAACTGCTGAAGGGCTTACATTTTCTTTCCATGTAGGTACATGTCTATTTTAACGAGTTGTGCACCCAACATGTTATATGAACATTAAAAATGATGAAAAAAACATCTTTATTAGAGATAAGTACTATGAGAATTTAGACAAACAAGTATATTGAAATAACAATATTCTTATATTTTGCAGTCAAAGTGGTTCATTATTAACATTATATAATACAAATGTAATATAACATCAACATGCTCTTTTAATATACACATTATGGGAGTCAATGCAGTTAGGGGCGAGTTGGGTCCATTTTGTTAGTGAATTCTGTGTGTTTTTCTCAGCTAATTAAATAATATGATATTGGAAGACTAGTGTAGTACAAGACAAATTAGGACGGGATGTACTAAGATTCGCATCCGCAATGCGGTACATCCCCCCTGTCTTCGGGTACATACCGATGTTAATTACTACGGTATGTACCAAGAATATCGCAAAGGACAGCTCTTCTGATAAGAGCTGTCCTTTGCAATGGCTCCGTATAGAAGGACTTCCAGGCTTAACACCCTGAAGTCCCTCTGTCGTCCTTCTGAGCACCCGGGAAGGGTGATGGGAGGGATCCGAACAGATCCTTCCCAAGGATTAGTGTCCCAATAAAAAACCCATCGGGGGCATTGATTAATATAAACAGCATAGCTGCTACCACAAGTCAGTACATGGTGTATAAGAAATCTCTTACCAGAGTGCGGATGGGCAAAATCATTGCCTGGCTGTAAATATCAGCACATAGTGCATCCCATTCACTTGCAACAACCTGGTTTTCTGGTTAGAAAAGTTTCACTTTTCTTGGTAACTTATTTGGTAACATCAGAATGAACCAAATATATTTGAGAGTCCTTCTCCTTTGGTAGCACAGCATTATATGAGATTCTTTAAGTGATTTTAAAGCAGTATCAGATTGAATAAGGGGCCAAATTATTTAGCTTTTTTTAAATTATTGGACTACCAGATGTAATATGATTTTACCCAAGTGAGTCTATTCAGATATTTATCAGACTTTTTGGGTATAAGAGTCTCAGCAGGGAATATCTCAATTGTTTTATCTATTTTGACACAAGTTTCAGTTTAATCTGATGTAATCCAGTGCAAAGTACATGCAAATATTGTATAGCTTTTTCATCAATAGAGAAGGTAAATTTTATAGACTCAGGCATAGTGTTTACCACTTGCAAGGCAATTTCAAACTGATTCTGGGTGACTTTGCACAAGACCAAGGTGTAATCAATATATCTTGTAAAGAACAATACTTTATGCAGTCAGAGGTATCTGATCCATGTGTCTTTCTCACTGTAGGGCATCTGACAATATATATTGACGGGATGGTTTCTTTACATATGTATCGCTTAGGCTGTGATTAGATTATGTGTCTAGTACTGTATTCGTTTTCCAATGTCATATTATCTAACAGCACCATAACAGGGCTTTTCTGTGCCCTGTGCCGGCCACACCCCATGGAGGAATGACATCATCATCATTAGAGAGAGAGAGAGAGATGGTGCATGGGAAGAGCACCTACAAGTGTAGTAATTAGAAAATTAGCATAATTCAATATTCTTTAAAGTGCAAGTGCCGATCAATACAATCAATATGTGTGTACCAAAAGAAAAAAAATTGTATTCTTATCTGTATATAGATTCCAGTAAGTAAGTAATCACTTGTATCCAGTTGGGTCATAATTCCTCTCATATCAGTGTATGATTTACAAAAAAATATATACTGTATGATGTGAACAACCAGTGCACTAAATGTAGTTATATACTATACATTGCTTCGTAGCAGAGGTGCTTTAACATGTGTTTCATCGGAATGGGTATGATTCCCGTCAGCGGCAGCCCGACATCAGCAGAGTTCCGAGCAGCGGAAGGCCGACAGCGCTGGAAATCCCGATCGTGGATAGGTGAGTATCTACTAACCTAACCTAACACCCCTAACCCTCCTTAGGGGTGCCTAACCCTAACATCCCCCCAAGTGCCTAACCCTAATCCCCCCTCTAAGTGCCTAACCTTAACCACCCCCTTCCCCGCTGCCTAAACCTAAGTCCACCGGGGGGGTGCCTAACCCTAAGTCCCCCGCGGGGGTGCCTAACCCTAACCCTCCCTCCCCCTAGCCTAACCCTAACCCTCCTGGGGGGGTGCCTAACCCTAAGTACCCCCATGCACCCTAAACCTAACCCTCCCCCCGCGGCTGTCCGCTGGCGGCGCCCGGCATCAATACGATCGGGATGCCGAGCGCCAGTCTCCCGGCGTCGGGGAAATGCGGGCGTCTACATCTAGACGCCCGGCATTTCACCCTTGCCGGGATATGACAGTCGGGAAGCCGGCTGCCGGTATTTAGGCAGTTGGCTTCCCGATTGCTTCCCGTTTCATCAAATATCTAATGGTTGTCCTTGAGCTTTTTTCTTAATTCCTCAACTCATGAAAACAAAATATGGTATACGGAGTATATCACTAAATACTATAATGTTATTATATACTACTAATATATTTTAATAGAGCTGGAGCCCCAACTTGCAGTATAAGGGACAAAACAGAGCTGTTTTGCATGCCCAGCTCTGATAGGCTTGCCCAACTGCTGCATCTAAATGCATACTGTGATCGCTGGCCCTGTATATGTCTGAAGTTTTACACTGCACTTACTATGAGGTTGACTATAATATTTTGTGTCAATTATTCCCTCTTTATGTGCTGGCCACACTCACTCTAAGATCAAGCATTTGGAAACAGAATCGGTATGATATACCGTCGGAAATTCTCTCCCCCCCTAACCCTAACCTCCCCCCTAGTGCCTAACCCTAACCTCCCCCCAGGGGTGCCTAAAGCTAACCCCCTGGGAGGGTGCCTAACCCTAACCTCCTCCAGAGGGTGCCTGACCCTAACCCCCCCTTCCCCTAGCCTAATCCTTACCCTCCTGGGGGTGCCTAACCCTAAATCCCCCCGGGATGTGGGGGAGGGGGTAGAACATTATATAAAGTGTTTTAGTTTAATGAATTACTCAGTTTAAAGTTTAGTTAAAGGAGGATAATAATTATAAGATATATATAGTATATTTTTAAACTCCCAATAGCTTTTTCTCCAATAAATATGTTAATGCCCGGTCTTTAAAAAGATTTAATAATGTGTGTGTGTGTGTATATATATATATATATATATATATATATATGAAAATTTGCAAAAAATGGGGTGCATTCACCAGTCTTCCGAATAAAATCCTTTATTATGATTTATGACATAGCAGGTTTCACAGCATATCGACGTTTCAGTCCTAAGTCCTCCGGTGGAGCACAGACTGTTGGTCAACTCACACGCTGATGACGGTGCCGATGTAATAGCTGCGAGGGTCGGGTGACTTCTTGAGACACCTGACATGCGTGGTTACTATGACTACACTAAAACCGAGCGTGCGTTCCACTGGCAGGAAGTATCTCCTGGGTGGAGCTCACGTGGCTGACAGATGCTCTACAGAGGCAAAAGGTTATTGTTATTGACTTTACCAAGTGTATGCATGCATTAGATGTTTCTATGCTATACAATATAATGATGGATATGTAGTGTACTTATTAGACCAGATATTGTTCCAAAGGGGACTTTTGGGCTACATTTTTTAAGTTATACATTTAGCGGTGAGTTTAACAATTAGAGTGGGTAGTGTTTTCAGGTGCTTTCAGGGTATTTATATGGGTTTGCAGCACTCAGTTATGTATCTTGACAAAGGTCCAAACTTAGGACTGAAACGTCGATATGCTGTGAAACCTGCTATGTCATAAATCATAATAAAGGATTTTATTCGGGAGACTGGTGAGTGCACCCCATTTTTGGCAAATTTTTGTCTTTTATGGGTGTTTTTGTGACTCCCCTTTTGGGTAAGCTACCCCAGAAAAATGATTATGAAGATGTGAGTGTGGACCTATTCGGAATTATATATATATATATATATATATATATATATATATCTATATATATTGATAGAAGATAGAACTGTGGCACTTGATCCTTATTCCAGTTTCGTATTCCAATACAATTAGTACTTCACACTAGAATCCTTCTTATCAGAAGTGGCAGCTCAGTTCTAGTCACCGTTAGGTTAGGCGGTATAATCTAGGGATAAAGTAAAAAAGAAAGGACAAGCGCCCAATAGTTTAGTATCTTGTGTTACAATCGGATAAATTAGAGAACAATTGGCTATTGCCCGTACCCTATGTATGCTTGATATATAAGCGTATAATGCAGAATCCCATCATCCAAACACAGTTCAGAGTGATGAAGCGGCCTCGGGGAACCCTCAGACTCCAGAACACCCCACGTGTACCCTTGGACGGCAACCTTCTGAGTGAATGGTGTCCACAACGTGATGTAATTAGCATCCAGTCTTATTCATATAAATGTGAAGCACAACTATTACATACGGTTTAAAATGAAAAAATAAATAGGTTGCTTATCTGAAAGGGTGGTGGCTGGTTTTGCAGGGGAGACCCGTAGGCACACAGCAGGTAAGTAGTGGTAGTGTAACAGAGGGGCATCAATTCCCTATGCATTTCACCAATATAGGCTTCCTCAGGGGAGAGGGATGTGTTCACAGAGACTTCTTATATACTAGTAATGGGCCTCAAGCCCGCCCAGTGCGGTTTTGGCACCAAAATTGCGTTGCTTCCTGGGTTTTGGCTCCAAAATGGCATCACTTCCGGGTTTTGGTGGGAAAAATTACGTCACTTCCGGTCTGCTACATCTGAAAACCGGAAGTGACCATTATATGGAGACTACAGGCTCCTAGTGGTGCTTTTACATGAGGGCATAGTGCCCAATGTTCACTAGAGCTAAAACTGCTCTGGTGTAACTACAGGGCTACTGCCATTATATTCATATATGTCTCCTTTACGATCGGCGCCATTTTGTTGGTTAGATATGGGGACTATACATACTATGAATGTTTATACATAACTATATAAGGGGATATTACTTTAACTCCACAAAGAGACTATCTGCAGCATAAATCTATATTATATTAATGTCCATTCATGGAAATCAACAAGAAGATGCTAATCTAATATACAATTAGATCATGGCTAATAAAACCACACTCATTTTAAAAAAAGTGCACCCGGATACGCACTATAAGAACACGGGGTACACAATCAATACGAAGGGTTCACACAACCTAAAATACTTAACTCAAGTACTGAGGACAATGTAAGTGAAATCATAATAACAATAATGTAACCACAAAATTATGCAGGATATTAAAATAATCCGGAATATTTAAATAATCCAATATAAGTAAAAATGCATTATATATATATATATATATATAATATATATATATATATATATATATATATATATATAAATAACTGTAATTATAAAACTGTATAAAATTAGTTTAAAACTCATGTGGTAAATAAAATAGGTGGAATGATATAACTAGATAAAAGTGCATCATAAGCCTGGAGGAAGGGGATAAAAGAGGTTCAGATAAATGAAATTATAAAAATGGTGCTATGTCATAGCTCTCATTGTGTCCAAAGAGGGATAGTGTATACAGGGCCTGATTCAGAGCCGCTTGCAAAAAGCGAGCACTCTCTCTCAATCAGGGCGGCCGCTTTGTTTTAAAAAACCCGGCCTCCTGGCCGCTCGCTAAGCTGTAGAGCTAATAGATGCGGAAGCTCACTACTGACATCACTTGTGATGTCAGTAGGGCCTCCCACAAATGGCAGGTGTTCCTTCAGGAATGCCTCCGTTTGTCCAGCCCCCCCACCCCGCCTACAAAACGGGGCGAGCTGTCGATCAACATCGACAGCCGCCCCGTTTGTAACGCAGTGCCCCACCGTCAACCCACTTGCGAGCGCATAGCGCTTGTGAGCGGGTCCGAATCAGGCCCTCAGTTCGTAAATCCAGTACATTTCTCGTTGTGACAGGCGTTTTAGAAAAAAAAGACCAATTTATGTGATTTTAGCTTTTTTTGTAAATTTTTGTAAAAAAATCCAAATCCAAATCCAAAGCCAGTCACCGCAGTTTGGCAAATCCAAATCCAAATCCAAAGCCGGACGACGAATTAGAACCAAATCCAAATCCGGCAAAAATGGTCCGGCGCACATCCCTAGTATACACACACATTATTATATCTTTTTAAAGACCGGGCATGGGCGGGATGCATGACGCATCGTACTCGCGATGTGATGCATTCCGCTGATTTTTGCATGCATGCCGGCATTGGTAACGCTGGGATGCATGACGATCCCCACAAAGAACCGCTCTGTCGTTTAGAGTGGCCCTTTGTGGGGGAGGGACTTCCGAGTCTATGACCCAGAAGCCCCTCCAGGATCCTTCTGCGCATGCTGGTGCTGGAAGGGATCTCATTGGATCCCTCTATCAGCACTCAGGAAGATGGCGTTACCCACCGCAGCCAAGTCCCGGAGTGCATCGCATCCGGGGCTTGGTGCATATGAAAAATGCAGTGAAACCCGCATTTTTGGGGTGTGACTGCATTTTTTCCCTTGATGCATTTCGCCCTAAATGTATGGCTCGTGGATACGGCTTTTCTTTTGTTTTTCGGTCTTGTGTCTTCGGTACGCACAAAGTCCACCAAGAGGCGCCGCAACCTATCTTCCCTTACCAAAAAAATAAGGCTCAGGCCGGCCCCGTATATTTCTTATACAACTAGAAATGTGGATTACACAGGAGTAGAATGACATAGGAGTTAGAGCAGCAAACACAATCAGAACTGCACCAGCACGATACAAACAAAAGTAGCAAGAGCTCAGTAAGCTTCACTCAGTAGGGAATGAGCTAGACATTGTACTGGCAATGATTGAGAGACTGGAATATATACCCTGGGGTTAGCCAGGATTAAATGAGCAGTGTCAGATGATACCGGCTGACTCAGGCTGACCAGTGATTGGCCGGATCGTGATAAGGTGATCGGAACAGCAGTACTTCAGGGCTGGCTGAATGTGTGCTGCAGCCTAGCAGGCCAGAAACAATGAAGCCTGCGTCTCACAGGGATGATTGTGGACGCATGAACTGAGTTTAGGGTGCGAGCTAGCTGGCCACAGGTGTCGGTAAGTGACCCAGCAGCAGGGGTAACAAGCCTCAAATTATACATTGTTACTTTATTATAGGGTCAGTTACCTGCTGGAGCAGGACCACTGATGAACATTGGTGCTTGGTTCGCTCTCTTGCCATTAAGAGTGGGTGGTTATGACAAAACTCTCTTCCCTCCTCTTGACAAGGCTGCGGGCCTTAACAGAATGAACACAGGGCCTGATTCAGAGGCGCTCGCAAAAAGCAAGCGTTCGCTCTGAATCAGGGCGGGCCGGTGTTTGTTTTACACCGGCCTCTTGGCCGCTCACTGAGCTGTGGATGACCACCCACAGCTTTTGCGAGTGGCTAGGTGATGGTCGCGATGGTCGTGAGCATCGCGACCATCGGGGCTTGCGACGAGACCCTTGTGGTAGGGTCTCGTCCGTCGCAAGTCCCAGAGAGCTTCCTGCTCGAACAGAGCAGGAAGCTCTCCACTGACATCACTGGTGATGTCAGTGGTGCCTCCCACAAATGGCAGGCGTTCCATCACGAACGCCTCCATTTGTGTAGCCACCCCCCCTCTCCGCCTACTAAACGGGGCGAGCTGTCGATCAACATCGACAGCCGCCCCATTTGTAGCGAGCCCCGAAGCGAGAGCATTTCTCTCTCGCTCCAGGGCTTGCGCAGTGCGCACGCCGCGTGTGCGCACTACCTAACAATCGACCCGCTTGCGAGCGTATAGTGCTCGCAAGCGGGTCTGAATCAGGCCCACGGATCCTGCCATTGGTTGGAATGGCATTGTATCTCATTCACTAACCTACAATTAAGTAATCCCAGTGGTAAGATAGTTGATTTTTTTTTTACAATGGTATATATTACATTTGTAATAGACCTAATGCAGTTATCATTGAGTATTAGACACTGGCTGGTTAATACTGGGGTCCCCTATAATATGCAAAGTGCATTAATATGGTGGGTCAATATATAGACAGGGTAACCATCATGTGCTCAATTATTATACTGTACATATTGTGACAGGGTCAGCATAATTCCACATTAAGTAAATGTGGAATATCCAGATCTCCAAGGTTTGGCAGAGCACAGGCATTAGGAATGTGAAATGTCCAGTTCAGGTGTTGCCTCAATCAGAGTCTGGAAAGGCAGCTGATTACAGACACCTGTGTGAGGCTGGTTTAAGAAGTGCAGTAACACTGGTGAAACTGAGCCTGATGGTGAGATAGTCGCCCAGCTCATAGGCCCGGGGGTGACTAGTGTTAGGGATCCTGGACCTGCGAGTCCACTGAAGAAAATATTGCTGTTTGGAAGACTGTGTAACATCTTGCCTGTGAAACTGCCATATCCTGCCTGTGGTGAGCAATAAAGCTACTGATGGATTTTACCCGGTCTATGTGATTCTTGTCACAGGGCTCTATTTATTAACATTATTTTTACTAAAATAAAGTGAAAAAGGGTGTTTTCACACCCTTTTCACATTATTTTAGTTTCACCTGTAGTTATTACAGGGCAATTGGAGTAGAATTAGTAAAATTCTACTCCAACTCCTAATTATGACTTATTTTTAGTAAAGCAGATCGCATTTCCCATAATTGTAATGGGAAATGTGATCCGACCATAGTTACTAAAAATAAATTGTAAAAAAATACCGGGGGAAGCCCTGTGATAATAACACCACCTGGAGGTGGCGTTATCCAGAGTCTCCCCCGGTTACCGGGCTCCCACTCTGCTCTAACGGGCAGAGCAGAGGCGGGAGCCGGTACCAGTAATCAGCTGTGTGGTCTAAACAGACCACAAGCTGATTGCTGTTTTTTACTTACCTGAATCCAGGGACCGGTGATCGGGCCTCCGGTGATGGCTCCTCTCCGGTCAGCTGGTCTCCCACAGTGCACTGCTGCCCGGTCATCAGGTGATCGGGTCCCAGTGCAGTATGGGAGATCACCTGATCGGGAAGCCCGGAGAAGATCACCGGAGGCCAGGAGGATGCAGGTAAGTGTAATGAAGGGAGGGGGGGTCGTGGGGGTCCGCGATCGCGGGGGGCAGGGCTTAGCATCTGTGGGGGGTAGCAGCGATGGAGGGTTGGCGCATGCGCGGACTCTTAGTCGCGGTATTTTTTTATCGCAAGCTCTGTCCCTGCAAGGGATTTATAGTAAATCCCTGTGATATTGCCAGAATTCGCAATGCGAATTCACTCGGTAATATCACACTACAATCCGCATTCAATATGCGGATTGTAGTAAATAGAGCCCTAAGTTACATATTGCTGTATTCCCAGGACTATACTTTTTTTTTTTTTTACTACAGTGCATTTCTGTTATCAATATGGAACACTATCATGCATGCACTATCAGTATTTACTAGTATATATTGAAGGGGCCCAGACTATGCACTTATGGTTAGCCAAGTCTCTGTAGTGGTTAGCCACACCGCCTTCTGGTGGCTGACTCCTTTAAGCATGGTCAACTACCACTGCATTTCTCTGGTGGGTCCTTCATGCCCCAGTCCAACACTGGATGAGAGGAGGTGAGTTCATTTCAGAAACAACATTTCAATGGCATTTTTGCACTATGTTTGTTAATTAGTAATTATAATCTATGTGGACTAGAGTTCATTGTATGTTTAGTATACATAAGTTTATTTTAAACTTTTGTTTCTATTGAATGCAGATTAACTGTGTGTTTGATTTATATTTCAGTGACACATAGTTATGTAGTGTATCGAAATATACCAGTATTTATTTGAAGAAGAAGAAGAATCACAATTGAATTTATCCTATTTGGTGTCTGTGGAGGTAGCACAAACATGGAATAGCATAAAGCAGTAAAATGTGACTGATTTGTGATGAGGCTATCAGTCCTCACAGATACCGCAAAGGAGCCAGCTCCTGTCTAATCCTACTAAAATCCATAAATAAATCCTGATTTCTTTTGTGCCTCATGTTGTTCCGAAAAAGATAACTTCCAGCTGATTGTACAGCTGCACTTCTTTCTCTCTGCCCACCACAAGCAAAGAGGATTATTGGAAGACTCACATCTTTATACAAATTCAGAGAATTTGCATCTGGAATCCTATGTATAATTATTAAAATGTAATGCAACCTCGCTACATTCCCCCTTCCCTACTGCACTATGCAGCCTATGGCAGCGTGTTCTCCATATTTGTATAAGTAACAATCGTATTTGTGTGTACGTATGCATGTGCAACAACGGACACAGCGTGGGCCACCGGAGGATGCTGTTAAGATAATGTGAGCCCAGTTTACTGAGGATCACACTCATCTTAAGGATGATGGTGGAACCCTTGAAGGAATCATCACCGCTGTGCATGGGCATCGGAACGGGGACGACGACAATTTTATGTTGCCCCCTCAACATAATATCGTTCCAATGCCCCTGCCGCTGTGTAAAGTCCCCACTGCATTAAGAAGCTGATCCAATTCATCCCTCTGTTCTGCTGGCTTTAGTAAGCTTGACTCTGAAAAGATTCAAGCTCACTCAATCAATACCTATCCTTTTGAAACTGGCGTTGCCATTGGCCGTGGTGAGCCAATTTTGGCTCCCTGCATAATGGCTCCTCCCCCTTGTGCTGGCATTTATTGGTGAGCAGGGAGTGACCAAATGAAACGGAGAAGCAGGTGATTATTGAACCAATTACGCTAACTGAAAACTTCCAATTAGTCTTTAGTGTGTCCCAGAGGTTCAAATTCCTGACATTTCTTTTACCTTATAATGGGGATTTTTCCCAACTGAACACCTGCTCTGAAGCTGTGAGAAAAAAGCAGTGCCAATTCCTATTGAAATTACCACGGCCGAATTTCTTGCAGCCAATTGAATAGGAAGATACTCTGCGGCTGCTGGAAAAATCTCATGCAGCAGAGGAAAAAAAACAAAGCTTGCATTTGAGTATGCCCCTAGGGCAGCGTTTTTGAACCGCTGTGCCGCGGCACACTAGTGTGCCACGAGCGGTTGTTTAGTGTGCCGCGTGGTCAGATCCACCGGTCAGAGCTGCCGGTCAGATCTGCCATACTGCGAACCGGGCAGCGCTGAGCTCCTCTGGGAGTCTCAGGCGTGCCCGGTCCACCACCTATGCAGACACGGCGGTGTGACATCACAGGTCACGCAAGCCGCATCTCTAGTCAGCTCCGCGGCCCCTAGAGAAGCCCTGCATGAAGGCCACCAGCACCCCCAGTTAGCCAGCTTGCCTCCCCAGCCAGCCCCGCGCCACCAGCACCACCAGCCAGCCTGCCTCTCTCACCAGCGAGCAAGCCAGCCCCGCGGCCACCAGCACCGCCAGCCAGCCTGCCTCTCTCACCAGCGAGCAAGCCAGCCCCGCAGCCACCAACACCGTCAGACCGCCTACCTGCCTCACCAGCCAGACAGCCCGCCCCACGGCCACCAGTACAGCCAGCAAGCCCTCGGCGACCAGCACCCCCAGCCAGCCAGCCTGCCTGCCTGCATGCTGCACCCTGCTGACAGCTCTGGTGACGAGGGACAGGTAGGGACAATATGCAAAATGTCAATTTATTTTTTATGTGTAGCAATGTGGGCTTTTTTTTCTTTGGGAGCCAGCAATATCTATTTTTTTTTTTTTTTTTCTGTGGGGGCCAATGTATGTGTTTTATTTCTATGGGGCCAATGTATGTGTGTTTTATTCCTATGGGGGCCAATGTATGTGTGTTTTATTTCTATGGGGGCCAATGTATATGTGTTTTATTTCTATGGGGGCCAATGTATGTGTGTTTTATTCCTATGGGGGCCAATGTATGTGTGTTTTATTCCTATGGGGGCCAATGTATGTGCGTTTTATTCCTATGGGGGCCAATATGTGTGATTTTTTTTATGTGGGAGCCAATATGTATGTTTTCCATAGGTTGCGCACGCCGCATCGACGAATGGTGTGCCTTGGCAAATTTAATATCTTGCGTACTGTGCCTCGAGTTAAAAAAGGTTGAAAATCACTGCCCTAGGGGCTGATTCTAAATTGGGAGACCAGCAAAAAAAATAAAAATAACTTTGCACCTGTATAAACCATGTTGAAATGAAAGGGGGGCAAATAATTTTTTTAGAATACAATAAAAGCTTATTATACAGTATACTATTGCTATTTTGGCTGGGCTGAGGGATCTCTAGGAAATTAAATATCAGAATATGTGTGTTAATGGCTGAAAAGAAGTAATACAAATTGGGCCTGATTCTGAGGGGCTTATGTAATATGGTGGTGTCGGGTGCCGCTGCGGGAACTCCTGAGAGTCTTCCCGTATTTTTAAAGCGGCAATCACTTTAGAGGCAAAACCATCTTAATTTTGCCTTTAAAAGGATTGCCGCTTTAAAAATAACTAGCTGCACCCTATTACATAAGTCCCTGATTTGGGAAAAGAAGCAAGTTTACACCCGGACAAACCATGTTGCAATGCAAGGGGTGCAAAATTGCAAATACATATATTTTTATTATTTTTGGACACCCCACTCTGAAATCTAAATCCCTCTGCACATTTTACATCTGCCCTAGTACTGTACCTGCAGTGCAACATGGTTTTGCCAAGGTGCACAGTTACTTCTTTCTTCTACTTTACTCCCAGCTCTGAATCTGAAAAGTTGTACACTTCATTGCAAGAACAAAAACACTATATGTGTACTGCATACAGCAGCTTTAAGGTGTAATTTGTGTGTTTACCTTCATTGGACTTCAATAGAAATTGTTTGTTTCCACACATTCCATGTTCCATGAGTGATTCGTAACACACGTTAACTTTTGTTTGACACTCCCATGTACAAAAACTTGCTTACAGCCTACAAGGCGGAATGGTATAAAACATTAACAAACCTAAAGAGGGTAACAGAGCCTGTTTAATACTCTGTGCTGTGCAGAGTCCAATGCCTGCCCATGACTTAGTGACACACTAATCTCGTGTTTGATCTTTCCATGAGGTGGGAGTATGTATGTGAAGGTATAGAGCAAGGGTCAATTAGCAGGACTTTGGGCAAGGTTGGGTGTGTACTTCTGGATTTTAAGACTCATTTAACAGATTGCACACATATAGCTCATTATTACACTATTACAGTATTTGGAATGCACTACAACACAGATATGATATGCATTTATGGCTGTTGTATATTTCACAGTTCACTAGTTTATGTTACACATATACAGAAGTCTGCTTTCCATATGTCTATGTTTCAGATTTGCTTGTAGAAGAATAGGCTCAGCAAATAAAATGTAATGGCCAGGTTTCTCTGTGATTGCACCAAACCAGAAGCAAGAGATTGTGAGTACAGACATGGATGCGGTTGCCCGGTCATAAAAGCCACGCTTAATGAGTTTCAAACCTATTTAGTTCTTCATCAGAAGCGTCTAATAGGTATGAATAGGTTAAGCGTGGCTCTTATGTACTTTTGGACTCCAAGTGACTGGCTGTTTTACTGGTGGTTTTCCTGTATGGTGGACTGCATATCCGGAACTTGAATCCTGCTTGTTCCTAATTCCATCTGGGACTGGATAGACTGCCTCATGTAGATGCTGTTTTGCCACTGTGGACTCGGAGTATTGTTTGAACGCTTTATCTCTTCTATGTTTTGTAAGTGCAATATATTATTAAATGTGGTATCTAGTTTTGTGACCGGCTAGGGATTTATAACAGGTGTCGAGATACCGACGCCTGTCATAATCCCGACTCCGGAATCCAGGTCGACGTGGGCCCAAATGGCTCAGTGTGCCGGGATTTGAACCAGCCGCTAAACCGCCAGCATTACAATACCATTCCATGAAATCTCTACGTTTTAAAAGGATCACTGCACTATCTTGTCTCTTTTATGTCTATCCCAAACCCATGTCCCTGCAAAGTGCATAAGGGAAGGAAACTTTTACAATTACAGATTTGTCCAGGAGGTGAAAGGAGGAATATGTGAATCGTCTGTTACCTATTTACATTGATCAGTACTGTTATTCACACTTTTATATGCTTACCAAGAGAATCTACAAACTTACCGTGATTATTTATTCCATTTTTTATAAAGGTTCTTTTTCCAATTTTATTTCAAAAAAGGAAGATCGTGTAACCTGGAGAGCACTGTATACATGTGTATATTTATTATTCTATTTGCAAACACATCAGTGACACTCCCGCAATGTTCCCATACGATGGACCGTCTCCATGCGTATTTAGTCACTGCCCAGGAACTCCCAGCATTTCTACACATTTCTAAAACAGTGCATCTCAATTGCACTGCGTCTTGGTGTATACACTCCGTAAGAGCTTATAGGGATTTTTGCACATGTGCAGTAGCAAAATAAATCCCTCAACTGTTAACATCAGCATTGTGTGCTACACAGAATCAGGCCCAATATGTCTATATTACAGGAGAAATAAGTAATTAACCATATGCATACCTCCCAACTGTCCCACATTTAGCGGGACAGTCCCGTTTTTCTGGGGCTGTCCCGCCCGCGGCCGCAGTGTCCCGCGGTGGGGGGGGAAGCATACACGATGCGCACAGCATCTATTTAGAGTACAGGGGAAGCCTGGGGGCTTCCCAGCATCTCGGTGATGCAGGGCATGCTCCATTAGTGATGTAAACGGGGGCGTGTCATCTGACCACGCCCCCTTTATGATTAGACCACACCCCTTTTTGGACAGGTCCCGCCTCCGTCCCAGCAAATGTTGGGAGGTATGCATATGTTTAAGCATAAGTATATTCTGTGAGGCAACGTTGCATATCCTGCCATATGTTCAGATAGGGCACCGATCAGGGCCCTATCTGTATGTTGTTTGTATGTTCTCACCAGGTGTTTACGTGGATTTCATCAGGGTACCTTAGTTTCTTCCTGCACTACAAAAAACATACTGGTAGCTTAATTGGCTGCTGACTAAAATATAACCTGTGTGCGAGTGCAGTTGTGTTGTAGGGAAGCGCCAATGGGGCAAGGACAGATGTGAATGACAAATATTCTCTTTGCTGCGCTCCTTAATTAGTGGCAGGGCCATCTTAAGAAAGGATGGGGGCCCATGTGGATTGCCCGTCTGGGGCCCTCTCCTGACTCCGCGATGGCCATCAGCCGACTAATGCAGCTGGCCTGCCCCCGCAGCATCAGTAGACCTCGGGCACTAGAATGTGCCCAAACTCTACTGCGCATGCGCAGATCACCAGGAAAAAATGGCACGGCGGCCATTTTCTTGGCTTTTTCCTTACTGTGCAAAATGCTGGAAAAATGGCCACGGCGGCCATTTTCCTGCGTTTTGAGCAGCCCTGAGCCACCTGACGCGGGACCTCGGAGAGGTAAGTTTTAGATAATATAGGTGCATGGTGTGCAGTGCGTAACCCCCCTCCCCCCCCCCCCATAAACCCGGGGGCCTGTGTGCACAGGAAACCCTGCACCCATTATAGATATGCCCCTAATTAGTGGCGCTATATAAATTACTGGTAATAATAATGAAAATGTTCAGTGTTGTAATGGGTACCAAGCACATTCTGGGTCACCTTGGTACACTGGTGCACCTCCCGTTACACCTCATCTCACCCTCTCCCCACTACACCACAGCTGAATATTTACCCTGTTCCTGCAGAGTGGTCCTCCATCCCTTTGCTGCAGTGGGAGCCGTTGGCTCCTGAGGTGTGGATCTCGGCTCCGGACGGGACAGTTCTTGACAAATTATTGTATAAATAATTAGAGATGAGCGGGCACCCGAACTTAGTAATCCGAGCCGAAATCTGAGTCGGCTCGGGTTTTCCCGCCTAACTCTGATCTCAAAACTTCATCATCCTGCTGTTGGATTCTCGTGGGTTTTAGATTGTATAAAAGGTCCCGCAATCGCCGCCATTTTCATTCTAACTGTGGAGAGTGAAGAGGAAGGAGGGGGCTGTGATCGATGCGCTGTTGCTGTGTGTGCATAGGGGCTGGCTACTGTTGTCACTTGTCAGGGGCTGGCTGCTTAATGTCCATACTGCATAGGGGCAGGCTGGCTATTGTCACTTGTCATAGAGGCTGGCTGGCTGTTGTCCACTAGTCCATACTAGGGCTGGCTGCTGTGCTGGGCTGTGCTGTGTCTGTTGTCCATAAGGGCTGTGTTACTCTATAGTATACTAGGAGCTGAGCTGCAGACAGAAGACTGGGGCTTTAGTGTCACTGCAGTCCTACAAGGGTGCTGCTGTGCTGTCCAGGGGGTGCTCTGTCCATCAGGGGTGCTCTTCACCCACAGTGAGTGTGTGTGCGTGCAAGCCACACTTATGAGCAACACAGCTGCGCAGGGGTGCTGCCTGTGTCATTTATCAAGGGGCTGCTGCCTGGCACAGGGGTGCTCACCCCCCTTCCCCTCCAAGTGCAAAAAATATACACTACTGTTCAAAAGTTTGGGGTCACTTAGTGCATTTCTTTCAAAATAAGGAAATTTCTGTTTTTTTTCAATGAAGATAACATTAAATTACTCAAATACACTCTATACATTGTTAATGTGGTAAATGACTATGCTAGCCGCAAATGTCTGGTATTTAAAGGAATATCTACATAGGTGTATAGAGGCCTATTTCCAGCAACCATCACTCCAGTGTTCTAATGGTACATTGTGTTTGCCAAGCGCGTTAGAAGACTAATGATTGATTAGAAATTAGAATACCTGCTGGTAAAGTGGGAGATTTGTAAAAGGGAATAACTGGCTGTGTCTTCTCCTGCTGTGTCGACCGTGCCCAGGGTTTCGGCCCAGGGGGCGGCTTCATCGTCTGTTTCAGATACTGCTGAGGGCGAAGCTATGGAACAGGATTTCAGCGTCGAGGAGGCTTCATCATCGGTCGTGTCCGGGAGGGAGCAGTCTGGATCGTCAGGTGAGATCTCAGAAGATGATGATGTTGCTGACTCTGCCTCCTCTTCTTCCTCTGTCTCTGACTTGTCGTCGACCTCTTCTTCTCTGGCTTCTTCTGTCAGCAGCGCAAAAAAGGCGCGGAAGAGGGCTGCTAAATATGCGCGCAAGGAGGCGGATAGGCGGGATAAGCGTGCTAAGCGGCAGCGTCAGAGTAGTAGCGCGCGGAAGTCCAAGAAGCGTCAGCATCAACCAGGTGTGGTGCATTGCGACAATACAGCAGTATTGCGGGGTCTGCGCGATTGTTGCAAGAAAAAAATCAGGAAGGGCGATTATGTGGACATGTTCATTTTAACTGAGCAAGCCAAAAAAGATTTCAAGGCAGCTAAGCTTAAAGGCGGGGTGGGGTTGGAAGCTTTTCATTCCTATGATAACTGGCTTGCTGGGTTTTGCGTATTCGCAGCATGCTACTTGAAAGATCGCCCAGGGGAGCACCTGAACGTAATAAGGTATATCCACCTGATTCATGGGATGCAGCGTAAATCCAGGGGCAGCGCCTGGAGAACATATGATGAGGAATTTAGGCGCAAGCAGGACGGATCCAAGCACTTAGATTTTGGGTGCAAGGACGTGGAAGTGTGGCTTGACGTCACGCAACCACCAAAAGGTGGAGTGGAGGATTCTCGGGTAGTCGGGGATACTCATAAGGGGGGGTCTGGGGCGTGGCGCCCGAGTTCTGATCCCTCCCCGGGGCGTCGACAGACGGGCCCCGGTCGGCTTTCTGTGCAGACACCTTTTAAAGGTAAATGTTTTGCCTTTAGTAATGCCTCCTGTTCCCAGGGCCAACGGTGTCGTTTTCGACACCTTTGCTTGCGTTGCAACGGATCGCACCCCGCCTCTAATTGTTTCAGGTTGTCAGCCCAACAGGGATCCAAGTCGGGAGGAGGAGCTATTCCCAAAGCGGGAGGTAGCGCAGGCGCTAAATAGGGCACCAACCCCTATCCGTTTGGATGCTATGTCCAGGTGGCTAGGGTGGTACCCTAATAGGCAGGACGCTAAGTTTTTGTTTTTCGGGTTCAAGTTGGGTTTTCGTTTACCAGTTATAGGGGAAGTTCGAGTCGGTTCCCCGAGAAATTTACAATCAGCTCGACTTTTACCTGACGTTCTTCAGTTAAAAGTCGAGAAAGAGGTTCAGTTAGGACGTATGGTGGGTCCATTTGCGCATCCTCCAATGGGGAATCTGATTCTTTCCCCAGTGGGGGTGGTGCCTAAGAAAACTCCAGGAAAATTTCGGCTGATCCAGCATCTGTCTTATCCATTGGGGTCCTCCGTTAATGACGCTATACCTCCTGAATTCTGTTCAGTGAGGTATCAGTCTTTTGATGATGCTCTCAGTATCGTTAGGGCATATGGACGCGGGGCCCTCATGGCTAAGATGGATGTGGAGTCAGCTTTTCGTTTGCTTCCTTTGCACCCCGAATCGTTTAGGTTCATGGGTTTTCGCATTGGGGGGGAATACTTCATAGACAAGTGCTTGCCTATGGGGTGTTTGATTTCCTGCGCATACTTTGAAAAATTTAGCACTTTCCTTCATTGGTGCGTAGAGTTTTCTTGTGGGGGTCATGGGATAGCGCACTATCTCGATGACTTCCTCTGCGTGGGGCCCGCTGGGTCAGAGCGTTGTAACGAGTTACTTGGTTCCATGAGAGCGCTGTTTTTTCATTTTGGAGTACCTGTGGCAGACGAAAAGACAGAGGGACCCCTCTCGTGTTTGTCATTTTTAGGTATCGAGATTGATACCTTGGCTGGATCCTGTCGGCTGCCGCGCGATAAAATTGACAAATTGCGAGATTCCATTTCAGAGTGTTTGGTTGCGCGCAAAATTTCGCTCAGGCAGGCCCAATCACTGTTGGGTTGTATGAACTTTGCCTGTAGAGTTATACCGATGGGGAGGGTATTTTGCAGAAAGCTAGAGAGGGCCACAGCGGGGGTTTCCAAACCTCACCATTTGATCCGTTTATCGTCAGAAATAAAGATCGACCTGGAAGTTTGGGTTTCCTTTTTGGCAGATTTTAATGGGATCAGGATATGGTTATCCCCTCTGGTGGGCAATGTCGATTTGCAGCTTTTCACCGATGCAGCAGGATCTTCGGGGTTCGGTTGCTACCTGAGGGGATCCTGGTGCGTCGCAACTTGGCCGGAGGAGTGGATTCGTGCAGGTTTGACAAGATATATGCTGCTCTTAGAACTGTTCCCAATAATGGTCGCCTTGGAGGTCTGGGGCGAGCGCATCTGCAATCGCAGCATTCTGTTCAGATGTGACAATCTGGGCGTGGTGCATGCGATAAACGGGCAGCGAGCAAAGTCGTTGCTGGTTTTGCGTGTGCTAGCGCAGCTGGTGCTTGCCTGTTTGCGCCATAATGTGCTGTTTCGAGCTCAACACGTACCCGGAGTTGACAACAGGATTGCCGATGCGCTGTCCAGATGTCAATGGGGTCGGTTCCGTACATTGGCTCCTGATGCAGAGACTGATGGTGTGCTGTGCCCCTCTTATGTTTGGCAGGTTATCAAGCCGGACTGGAGGGGTTAGCGGAGCTGTCCATTGCACCAAGTACCCTCAAGGCTTACCGTCGGTCTTGGGAAGAATGGGAAGATTTTTCCCGTAGCCAAGGCCTTGGAGGTAAGGGTCAGCATCAATTGATGCTTGCTTTTATTTGGCAGCTGTATGTATCTGGCAAATCGAGAGCGGTAGTTTCACGGTACCTGGCAGGTATTTCGTTTTTCTCCAAATTGAAGGGAATCCCTGACCTTACAAGGAGTTTTGTCATCACAAAGGCCTTGAAAGGTTGGGCGCGCGCTGAGCCGGTTAACCCCGATAAAAGACGGCCTATAGACATTTATCTGTTACCGTCCATTCTAGGAGCGGTTGCGGACGTGGCGGTTTCGAATCGCTTTTGTTTAAGTTAGCTTTTTCCATGGCTTTTCATGGTGTTTTCCGGGTGTCTGAATTGGTTGCTCCCTCCAAGTGGAGGGATTCAACTATGCTGCGTTCGGATGTGAAGGTGGGTGAGAGGTCCTTGCTGTGCAGATTGCGTCGTTCTAAGACCGATCAGTTAGGCAGGGGTCGCTGGATAACATTGGTCCCCTCGGCGGATTGCCGAATTTGTCCAGTCGGCTTGGCCACTCGTTATGCATCTGTCAGACCCTCAGCGGAGTGCTCATGGCTGATGTATGGTGATGGGCTTCCGCTGACAACATTTCAGTTTAGTTGGATGCTGCGGCGATGTCTTTGCAGCGTGGGCCTCTCACCAGGGGAGTTCGGCACGCATTCGTTTCGAATTGGTGCTGCCACTTCCGCCGCTGCTGCGGGATTTCCAGAGTCACAGATTCAAGCTCTGGGCCGATGGAAATCAGCCAGTTATAAGCGTTACATTCGACCGAATCATTGAGGTTAATGTTGTGCATGCACGTTACATATGGTCTGTTATGTTTTACGAAATGTCATTGGTCCTGGTCTTGTTTGTTTTCCCCTGTCTTTCCTACTCGGGGACTAGCTACTCGCCATTGATTTCAGTGGGAGTCTGGAGAGTTTTGACGATTTTTTTTACCTGATCTGACGGATTTAATTCGGCTATTTGGTTTATAATTACAATTATATGTCCCTCAGCAGGTTTTACGTCTTCTCTCTGGTCGAGTTCACTTGTGTTATCCGATATCTCTCCCAAACTCTCCCCCCCCCTGCTCTCCCCCCCCCCCCCCCTCTTTTTTATTTTAACTTATCCTCTTGTGTCTTCATGTTGCTTCAAATTGGCACAGAAGCTTGTTGATCTTTAAAGATTCAAATCAAAATTTTTTCTTTTTGGCAGATCCTCAGTAATATGTTCCCCGTTAGATATACATGATTAAATATGCTAAAATTTTACAATAACTTTAATGTTTTCTTTGTTTTTCCCTCATTATAGGAATGGCTTTTGATGATTGTACTGTATGGATAATTGGCCATTCATTTGTTTTTTGGGCGGCTAGGTTCATGCAGGCGCAGGACGCGCCGTTGTTTCCGGGGGCTAGTGGAGTTAGATGGATAGGGGTCAGAGGTATGTTGTGGGAGAGCCTTAAGCCTAAACTCTTGCAGCAGGTTCAGCGGTATGGCTTACCGAGAGTCGTGGTTATTCATCTAGGCGGGAATGATTTGGGCAAGAGGACATCTCTGAATTTAAGGCATGCGGTGGTGGAGGATTTGGGTCAGATTATAATGGCATGGCCAGCTTGCACAATAGTTTGGTCTTTCATGGTCCCTAGATTGTGTTGGCGTGGTGTGGTTGACAGCAGAGCCATTGATGAAGCCCGGAAGAAAGTGAACTTTACGGTTTCAAAATTTGTGTTGGAAAATGGTGGGGCAGTGGTCAGATATCCTAGGATAAAATTTCGGTATACTTACCTTTTTCGGTCTGACGGGGTTCATTTAGCGGAGGAAGGTATGTTTATTTTTCTTGAGGATCTGTTTGAGGTTGTGGTTTCTGTGCGTTAGTTCTATGGTGGCGGTGCAAGGTTTCTTTTGGCAGAACCTTTCTTTTGGCGGGAAAGAACGGCAGGTTACCTATTAGCACTGTGAATATTTGTTTACTCATTGTTTTGCTCACCTTCGTTGACTCATAAAGTCTGCTGGACCACCCTGCCGGGGGCAGCATCATCACCTTACCGGGTGGGTAGTCAAGATAGAAGGCTTGAGCGTATTGTGTTGTGGTTGGAGTGTTTATAGTGTTAGGCTTGGGCTGTTGTTAGCTGTTCTTTCTTTGCCACCATATTTTAATTAATTTAATTAATATAGTAACTAATTCATTATATGTTTTTAAATAAATAGCTAACAAATTCTGCCAAATACAAGTCTCCGTGTCTTTATTTCAATTAAGTATGTTATTGTCACTGATTCACACGCAGGTCAATCCTCAGACGATGGGAAGTTTATAAGGAAGGCTATCACTGCATTTTGCAACGCCATGCCATACCCTGTGGACAGTGCTTGATTGGAGCTCATTTCCTCCTCCAACAGGACAATGACCCAAAGCACACTTCCAAATTATGCAAGAAGTATTTAGGGAAGAAGCAGGCAGCTGGTATTCTGTCTGTAATGGAGTGGCCAGCGCAGTCACCAGATCTCAACCCCATTGAGCTGTTGTGGGAGCAGCTTGACTGTATGGTACACAAGAAGTGCCCATCAAGCCAATCCAACTTGTGGGAGGTGCTTCAGGAAGTGTGCGGAGAAATTTCTACAGATTACCTCAACGAATTAACAGCTAGAATGCCAAAGGTCTGCAATGCTGTAATTGCTGCAAAAGGAGAATTTTTTGACGAAAGCAAAGTTTGAAGGAGAAAATTATTATTTCAAATAAAAATCAGTATTTCTAACCTTGCCAATGTCTTCATTTTGCAACTCATTTGATAATAAGTCAGTTTTCATGTAAAACACGAAATTGTCTGGGTGACCCCAAACTTTTGAATGGTAGTGTGTGTGTATATATATTATTTTTTATATGTGTGTGTGTGCGCACGCACATTAGCCACACTTATCAGCAACGTAGCTGCGCAGGCAGGGCCGCCATCAGGGGGGGACTGCCGGGACTGGAGTCCCAGGCCCGGCCTCTGGCTGAACGGGGGGAGGGGGCCCGGCCTCTGGCTGAACGGGGGGGGCGGCTTCCACTGCATAGCCTGCAGCTTGAACTATCCCCTTGAAGAGACGGGGGCCTGGCTACCGCCCACCGGCCTGGATGGATCATCATCATAGGAGGGAGCTGGAGGAGGCAGCGGGCCCGGGCGGTGACGGTCAGACGCCAAAACAGTGCGCGCGCTTGACGTCACGCACGCGCACTGTTTTGGCGTCTGACTGTCACTGTAAGCTGGAGGGCAGGGTCGACGTCGGAGCCGCGGATGAAGAGGAGCAGCCGCGTCTGCAGTGCTGGGGGACCGTGTAGGAAGCAGGATCCTTCTCAATGTAAATAAGGTAAGTGAAGTGATGTAAAAAAAAATAAAAAAAAGTGGTGGTGCACATACTGTATGTAATAAAGGGGGGGGGGCCCGAGGTGATAAAAAAAAAAAAAAGGCTGGGTGTTATCTTCATTTTTTAAAAATCATATTTTATTACAAAGCTACGCACACGATAATATTTGCAGTGTATTTCTTTTATTGAAGTTGAAAACACATACAGTATAAACCATGTTATGGCAGATATTGAGTTGGCTGCAATTGCACCCAAAATGCAGATGTAAAATGTGCTTTTAAACAATGTCGACAAGTCGGCACTGGTAGCATATATACCACGTTTATGTTTAAGCATATGTTACATATATTTACACCCATGTATAATAATGGGGAGGTGAGGTGATAAAATAAAAAGGCTGGGTGCACAGACTGTATTTAATAGCAGGGAGGAGGGGCCCTGCCTGTTTTGTCAGTCCCGGGCCCCACAATTTCTGATGGCGGCCCTGTGCGCAGGAGTGCTGCCTGTGGCTTTTATTTATGACTGCTGGTTCTAGTTGTGATGATTTAAGCATTTCTGCTTGTAGGAGAGATACAAAAATATTTAAATTGTCTCCGAAAAGTCACAGATCCCTGAGGAGAGTCCAAGTGTGTCCACTGGTTGCCATGTGCGAGCCTGTTCTTCAAGAGGATCCTCCTTCCACCATTTGTGTGCTCTCTGTAAATGTGGGGATGAGCAGCACAAGTCAATATGCTGATGTAGAAATCAAGGATGCTTCGGTGGAATTGCACCAGGAAGATGAGGAGGATATTTACGTAGTTAGCGATAACAACAAGGATGTTGATGCCGGGGATGTTTGTGTAAAAATTGTAAATCAGGCAACAGTTGTTGCCCATGGTGGGAAAAATCCTGTTGTTGCCATGCCTGGGCAAAGGACCAAAAAATCCACTTCTCATGTGTGGAATTATTTCCACCCAAATCCAGACAACCTTTCCCAAGCCATTTGTAACCATTGCCATGTAACACTGAGTAGAGGTAAGGACTTTAACCATCTAGGAACCTCCGCCCTGTTACATCACTTGCAGCGCATTCATCAAATTATAAAGGGTATTTCAAATTCTGAAACTTTGTGGACAAGAAAACTGAACAACAATCAGTCCAGTGTCACCTAGCTGCTCCCTTCTATCTGGATCCAAGCCCCTGCAATCTCCACCACCAACACCTGCATCATCATCAACATCCTCATTCGTGGAAGTAGTCCTGCATCCAATTTTATAAGGATGACTGACTCTTCTCCTATCCATGGTTCCTCACCTGCTGCTGCTGTTGTTGTCAGTGGATCTTCATCCCAGAAGGGGACCAGGAAGAAGACTACTTTTAGTTTAACCAAACAATTGACTGTCAAACAATCCTTTGCAATGCTGAACAAGTATGACAGCAGACACCCATTTGCACAGCGGATTACTGAAGCCATAACAGCTATGCTGGTATTGGATGTGCGTCCAGTTTCCGCCATTAATGCAGTGGGTTTTATACAGTTAATGGAGGTCCTGTGTCCCCGCTACCATGTCCCTTCAAGATTCCACTTCTCTAGAATAGCAATTCCCAATCTGTACAAGGACATTAAAAAACCTTTATTAATGTCCTCCGAAATGCCGTTGTGCCCACCATCCACTTAACCACAGATATGTGGACAAGTGGGACAGTGCAAACTAAAGATTGACTGTGACAGCTCACTGGGTAGGTGTATTGCCTCCAACAGTGCAAACAGCAGCATCTAACAAATGCCAGCTCATTCAGAGGCTGGCTACTCTGTGTATCACTGATTTCACCAAGAGACATACCTCCTGAGAACCTTTTAGAAAAACTCAGGGAAATCATTGCAAAATGGCTTACCCCCACTTGGACTCCCCTCAGGATTTGTGATTTCTGACAATGCCAGTAATATTGTGTGAGCATTACATGTGGGCAAATTCGAACACATCCCATGTTTTTTTGCTCACACAATTAATTTGGCGGTGCAACATTTTTTTTAAAAATTACAAATATTTCTGGACATTTTTGACATTCAGCAACTGCATGTAAAAGTTTGCAAAACCAGCAAGAACTGTTGAATTTTCCCTGCCATCAGCTGAAGCAAGAGCTAGTAACTAGGTGGAATTCTACCCTCTATATGCTTTAGCAGATGGAGGAGCAGCAAAAGGCCATCCAAGGCTACCCTATGGCCTATGACATAGGGAGAGGAGCGGGAATGCACCTTAGTCAAGTGCAGTGGAGAATAATTTCAGTGTTGTGCAAGGTCCTCAACCCTTTGAACTTGCCACATGCGAAGTTACTTTAGACACTGCCAGCTTGAGTCAGTTCATTTCCCTAATCAGACTTTTGCAAAAGCAGCTGGAGAAACTGAAGGAGGAACTGAAACTGAGTGATTATGCTACGTAAGTTGGACTGGTAGATCAATCCTTTCATTCGTTTCACCAGGATCCAAGGGTCGTCAATTTCTTGAAATCAGATAACTACATTTTGGCGACCATACTTGATCCTAGGTTTAAGTCATACCTTGTGTCTTTCTTATGGACATAAATCGGAAAAGATGCAAAGAGCTGTTGGTGAAAAAATTGTCAGCTCAAGCGGCAAGTGACACCGCATCATCTCCTTCTTCAGTTTCTGCAGCTGCCAGGAAAAAATTACATTTTCCAAAGAGACCCACTGCTGGTGGTGATGCAGATCAGTCAGCAAAAAGTAATGACATATGGTTGGGTCTGAAAGAACTGCCTACAATGCGTGACATGTCTACCATGACTTTGTCTGATACAGTCACAATTCAGAGAATGGTGGATAATTATTTTAGGGATAGCATCCAAATAGGGATGTCAGACAGTCCGTTTCACTACTGGCAGGAAAAAGAGGCAATTTGGAGTCCCTTACACAAACTGGCTTTGCTGTACTTAAAGTTGCCCACCCTCCAGTGTGCATTCTGAAAGGGTTTTCAGCACAGCCAGGAACCTTGTCAGTGATTGGCGTAGGAGATTACGTCCCCAGGATGTGGAAAAGATGATGATCATCAAAATGAATTACAAATTCCACGACGAAGACCTTTACCAGCAATTAAGTAAAATAAAACTACAGAAGCATCTGTAATGGTGGATTCCAGCGGGGATGAATTAATATTGTGTGAAGAAGAGGATGTACACACTGATGGGGATGACGATGACATCTGATTTTACCTATGTTGTAAAGTCAGTTTGTGTATGGGATCATTGCCACCAATGTCCACTGCGCATTGGCAGCTTATTTTGTGGGGGGTCCAAACAAACCAATAATTTCAGCCATAAGTTGCAGTCCCTGTCGCTGAAGTGATTGGTTTGTTAATCTGTGAATGTCCTGTTTCATATATACAACATAAGGTTGGGTTGGAGGGCCCAAGGACAATTTCATCTTGCACCTTTTTCCTTTCCATTATGTGCTGTTTGGGGCATTGTTGCCTGACATTTTTAATGTTATGGTTTATGAATGTCCAGAAATTGTAATGGCCACAAACAGCATCTTCTGCATGCCCCTTTCATTTTTTTTTAAAAGAAAATTATGAACCAACTGCTCACTCCTCACCAGCCCTCAAGGCTGTAATGGCCGCAGCTTGCCAAGCGTTCCAGCCCTCAAGGCTGCTACAGGACTGGTTCCTAATCATAGCTCTGTATTCCACTACTACTCAGCCCGGAGGCTGCATCAACAATTAAGAATCAACTATTAATTCTTACGTCAGCCAGTGGCTGCACCAATTCCTCCTTCAGTCAGTGACTGTATCAACTATCAATTCTTCAATCCTCAAGGGGTACACCAACCATCATCTTTGCACAGTCCTAACCTCTATTTACCACTCAGTTTTTTGATTCCGCCTAGGAATCGTGACAGCCAGCCAGCTAGCTGGATGCAACCTTTTGGCCCTTTAACTAGATGAAAAAAATCAATATTGTGAGGTGGTCAATATTGACTGGAAACAAGTGGAAATAAATGTTATTGAGGTTAATACTACTGTAGGAACAAAAACAGGCCCATTTTATGTGATTTTAGCTGTTTTGATGATTTATTTATTTATTTTTTTAAAGAAGAAATCCAGATACAAAAACACGGAAGGCCGGTTTTGGCAAAACCAATATCAGGAGAGATACAGATCCAAAACCAAAACATGGGGTCGGCGCATATCTCATCTAACCAGGAGCTTGTGGAGGTCTTGCTCCCTGTCAACACTGACAGGGAGTGCAGGCCATTGACCGTGGTGTGTGAGAAACCCTTCCTGATGGACCACAAATGAAGCCCCGCCCCCTCCTGGTGTATTGAAGCCCCACCCCCTCGTGGTGTATTGCTGTGATTCGTGGGTGTATGGAGAGGGGATGCTTATACATTATCGTCGCAGTCTGCATATGTTAGCAATTGCACAAACCACAGCCGGCTGTAAGTAATTTGATGCCTTAGGCAAGATTTTTGTTCGTGCCCCCTAGCACATAATACCACTACCAAGCTTAGTGTGTATACACGAACACCAAAAACAAAACATTGATTTATGGCTTATTTTTTATTGTTAAAGAAACACGTGCTAAACGCACAAAATATACAACTATCCAGGCATCCTCCATTGCTATGGCCCACGGCACAGAGGTGAATGGCGTAAAATGAGTCAGTCAGGCTCATTATACTGCTGCCTGCTGTAGGCTCCTTCACCGCGGCGGGCCCAGGTCAGTGCAATGTAGCTAGTTCCGCTTCTGACCCAGCACCCCTCTCCCTGTCTCACAGCACAGCACCCATCACCCAGCAGAATATATCACAGAGGCAGCCAACAACACTCATCACCCCTCTCCCACACAGCAATCCTCATCAAACACCCCTCACCCAGCACAGCAACCCTCATACAGAACCCCACTGCCCTCTCCCAGCACAGCACCCCCCACACAGCAGCACAGATCACAGCAACACCAATCACCCCTCACCCAGCCAGCACACAGCACCAGCACCCCTCACAGCAGTCACCTCAGCACCCCTCACTACATGCTAAGTTGGCTATGATCAAAACATTTTTATAACAAAGTAATTTACTTTTTAATATTGGCTGGCTGCCTGTGCGTCTGCCCCTGTTGTTTTGCAGCTTCTGCTGAATCCTCTTCATTGCGCTTTGCGGGGGTGGCACTGGCAGGCTGCAGGGAGTCACTGCAGGCTCAGCCAGCTGGACTCCGCAAAGGCCCATGGGAGGATGAGCGGCTGTGGCTGGGCATGCACAGCAACCCTCCTCCAGAGACCAGCGGCTATTTTTGTTTATGCCCACTGCCCCCACTGTAGAAAGTCTGCTACTCTGCTCCAGCCTCCCAGGACTTGCTTGCACCTGCAGCAGCAGCCCACTATGAGCTGCCTGCTGCAGCTGAGAGCTCCATTCACGGCTGCCTAACCACTAGCAGAGCCCCACCATCTAGGTGCCTTGCCCCTGCAACCGTGGGCGGCTGTTCCACCACTGACTGCCCACTCACTGTTTGCTGCTGCGAGGCCTGGTAGGAGCTCAGCTGACAGCTCCGTTTGGGCCTGGGAGCAGCAAACAGTGGACACTGCGCAACAGCAGTAGCAGCTGCCCCATCCTGCAGCAGGTGCCCCGTGCAGTACCTGCCCCAAACCTCCAGTGACAACCTCCTCTAGACGAGCTTGGATGCCCCTAGCCTATTCCTCAAGCAGGAGGGCTTGGGGTGGTGCAGTTGCATAGAAGAGAATGCAGGCAGCTGTCTGCAAAGGATTTTCAAACACTTGTATTTCAAGAGCAACCAAGTCATTGCATATTTCAAGAACCATTCTATCTTTTGCTATTTGAGCTTTTGACTTATCTCAGCAGTTTTAAAATTATTTTCTAGAACCCCCTCTATCGTGGCAATACGGGAACAATACTTTTAGGACCTGATTGGCAGCTTGAGTCTGAACGTGGGTTTCAATAAGAGATGAGCGGGTCCGGTTCCCTGAGTACCGGACCCACCCGAACTTTGGGGATCCGAGGCAGATACGAGTCGGCTCTGGTTTTCCCGCCTGACTCGGATCTGAAAACAAGGCAAAACATCATCATCTCGCTGTCAGATTCTCGCGGGTTTTGGATTCTATAAAGATCCCGCCATTCTCCGACATTTTTCATTCCAGCTGTGGAGAGTGAAGAGAGAGGGAGCTGGGAGCTGTGCTGTGCTGTTGTTGTTGTCAATATTTAATACTTGTTGCTGGCTGTTGTCATGTCCATAGGGGCTTGCTGGCTGGTTGTTGTCCTGTCCATAGGGGCTGGCTGTTGTACTTGTTCTGTCCATAGGGGCTGGCTGGCTGTAGTGCTGTGTTGTCCAGGGGGTGCTCTGTCCTTCAGGGGTGCTCTTCACCCACCCCCAGTGTGAAAAAAATAAACAAAATTAGTAGAGATGAGCGGGTTCGGATCTCAGAGATCTGAACCCACGTGCGTTCAGTTCCCCCGCCATTTCACTCCGGCTGTGGAGACTGAACAGTGAGGGTGGGTAGTGTAGGGCTGGGAGAGGTAGTACTACTTACCGGTGCTGTGCTGTATGCTGTGCCCTGGCTGGTGCACTGCTGATCCATCTGTTGCTGTCACTGCTGTGCTGTCTCCTGTGTCCATCTGGGCTGCTGCTGGTACTGATCCATCTGGGCTGGTGCTGTGCTGTCTGCTGCGTCCATCTGGGCTGGTTCTGACGCATCTGGGCTGGTGCTGTGCTGTTTGCAGCGTTCATTTGGGCCCAAGTTCTGGATCCGAAAAAAAATAATATATAATGTATGTATGTCTTTTTTATTTCTTTCTGTGTGCATGTTAGGCTTAGCCTCACAAGATACAGCAATGCAACCTAGTGCTGCCCAACTCCAGTCGTCATCAATCTGTGCTCTGGGGCCAAGTTCTGGACCTGAAAACAAAAAACAAAAGAAATAGTCTCTTTTGTCAATTTATTTTCTGTATGTGTGCGTGTTAGGCTTAGCCGCACAAGATACAGCAGCAACGCAAGTTGCAACCTAGTGCTGCCCAACTCCAGTTGTCATCAATCTGTGCTCTGGGCCCAAGTTCTGGACCCGAAAAAAAATAAATTAAATAGTGTCTTTTGTCTACTTTTTGTCTGTGTGCGCACAACTGCCGTGTGTTAATTTTGTAACCGCACATAGGGAATATTGGTGCTTGTGACACTGCTTCAAGACCACAGAAAATATGGAGGGCTATCACATGACAGGAGAGCAAGGCCAAGAAACACATGTTGCAGCTGCCGCTAGCAGTCATCAAGATAATGCAAGGATGTCAACTTCCTTGTCCTTTAAGAAGGCCCATGCACAAGGGCTTAAGTCACGCCATGGATATGGTAAAGCTACTTTTACTGTAGTAAAGAAAAAAAAACTGAAAGGCAAGTTGCCTTTAGATAAACAAAATGTAAATGTGGGGAAGGGCAGTCAACATCTTGCAGACGTCGTCAGTGAAGATGCGTCTGTGGAATTGCACATGGAGGAGGAGGATATTTTGTTAGTTGAAGGATGATGAAGATGTTGGTGATGAGGATGTTGATGCCGAGGATGTCCTTTGTGTAAGTAAGGCAACAGCTGTTGTCCATGGATTGAAAAAGCCAAAGTCCATTGTTGTCATGCCGGGGAAAAAGACAAAAAAATCCACTTCTCACGTCTGGAACTATTTCCACCCCAATCCGGACAACAGTTGTCAAGCCATATGTAACCATTGCCAAGCAAGAGTTGGTAGAGGGAGGGACCTAAACCACCTAGGAACCTCCTCCTTGTTACGTCACTTGGAGCAAATTCATCAAATATCAAAGTGTATGTCGCCAAGTTCCAAAACTCAAAACTTGTCAAGTCCAGTGTCACCTACCTGCTCCCTCTCTGTGGGATCCAAGCGCTTTTGATCTCCACCACCACCAACACCGGCATCATCAACATCCTCATTCGTCATTGGGAGTAGTCCTGCTGCATCCAATGTTGTTATTCGAAGCATGATTGACTCCTCTCCTATCCGTGATTCCTCAGAAGGATCCTTGATGACTACGCCTGTTGCTGCTGCTGTTGCTGTGAATGGATCTTCATCCCAGAAGGGGACCAGGAGGAAAACTGCTTGTAGTGTATTCTTGTATTCTCCAAATAACAATTAACTGTCAAACAATCGTGTGCAAGGACAAACAAGTATGACAGCAATCACCCATTTGCACAGCGGATTACTGACGCCATAACAGCTATGCTGGTATTAGATGTGCGTCCAGTATCTGCCATTACTGCAGTGGGTTTTCAACAGTTAATTGAGGTCCTGTGGCCTCGCTACCAGATCCCTTCTAGATTCCACTTCACTAGAACAGCAATTCCAAGTCTGTACAAGGACATTAAAAAAAAACTAATGTCCTCAGAAATGCAATTGTACCCACTGACCACTTGACCACTGATATGTGGACGAGTGGGACAGGGCAAATTAAGGATTACATGATTGTGACAGCCCACTGGGTAGGTGTATTGCCTACAACAGCAACATCTACCAAAAGACAGCTGATACCGAGGCAGACTACTCTTTGTATAACTGGTTTCACTAAGAGGCATACCGCTGAGAACCTCTTAGAAAAACTCAGAGAAATCATTGCTAAATGGCTTACCCCACTTGGACTCTCCTCGAGATTTGTGATTTTGGACAATGCCACCAATATTCTGAGAGAATTACAGGTGGGCGAATTCCAACACGTCCCATGTTTTGCTCACACAAATAATTTGGTTGTGCAACATTTTTTTTAAAAATGACAGGGGCGTGTAGGAGATGCTCTCTGGACATTTTAGACATTCGGCAACCGCTTGTCGAAGATTGCATGACCAGCAGGTACTGTTAAATTTGCCCTGCCATCAGCTGAAGCAAGAGGTAGTAACTCGGTGGAATTCTACCCTCTATATGCTTCAGCGGATGGAGGAACAGCAAAAGGACATCCAGGGCTATACAACGGCCTATGACATAGGCCGTGGAGGGGGAATGCAAATTACTCAAGCGAAGTGGAGAATAACTTCCGTGTTGTGCAAGGTTCTCAAACCCTTTGAACTTGGCACACGTGAAGTTAGTTCAGACACTGCCAGCTTGAGTCAGGTCATTCCCCTCATCAGACTTTTGCAAAAACAGCTGGAGAAACTGAAGCAGGAACTGAAATGGAGTGATTGCGCAAGGTATGTTGGACTGGTGGATCAAGCCCTTGATTCACTTCACCAGGATCCAAGAGTAGTCAATCTACTGAAATCTGAAAAATATATTTTGGTAACTATTCTGGATCCTAGGTTTAAGTCCTACCTTGTCAGTTTTTTTTCCAACAGACCGAAATCTAAACCTATGCAAAGCGCTGTTGGTAAAAAAAGATGTCAGCTGCAGCTGCACATGAAACGACATCCTCTCCTCCTTCAGTTTCTGCTGCTAACAGGAAAAAAATCAATTTTCCTTACAGAATGCCTGCTGGTCATGCAGATCGTTCACCAAAAAATTACATCTGGTCCGGCCTGAGAGAACTCCCTACTAGTGACATGTCTTCTACCGTGACTATGTGTGATACGGTCTTCATTCACAGAATGGTGGAGGACTATTTCAGAGATAACATCCTAATAGGATGTCAGACAGTCCCTTTCAGTACTGGCAGGAAAAAGAGGCAATTTGGAGTCCCATACACAAACTGGCTTAAGTTGCCCACCCTCCAGTGTGTACTCCGAAAGAGTTTTCAGAGCTGTTGGTGAAAAAATTGTCAGCTCAAGCGGCAAGCGACACCGCATCATCTCCTTCTTCAGTTTCTGCAGCTGCCAGGAAAAAATTACATTTTCCAAAGAGACCCACTGCTGGTGGTGATGCAGATCAGTCAGCAAAAAGTAATGACATATGGTTGGGTTTGAAAGAACTGCCTACAATGCGTGACATGTCTACCATGACTTTGTCTGATACAGTCACAATTCAGAGAATGGTGGATAATTATTTTAGGGATAGCATCCAAATAGGGATGTCAGACAGTCCGTTTCACTACTGGCAGGAAAAAGAGGCAATTTGGAGTCCCTTACACAAACTGGCTTTGCTGTACTTAAAGTTGCCCACCCTCCAGTGTGTACTCCGAAAGAGTTTTCAGTGCAGCTGGCAACCTTGTCAGTGATCAGTGTAGGAGGTTACTTCCTCAAAATGTGGAAAAGATGATGTTCATTAAAATGAATTACAAACTTCACGAGGAAGACCTCTACCAACAATTACATAAAAAAATAACAGAGGTGCCTATGGTGGATTCCAGCGGGGATGAATTAATATTGTGTGAAGAAGAGGATGTACACACTGATGGGGATGACGAGGACGACGACAACTTGTAATGTAAAGCCAGTTTGTGTATGGGATCACTTTCATTTCCATGTTCAATTCACATTGGCAGCTTATTTTATGGGGGTCCAAACAAACCAATCATTTCAGCCACAATTGGCAGTCCTTGTCGCTGAAATGATTGGTTTGTTAAACTGTGAATGTCCTGTTTCATATACAACATAAGGGTGGGTGGGAGGGCCCAAAGCCTAATCCATCTTGCACCTTTTTCCTTTCCATTATGTGCTGGTTGGGGCATTGCTGCCTGACATTTTAAATTAATGTTATGGTTGGTTTAGGAACCTGGCAAAACCTTTCCAGATCCAAAACCAAGGGACATCCAGATCCAAAACATGGGGGTCGGCGCACATCCCTAAAAATTAGTGTTAGCCACACTTGTCATCAGTGCAGGGGTGCTGTGCTGCTGTCTGTTAATGGGCTGCTGCCTATTTTCAGGGGTTCACCCCAGTGTTAAAAAAAAATAAAATAAACACTTTTTTTTTGTGTGGCGTGTTAGCCGCACCTGTCATCTGCGTAGGTGCATAGGGGTTCTGTGCTGCTGGCCCAAAAATAAAAATAAAAATTTGTGTGCGTGTCAGCCACACCTGGCTGTCACTGTCATCGGCGTAGCTGGAGGGGTGCTGTGCTCCTGTCTGTCGAGGGGCTGCTGCCCAAAATGATAAAAAAAAAACCAACAATTTTTTTTGTGTGTGTGGTTGTGTGCATAGTGAGTATGGAGGACAGTCACATGACCAGAGAGCAGGATCCACATACCAGTCTTGTAGCTGCCGGCAGCAGTCATGATGACGATGCAAGGCAGTCAACGTCCTCTATGAAGGCCGATGTACCAGGGCTTAAGTCAGGCCAAAAATTCAGGCTAAAAAAAAAATCTACTTTTACCCTGTTAAAGCAAAAAAAATTTAAAGCTAAGTCAGCTTTAGAGAAACAAAAAATTGGCAATATGCCATTCACTACACAAAGTGGCAAGGAAAGGATAAGACATTGGCCTGTATTTATAACTGATGGTTCTAGTGATAATTTAAGCCCCTCTGCTTGTAGAAGAGGTACAAAAAAATTCAAATTGTTAAGACGAGTAAGACACCTGAACCAACTGTGTGCTCGGAAAAATCAGAGCTCCCATAGAAGTGTCCAAGTGTGTCCACGGTTGCCATGTGTGAGCCTGACCTTTCTAATACTGTACTTGAAGAGGATCCTCCTTCCACCATTTGTGTGCCTTCTGATGTATAAATCGAGGATGCTTCTGTGGAATTGCACGAAGAGGATGAGGAGGATATTTATGTAGTTGGTGATAACAACAAGGATGATGATGGCGAGGATGTTTGTGTAAAAACTATAAATCTTGGTGGGAAAAATCCTGTTGTTGCCATGCCTGGGCAAAGGACCAAAAAATCCACTTATGTGTGGAATTATTTCCACCCAAATCCACACAACCTTTGCCAAGCCATTTGTAACCATTGCCAAGTAACAGTGAGTAGAGGTAAGGACCTTAACCATCTTGGAACCTCCTCCCTGTTACGTCACTTGCAGCGCATTCATCAAATTGGAAAGGGTATTTCAAATTCTAAAACTTGTCCCCAATCAGTCCAGTGTCACCTAGCCGCTCTCTTCTAACTGGATCCAAGCGCCTGCAATGCCCACCACCAACACCTGCATCATCATCAACATCCTCATTCGTGATAGGAAGTAGTCCTGCATCCAATTTCATAAGCATGACTGACTCCTCTCCTATCCGTGATTCCTCAGTAGGATCCTTGAGTGCTACGCCTGTTGCTGCTGCTGGGGGTGGATCTTCATCCCAGAAAGGGACCAAGAAGACTACTACTAGTAATAATTTAAAAAAACAATTGACGATTAAACAGTCCTTTGATAGAGGAAGGAAGTATAACCGCTGTCACCCAGTTTCACAACGGATCACTGACGCCATGACGACTGTGCTAGTATTAGATGGTGAATTAACAAAAAATGAGGATGCTAGTGTGGAGGAAGTGCAAAAGGAGGATGAGGGGGAAATTTGTGTCCTATCTGATGCTAATGTGGATGTTGATGATGAGGATATGGTTTGCGTAAATCAGCCACCAGGGCAGCAGTTCTTGCTAATGATAAAAAAAAAGCCAGAAAAGCCACGTCTTGGGTGTGGAATTATTTTAATCTAAATTCTGACAACAGTTGTGAAGGCATCTGTTCCATTTGTAAAGCCAAAGTTAGCAGAGGAAGGGACGTTAACCATCTAGGCACCTCCTCTCTGTTACATCATTTGCAGCGAGTTCATGTAATTTGTTTAACAAAATTATAATTTGTAAATTAATAACAAGCAGTCCAGTATCAGCTACCAGCAGTTTGGACCAGTACATGCAATCTCCAACGTCAACACCCTCATCATCAACCTACTCCTTAATAATTGAAGGTAGTCCTTCTAAAAAAATGTTTTATGGGGGCCCAAACAAACCAAGGAATTCAGCCACGAAAGTGTCAGTCCTAGTGGCTAAAGTGCTTGGTTAGTTAAACTGTGCATGTGCTTTTTAATATCCTACATAAGAGTGGGTGGGAGGGACAATTCCATCTTCACCTCTTTTCTTTACATTTAGCACAATTTGGGGCATTGCCGACTGACATTATTATAGTTTATTAAACTGCCATCCTGTCTGCCACTGCTGTGTGGCAATGTTTCCTAGATGTCCTATATTTTTTTAAACTGCTGTGCGTTTGTGCCACTGCTCTGATGCTTACTTTAGCCAGCCAGGTCGCTGCAGCCTTTGGCCTATATTGGTGAAAAATAGAGCAATCAACATTGCGAGCTGTGAGGTGGTTAAAAATGCATGGAAATGCCTGAAAATGATTGTTATTAAGGTTAATATTACTGTAGGAACAAAAACAGGCCCAAATTATATGGTTTTAGCTGTTCATATAATTTTTTGGGACAAAATACAGATCCAAAACCGAAAAACAAAACACCAAGGAAAAAAATCCAAAACCAGATTCAGATCCAAAACCAAAACACGGGGGTCGGTGCACATCTCTAGTTTCAATGGCAAACTGATCCTACTATCTCCCATTTCTTGGAAACACTACTGTGAAAACAGTCTATGTCTATTCATACAGGTTTTGTTGATGACCTGTGTTTTTGTACAGTCTTTGTCTCACTGTATATTGAATATTTCTCCCTTGACTTAGCTATTTCCCTATATTTCAATGGGGATGTAGTTTATATGTTGGCGGATGGGATTCTGGCAGTCGAAATAACGCTGCCGGAATCCCGCCGCCCGGCAAAATGGTGACGCCGATATTCCAAAGGGGGTCAGGGGCATTGGAATCCTAAACAAAGCATCTGGGTAAGTATCAGCGCAATAGCCAGGGATGGGGGGGTTAGGTTATGGACCCCCAGGGGGAAATTAGGGTTAGACATACCCCTGGGGAGGGTTAGGGATAGGCTGCGGGGAGGGGTGGTCAGGGTTAGGCACCGCCCCGGCAGGGTTAGGTTTAGGGTGCAGGAATAGGGTGTTAAGGTTATGCACCACTAAGGGAGGATTAGGGTTAGGCACCACTCAGGGAGGGTTAGGGTTAAGGGGGGAGAGGGGAGAGATGGGGTACTTACCAACCTCCGTTGGATCTTCAATAATCGGGCTTCCGGGTCGGGATTTGAACTGGCGGCCGATATTTCATACCCAACCCATTTCAATGTCAGTCATTTTACTAAAGAAAGCAATGGGAATGCATGGCCTGGACAGACAAGCTTTTCATGGTGAGCGGTCTTTCACTCTCCAGACTACAAAATATTTACAACTTATGTCTCTCTCTTTGTCCTATTCCCACATATGAACTATTTTATTATATTTTATGTAAAGGACTTTCCTCCCAAATAACAGAGATAATTGGATTGCCATATAACTTGATGTCTACAATTCACATTGCACAGCTGTGGGGCATTAAAGTGAAATAACACATTCAGATCAGCTAGTTAATATTAAACTGTAACTGTAGTGATTACGCATGCACTACTTGTGAAGCCTTTAATACACACTGCAATAGCATGGAAGCACTGAATTTTATGTTGTAACAAACCGTCCATAATCCAAAATTGTTTCTGTACTGCAAGACAAGTATTACATGACCATACAGGACATGGAGCTAGGAGTGTGCTATGCATCATACTGAAGTTTAAACCATGCATTGTTCAAAGTGGAAATTACATTCTGTTTTGGAAAAATAAAAATATTGGGGCTAATTCTGAGTCACACAGATCTCTGTTCACGGATGCAAATGGCGAGTTTTCATACAGCGCATGCGCAGATGTGAGTTTACACATTTGTGTATGTCCGTTTATTCTGTGTCGGACAGAACTTGGCTAGATCTGTCTTTCCATGACATAGGGTGTTTCAGGGCAGGAACTGAGCAGTGGCAAAGCAATTACATGTGAACACCCTGACTTGTGGGAGTGTGGCAGGAGTGTTGTGGACTCATATCTAAAGCGCCATGTGACTCTGATTTGTGTGTACAGAGAAGGAAAGCCTGTGATGGATCTCCTCCACCTACCATGGGGCTGCTGCAAGTGCCAATACTAATAATGACGGTTGGTGTAGCCATTATAAAATCAGTGAGCAGCAAGGGTTTCCGCTTGCATGTGCATGAGCCACGGTCTAGTTGAATGGATACTGGCATTGGCATAAGGTAGTAGAACAGGCTTCCACAGCTGCCCGCAACTACAGATGCTGAGTGCGACTCAGACTTAGCCCCATTCTGGGCAGCAGGCATCCATTTTGGACACTAGCCAGCACCCTTGGTCATTTTAATCTGTCTATGTCTCTGTGGTGATGGAATAGAAGAGTAGAATGCTCAATTGTGATGCCAGGGGTTGTTTACATTTCTTAGACAGTTAAAATTTAGACATTCAAAACACAGATACCATAATGGTGACGGGTACAATAATTAGACAATCAGAGAGCTGAGACAGAGAGCGTTAGTCCACCATGAACAGAGACACAGGATCCAGGTCCCTGCTCAGTGCTACCTGCAGCATCACTGATGGACTGATGTTACCGTGCAGTCAGTTCAATGAAGAAGAGACAGGGAGGGGCCAGCTAGACATAGGGGCCTATTCATTATTCTTAAAGTAGGTGACAATGGGGCCTATTCATCAACACTAAAATAATGTTTTTAAGGACATTTTCCTTAATTAACGTTATTTTAGTATTCATTAAGTATCTTAACGCAGGAGATATCACTGATATCTCCTGGTTAAGTTCCCCTGCGTTAATTTCCACACTCCCCATACATTAGTATGGGGATATGGAAATTATGGTATTCATCAAATTCCGAAAATTATGTATTTTTGGAATTTGATGGTGTTACCATACGCCACTGTGAGGCGGCGTATAGTAGGTAACACTTACCTGCTTTCAGCCGGGCTGGTCCTCCGGCGTCTTCCTCCATCGCTTCTGTTCCCTCCTCTGGCTCCTGTTGCTGCCCTGACACTGTGTTCTCCCAACAGAAAACAATAAAGTTTAGGGAAAAAAAAGCAAGGAGGGTGGTTGAAAATGCAGTTGGGATATTGAGCATTCCAAAGTACCATTAATCTTAGGACTGACAAGATTGACTGAATGGTATTGGCCTCTTGTGTCCTCCAGGGGCGTAACTAGGGGTTTGGCCAGGGACGTAACTAGGGGTCTGTGGTGCGGCCACTCAACCACAGATTCTGCATCTGGCTAGCAGGGTGTCTGTAATGGATGCTCCAGAGGCTCACAATGCTGCCCTTACAACACCCCAGAGCATCCTGACTTTTCTACCTAGTGGCATCTAATGTCAGATGCCACAGGCGGAGCCAGCTGTGACGCGGCGAGCTGCAGTTGGCTTGCCGGTCTGGAAATAGTAATTGGTTCATGACTGGTGCCAAATTCAAATGGCTGCTGGTCCCTGAGCTGCACCCAGCACACAGCAAGTGCCAAATGTCACCTGCCGCTGGAACAGTCCAGTGAGATGTGTCCCGTGGCGCCGGGGACATATTGCCCAGGCAGGCGGTGCCGGGCCTGTCAGATGGTGCCCAAGGCAAGGTGCCCCAAACGCACTCCCCTTGGTACGCCACTAGTGTCCTCCATGACTTTTTAAAGCGTAAAGCATACACTGTTGTACGAGCATCTACATCTGCAGAGGATGAGTCTATGGGGCTTACAGAGGAAGTAAACATATGTGCCACCACTGGAACCTGGACTATGAAGAGGTCACTGAATTTGAACAGGGAAGGCATAACAGAGCAAAGTAGTTTACTTATTTAAATTTCTGCAGATTTTAGAAACACATTTGAAACTAGGGATGTGCGCCGGACCATTTTTGCCGGATTTGGATTTGGTTCTAATTCGTCGTTTGGATTTGGATTTGGATTTGCCAAACTGCGGTGACCGGATTTGGATTTGGATTTTTTTACAAAAATTGACAAAAAAAGCTAAAATCACATAAATTGGTCTTTTTTTTCTTCCTAGAGTATTATTAACCTCAATAACATTAATTTCCAGTCAATTTAGACCACCTCGCAGCTTATAATATTGTTTTCAACATTATTGGCCAAAGGTTGCAGTGAGCTGACTGGTTACTATAAGCGACAAAGCAGCGGCACAACGACACAGACACCACAGTATAAAGCACATCTATGACACATTGCCACACAGCAGTGGCAGAAATGAAAAGTAGTGCACCCACCCAGTGGGGTACGGCCAGCAGAGTCACAGTACTTGTTTACATAGTGGTCTACGGCCCAAGGAGTCACAGTGCACAATCTTATTCACATTACACCGCACATAGGGCCTGATTCACATTACACCATAAAGTAGTGTCTCTTATTTATGTTACGACACACAGTAGTGCCCCTTTTACACAATGCCCACAGTAGTGCACCTTTTACACCATGCCCACAGTAGTGGTGTCCCTTACACAATGCCCCTAGCAGTGATGCCCCCTATGCAGTCCCCTTAGTAGTAGGGTCCCCTATGCAGTGCCCCCAGTAGAATGCCCCCAGTAGTATGCTCCCCATTAGCATGCCCCCCAGTAGTATGCCCCCCATTAGCGGCCCCCCCAGTAGTATGGCCCCACCCAGTAGTAGGCTGCCCCAGTAGCAGGCCCCCCAGTAGTAGGCTGCCCCAGTAGTAGCCCCCCCATAGTATGGCCCCCCCCAGTAGTATCCCCCCCCAGTAGCAGCCCCCCCCAGTAGTATGGGCCCCCCAGTAGTAGGCTGCCCCAGTAGCAGGCCCCCCCAGTAGTATGCCCCCCCCCAGTAGTATGGCCCCCCCAGTAGCAGGCCCCTCAGTAGTATGGCCCCCCCAGTAGCAGACCCCCCCCCAGTAGCAGACCCCCCCCAGTAGTATAGCCCCCCCCAGTAGCAGGCCCCCACCAGTAGTATGGCGCACCCCCAGTAGCAGACCCCCCCAGTAGCAGACCCCCCCCAGTAGCGCCCCCGGCCCTTACACAAGTTAAAAAAAAACTTACCTGTATCCCCGCTCCCGCGCCGTCCGCTCTGCTGTCACACGCTGAGGAGGGAGCCGGAAGACTTAGCTCATGTGTGAGCTCCAGCCGGCTCCCTCCGTGCAGCAGTCAATGAGAGTCTGTGTGACTCTCATTGGCTGCTGTAAAAAACACACAGCTGCCGCTGGCGGCTGTGTGTTTGTGTCTGTGTAGGGCCGACCGCTATCACAGCGCTCTGCCCTACACAATAGGAGCCCTGATGTTGGATTCTCTAGTGAGAATCCGACATCAGGCGGCCGCCGTTCGGCCCCGAACGGGGATCCGAGTCAGGCGGTGAACACCCGAACAGGGTTCGGGTGGACTCGGATCCCCAATGTTCGGAGCGGTTCGGATTCCACAGAATCCGAACCGCTCATCTCTAATTGAAACCTGATCCTATATAGGTACATCAGCATGACGGGATAAGTTTAGGAAGCCAACGGCCGCAATCCCGGCTGGCGGCTTCCTGAATCCACTATCCCGCCTAGGGATAAATGACCGGCATCTAAAATCTAGACGTCTGTCATTTTCCCGGCGCCGGGAGACCGTCGCCCGGCATCCCGATTGAAGGGATGCCGGGCGCCGCGAGCGGACAGCCGCGGGGGGGAGGGTTAGGTTTAGGGCACCCGGGGGGATTTAGGGTTAGGAACTCCCCCAGGGAGGGTTAGGGTTAGGTACCCCCGGGAGGGTTAGGGTTAGGCAGCGGGGAAGGGGTGGTTAGGGTTAGGCACTTAGAGGAGGGAGGTTAGAGTTAGGCACCCCTAAGGAGGGTTAGGGTTAGGAGGGTCGGTTAGGTTAGTAAGTACTTACCTTAGGTACGATCAGGATTTCCAGCGCGGTCGGGCTTCCGCTGCCGGGCTCTGCTGTTTTGTCAGGCTGCCGGGAATCGAACCGCCGGTCATGCGGCAGCCGGCTATTAATACCGAATGCCAGTACGACATCATCCAAAACACTGGGAAAGGTGAGCGTGTGTATATTTTTTTGCTGTGACACTGAAGAAATGTATTTCTTCTCCATAGACCCAAAATAAATACTTTTTTTGTTACCTTCCCATCACACTAAAGACATCATACTCATCTCTGATGACAGAGCGAACGAGAAGAAGACTGAAAATGACACAATTTATCCACATATTTTAGAGAGAACACATGAGATTTATCAGGGGCTGGCTGGCAACTTTTAGCCTGGGGGCAAATGCATGCAGGCGGCCCTGGCAGAGGAGTAGCGTGTAGCCAGGGTGCCCGAAAAACGTGCGTGCTACGGCGCTGCCCCCCCCTCAAGTCTTCCAGGGAGGGGGCGGGTCCATATGGGATTAATGTAAGGTAAAAATAAAGATTAGGGGCAGCCCCCTGTCGTAGTGCCCATATGCAGTGCCACAGGAGAGAACACCCTTATGCAGGCCTCCAGTAGTGCCCCCAGTAGTGATCCCCCCTATGCAGTGCCCCTTGTGCCCCCAGTAGTAAGCCCCTTATATAGTGCCCCCAGTAGTGGTCCCCCCTGTGCAGTGCCCCTTGTGCCCCCAGTAGTAAGCCCCTTATATAGTGCCCCCATTAGTGGTACCCCTATGCAGTGCCCCTTATATAGTGCCCCCAGTAGCAGTCCACCCCCATGCAGTGCCCCCAATAGTGGTAACCCTTATGCAATGCCCCTTAAATAGTGGCCCCAGTTGTAGTCGCCCCCCTGTGCAGTACCCCCAGTATTGCCCTTTATATAGAGCCCCCAGCAGTGGTCCCTCGATGCAGTGCCCTCAGTCGTAGTCCCCTCCACCCATGCAGTGCCCCCTAATAGTAGTCCCCTCCCCCTATGCATTGCCCCTAGTAGTAGTCCCCTCCCCTTGTAGTGCCCCCAGTAGTAGTAGTACCTCCCTTGTAGTGCCCCCAGTAGTAGTAGTCCCCCCCTTGTAGTGCCCCCAGTAGTAGTAGTCCCCCCCTCATTGTAGTGCCAGACCCCTCCATCCCGTAGACACACGTAATATAAAAAACAAAATTAAAAAAAACACTTACCTGAATCCCCGCTCCCGCCACCGCTGCCATCTGCTCCTCCGTCTGTCCTCCCGGGCCGGGCCGCTCTGCATTATGGGAGTGACGTCATATGACGTTATGACGCCTCTCCCATTGCCCACTGCGGGAGCCGGAAGATGGAGCGGCTCCTGCAGTGGGCGCAGCAGCAGCTAATGAGAGTCTGACAGACTGTCATTGGCTGCTGATCGAAACAAACACACAGCTGCCGGAGCCGGTGGCTGTGTGTTTGTCACTCCGTTCGGTCAGCGCTACACACGCGGTGCAGTCTGTGTCACAGTGACACAGACTGCCCACGGCCCGCATGATGCTGCGGCCCGGGGGGCACATGGCACCCTGCCCCCCGGCCCAGCCCGCCACTGAGATTTATAATGTTTTCAAGGAAAGCTTAGTGAGAAATAAGTGCAGTGAAATAAAAATTCAGGAAATTAAAGGTCAAAATTACACATCAAGCTAACATTGTCCCTGGACATCAGGAATGACAGCCATGGAGAAGCAAAACTATAGAAACATCTTATAGGTGTGTGCTGAGCTTAAACTGGTAAAGGCAATGCTACATATAACTGTTAGGGCTCCAGACCCCATATTAATTTGTCATTTTGTGTTGGAGTGTATTGATATTAAACTGATAATAGTGCTATATAGCACAGTTTTTTCTGCGCCCTGTGCCAGCCGCGCACCCTGGAACGCATGACGTCAGGTGGAGGAGAGGGAGCAGCAGCACCAGGTGTTACAACCTGACCTGACAATCCTAAGCCCCGCCCCCCGTGATCGCGGACCACCGCGACCCCCCCTCCCCCCCCCCGCGACCCCCCCCTCCCTTCATTACACTTACCTGCATCCTCCTGGCCTCCCGATCAGGTGATCTCCCATACTGCACTGGGGCCCGATCACCTGATGACCGGGCCCCAGTGCACTGTGGGAGACCAGCTGACCGGAGAGGAGACATCACCGGAGGCCCGATCACCGGTCCCTGGATTCAGGTAAGTGAAAAAAAATGTTTAATTTTTTTTTTCTTTTTTTTACAGCAATCAGCTTGCGGTCTACTTAGACCACATAGATGATTACTGGTACCGGCTCCCGCCTCTGCTCTCTCCGTTAGAGCAGAGTGGGAGCCCGGTAACCGGGGGAGACCCTGGATAACGCCACCTCCAGGTGGCGTTATTATCACAGGGCTTCCCCCGGTATTTTTTTACAATTTATTTTTAGTAACTTGCACACAGATCACATTTCCCATTACAATTATGGGAAATGCGATCTGCTTTACTAAAAATAAGTGATACTGGGGGTTGGAGTAGAATTTTACTAATTCTACTCCAATTGCCCTGTAATAAATACAGGTGAAACTAAAATAATGTGAAAAGGGTGTGAAAACACCCTTTTTCACTTTATTTTAGTAAAAATAATGTTAATAAATAGAGCCCTTTGTCCCCTTCCGCTGGTCACATTGCTGGCGCATCTGCCCTGGGGCCCATAGTTATATGAGTGTCACCTGTCTGTGTGGCAATAATGCTGGAATTAGGGTCATTGTGTATTTTATTTAGTGCCTTCATTATGTCATTGTTTCCCTGTAATCTATCTAAAGATATGTGTGCACTATATAAATAACTGGTAATAAATAAATACTGTAACTGGCTATCTGCATTAACCAGATATATGCATCTACGCTTGTCCTCTATACTCCTTTCCTACATTCACTGCCACCTCTGGTTTTCTATGTATAATGCTACATTGTGGGTTTCTAGCTGCTTGCTCCTTATTCATATGCCTCATGGTTTCTAAATCTATTGTCTAATGTGTGTCTGCCCACGATAATTGTCTAAGGGTGTTTTTCTACAACATGAGTATTAGGTATCATTGAGGGGATTTTGTTACTTGGGATGGGTCCCTGTTTACAGTGGCGCAACTATGGAGGGTGCAGGGGGTGCGGTTGCTAGGCGGCTTAGGAGGCCCACCGGCCCAACAAACAACCCCCTGCACCCAGGGCCATGCAGTGTTGCCCAGGCCCAGCGACAGGGGGGTTACACCCGTGAATCTGAGGGGCCCCGAGGGCTCAGGGGCACGAACAGCAGCTGCGGGTCGTGCCTGATATTAAATAATTAAAATTAGCACCCCCGGACCTCAGTCCCCGTTCTCAGTGGCCGCTGCACTGCGCATAGTACGTCATGATGTCACTGCGCATGACGCGGCTGCGCCGGCCCTCCCTGTGTTCCTGGCCTGCCACTGCAACATCCATCCATCGAGGAGCGGGGAGGCCAGGAAGCAGAAACGAACGCCGCCGGTCACACAGGCTACCCAGCGCACATGTGCTCCGCACCTCCAGTCCTCCGCTGTCTGTCCACCGGATAATTGTAGGGGTAAGTGCCCGGGGAGAGGGGTTAGCTGCTAAGTAATGAGGCCGCGGTGGAGAGGGAAGCGGTTGTTTGCCCGGGGTTAGCTGCTGTGGAAGGGTAGTTTGCCTAGGCCCGGGGTACCCTGTTAGTGATATGGCCCTGGGGGTTGGTTGCCTGGGGGGGAGGTTAAGTGTTCAGTAATGCGGGCGTGGTAGAGTGGAGGTGTCTGGGTTATACACTTTCATCCTGGCTCCTAAATTTTAAGAAAAATTTGTCAAGCCTTGAAATATATATGTGTGTGTGTGTGTGTGTGTGTACATATGTATGTCTGTATGTATCTATCTGTATATGTGCATTTCTTATCATTTGCGAGCGGGCTGCCGGACCTTTTTTTTACTGCTGTATACTGTAGATAGAGATTTATTTGGTTAGACATGTATTGGGAGGGATGTGTGGGTTGTGTAGTGGGGGGGCCCCATAGATATCCGTGTAACAGGCCCCCAAAATTTCTGTTGCCGGCTCTGGTGTTGCCTAAGGGGAGGGGACATGGGGAGTAAGTACCCCTGGGCCCCCCTCTCTAAGAGTTCCCCCCACCACAGATCGGATCTCTATTAGCGATCCGGTCTGCAGCGTCGCGCACCACACTGACCCTAAGGTCTTGCACTCACACCCTTGGGAATGTCATATATATTTATAATTTAACACCTTAGGGCCCTCTGGTTGAGACCTGAGTTGGGGGCCCCTTAAAAATTTTGCTATGGGGCCTACAAAGTTCTAGGTACGCCCCTGCCTGTTTACCCATTTCTTGTAAGGGCCCCCTCCTCGCTTTGAGGCTTATGTGTATTCCCTCCTCTCCCCTGGCGACTGGTATCTATGTAGACAGTTGGCTTTGCAGCCTTTATTGCTTTTGGGAATTCTAATACACAAAAGCCCACTGGGAGGCATTGCTGTCCCCGGTACTCTCTGGCAGCTCAGGCCGGCGGGATTGGTGATCTTCCCGTTCTGCTGGAGTCTCTGCATTGGCGGTATTTGTGGTGACAGTGGTGCTCTGGGGGTGAGGGGCGGGGCGTGACACAGGTGTCCCTTGTTTCCGTTAGATAGCGGGTCAGGTGCAGTTGTTATCGTATGCGGTGGCTGCAGTGTTGGCCATGGCTCCACACGGCTACTGCATTTGAGTTCCGTCGACAGCCTGCTTCCTTCCCTTGTGGGTTCCCTGTCTCCTTTTCTGTAGGCAGTGGTAGGTTGGCAAATTGTGCGTGCATGTGTTCACAGGGTTTTTAGTGTTTTTCCCTCTACTGCTGCTTCTTCTCTGTCCCTACTTCCTCTCCTGGGGGTCTCTCTTCTGTTCCTCTTTTTCAGATGTGGATCGCTGTATCCTGTTTGGTGTTTTGGCTATCGATTTGTCTTCTCCATTTCCTTTGGGGCCCATGTTGGAGGTCCTCAGGTGATCACTATGCTAATTTGCCAGATGGGGTGTTAGCTCTTGCTTTACAGTTGGCATGCAGTGGTGCCCTATATTAGTCACTATGTATAGCGCTTGCATAGTCGGTTGCACTGACATGGACACACTCGTAGTGGGGATGCTACTTTTCACTTGGGTCATGTAGTATGCTACTCTGTTAAATTCCTGTTTAACGGAAGACACTTACTATTTGCCATATGCCTTTATATTTGTGTCCTGCCATTCCTGGAGTTTGGCTATTGTTGTTGCCAGCTGCAGTGAGGGCCACTGGAGTGACGTTTATGCTGTTAGATTGCGTTCCGTCACTTCCTGGTGATGGGGTGCAGACAACGGGAGTGTGCTGTTTACCATGGCAGACACTCCACTCTCGCATTGTAGTGTAGTCTACTAGTGGATATTACTTTGATCTATTTTCTTTTTCACTGCTGTATTTGCGCTTGCTGTTGCTCTTGTCTTTAACTGGTGGGTGGTCAGGTCATGTTTTACCAAGGGCTATAGTTGTTGAGATTGGTACACTCAGCTTTATCATGTTCCTGGCTGGGTGTTTGCTGCAGCGGGGTGAGGACCTATGTGGAATTAGTATTATTGTACTGGGACTATTGGGTGTTAGCAAATCGTCTGTTTCCCACCTTCTCTGAGGCCTCGCACCCCGATTTCTGATATGGTTTGTGTCGGTTAAACCGCTTGAGGACGGAACGACTGGTTTGTGGTTGGGTTTCCCTGCATCACTGTGCTAACTCCGGGATGGACAGGTGGCACTGACCCGGACCTCTTGGTGATCTGCTATTCTGTTGATGCATTGATGGATCCCTGGTCACGGTCTTGCAGTTTCGTTGGGTCTTCCAGCGTCACATTGGCAGGTTTGTTATGGGTTCAAGAGTATCTTCACACCTTTGCTATGGTCTGAGGGCCTGATGATGTTGCATTGTACGGGTTGCTTATTTCAAGGACTAACTGACTGGGCAGTGACTACTGGGATTCTCGTTCCCCTGTGTTGACTCTCGGTCTTGTCCGATGGCGTCGTCCTGGGCTGGCGTTTCTGGTTGAGCACACATGGTTGATACTGATGGTTCCCTGGTCACGGTTTTTGTTTGGTTGGGTCTTTCAATGCTGAATTCGGTTATGTCGTAGTATGCTGTCATTCGGGCTTTCCCTAAATTTTACATGACCCCCTTGTTTCCCAGGGTGGGTGACTACATTTATTCTCTTGTGGTTCTCCAGCAACGGTGATAGTGGTGTTGGTGCACTGTAGGTCCGCTGTTAGTTTACACTATTCCAGTCACTGATTTTCTTTGTTGTTTTACATTGCCATTTTTCTAAATGTATTAACTTGGGTGCTCGTCACCATTATCGGTGGGGTCCTCAAGGGATTTTGCCATGTTTTTTGCCCTGAACCATGGAGACTGATTGGCTGTGGTACTCCTGGCAGGTTTTTTCAGGTTTTTACCTCGGTCCAATTTATCCCCCCTTTCTATCCCTAACTATCCCTCCTTTCCCTCCTTGGGTAGGGATTTCTGTCTCCCTTATTTAGATGGGATGTTGCGGGAGGACTTTGGGATGTATGGCATCTTGGGTTCAGGGGGCATTATTTTAGTGTAAGGGGCTTGCCCATAGACCAGGTAGGCTGATTACACCCTCTTGGGGTCAGAAGCACCGGCTTTCTGGCTGGTGTTAGATGGTGGATTGGTACAGGGGGCTTAAACCCTACTGCTGTCTTTTGAGAAGGGCGATTAGCCCTACCAGTGTGTTTGTGGGATCCTAGTTCTTACCATTGAGCAGGGTATTGGAAGGTATGGGGGAGTCACATGTGACCTATGGACTTGCTGAGAGGGCAATTGGGCCTGCAAGTTTTTCTGGTCATCTGATTTGGTAGTCACTGACCTCTGATGGCTGCTGTTTCTTTTGGCCGCCACCATAGTTAAGTTATTGATTGATTGATAATTAATAAAAAGGCCAACCAGTTTAAACGCCATATCTGTCTTTGTGTCATTATTATTAGAATAAGTTAATGTTTGGAAATGTTTATGCATTAAGTTAATGTACTAGTGTCAATTGCCGATAGGACGTTTATTGGCAAGATGCGCTATCATCAAAAATGCAGTCAAACGCCTGAAAATGCAGTTATCGGAGATGTGCCCACATTGTGCAAACTTTCCAGAGCTTGGTCCAGATAGGCAATGTCATCTTTAGATGGTGTTGCCTAAAAATCCTTTGTGCTGTTTATTGGGAGACTTCCCCAAGAGGGATCCAATAGGATCTCACCCAGTGTCCCCTGCAGCTCACGCCTGCGCTGGCAGTCAGCCGTGCATGTGCAGAGGGACTCACACGTCCTAAACCCGGAAGTTCCACATACAGCTAAGAACAGCTCTTATCAGGAGAGCTGTCCTTTGCTTAAATCATCAAATCAAATCAAATCTAATTTATTGACACATCCACATAAAATGCATCAGCGAAAGTAAAATGTAAGATACTCACAGTCAACAATTACATAACATCATTTAAAATATTTAAATTATCTATAGCAGCAGGGAAAAAACTATTCCGCATCCTACTAGTACGGCACTTGAGACATCTAAAACGCTTCCCAGAAGGCAAAAGTGAGAATAGAGAGTGACAAGGATGGCTGTAGTCAATGACCATCTTATTAGCTTTAAAAGCACACCTTTTAACATAAATGTCCTCTAGCCTAGGTAAGGACTGACCAATAATTCTTTCAGCTGCCCTGATCACCCTAGTCAGCGATCTCTGCTCCAAACATGTGGAGTTCCTGTACCAAACAGTAATAGAATAAGTTAAAAGGCTCTCAATTATACCGCGGTAAAAATTTATCAGCAACGGCCTAGATAATCCACATCCTTTTAGGAAATACAGGCGTTGCTGAGCCTTTCCTACCACTAAAGAAACATGCGACGACCACGACAGGTCCTCCGAAAATACAATACCAAGAAACTTAAAATCACCCAACCTCTCTACTTCAACGCCGTTCAAAATTAAAGGACGGGGAACATTTTTCCTAGACCTCCTAAAATCAACCAACACCTCTTTAGTTTTTTTACTGTTTAACAGCAACTTGTTGTCCATACCCCATCTAGTAAGTCGATCTACCACTGCCCTATAGCCATCCTCATCCTCGTTAGTAATCAGACCTACAACTGTCGTATCGTCAGCAAATTTCACAATAAGATTAGATACAGAACTAGAAACACAGTCTGATGTATACAAGGAATAAAGGAAAGGACTAAGGACCTCATTCAGAGCCGGACGCTATTTGCGCTCGCTCGTTCAGAAAAAAGGGGTGGCTATTCAAATGAACCGTTCGCTCTTTGCGGTCTGTTCACGCCTCTAGGTCTGAACGAGCTAACCAAACATGCGGTCGTTTTTTGGCAAACTACGCCCCCTGGCCGCTCGCATCCTACGTCATGTCCGCTATTTATTAGATTAATCGAGTACATCGACCAGTGTATAAACTGCTCGCTATTCTTGTGGTTGGTTTCTCCTACCGCAATCTTGCGAGCAGTTCTAACTATAAAATAAACCAGTGACGTGGTCAATGACGCTGCTGTATTAATTATGCACACCCATAAAACGCCCGTTTTGACCTTTAAGCACGCCTGCGTTCGGATCTCCACTCCCCGTTTTCAAGCACCTTCCCCTGTTACCACCCACATACGCCTCCTCCTGTCACTCAAAATAGCAGGCATTCGCTATTTAGCGAACAAACGAATTTCGGCCGCACTGACTGGTTCGCGCATGCGTATTACGATCCGTATGCATGCGCAGTTGTGCAAACATCGCTCGGAACGAACGAGCGGCCGCTTACGAGCGGCTCTGAATCAGGCCCCAAGAACACAACCCTGTGGAACACCTGTATTCACAACAATTGGAGATGAAAACTGATCTCCCAGCCTAACCGACTGTGAACGGTCAGACAAAAAGTCCAGCAACCAATTGCAAATAGACTCATCTAAACCAATTGCCAACAATTTAACAATAAGTAAAGACGGGACAACGGTGTTAAAAGCAGAGCTATAGTCTACAAACAGCAATCTGACATACGAATCCTTATTTTCTAAATGGCACAATACCCTATGAAGGACCATAAGAGCAGCGTCTTCAGTAGATCTATTAGATCTATATGCAAATTGATAATTATCAAAAGTATCTGGAATGCTACCCTTAAGGCGAACCAGGACCAAACGCTCAAAACACTTCATGATTAATGAAGTAAGGGCAATAGGGCGATAGTCATTTAGCCCAGAAATGGACGTAGTTTTAGGAACTGGAATAATTGTGGTAGTCTTAAGACAACCCGGGACACTACCTTGAGCAAGGGACATGTTAAAAATCATCATGCATACGGCGTTACTAAATGGCGGTATGCAGGAGATTATTGGCGGGATAAATCACATACAAAATACAATGCTTCATGCATCCCGCCCTATAACAAAAATCCCCCATGCTTCAGCGCAAAATACAAACCCCATCCCCACCACACACCACCCCTCTTTACATTTATCAGATAAGTATACAGTATATTGTGACTAACATGTTTTACAGTCCCAATGACAAGGATCTAAAGGCAACTACTGTACTTCAAAAAGATTAGAGATTAAATATGGATTACATATCAACTTCTTTTACTGCCTGTAGAGATTATGTGAAATGTGTGTATTTATTTTTTAACACTTCGTAAACCTTCTTGCAGAGTTATATTTCAGCAGCACATAATATAATAATACACTTTATACAGATGTGTCCTGCTACGTCTTTGCTCCGTACACCATGTAGCGCGCCATGCTAGTTGTGCCTTGCCGTGCTGCTGCTTGGCGTTCTAAGTAGCATCATGCTGCAGTAAGTCGCAACGTAATGTACTGAAGCGTTGGAAAAGCCGCAGTGTGTAATACAACTTTCTGTCCACCAGATGTCACCTTTTGTAAACTGCACAGCCAGGGCCGCCATCAGGGGGGGACTGCGGGGACTCCAGTCCCGGGCCCGCAGAGAGAGGGGGCCCGGGTAGCGGAAGTGTGAAGTTGTGGAATGCAGTGATGGGCGGTACCGCACATCACTGCTGGAATGCATCTGAGGCAGCCAAAGAGGTAAAGTGATTTGGTGGTATTTAATACATGGAGCCGTCCGCAAGCCAATCACAGCAGCTCGCGGAACGGCAGTCAGCCAATCAGCAGCAGCCGCTGCTGATTGGCTGCAGTTCCGCGAGCCAATCACAGCTCGTGGAACAGCAGCCAGCCAATCAGCAGCGGCCGCTGCTGATTGGCTGGCTGCCGTTCCGCGAGCTGTGATTGGCTTGCGACCAGCTCCATGTATTAAATGCCACCGAGACTCTTCTCTTCTCTGGCAGCTGCCGGTGCATTCCACCAGTGACACCTCACATCACTCTGCGCTGAGGGAGCTCCCAGAGTCACGGAGATGGCCGAGTGTCCAGGTAAGTTGTTGTAGGGAGGGAGTGCCTAATTTATGTATTATATACAGTATATATATATATATATATATATATACACACACACACAGTATATATACTGTGTGTGTGTGTATATATATATATATACTGTGTGTGTATATATATGTATATATATATACACACACTGTGTATATACAGTGTGTGTGTGTGTGTGTATATATATATATATATATAAAATCATACACCTACATGTGGGTAAGTGCTGTTATATTACTTGCTGTGCTGACACTTACATTTGCATGCTTTTAATTTAATATAGCTAAGCACCAGAGGCTTTTGTTTGTTGTATGTATGTTATGTATATGTATATATATATATATATATATATACACACACACAAAACATCTTGTGCTTAGATATGTTAAATTAAAAACATGCAAATAAAAATGTCAGCACAGCAAGTAATATAACAGCACTTACAAACGATTAATCTGTGCCCCCAATAGGTCCAGCCCTCCATGTCTCTCACCCCCAAAGTAGCTCCACCCACATCTCCACCCACTTCTGCCCCATACCCCGGGGTGAGGGGGGCCCTGCCTAATTTGTCAGTACCGGGCCCCACCATTTCTGATGGCAGCCCTGTGCACAGCACATGCGTCAAATAGCCAATGAACCTTTTGTAGCGCCGTCTGCTGATTGGCTGATGGAACCTGTCATTCACTACACTATACAGTAATACTGAACTGCATTTTGTCATGAATAAATAAGTAATTAAATCATTTGGTGTGTGAGTTCCATATCAGTGTTGGCTAGAAGACGCTTTAAATAAAGACAGATAAATTCAGATTCAATATTCTTAAGGAACTCTGCCGAACGCAATACATTGATCCCAACTTCCCACCAAATGTCATTTCTATGCTATGCCACCCAGCTGCATTTTACAATAAGCTGCTATAGACATTGTATTGTACACGTTACAGGGCTGTCTAGACTGCACAGTAAACTGTCCTTACATGATGTAAAAAGACGCAAGAGAAGTTTATCATTAAAAAAAGATAATTTCAGGTTCAATACTCTTAAAACACTCTGCTCAATCTTATACTGTATACTGCGCCTCACTTTCCCCCTCATTTCATCTCTAAGTAACTGTACGTCACCGTTACACTCAAAAACGCTACTGAAACTGTATTGTACACTTTACCTGGTGCGTCTTTAGGCCAGTTGTCTTTTTACCATGTAGTGACAGTAAGGACAGCGCGTAATGAGTATAATGTCCATGGTTTAATCTTGACAAAAAGTGATCATTTCAAACACCTGCATGAGTGACTGTTTACACTGCCTGAATGTGATTGGCTAGCCTCTCTCGGATCACCGTCCACTGCTACAGTATTGTATGCAGGGCCTGATTCATCAAGGGATGCAAAGGAGAGAACACACGCACTTGGCCGATGTTTTCGCACTGCACATGTGCGCGAACTAGCCAGTTCGATCGGATTAGGGTACGCAAACTACACGCAAACCCCTCTGATAATGATTGACAGGTTGTGAGGTTTATGGGTGGTGACGGGGGGTGGTCAGGCGAATGCAGGCGTGCCTGTGTGTTGGGACGCCGTTATAGGGGTATGCATAATTAAGGCAGTGCGGCAGCATACGCAGAAACACCATACGCTGTACACAACAAGCGGCTAAAATCCTGAGGCAGGTCAGGTCAACCACTATTGTGCGTATGGGTCCGATGGTTCTCGATGTTTCCGCTGTCTTGCCAGGTATAGAGGACGCAAGTAAAGAGAAGTGGCTGGTATTATGTAGTGATGGGCGTCTGCTTATTCTGCTGCGATTGCGTGCGCACACTTGTGTTCCTAGCTGAATCAGGCCCACAGTACAGTAGTTTTCATCCGTGGAGCATTCGCGACCCAGCAGTTACTGTGTACTGCATGACGTGTAGTCTTTCGTGGCATACAATACGCAACACCATAACGCGTAATGACAGCCAGAATGCCGGGCTATGAGCAAAGCTGTAGCAGGACACATCTGTAGCATACCTCCCAACTTTTGAAATTTCCTATATTGGGACTTCTCACCTGTAAAGGGACGCATGGGCTCGTGTTAGCATGTGTGTGATTTAAAATATAAAATATGAAAAGTTGCTATAATCAAATACAATGCATTCCCATCTAATCTACAAGCAATAATAATTATTGTATTTTTAATTTCAACAATATACTTCCTATAATAGCAATCCACAAAAACGAAACTTTTACTTTTGGTTGGGGTACGAAGTGGTGAAGAAAAACTGACAGCATTCTTCCCTGCTATGCTCAGTCTGCTGAATAACCCAAAGCTACCATTGGCTTATGAACGCCCACCATCATGCTCTGAGAATCTTATTGACGATAAGTCTCTGTGCTGCATATTTATCAAAAGTAGGTTTCTAATTTGTATATCATCAGTTGGGCTCTGCATTTATATTACATAGGCTTTCTGGCTGCCCCCTCCTGGAAGATGTAGCCAGCTCGGTGCATGGAGGGGGCATGGAGGTGCCAATGTTGGGTGGTGGGACATGGCAGTGCGATTGCATCATCACGACCCTGCCTCTGCTATACAATGCGGATATTTCCAGCATTGCAAAGCAGAGGGCAGAGCTACGAGGACGAAATTTAGCACAAATCACGTCATCGGACCCCTCCGGACCACCCACTTTCACCAGGTTAGTGTGGGGGATGCGGACAGTCTGGGAGACTTGCTCTCTTCTGTTGGGGGCTGGGAGTGCCACCCGATTTCCGGGATCCTCCCGGCCATTGCGGGAGGGTTGGCAAGTATGAATTTACACCAAATGGGTAAAACCAAACCAACAAAGCAAAACTACAATCCTACAAGCCTCAAGTATATTTTTAATAGATACAATTGATTATATTTTCAAAACATTCCATGTATGCACATTGGGTACAAATCAGAGATGTGTGCTGAACCATTTTAACTGGATTTGGCTCTGATTCATTGTCCGAATTTGGTTTTGGATTTGCAATTTTTTTTCCAAAAATTTGCAAAAAAAACCTAAACTCACATAAATTGGGCCTTTTGATTATTATTAACCTCAATAACATTAATTTTCAGTCAGTTTCGACCACCTCACAGCTGCGTGGAGTCAGACCACTTTTACGCACACACTCTGGGGTACTACAGAGTACTGGGGTGCGGTGCACAGTACAAATACAACCATTTTTTTTTTTTTAAACCTGGCAGCTTGGCTCACACTGCATAGAATCAGACTGCTTTTATGCACACGCTCTGGGGTGCAGTGTGCAGAACAGTACAAATAAAACAATTTAAAAATTTTTAAACTTTAATTTTTTTACTTTTTTATATTTTTTGCTGACAAATATGGAGTCACACTGTGAACGCAGTGGGTGGGACCTGCGGAGTCAGTGCAATATCACTGTGATGGAATTAAACTAAGGGGACTGGGCACAGCATGTTGAAGGACACAGTGACAGCACAGCCCCTTAGAGTTGGACACAGCCCCTTTGAGATGGACACAGCCTCAGCAGCACAGTCCCTTATAGATGGACACAGTCCCAGTAGCACAGCCCTTTAGAGATGAACTTAGAGATGCCCCAGCAGCATATCACCTAAGAGATGACGCAGCCCCAGCAGCACAGCCACATGGAAACAGCCCCTGTAGCACAGTCCCTTAGAGATGGACACAGCCCCAGCAGCACACTTAGTCACCGCAGAGCAGAGCGCAGCATACAGAAGCATGACTGGACTGGAGTGAAATGGCACTGAGTCCCGGCCACGGCTCCTTATATGGAATCCCAATCCTGAGAGATTCCGATGCAGGAAGGGTGACTTTCGGCCTCGATCTGATATCCGAGCCTGGTGGGAAACCCAGAGCCAGGACTCGAATGGGGCTCTGATTAGTAAGTTCGAAGCAGTCCGGATTCAAGGTAATTTGGACTGCTCATCTCTTGTACAAATCTGGTGACTGTGATGGCCATGACTTATGGATTGAATCAGTGTGGATTTGGGTGAGATCTGAGTGAGGCATGGGAGGGATGTTTAGAACTCCCTGCTGATATGACCTTGGCTCAGGGGCCTATTCATCGAAGGCTGTATGGCCTCCGATGATTTAGTATTGCTCTCGCTGAGAGGGATACAGTACTTAAGTATCCAACTCGCGGCGGGGGATAGATTACACCGGAGCAATTCATCATTGCTCCGGTGCGGGGACAGCTGCTCTGAAAAGCAACTGTCCCCATAGTATTGCAGCTACCGATGTAGCTGTGTTACTTACCTCCTCCCTGATCTGCTCGGATCCCTCTTCGTATCCCCGGAACTCCTTCCCATAGGAAGGAGCAGGGCTATGAGAGCAAGCGCCATCTGAAGATGGCACTTGTTCTCGGAAGCACACTCCGAAAACTTTCAGTTTGAATATTAGGGGGTCCTATCGGACCCCGGATGATGAATGGCCCGGTAACTAAAACATGCGAAAACTAGTGTTTCCGCATGGTTACCGGGCCATTTATCGTTTGTTGAATAGACCCCAATGTCACTATTATTGTTATTTGTGAAACATTAGCAAGTGTAACTGTATTGCCCATCATGCAGTGAAATCACCTCTCTGAGGTCTCTGATCCTGAATCAGAGCCAGACGCTCTGACAAGAGGGCTTGCTCTGAATCAGGGCCCTCCTACCCAATATTGGAGCGGCCCCCTGGCCGCTCGCATAGCTGTGGGTGACCACCCACAGCTTATGCGAGCGGCCAAAAAGATGGTCGCGCTGATCAAGACCATCGCGACCATCGGGCTTTCGACGAGACCCTGCGGTAGAGTCTCGCTGCCGCAAGCCCAGGAGTGCTTTTGGCTCTATCAGAGCCAAAAGCACTCTTACTGACATCACTAGTGACGTCAGTGGGGCTGGCCCCAGACAGTAGGCGTTCCCATGGGAACGCCTCCGTCTGGGCAGCAACGCCCCCAGCATGCCCACCAAAGGGGGCGTGCTGTCACTCACCATCGACAGCACGCCCCCTTTGGTGGGAGACCCGTAGCGACGGCTTGGCCGTCGCTATTCGGGTCTCGCGCATGCGCACGACGGAGCTCACTCCGTCGTGCGCATGCGCACTAGGGCACTATCGACCCGCTTGCGATCGCTCAGCGCTCGCGAGCAGGTCTGAATCAGGCCCACTGTGTAGAGCTATGCAAGCTATAGTCATAGAGAGACTTGACAGTTGACATTCCAGCATTTCTATACATGACGCTGATCATCCTGGGATATTATTTGCTTATGCATAGAGTCAGACCTATACAGAGAAACTACAACATACTTGGTGCCCCTCATTACCCAGATGTTTCCATTTTTTTGTCCACTAACTGTAGATCTGTATCAGTGAATTAATATTTGCTAACACTTGGAAATAGTTGCAGGTATTACAATTAAAAGTTAACAATTGCAAGGCAACAAAACTAGCAGTAATGCATGTACAGAGCTTGCAGGATTCTATTGGCTCAGTGACAATCCATTTAAATATTTTGTTTTTATCATACAAAAAAATGGCATGAATATCAGGTTAACATCTGTATATGTAGCTTGGTTGTTTCCTAAGGAAAGACCTTGACATTTATAATTGTAAGGGTTAGCAAATCCTTGGCTCCAATCCCTCCCGTTGGTCACATGATATGCACCAGCACACACAAGATGTTTAACTTACACCGGATATGGTGTTTCATGTTTCTGTTCCAAGCCGTCTTATTAAAGACTGATACTGAAGGAGGCTTGACAAGTGGATCTGATGATCCAACAATATGCCAGTTCCCACATAGCTGACTAAAATAAGCACGCGTGATGCAATTTAGATGATGATTCCTGGAAGGAAAAGACAACATGCTTTGCACATTAAGCTGGGAGACTGCTGGAAAGAACATATTGTTGGATGTCATGCTCTAGATACTGTAGTAAATATATATACTGGCAAATGTAAGCTGCATTTTAATTTCATTAATAACTACTGTGACACAGTGGCACCCCCTAGATCCCAGAGATCTAGGCAGCTGCTTAATGGTAGAGCTGTCCCTGGTGCTTTTCATTAGCATCCCATGTATAAACCATATAGGAAACCTGTGACTGCACATTATCTCAAGGAAATTTTGGAACAGTAATATGGAATACATTGTAAGAAATTATTGCAGTTCATCATTTATAACAGGAACCATTGTTCTGATTTGTTGGCCCCGAAAATGTTTGCCCTCGTTTTTTTAACAGACACTCAACTTTGATCCAGATTTTTATAATACATTTTTTTCAACACTACAACAAGTTTAGTTTTAATATTCTGCAGTCCTCAGTAAAGCGGCCAGTTACAGTATTGTAAAACTTATATAGATATTATTTTGTTTAATGTTCTGCAGCATACACTAGACACCAACACAATCCAAAGATTGCAGTCTCACCACCACTGTCTGTCTGTCAGATAGACTGACACAGTCACAATGTTTGTTAATAGTCTTCTCAGCCCCGCACACTGCCAGCTCACCAGTGTGCTCCTCCTCTTCTGCAAAGGAAGAGGAGGAATTGGAGGAGAGAGCAGGGTAGGGGGCTGGTGCGGACGAGGCAGGGACCTCGCACTGGCAGTGTCCAGTGCCGTGCCAGTTAGGTCATGTGTGGGATGACTGAGTCAGGCCGCCAAGAGTCCGGCACGGGTAAAAAGGGGGCGTGGCCTAATTGTGGGAGAAGTGGCCACGCCCCCTTAGGTAAAAAAGAAAAGTTATGCAGCGCCGCAGTGCAGTGAGGCCCCTCAGCCTGGTGCATAACCAGTGGGGGGCTTGATTGCTCCCTCCACAGGCATAGGAGACTGCTTCTTAGCAGCCGAGACCAGTCTCCCAGTGCAGCCCAGCACACAGCAGCGTGTGCTGGGCTGCTGTGTTGTAAGAGAAGAGGGGAGCGTTGCCAGACCCGGGCCCCTCCTGCAAACCTGGGCCTGGGTAATTAGTACCTGCCCCCCCCTCTCAGCGCCCCTGGTCTGAGTGACAGTGGCAGCTCCCGCTGGGTAGACAAAGAAATCCTTCATTTCTTACTGTAACGGACTCAGCGACGCTCTCCAGTGGCCAGTGCCCTAGGCAGCTGCCTAATGGTGATTCCAATCCTCCATATTGGGCCTAATTCTGTGTTGCATGAAGGTCTGAATTTCATTTTGAATTGAAATGGGTTGCAAGCGCAATGTTGATGCGACTATACACACGTCCTCATCTATACATATTTATGTATCACATTGCCCCATGTATGTATGCATCGCACAGCTGTCATCATTATTATGGGAACTTACACAATACTACAGTAGGTACAGGAGATCTGTCTGAATTTGGTGTCTAGAATGCTAATGCATTACTCAGAATAGTGAGTAACTGACTACACCCCCACAAGCGGTTTCTGGCGTGCACTCACATTATTGCCACCTAGAAATGCCCATGTAGCAATAGTCCCAGGGGGAGGAGTGAGAGCTTCCTCTGTGTAGCCATGTACTCCTTTGGAGTGGCACACTGGGGGTGTGGTGAATTTTACTGGGTAAAATCTGATACCAGTGTAAATACTTAACTAATATACCACCCAACTGTCCTTTAACATGGACAATCCCGAATTGGGCAGAAAGGATTGGAGGTATGTCTCATTCACTGCTGCTCTGTGACCACACTCCACAAAAGCTATAAAATAAATATAGCCTTAATGTGAGAAATAGAAGCTCCTAGATATTCTGCAAATCAGATAGCAGAGCCGGCCCTAGGCATAGGCATTATAAGCAAATGCCTAGGGGTGACTCAGGAATCCCAGGGGCATCCAATGGCTCTGCAGCATCATACCTGCACCGGCCGCTCTCTGCAAAGGCCCTCCCTCCCCACCCGGCGTCGGAACCATTGCTCCCTGACAGGCGACAATTACTGTGTGTGAGACTTGAGCAGCCTGCTAGTGCTGGGGCTGACTGTAGGGGGAGCTGCAGCTAAAGTGCGCAGCCCCTCTAAGGCAGGTCTCCTATCATTCATTCTGCAACATGCTGCTGATCCTGAGGGCTTGCTGCCGGCGCTCGGTGACACCTGTCAGATAGTGAGTTCTTCTCCTTCCCCAGCGCTCTGGAGCTGCACTGCAAGTGAGTACCAGTGTGTAGTGCCAGCGGGGGTGGAAGGTGCCTGTGGGAGATGACTTTTACATCTGTTGTATGTATTTGGCTCAGGCTGGCTGTATTTGAAAGAGGTGTATGAGTGTGCCTGTGTAGGCTTTGTCGGGGTGGGTGCGTCTGTGTCAGCGTGGGTGCGTCTGTGTCAGCATGGGTGCATCTGTGTCAGCGTGTGTGCGTCTGTGTCAGCGTGGGTGCATCTGTGTCAGCGTGGGTGCGTCTGTGTCAGCGTGTGTGCGTCTGTGTCAGCGTGTGTGCGTCTGTGTCAGCGTGGGTGCATCTGTCAGCTTGCGTGCGTCTGTGTCAGCTTGCGTGCGTCTGTGTCAGCGTGTGTGCGTCTGTGTCAGCGTGTGTGCGTCTGTGTCAGCTTGGGTGCGTCTGTATCAGCATGGGTGCATCTGTCAGCTTGTGTGCGTCCGTGTCAGCTCGTGTGCGTCCGTGTCAGCTCGTGTGCGTCCGTGTCAGCTCGTGTGCGTCTGTGACAGCTTGTGTGCGTCTGTGACAGCTTGGGTGCGTCCGTGTCAGCTTGTGTGCGTCCGTGTCAGCTTGTGTACGTCTGTGTCAACGAGGGTGCATCTGTGCGTCCGTGTCAGCTTGTATGCGTCCGTGTCAGCGTGTGTGCGTCTGTGTCAGCTTGTGTGCGTCTGTGTCAGCGTGGGTGCATCTGTCAGCTTGTGTGCGTCTGTGTCAGCTTGTGTGCGTCCGTGTCAGCTTGTGTGCGTCTGTGTCAGCGTGGGTGCATCTGTCAGCTTGTGTGCGTCTGTGTCAGCTTGTGTGCGTCCGTGTCAGCTTGTGTGCGTCTGTGTCAGCGTGGGTGCATCTGTCAGCTTGGGTGCGTCTGTGACAGCTTGTGTGCATCTGTGTCAGCTTGTGTGCGTCTGTGTCAGCGTGGGTGCATCTGGGCGTCCGTGTCAGCTTGTATGCGTCTGTGTCAGCGTGTGTGCGTCTGTGTCAGCGTGGGTGCATCTGTCAGCTTGTGTGCATCTGTGTCAGCGTAGGTGTGTCCATGTCAGCTTGTGTGCGTCTGTGTCAGCGTGGGTGCATCTGTGCGTCCGTGTCAGCTTGTATGCATCCGTGTCAGCGTGTGTGCGTCTGTGTCAGCGTGGGTGCATCAGTCAGCTTGTGTGCGTCTGTGACAGCTTGGGTGCGTCCGTGTCAGTTTGTGTGCGTCCGTGTCAGCTTGTGTGCGTCCGTGTCAGCGTGGGTGCATCTGTGTCAGCTTGTGTGCGTCTTTGTCAGCGTGGGTGCATCTGTCAGCTTGCGTGCGTCTGTGTCAGCGTGTGTGCGTCTGTGTCAGCGTGTGTGCGTCTGTGTCAGCTTGGGTGCGTCTGTATCAGCGTGGGTGCATCTGTCAGCTTGCGTGCGTCTGTGTCAGCGTGTGTGCGTCTGTGTCAGCGTGTGTGCGTCTGTGTCAGCTTGGGTGCGTCTGTATCAGCGTGGGTGCGTCTGTCAGCTTGTGTGCGTCCGTGTCAGCTTGTGTGCGTCCGTGTCAGCGTGTGTGCGTCCGTGTCAGCTTGTGTGCGTCTGTGTCAGCTTGTGTGCGTCTGTGTCAGCTTGTGTGCGTCTGTGTCAGCGTGGGTGCATCTGTCAGCTTGTGTGCGTCTGTGTCAGCGTGGGTGCGTCTGTGTCAGCGTGGGTGCGTCTGTGTCAGCGTGGGTGCGTCTGTGTCAGCGTGGATGCGTCCGTGTCAGCTTGTGTGCGACCGTGTCAGCTTGTGTGCGTCTGTGTCAGCGTGGGTGCGTCTGTGCGCCTGTGTCAGCGTGTGTGCGCCTGTGTCAGCGTGTGTGCGCCTGTGTCAGCTTGTGTGCGCCTGTGTCAGCTTGTGTCCGTCTGTGTCAGCATGGGTGCATCTGTGCATCCGTGTCAGCTTGTATGCGTCCGTGTCAGCTTGTGTGCATCCGTGTCAGCGTGGGTACGTCTGTGTCTGTGTGTGTGCGTCTGTGTCAGTGTGTGCGTCTGTGTCAGCTTGTGTGCGTCTGTGTCAGCTTGTGTGTATCTGTGTCAGCGTGGGTGTATCTGTGTCAGCGTGTGTGTATGTGTCTGTGTGCATGTCTGTGTCCATCAAATACACATGGTAGTGTATAGATCCCCTTCAGTATTTGTACCTGGGAGTGACATGCAGTGATGGTGGAAGTACAGTACCATGCCTATACAGTCCACAAAAAGAAGAAATGATGACGTCAGGGTACAAGTATCGAGAGATGACATGGGGGGGCAGATGATGGTGTGACTGAGAGGCGATGCAGGAGGGGGAAGCGATGGTGTTCTGAGAGACGACTCAGGGGAAGATTGTGTGGCTGAGAGACGATGGAGGAGGGGGAAGCAATGGTGTGCAACCAGACGGCTCAGGGTGAGATGGTGTGGCTGAGAGACGATGCAGGAGGGGGAAGCGATGGTGTGCTACCAGACGGCTCAGGGGGAGATGGTGTGGCTGAGAGACGATGCAGGAGGGGGAAGCGATGGTGTGCTAACAGATGACTCAGGGGGAGATGGTGTGGCTGAGAGACTTGGGGGGCGATGGTGTGACTGAGAGACACAGGGGGCAGGAAGTTACACAAGGGGTACACATCTGGGTTAACCGCTGTTGTATGATGATGACCTTATTAATATTCCTACACAAACAGGCATCTTCTGGACGATGTGACCTACATGAATAGTGAATACCGACTGAAGACACCGTCTTCCGAGGGAGGATGTATTTCTTCAGAGGTTCCACATTGTGAAAAACCACCGTATAGGTAATGTGCATATGTAAAGTAATGTTCCCAGAGTGACGAGAAATGGGTGGCATGTCATGTTTTAAAGTGACCACGACCCTTCTGTTATTTGACCCTGCCCACCTTTTGGCTGCGCGCCTCCGGCACGCAAATAATTTTTCCTTGTGCATGTGTGTGTGTTTGTGGGGTGGGGGTACTGGGGGGTGCCATTTTTCTTCTTGCCCTGGGCTCCGGAGACCCTAGTTATGCCACTGCTGTGGGGGGTATTACTACTGTATATGGGCACTACTACAGGGGCATTACTATGTACGTGTGTATATATATATATACATATATATATATATATATATATATATTAGTGTACGGGCACCAGTCAAAATTTTGCATAGGGCACCAAATTGGCAAGGGCCGGCTCTGTCAGATAGGATAGGTCCTTGGTAGGTTAGGTCTCAAAGTGTTGCTCAACAAGGGAAAGAAAGTACTCTGTGTATTGAAAAATAATTAACACATAATGTTTATAAGGATTGCATTATAAGAAAGGCGCTCATAAGACATGGAACTTTAAAAATTAAAAAGCACGTATCATAAGGGTAAACCATAGTTTCCTACCCTCCCGCATTCTGCGGAAGACTCCCGATTCCTTGTAGAGTCTTCCGCTGCCCCGGAGAGTTAAAAAACTACCCCGGAAAGTTAAAAAAAATACCCGACCAATCAGAACAAGGCATACAAATCTGGATTAGTAACTTCCAGCCAATCAACATGCTGCTTTCATTAATGCGCTCTTCTTAGCGCTACCAGCAGCAGCAACAGTGTAGTACTAGTGATGACTAACCCTGAAGGTGCTGCCGCTGCCGCCTCCTGTGTGTGCGCGCTGCTTCTAGTGACCCGCCCGCTGGGTGCTGCTGCCTCTCATGTGAGTGCTGCTCTGTGTACATAGCACTGAGTCAGCGGCTCTGCCAGGTCTGCCCACCAGCGCACTGCCTGTGCATGGCTCTCCGGAAGGACCAATCTCCCTGCAGCATTACTAGGAGAGGTGAGTGACTTTTGCTGATCGTGCTGTGTCATGAGGTGGTGATTAATGTATCCAGCAGCAGGGTTACTTAATGTACCTTACTTCCTTGTCATCTAGGTAGGCGTGCTCATATGGTGCCATGCTTGCTTAGTTAAACTTCCCCATAGTCTTGATAACAGGAGGAGATGCCCTGCCTATTACACTGGTGCTTGTACCCAATGTAGGAGGCAGATGCTAAACATAATGATATCCATTCATGGGACCTATTAAGTCTATGACAGCCTGTATTTCACAATTGCTGGCTGCTCTTGTAACATAGGACCCCATTTACAAACGAAGGGAAATACCAGCGGGAATTTTCGTTTAATATCACTGTGATACAAACTAAAATTAACTGGTATTTAGTAATACCCCTCCGGCGAGGTCCCGCGAAGTCCAGCGGAATCCTCGTACTCGACGAGGTCCTTTACTGGGCTGCTGGCAGCCTTTCGCTGCCAGCGACGGGGCTCCAGGGTCACGAGCATGCGCGACGGTCCGTCTGCGCATGTGCATGACAGGGAGACCCGGCAGTGCCTGGAAGGCTTCGTTGAAGCCGGAAAGGCACCGCCGGGTCTCCATTGCCGGCAATGGGGCCCGCATTGCTCTCGCCATCTTTTAGATGGCGAGAGCGATGCTGTACAAACAGCGGTAATCTAAGATTACCGCTGTTTACTAAATACAGAAAGATGGTATAACCCCTTTAGCAAGCGCTAAAGGGGTTATATTTCATTTGTAAATGGGGCCCATATTGATGTAATATAATTCATGCTGCAAATTCTGTTTTTTTAAATCAGTTCTCCGGATGTTTTTCCTAAGTTAGCTATATTATGATTGATTTAAAATTCATTTACAGCATTTTAGCATACATGGAATATGTGTGTGATATACTTTAAAAAAAAAAACCTGAGTTGCAATAGTGACGTGGTGGGTGAAGCTAGACACGCCCTTTGGGCGAAACATTACACACCCCTTCGCATGGCACATACTACTGCTGACTATAATCTCCCTGAAATTAGTTTTTAAAAGTAGGCAAGTATGGGGTAAACTTCACCCCAGGGGCATTTCTAGAGAGGAGTGGGCCCGTGTGCAGTGTCTGACACGGGGCACCCTCCTCTCTGTCCGGCGGCCGGCAGCGCACTGAGCTGTACGCGGCCAGCGCCGGAGTTATAGACTCTGGGCACTAGAGTGCACCCAGAGTCTATAAAGTATGCGCAGGTCACCTGGAAAATGGCCGCGGCAGCCATTTTCCAGTCGTTTTTACAGCGCCGGACTCCTGGCCGATGTGGGACTCTGTAGAGGTAAGTAAAACTATGGGTGCAGGGTGTGTGGTGCGGGGCCCCCCTGGACCCAGGGACCCATGTGCCCCGTACACCCTGTACCCATTATAGATACGCCCCTGCTTCACCCTATATAGATGATAATTATCAGCAAATAAGTTAATGACAACAAAAAATTGCTGTATGCGGGAAGAAAATCCCTGAGAAACTAATAATATAATATTAGGAAATTATCCTAAATTTGCACAACAGCATCATAAATATCCGTTAGGAGTCAAATGGTAAACATTAAACAGTGTCATATATGTCCAATAAGAGTCATTACTAAAGGTGGAGTATGAAACATTTGGAAGATATTTCAGGTGATAAATTCCTTACAAAAAGGGAACTTATATAGTGAATAAATAAGGTTCAAAAAAACTATAATGTATCAAAAAAATATTTTAAATACAAAAAAACATTACGGTCATGATTTCCTAAAATATTCTGTGTCACTGAATGTCTTTCTGTCATTTCATCTTGGATGTAATCTCGCCACCTGAAACTTAATATTTCTAAAACAGAATTAATTATATTTCCACCAGCCAATAACCGTTACCAACCTGATCTCTTGATCTCTGTTGATAACTCGACAATCCACCCTGCCCCACAAGCTCGCTGCCTTGGTGTCATACTTGACTCTGAACTGTCCTATGTTTCCCACATTCAATCTGTCTCAAAATCATGTTACATACATCTAAAAAAACATATCCAAAATTCAACCATATCTCACACAAGACACTGCTAAAACTCTAATCCATGCACTTATTATTTCCTGTATTTACTATTGCAATAATCTCCTTACTGGCCTTCCCAAAAACAGGCTATCGCCATTACAATCCATTATGAATGCAGCTGCGAGGCTTATCTTCCTTGCCAAACGTTCATCGTCTGCTGCACCACTCTGTCAGTCCCTCCATTGGCTGCCGGTTTTCTACCGTATCCAATATAAAATACTTTTACTTACACATAAGGCTATTAACCAAACGACATCAACATACATCTCTTCACTCATTTCAAAATGTCTCCCAACCCGACCTCTCTGCTCAGCAAAAGATCTGCGACCCTCATTCCCACGCATTACTTGCTCCCACTCACGGTTACAGGACTTTCTTCGGGCTGCACCCACTCTATGGAATGCCTTACCACGCACAATAAGACTTTCCTCTAGTCTCCAATTCTTTAAGCGTTCCCTGAAAACTCACCTCTTCAGGCAAGTTTATCAGAATCCAGAACCGCCCACATAACCTTCATAGGTTACATATCTAATTACATCCCCTTTCACAATCCACACATAACCTCACACATTGTCTTTCTTTCACATTCTCCTGATATTTGGCCAACATTCCTGTGTGACTGGATCATGCAGCCCACCAACATCATACAGGCCACACACTCACGTGCGCATGGGGTATGACAATGTTGGAACTTATGCTGATGATATGAACCTCCTTAGACTTAGCACAGAAGGATACAAGTAGGTAATGGACTGACCTGAGGATACCATTCCTAGGTACCTAGATGATGCACTTAGAGAAAACAAGAGTAGAAGTGATGCAGGATGCAGCAGGACAAAAGTATGACAACTCCGGGAATGGAATCAGCTGAATGAAGTATCCAATTTCAAACTCTACTCCGCTTGGTAGTATAGAGTAATACTCTATAGTAGTGGTTCCCAAACTTTCTTGAATCACGGCACCCTATAGTTTCAACATTTTTTTCATGGCGCCCCTAGGCCAAAATGAATAAATTGAGTAAATTGTGTTTATATGTCATCCTTACGTTCAGTTATGTGGTGGTGGACTGGATTGTGTTTCTGTTTGTGTCTGTGTATTTTATGATTGGCAGCCAACAGCACTAGTTTTGCCTATCACATTGACCATAAATAATTGTTTTTGGTCCTGGACCACCAACCTGTGGTACTCCTGCAAGCGCCAGGGTGCAACGACCAATTGCTTGGGAAACACTGAGTAAGTAGGATGGAGTGCATTTCATATGCAGGGAGGTAATTAAACACCCAAACCTGTGGGTGTCGGCCTCTGGACAAGAAGGGACTAGTTGTAGTGAGGTAGTGTTGTGGGTGGGGTTAGGTTTGGTTAGCCTATAGGATTGGCAGGGGGTTGGTTTTTTAGTGCTCTTTTAGAGTTGCTGCTTGGCAGCCAATTCATAGAAATTTCTCTGGTCGGCTGTGTGAGCAGGTGCTGTGCTAGTAACAGGAAAACTTTACATTATGTGACATACTTTTAAGGGGTCTATTTACTAAGCAGTTAGGAGACAGAGTTAAAAGTGATAAGGTGCCAGCCAATCAGCTCCCAACTGTCATTTTTCAAACACAGCCTGTGAGATGGCAGTTAGGAGCTGATTGGCTGGCCCTTTATCACTTTTCACTCTGTCTCCAGTCCTAACACTGCTTAGTAAATAGACCCCAATGTATTTATCTTTGCCTACTTCTATTTCTTCTCTCTGTCTTTTCATCTCCTTCTCTGTGCCCCTCTGCCTGTTTTCACTGTTCTTATACCTTGTATTCTGCCTTTTTCCCTTTCCATTTACAGTAGTGGAATTAATTCTGAACACTTTTAATAAAAAAATGTTTTATTTGATATCTATGCAGAAAATTCATATTCTGCTATACCAAATGAATACTTTAATGCTTTTATTTTAATCTATGATGTGTCTGCTTAATATTTTAACATGATTTGTCATAGAGAGAGAGGAAACAGAGAGAAGGGGATGGAGAGATAGAGTGGGAGAAAGAAAAGAGAGAGAGAGAAGGTTTTGAAATACACTTACCAGCCACTGTAAGTGGTTTAGATGCTGGCTGTCACCAGTCACAGCAGGCTGCATGCTGACAGGATCCGGGAGCAGGTTCTACACAGCATCCATGCAGGATCATGTGCTTTGTTCAGCACTCAACTCATCCAGACTGTGGGTCTCATTCAGACCCACTCACAAGCGCCTGAGTGCTCGCAAGCGGGTCCATGTTGGGCTCACTACTTTTGTGAGTGAGCCCCAGAGCAAGAAATTCTCTTGCTCTGGGGCTCACTACAAAAGGGGTGTCTGTCGATGGTGAGCGACAGCTCGCCCCGTTTTGTAGAAGCGGCGGGGGGGGTGGCTTCACAAACTGAGGCGTTCCCAAACTAATGGCTGCCATTTGTGCGCAGCCCCACTGACATCACCAGTGATGTCAGTGGGAGAGCTTCCGGCTCTATTAGAGCCGGAAGCTCTCTGGGGCTTGCGCCAGACGAGACCCTACCACAAGGGTCTCGTCGCAAGCCCCGATGGTCGCGATGGTCTTGACCATCGCGACCATCAAACTGGCCGCTCACTAAAGCTGTGGGTGGTCACCCACAGCTTAGCGAGCGGCCAGGAGGCCGGCTATTTTTACAGATGCGGCTGCCCTCATTCAGAGCGAGCGCTCGCATTTTGCAAGTGGCTCTGAATGAGGTCCTGTGGCAGCCTTTACAATCAATCCTCAAAGCTATTTGCAGCTCTGATCAAAGTGTGAATAACCACTAAAATGGCTCTGAATAAATTGAAACGTGTTGACTGGTCGCCTGGGAAGATAGGCAAAGCCATGACACTTCGTGAGGAAGGGTATACCTATGAATAAATTGCAAAGAGGTTGGGCAGTGGGGCAACAAAGTCAGGTGTAAGGAAACTTTGCATAAGGGTTGCGAGCAGTGGATCAACGAAATCGGCCGCAAAAATGGGAAAAAGCCCATGCTTACAAAAGAAGATGAGCACAGAATCCGTCGCCTGGCCCTGCAGGACTGTCAAAGGTCTGCAAAAGCCATCAACAACATAATGAAAACATCTGGTGTCCAAGTTTGTGACCGAACCATACGAAAAAAACTTTGTGACAATGGTTTGTGAGCAAGGCCCCCGAGAAAGAAGCTTTATCTAAACCAGAAACAGAGGCAGAAACGTATAGATTGGGCTCTGGCACATAATGAGTGGACAGAGGAAGACTGGGACAAGATTATTTGGATCGACGAGACCAAAATCAGCATCTTCGGGAGTGATGGAGTGAAATTTGTTCGGCGTCGGCTTGGATCTTTTGCCCTAGTGCGCGTCAACTATGAAGCACCCAATGAGTGTGATGGTGTGGGGCAGCATGGCCAGCCATTGTTTGGCTGTCGTTGATGGCAATATCAATGCCAAAAAGTCAAGAAGCAGTGCTGGAGGCGAAAACGTTGCCCACAATCAAGGATTTGTTCAAAATTGACCCACGGAAGTGTATTTTTCAGCGGGATGGAGCGCCATGCCACACCGTCAACAGTTCCATGAAGTGGTTCGGTGATCACCAAATCACTGTCTTGCCTTGGCCAGGAAATAGTCCGGATTTAAATCCTGTAGAAAATCTTTGGTCAAGGCTTTAAATGATGGTATCACGAAAAAATCCAAGTAACAAGAAAGAGCAGATCAAAGCCATAATCCAGGCCTGGTACCACGTGATTTCACCTGAAGATCTGGGACATCTGGTTCACTCGATGCCTCGACTAATCAAAACTGTTCTTAAAAACAGAGGATATCCAATTAAATATTAATTTTGTGTATTGCTGAAATTGCACATTTCTTTTCCATAATAAAAGCATACCTGTAAAACTGTGGTTTTACTGAATTTTTCACTGGACATTTGACAAATGACAACTTAAAAATAAATAGTAATGATTATACTCACATATACTTCGATTGGAATATAAATTATTAGTGATTGTAATGTAAAAATAATGACTAAATGCAAAATTTTAAAAATTTCCTAAAAGTGTCCAGAATTAATTCCACTAGTGTATTTCTATATCTGCCTTCATTTTTATCTTGTCTTCCGTCTTTCCATTGTATATATATTTAATTATTCTCACTGAGGTGATCACTGATTGTACACACCTGCTAGGTATAATAGTATTGAGTATACACCGTGTATAGTGATAACACTGAGGTGAGTACACTGCTATGTCTAATAGTACAGAGTATACAGTACACAGTGTACAGTGATAACACTGAGGTGAGCACACTGCTATGTATAATAGCACAGAGTATACACAGTGTATAGTGATAACACTGAGGTGAGCACACTGATATGTATAATAGTACAGAGTATACACAGTGTATAGTGATAACACTGAGGTGAGCATACTGATATGTATAATAGTACAGCGTATACAATACACAGTGTACAGTGATAACACTGAGGTGAGTACACAGCTATGTATAATAGTACAGCGTATACAGTACACAGTGTACAGTGATAACACTGAGGTGAGCACACTGCTATGTATAATAGTACAGAGTATACACAGTGTATAGTGATAACACTGAGGTGAGCACACTGATATGTATGATAGTACAGAGTATACACAGTGTATAGTGATAACACTGAGGTGAGCACACTGATATGTATAATAGTACAGAGTATACAGTACACAGTGTACAGTGATAACACTGAGGTGAGTACACAGCTTTGTATAATAGTACAGCGTATACAGTACACAGTGTACAGTGATAACACTGAGGTGAGCACACTGCTATGTATAATTGCACAGAGTATACACAGTGTATAGTGATAACACTGAGGTGAGCACACTGATATGTATAATAGTACAGAGTATACACAGTGTATAGTGATAACACTGAGGTGAGCACACTGATATGTATAATAGTACAGAGTATACACAGTGTATAGTGATAACACTGAGGTGAGCACACTGATATGTATAATAGTACAGAGTATACAGTACACAGTGTACAGTGATAACACTGAGGTGAGTACACAGCTATGTATAATAGTACAGAGTATACAGTACACAGTGTACAGTGATAACACTGAGGTGAGCACACTGATATGTATAATAGTACAGAGTATACACAGTGTACAGTGATAACACTGAGGTGAGCACACTGATATGTATAATAGTACAGAGTATACACAGTGTATAGTGATAACACTGAGTTGAGCACTCTGTATAATAGTATATAGTAAGCAAAGTGTATAGTGATAACAATGAGGTGAGCACCCTTCTATGTCTAATAGTACAGAGTATACACAGTGTATAGTGATAAAACTGATGGTATACACACTGCTCTGTATAATAGTACTGAGTATACATAGTTTATAGTTATAACACTGATGGTATACACACTGCTCTGTATAATAGTACTGAGTATACATAGTTTATAGTTATAACACTGATGGTATACACACTGCTCTGTATAATAGTACTGAGTATACAGTGTTTAGTTATAACACTGATGTGAACACACTGCTCTCAATAATAGTACTGAGTATACATAGTTTATAGTAGGGGTGTGCACCGGCCACTTTTCGTGTTTTGGTTTTGGATCTGGATCTTTCTTCGTGTTTTGGATCTGGATTGGTTTTGCCAAAACCACCCTTCCGTGTTTTGGGTTCTGGGTTTTGTGTTTTGGATCTGTATTTTTTTTAAAAAAAGCATAAAAACAGCTAAAATCACAGAATTTGCAGGTTTTTCTGCTCCTATGCTATTATTAACCTCAATAACCTTCATTTCCACTCATTTCCAGTCTATTCTGAACACCTCACACCTCACAATAGTGTTTTTATGTCCAAAAGGTTGCACCGAGGTAGCTGGATGACTATACTAAGCGACACGAGTGGGCGGCACAAGCACGTGACCCATCTAGGCGTGAAACTGCAGTGGCAGACAGGATGGCAGTTTGAAAAACTAGGCCCCAAACTGTACATAATGCAAAGAAAAAAAGAGGTGCAAGATGGAATTGTCCTTGGGCCCTCCCACCCACCCTTATGTTGTATAAACAGGACATGCACACTTTAACAAACCAATCATTTCAGCGCCAGGGTCTGCCACACAACTGTGGCTGAAATGATTGGTTCGTTTGGGCCCCCACAAAACAAGCTAGCAATTAATCTGTCCCTGCACAAACTGGCTCTACGGAGGCAAGATGTCATCCTCATCCTCCTCATCCACCGATTCCTCACCCTCTTCAGTGTGTACATCCTCATCCTCACAGAGTATTAATTCGTCCCCGCTGGAACCACAGGTCCCTCTGTACGTTCTGGAGGCTGGTCTCCCTGGAAGAGTTGATAATTCATTTTATGAACATCATCTTCTCCACATTTTGTGGAAGCAACCTCCTACGCCTTTCGCTGACAAGGTTCCCGGCTGCACTAAACACTCTTTCGGAGTACACACTGGAGGGGGGGCAACTCAGGTAAAATAGAGCCAGTTTGTACAGGGACCTCCAAATTGCTTCTTTTTCCTGCCAGTACAGGTACGGACTGTCTGACATGCCTACTTGGATGCTGTCACCGATGTAATCCTTTAACAGACAAAGACGCACGCTTGTCGCTGCTGCTTTGAGGATGCAAGTGCGGCTACAGCCCACACAATTCACAAAGACAGAAAAAAAAAAAAGAATATTTTTATTGTTTGTGGAGCGCACTTTGAGGGTTACACCACCCTTTAACAGACAGACGCACGCTTGTCGCTGCTGCTTTGAGGATGTAAGTGCGGCTACAGCCCACACAATTCACAAAGACAGAAAAAAGAAGAAGAATATTTTTATTGTTTGTGTAGCACACTTTGAGGGTGTCACCACCCTTTAACAGACAGACGCACGCTTGTCGCTGCTGCTTTAAGGATGCAGGTGCGGCTACAGCCCACACATTTCACAAAGACCGAAAAAAAAAGAACAATATTTTAATTGTTTGTGTAGCACACTCTGAGGGTGTCACCACCCTTTAACAGACAGACGCACGCTTGTCGCTGCTGCTTTGAGGATGCAGGTGGAATCTAGACGGGATTTGGAACCGGGGACACACTACCTCCATCAATTGTCTAAATCCCACTGCACTAATGGCGGATACCGGACGCACGTCTAACACTAACATAGCAGTCAAGGCCTCAGTTATACGTTTTGCTTCAGGATGACTGCTGTCGTACTTCATCCTCATCCCAAGGGACTGTTGGAGGGTCAATTGTTTAGTAAAAGTAGTGATGTTCCTACTTCCTCTCTGGGATGATGAACAACTCCCAGCAGCAGCAATAGCACTAGGAGGAAGTGGTTCTTGATCTTTCCCTATTTTATTTTTATCGGAGAAAGTTTGGTCCTCCATTTATGTTATATTGATATATACGTGCGGCTAAAGCGCACACAAACACAGAAAATATTTTTTTATTTTTGCTGGAGAGTAGTGCACTTTGTGGGTTACACCACCCTTTAAGAAATGAGCCAGCCGGCTCTATACTTATGGGACACAGGCGCACGCTTGGCGCTGCTCCTTTGTTGATGCATGTGCAGCCACAGTGCACACAAGTCACAAACACAGAAAAAAATATTTTTTTTGGTTTGGAGTGTACTTTGGGGGTTACAGCACCCTTTAACGGTCAAGCCAGCCGGCCCTTTACTTATGACACAGGCGCACGCTTGGCACTACTTTGTTGATGCACGTGCGGCTACTGCGCACACAATTCACAAACACAGAAAATAATTTTTTTTTTGGTTTGGACTGGAGTGTACTTTGGCGGTTACAGCACCCTTTAACGGTCAAGCCAGCCGGCCCTTTACTTATGACACAGGCGCACGCTTGGCACTACTTTGTTGATGCTAGTGCGGCTACTGCGCACACAATTCACAAACACAGAAAATATATTTTTTTTGGTTTGGAGTGTACTTTGGGGGTTACAGCACCCTTTAACGGTCAAGCCAGCCGGCCCTTTACTTATGACACAGGCGCACGCTTGGCACTACTTTGTTGATGCACGTGCGGCTACTGCGCACACAATTCACAAACACAGAAAATATTTTTTTTTTTGGTTTGGACTGGAGTGTACTTTGGGGGTTACAGCACCCTTTAACGGTCAAGCCAGCTGGCCCTTTACTTATGACACAGGCGCACGCTTGGCACTACTTTGTTGATGCACGTGCGGCTACTGCGCACACAATTCACAAACACACAAAAAATATTATTTTTTTAGCACTTGGGGGGAGCACCCCTGATGGACAGAGCACCCCCTGGACAACACTACAGCACCCCTTTAGGATTGGGACACTGCACAGGACTTTGGAGTGGACACAGCCCCTATGGAGAACTGACTGCACAACACAGTCCAGCCAGCCCCTATGGACTTTGAAGTAGTGGACACAGCCCCTATTAACAACAGCAGCACAGCACAACACAGCCAGCCCCTATGGACTTTGAAGTAGTGGACAACGGCAGCACAGCGCAGCACAGCACAGCACAACACTACTCTGCACTACACTACACAGCCCAGCCAGCCCTAACTCCCACCCTCCCTCTTCACTGTCCACAGCCGAGTGAGAAAATGGCGCCGACGCGGGTACCTTATATAGGATCCAAAACCCGCGAGACTCGGAAGGCGGGATGATGACGTTTTACCTCGATTTCAGATCCGAGTCAGGCGGGAAAAGTCGAGCCTGACTCGGATCGGCCTCGGATCGGGGGGGTTCGGATTTCAGAAATCCGAACCCGCTCACCCGTAGTTTATAGTTATAACACTAATTGTATACAAACTGTTCTGTGTAATAGTACTGAGTATACACAGTTTATAGTTATAACACTGATGGTTAACACACTGCTCTGTATAATAGTACACTTGGAATGATAGTACTGAGTATGCACAGTTTATAGACAGCAGCATTCCACACCACAACAGACGATCACACAGAGAGGATTTATTCGCAAAGTGATTGACAGGCAGTGACCGTTTGTGGGCGTATCACGCTGCCTGCGACTGTATTCTTGTACACACTGAAAATAGCTCTGGCGTCTCAGTTCCTTCAGCCATACTGCTTGACCACAGGGTTACTCAGAATTCCCGGTAATTGCGACTGAGCTGAATCTGTCTACACAGTCGCTTGGATTTGCAAAGTCACAATGACCCCTAGCAATATTCAGAATTTCAAGGGAACTGGTGACCTAGCGGTCCCATTGAACACTTCTTGGGTACATTTTAATCATCTATTTTATGCATACATGCCTACCCTCCTGGTTTTCGCGGGAGGCTCCTGATTTTTCGGGTAACTCCCCGCACCCCCGGAAGGGTAGGCATTTCTCCCGCATTCTGCCCACTTCCTAGTGAAGTGGGCAGAATTAGGAGAATACCCGCGGCAATCGCGGGTCTCCGTGAAGGGGGCGGGGCTTAAGCTGTGATTCTGCATGAATCACAGCATTTGGCCCCGCCTCCTATGTAAATTGTGCCCAATCGCAGCAATTTTACAGCGAGGGGGCGGGGCTTAATGACCTGAATCATCAAGCCCCGCCCCCGTCGGCCCCCTGCTGCTTCTCTTACCCGGGCTTCTCCCGGGAAGAGAATATTAAAGGTAGGCAACCCTGATTTTATGTGCTCCCTTTTCATGGGGTAGAGCTATTTTTATGCTTTCATTAGCTCTTTTATAGATCGTATCTGGATTTTATAATTGTTTTTGCATTATTTTATGCATATGGTCTATTGATTTTACACATTTTGGATATCATCATTAAAATTATCACTTTGTATATACATAGTGAACACACTGCTCTGTGCAATAGTACTGAGTATACACAATTCACTGCTCTGTATAAAAGTACTGAGTATACACAGTGTATAGTTAGAACACCTGAGGTGAGCACACTGCTCTGTGTAATAACACTGTGGGGGTGGGTTTGCTGGCGTGGGGGTTTTTGGAGGTGGGTTTTGGAGGGGATGTTGCCCATGGTGACCAATCAAATTCTGGTTATTATCTTCTAGAAGGTGATAGTTACATGTTAAGTGGGGTCTAAGTATACACAGTATATAGTGATAACACTGAGGTGAGCACACTGCTCTGTATAATAATACTGAGTATAGACAGTGTATAGTTGTAACACTTAAGTGAGCACACTGCTCTGTGTAATAATGCTCGCTTCTGGGGACTCTCGCTTTGGTAGATTTACCCCTAAGTATACAAAGTATAAAGTAATTACACTGAGGTGAGCACACTGCTCTGTATAATAGTACTGAGTATACGCAGTGTATAATGATAACAATGAGGTGAGCACACTGCTCTGTATAGTAATACTGAGTACAGACAGTGTATAGTTAGAACACTAAGGTAAACACACTGCTCTCTATAGTAGTATTGAGTATACACAGTTCACTGCTCTGTATAATAATACTGAATATAAACACAGTGTATAGCTATAGCACTAAGGTGAACACACTGTTCTGTATAATAGTACTGAGTATACAGTGTACAGTTATAACACTGAAGATGAACACACTGCTCTGTTTAATAGTACTGAGTATGCACAGTGTACAGTGATAACACTGATGCTGAACACACCACTCTGTTTAGTAATACTAAGTATGCACAGTTTATAGTGATAACACTGATAATGAGCACACCGCTCTGTATAATAATACTGAGTATGCACAGTTTATAATTATAACACTGAGGTGAACACTTATGGTGTGCACACCGCTCTGTATAATAATACTTAGTATACACAGATAATGGTCACACCAAGGGCTTTTTTTCAGCAGGAACAAGCAGGACCTGTGGGAGTCATTCAGACCCACTCGCGAGCGCAGGACGCTCGCAAGCGGGTCGATGTTACCCCAATGCGCATGACGGAGGGAGCTCCGTCGTGCGCATGCGCGAGACCCGGACAGCGACAGCCAAGCTGTCGCTCCGGGTCTCGCACCAAAGGGGGCGTGCTGTCGATGGTGACTGACAGCACGTCCCCTTTGGTGGGCGTGCCGGGGCGTGGCTGCCAGACTGAGGCGTTCCCATGGGAACGCCTACCGTCTGGGTCCGGCTCCACTGACATCACTAGTGATGTCAGTGGGAGTGATTTTGAGCCAAAATCACTCCAGGGCTTGCGGTCACCGAGACCCTACCGCAGGGTCTCGTCGCAGGGTCTCATTTTGACCATCGCGACCATCTTTTTGGCCGCTCGCATATGCTGTGGCCGCTCCATTTTTAGGTAGGAGGGCACTGATTCAGAGCGAGCGCTTTGGTCAGAGCGTCCGGCTCTGAATCAGGCCCTCAGTTCCTAAACCTCTCATTAATTATAATGTACAAGATAACACCCTTTTGAGTGCCTTCTTTTCTAGATACTGTTTGTGTATATGGATATGTGTGCGTATATACAGTGTGTATATATATATATATATATATATGTGTATGTGTGTGTGTTTATAAATAATTTTCTTTAGCTCCACCCCCAGTAGCGCCACCCACAGTTCCTGAACCTACTTTTCTAGATAAATAGCCCTGGCCCACTGCACTGTTGGCAGTAGCAGTAATCGAACCCCCCTCCCCCCTTTGCATTCATGGGTGCCATGGCTACTGCTGTGGCACCTTTGTTAACAGTACCCCAAGTGGCGCCTGTGACTGGTTTTGTGAGCTCCAGTGGTCTTCCAGCTGGCAAAGTTGCGATGGTCTATGAAGGGTGCCCTAATACTGCTGCGAATGCGGCCAATATGTCTTACGCTCCTTTGTAGGATAGTGCAAGGTCTACAGTGGCTGGTCCTGGTGTTCTTTTGGTTTCTGTTTCTCTTTTAGAGGCTGCGGTTCCAGAGAATGGTGCTCCTGCTGGGGATGGAGATATGATTGCAGTTTCTATACATGGCAAACAGATAATCATCTCTGATGAGTCCACTTTCGCGCTTTATGCAGATTGGGTGGCGTACTTGGTCAAAGCGACGGCGAAGACATAAGCCTAGCAGATATAAATCTTCCAAATTGGAGGACCCGGATTAAGCCGTACATTGTGCTAACATTCTATTTCGGGCCAGGCATGCCCCTGGTGCTGGAAAGTGCTTGCATATGCCTGCATATGCTGCATATGTGCTTGCATATGCTGCGTTTTCCCAATTTGGCCCTGCCAGCCTGTCAGATCGGTGCTTTTTGCCCTCCTGCTGTACAGCATGGCATCGAGCCTTAGCTCCTGGGACTTTGCAATTTATCTGGTTGCTTGGTTGGCATGGCGTTGAGTTCATCCCATGGAGGGAACCGAGGGAAGACCAGTAGAAAACGTATTCTTTTTGCGTAGAGCTTGTTTGCATTGGGATAGATCCAGTGCTATAGTGGTAATGATGTTAGCAGGCCTGTCCCAATTTTTTCCGTGTCTTGAGCCTGGAGTACCTTTCAAGGTGTTTCTTAACTTAGTTTTTGACTTAGGCTGCATGCTGTGTATTTATTTAATATACAGGATTTATTCCCAGTTTTGGAGAGGGTTAGATGGTTTAGGGGTTTGGGGGTGTTCCATTTCAGCTCTTTTGGAGACAATCATTGCCATGTGCCCCCTATTGTTTAGTTTTGTGGTTTGATCTCATTCCACAGTGGGTCTGGAGAGCTGGTTTTGTCTCCTGGGGCCTAGGAGGTGATCAGAAGATGGATAAACTTGGTTGTGAGTTGCAGTGTCCGGGGTTTTGGAGGAGTGGTCCTCTTACATCCTTTTGATTAGGTCCAGGGATGTAAGTCTTTAAAGGACGGATGGTGCACTGGAATGTCAAAGGGTGTTTTTGTAGAGTTATTGAGGAGTTAGTTGGAGGAAGTCAAGGTGTGGTAGATTAAAGTTTGGTGGCGGTGCGGTTCTTACCTGGGAACCACTGTTGGCGGGAAAGAATGGTAACAGTCTCCATCTGTCTTTGGAGCTTTGGGGGGTCACAAGCCGGAGTTAGATTCCAGGCAGCAGACATGATACAATATAGATCAGAGGCGTAGCACAGAAATACTAGCGTGTGACTGCTATAATATAACCAGCAAGGACTATATGTAACAGGTGGCACCAATGAGCATCAGCTAAGAGTTGACCTCCAGTTGACATTGGGGGAGATGTTTTATAGCGGCACTTATCGTACTGCTATAACTCTTCCTGCTTTGCCTCTTCACCGAGGCGAAGCAGGAAGCACTAACAATGATATGTAAGAACATCTCATCTGCCGGAGTGGGGGAGTGAAAATTACCCTCTCCGGCGATCCCCGCTAGAGCCCACACTGCATCAGCCTAGTGCTGTTGTGCTGCTTCTCACTCCCGCCTGGCTCCACTGTGCATTTGCAGGATCTCGCAAGCATTGCAATATCCTGCGTGCAGCCCCCAGAGTTGGCAGCCACCGCAGCAGGGACAGTGCTGTCCCTGCTGTGGTGGTAGGGCAACACCAGCTGCAGCTGTTGATATCGATAGCTGCAGCTGTTGGAACGGTCAGGTGAACATATATTGCCCAGATTTTCAGCCTGCTATCTTATAGACAGGGCTGCCATCAGAGATTGTGGGGCCCAAGACTGTCAAAATAGGCAGGGCCCTTCTTCTTGGGTTGGGGGCAGTTTGTCAGAGGTGGCCATTGCTGTGGAGAAAGCGGGTGGAGCTATAGCAGAGACAGGGCATCAATTGGTGCGTAAACTAATTAAAAAATATATATCACTGTTTGGGCTGTGGGGGTGGGTGTTAACATGTACATGTTAATCTATAATATAGAGGTAAGAGTGAGAGAGCGGGGTGAGGGTGTGAGACCAAGGTGTGTATGTGAGAGCAAGTTAAAAGTGGGAGAGCAGGGTAAAGGGTTGGAAAGCAGGCTGAGGGTGGGAGAGCAGGGTAAAATTCAGAAAGTTGGGTGAGGGTGGGAGAGCATGGTGATGGTGGCAGAGCAGGAATTTCTGTACCTGAATGGAAAGTGGGGTCACCTGAGCCTTTCTTGCTCCTGCCCGTCTGAGCACTTTCTCTTCACTGTGGCAGCGCCGCGGCTGTAGGTAGCTTCTTCTTACCCCACCACTGCTGCTCCCTTCCCCGCTGCTGCTTCTCCCTCTCCCCCGGCTGCTTTCTTCCAGGTTCAGCCTCTCCCCGCTGGCTGGTGGTTGCCGGACTGGCTGCCGTTCACTCTACTCTCACCAGGACAGAGACAGGGCCTGGGAGGCAGCCAGTTAATTGGAGCTCGTGGACCGGTGTTCAATCAGGAGCCGACGTTGTGGCCGCTCCTGATTAGTAGCCGGTCCACGAGCTACAATTGGCTTGTGGCCGGCGCCTCTTTCAAAATGCACCTGGCGCTTATCCACTCCGCTGCTGGCCCTTTCTGTCCAGGCCCAGGACTCTAGTCCCGGCATTCCCCCACTGATGGCGGCCCTGCTTATAGATAGCAGCGCTGATAATGACAGGGGTGCATACCTCCCCTGTCACTTACCGCCCAGCCCCCCAATAATACATGGGGGAGAAGCGGTATCAGCACACGTGCTTCGCTGGTTCATGCATCTTCCCCATTGTAACATGTGACTGCATTCACTGGAAGATAAAGCAGCACCAGCTAAAAGGACATACATGCATGTTCCAAATAGCAGTTTCCTGCTGGTCTTAAACTGTATCTACCTCTGGGACCTCCTGTAGGTTGTTATGACTAACACTGTCAATCCACATCTCTACACTAACATGAGTATAGCACTTGTAAAAGGTGGCATCATACTTACCTAGTCTCTTGGACACCCAGATAGGTGGGCAATTTTACCTGAGGTCACCAGAGTCTGCCACCTTCCCAAATGACGTGGTGTCTGGGCAGCTTGATGATGCAATTCGCACTGAATCTGTTTTACAATGCTGGTAATCATGGCAATGTATAGCGGGTTGTGGGCCCAGGATGACATAATCGTGGTGCTATGCCCCCCACACTACCCACTTGGTTGTGCCAAGGAGGGGCAGCCGAAAAATCAGCATGTATGCAAGCCATACTTCTGATGCAAGTGGGAATGTTATTAAGCTGGATGCATCTTGGGATGTGTCCTACTCAGCATAAACACATACATGCACCTTTTTTTATATGAGTCTTTTCCTACATATGCTTGGGGTGCAAATCATACTTGCCGACAGTGGCGTAAGTTCCTCCCAGATGCCCGGAGACAAGTTATAATTTGGTGCCCCCCCCATCACAGCCGCTGACACTGTAATGTAGTAATTTGCATGCAGACAGGCTATAGATGTTGGTCTGACACGGAGCTCTCCACTAGTGTATGGTGGCTTAACAGGTGCCGGGAAGGGGTGCCATGTATTGGGCGGCCGTGACGGTTTACTCTGGGTACATAGTTACAGCCCTAAGTGGGGTGAATATGTTGTTCACAATGGAGGAGGTGCCCCTCCAGAGCTGGAGCCCGGCGGCAGGCGCCTCCATTGTCTCCCTAGTTCTGCCCCTGCTTGCCGACGTTACAATTTCTCCTCTCCAGGAGCAACCCGTAAAAAAGATGCTGCAGACAGGATCAGGGGGGCGTGGCTGGATGATAAACGTCATTAAGCCCCACCCATCCATTACAAAAGGTGTGATTCACGGGCGGGGCCAAATGATGCGATTCGGATAATTATTTCTCCGCCCCTTCATACGGACCCGCAAATTGCCCATAAAATCTCCCCATCCTGCCCACTTCACTAGGAAGTGGGCAGGATGCTGGAGAACTGCCTACTCTTACGGGAGTACGGGGGGTTATCCGAAAAATTGGGAGCCTCCCTCAACTTCCGGGGTAGTAGGCAAGTATAGTGCAAATGCATCCGCCGTTAACTGAGCCACTTTACTGTATGTTCTTACACAGTAACATAATAGAAGCTGGGTTTGAAAAAGGTCACAAGTGACAAAGTATAATGTGACCTCTGTAATGGATCATTTATACTTGATCATCCTTTTTTATAGTCACCATGGTACACATATACAGCACTGTAATACGTGTTTACCCGTGGTTTAAATACAGTGAGACATTCCACAGAGCTTACTGACTAATTTGTACATAAGGGATCTAAAGATCTGAAGTGATTTGACATGGATTATAAGATTATATAATATCTGGGTGTAACACCATAGAGAAACATCCATTGTGTGTTATGTCTTTAAATTCTCCAGTTATTATCTATTACACTAGGGAACATAAAAATATTTTTTTTTGTTGCCAAGGATTTAAGATCGGTTTGAGAGTACACCCAGGTCCTATTTTCGCATTAGATATTCACTATAGCTGAATTGGCTCCAGTTTTCAAATGAATGCAAAATTATAAAATTCAATTATTTTCTCCATTTGAAGTACATTACTAGACTAGGCCTGCTTTACTTAACAGAATCAACTTAGTTTTGCTTTTTTAACAACTACCCTCTTTCAACAATAACAAGAATCTATTTTATTTGTGATAACGTAGCTGGTAGTCACGTTTGAGACACATAACACATTCAAATCTCCTCACTAACGCTGGGAGGAGGCGTGGCAGTGCACTGCTGAGCCTGCTGGGACATCCTCAGACCACAGCCACGCCTCCTCCCAGCATACAGAGAGGAGCAACACATAACACATTCATATCTCCTCACTAACGCTGGGAGGAGGCGTGGCCGTGCACTGCTGAGCCTGCTGGGACATCCTCAGACCACAGCCACGCCTCCTCCCAGCATACAGAGAGGAGCAACACATAACACATTCATATCTCCTCACTAACGCTGGGAGGAGGCGTGGCCGTGCACTGCTGAGCCTGCTGGAACATCCTCAGACCACAGCCACACCTCCTCCCAGCATACAGAGAGGAGCAACACATAACACATTCATATCTCCTCACTAACGCTGGGAGGAGGCGTGGCAGTGCACTGCTGAGCCTGCTGGAACATCCTCAGACCACAGCCACACCTCCTCCCAGCATACAGAGAGGAGCAATGGAGAGGACCGAGTGACGCAGTTAGCACACCTCCTGTTCCTTTGTTCGGCCCTCTCTCTGTCCCATCACAACCAAGTTCCCACCGTTTGGGCTTGTTTTGATCAGTGCATCCCCGGCTTTTGTCGGGAGTTAGCACTGAATGTGTGAAACAAAATGTTTCCACCGTAAACATGAGTTCTACTCGGAGACGGTGTACTAACAACTCTGCTGCAAAAGAAAGAAAAATATAACTGTATTCGTAAAACAAGTATATCAGGCTTATTTTGGACATCACATAAGCCAGCAAGACAAGATTTGGGTGCCTCACAATTAAAGATGATCAAAAAGGACTTAATTTCGGCATACCTATGATGTGGCGTGAGCCAAAAGATCACTTAGGTGACTGCTATTTTTGTAAATGTGAAGGGTATGAATCAATTTAAGAAACGGGAATACCCAAGTATGAATTCTTCAAATCAACCAACATAGTGAAGATTTACCTGAACCACCATTCAGTTCGTTGTGCGAAGTTGAATGTGATGATGTGGAAATGTTAATTTCATCCAGTGCATGTGACAACACAGATGAAAGTGAGTTTGAAGAAAGTTCCTCTACTCAAACAAATTTTCCCAAAAGGAACTAAACGATTTAATTTGTGTCTTGAATTTATCGAAAAAAGGAGCTGAGCTTTTAGCATCCAGACTTAAAGAAAAGCACTGTCTTGAGCCGGATGTTACTATAACGTCGTATCGAAATAGAGAGCAAGCCATACTGCCGTTCTTTAGCCAAGATAACAATCTTGTGTATTGCAACAATATTCCGGAACTTCTCCAGATGATGGGCTTACCAGAATATCGAGCAGAAGACTGGCTGCTCTTTTTGGATAGTTCTAGAAGGAGCTTAAAATGCATTTAATGGGAATAATTTTGCGCCGATTCCTATCGGTCATTCAACAAAATTTAAACAGTAGTATGAAAATATCAAGTTAGGCTTAGAGAAAAATTGCTTATTCTCAGCATCAGTGGTCTGTTTGTGTCGATTTAAAAATGGTAAACTTTCTTCTTGGGCAGCAAAGTGGACATACTAAGTATCCTTGTCAGATATGCTTATGGGATAGTCGTACAAAACAAAAGCACTGGCAGCAAACCAAAAAAAAATCATACTGCCGCCTCTCCATATCAAACTGGCTTTAATGAAACAATTTGTAAAAGCATTGGACAAGTCAGGTGATTGTTTCACGTATATTTGTCGAACATTTACTTCTCTTAGCATTGAAAAATTAAAGGCAGAAATTTTTGACAGCCCACAGCTCAGTGCTCGAAGTGGAAATTTGGAGGTGGGGGTATGGAACTTTCAATCTCCAACCCCCCCCCTTCATGTGTCGGCAGTGGACGTACTCACCCTGCCTTCTACTGTCCCTGTAGCCTTAGTCATGCTGGGGGATTGAAGATCAGACTTGCCTATGTGAGCTGCGCGCTGACGCCGTCTAAGGAACAGCACTCAGTGGCTCCCAACTGAGTGTAGAGAGATGCTTCCTCAGACTGAGCGGCATTTTAAAGCCAGCATTGGCCGGCAGCCAATGAGAAGCTAACACTTGGCAGCTTCTCATTGGCTGGTGGGCCGCGAGCCATGATTGGCTTGTGGCTGCCCCTTCTTTTAATCCGCAAACCAGGATTGGCTGGCGGCTGGAGCTAACTGATGTCAGTGTAGCTTCTGGCTGCCTCCATCCCAGCGCCATCGTCGAGATGTGTCCCCACATCTCCATGCAATGCTGCTGCTGTTCCAGCGTTGGGACCCCATATACGATTCCAATGCTGGTACCTTTTTTAATGTGGCAAAAACGATGTGGTGGCAGGAAGTGGCGGTATGTCATACCGCCTCACTTTGAGCACTGCCACAGATACAAAAACTGGTGCGGTATGTCATACCGCCGTATACCGCACCACTTCAAGCACTGCCACAGATACAAAAACTGGTGAAGGATCCAATATTTTACCACATCTATGTCTGAAGCTGAATCTGAAGCATTGCTGAGTTATGTGTCTGTAATTCAAAATATTTTAGGCAATTACAAGGCAGACAACCACAACATGCTAAAATGTTTCGAGAAAGCAGGTGCAAACAAGAGTATTAAAGTACATTTTTTGTACAGCCATTTAGATCACTTCCCGTCCAATCTAGGAAATTTAAGCGAAGAACAGGGTGAACGTTTCCACCAGGATATTCAGGTAATGGAAGAAAGATATCAAGGAAGGTGGGATAGTCACATGATGGCCGATTACTGTAGAGGGACTGCCCGCAACTAGAATACAAAAGACAATCCTACAAAAAATGATTCAGCATAACTTCCTAACACTTATGTAATTATCCTGTGTCTTTTTATAACATTATAACATTTTACGAATCAAATTTAATCAGAATAAAAAATATATATTTTTAATTATTGTTAACATTGTTTAATTTAATTTTTCATAAGTATAAAATACATATGCATATCTCAAAAACTAGAGCATATTGAAAATTAAGCATGGCATATTCATCATCAGGAGCACAAAATTAATTGATTCCGACTCTTTAATTCCTGGCAACAGATTGACTGTTCGCAACACCTGACATGAAACTCGGAATGCATTATACTGACATGGCAACTGAAAGAGGACTGTACATGCTGCCCACAGGGATTTGGGCAACCATAAGACATTTGTAAGACATTTTACCTGATGGAGGGATAATGCATATTGCTTCATACAAAATAGTGATGTTATCACTGTATTACTTTATAAATATAAGCATGTTGAGGTCATATACATAGATTAAGATTTATGTAATGAAACATACCTGTAAATCCACAAATGTGTCCACACATGCATGCATCACATTGTGGTAATTGTATTTTAAAGGTTGGATTCACAAGTCCATGAATCCATATTTTGCACCAGTGCAGATATCCTCACTAAGAACAGCCTGCTAGAGCATTTGGCCCAATTATACTCAATAAAATACTTCTTCACTGACCCTGATTAATTTTGCCTGATTATCAAAATATAACAAAATAAGAAATAAGCATAAAAGTTAAAGAAGAGCTGGTAGTCAGATTAACAAATTTATTATAATAATAAAAAGATTCAGATACAATAAAATAACACTCGGCCTTTGTAATTAGTTAAAACAAATGTACAATTTCAGCTTAGAACATTAAACAATCAATGCAGCTTTGGTATTGTTAAAGTAATTATACAAGCAAAGACATGAAGAATTAGCAGGGGTGTATCTAGTGCTCTGTGCAACCCTGGAAAAAAAAATTGGCACCCCCTGTCACTCCAGGCTCCCCTTTGTCACACCAGGGTTCCCCTGTATCACTTTAGCCCCACCCTGAGTCACTACAGTCCCCCCTGTGTCTCTCTAGGCTCTCCATGTGTCACTCCAGGCCTCCACTGTGTCTCTCCAGACTCCCCTGTGTCACTCCAGCCCCCCCATGTCACTCTAGGCCCCCCATGTCACCCCTCTGTCTATCCAGGCTCACTCCCCGTATCTTCCCAGCCCCCCCACCCCCCTGTGCCAGCTTTTAACATCCCTCTGCTTCTCAGTGGTGCAGCACAGCATGACGTCATGACATCACGCATGCTGCACGGCAATAGCAAAAAAAAATTTATATTGTACAGGCCAGCTGTGCCATATGTGGGCTTGTCAATCACCCAGGTGGGGAAGGGAAGTCCACGAGTGACACCGCCGGGCAGAACCTCCCCTTGGCCAGTGCCCCTGGTGAGTGCCATCCTGGCCAAGGGGTACATATACCCCTGCTGCAGTGACACTGGCTCACATCATGCAACCACAGTTCGCCCAACTCACACCATTCCACAGTCCGGTGCCCTCTGCCCACATCATACCACATTGCAGTGCCGCAGCTCACAACATGTCACACTGCAATGCTCCCAGCTCACATCATGTCACACTGCAGTGTCTCCTGCTCACAGCATGCCACACTGCAGTTCCCCTGGCTCGCATCATGCCACACTGCAATGTTCCCGGCTCACATCATGCCATAGTGCAGTACACCCAGCTCATATCATGTACACACTGCAGTTCCCTTCCACTCCAGGACATGACGTAAGTTGCAGTATTTATCATATATTACTATTTAGCCTAGTTCCTGTGTGCAGAGTATGTATAGTTTGTAATTCTCCAGTGTTCTTATAAATAGAAACAAAGCAAAACAGTAGGTACAGCAAGATAATGACATACAATATACATCCAGGCTACTGTATGTCAGAACAACCTTTGATGAAAAAAACAAGAAGGTAAACTTTAAATCATGGAATGGCCAGCACAGTGTCCATACTTAAACCCCATCAAGCTGGTTTCGGATGAACTGGACACAAGGGCGAAAGCAAAGCCACCTACAAGTGCAGCATATTTGTGGGAACTTCTACAACAGTGTTGGGAGAACTTCCCGAACAATGGGGGTGATTTAAGGTCTGACGCTATTGCTATCGTAGCTGCTACCATGGTAGCAGTTGTGATAGTACTATTATGTTGTTATTGCAGCAGGCTTCCTGCCTTCTGCATGCACTACTGTTCCGAGCTGCATCCATGGACGCAGCATCAGAACATCTGCGTGATCCTCTGCCAACTGAGTGACCATGGGGTCGCTGAAGCAGGTGAACGCAGTTGCTCAAAAGAGACCAGGAAATCTCCGCCAGCGGACAGAGATTCTGGCATCATCCCACCCCGCATCGGCAGTGACATGCCTCCATTTGGGGAAACGGAGGCCATCGCCACTGCCTCCCTGCCCAGAAATGGCAGCAGACTGTCGGTCACTGACAGTCTGCTGCCGTTCTGCTTGCCATCATCCAGGACCCATACTGCCAGAGCCATATCTAGGGGTGTGTGAGCAGTGCAGCTGCACAGAGCGGCAGGGTAACTGCAACCAGAATCTCTGCAGCAGTGTCGCATGGAGCATCCTTATGATGCTTCAGACGGTCACACTGCTGCTCCTACAGCCTCCCGGAGCATCCTCCTGGCTTTGTTGTAATTATCGGTGTTTGTAGCCCCGCCTCCTCCGTGTGACATTATATTGAGGTGGCGTGGTGCCACGAGCCAGCCTTAGTTATGGCTCGGTGTACTGCACATGCAGTTAATTATCCATCAAAAATATGTATAAAAAGGAGAATCCTTTATTTATCAATGTTCCATAAGCTGTAATAAGTGGATTTCAACATATAAATTATCTCTTTAGTGTGGTAAAAAAGGTGCTCCTGGGACAAACAATGTGATATCCACAGTCCACGGTCTATGGAGCCACAATGATGTGAACATAAGTAGGAACTGTCCCAGCCAGGGCCATTTCTAGGGACAGAGGGCCTGATTCAGAGCCGGACGCTATTTGCGCTCGCTCGTTCAGAAAAAGGGGCCGGCTATTTAAATTGAGCGCTCGCTCTTTGCGGTCTGTTGACGCCTCTATGTCTGAGCGAGCGAACAAAACATGCACTCGCTATTTTGTAAAGATGCCCCCTGGCCGCTCGCATCATACGTCATCTCCGCTATTTATTAGATTAATCGAGTACATCGAAAGGCATCTGAACTGCTCGCAGTGCTTGTGGTTGGATTTTCCTACCGCAATCATGCGAACAGTTCAGGCTAAGAAACAACCAAGTGACATGGTCGATGACGCTGCTTTGTTAATTATGCACACCCTTAAAACGCCCGTTTTGACCGTTTGGCACGCCTGCGTTCGGATCTCCACTCCCCGTTTTCAAGCACCTTCCCCTGTTACCACCCACAAACGCCTCATCATGTCACTCAAATTAGCAGGCACTCGCAATTTTGCGAACACACATTTTCCGACCGCACTGACTGGTTGGCGCATGCGCATTACGACCCATACGCACGCGCAGATGTGTGAACATCGCTCGGAGCGAACGAGCGGACGCTTACGAGCGGCTCTGAATCAGGCCCAGAGTCCCAGTGCGAACAGACAAAATGCACTCCCCCCCCAACAATAGTACCAAACGTTAAGAAAGCGCACCACCAGAAACTGGGTGTGGCCTCACAACTAGGTGTGTGGTCTCAAATGAAAAGACTACCTTACGGCTAAATGACTTATAACCATAGGATTAGGGACAGCAAAACCAACTGCTGTTTTTCCTATTCCTGTTCTAAGGCACACCATCAGTCCCGTGTACCCCCACAGGAGAAAAAACACATTGCTCCCTCACAAAGGAAATAACATTGCTCCCCCACAGAAAAAAAACAGCACATTGCTCCCCCCCCACAGAATATACCACATTGCTCCCTCCCACAGAATATACCACATTGCTCTGCCACAGAATATACCACATTGCTCTCCCACAAAATATACCACATTGCTCTCCCACAGAATATACCACATTGTTCCCCCCGACAAAGAATATACCACATTGTTCCCACCGACACAAAATATACCACATTGCTTCCCCCCACAGAATATACCACATTGATCTTCCACAGAATATACCACATTGCTCTCCCACAGAATATACCACATTGCTCTCCCACAGAATATACCACGTTGCTCCGCCCTCACAGAATATACCACATTGCTCCCCCCGCACAGAATATACCATATTGATCCCCCCATAGAAAAAAAGCACATTGCTCCCCATAAAAAAAAAAACTACTTACCTGCTGTCTCATAGGCTGGCCGCTTGGGCTGAGCAGAGATGCAGCGTATGGGCGGGTATATGAGTGGGTGGATGGATGGGATGGTTGGGAAGGCGGCCAGTGAGTCAGTTGGGTGGGAGGGCAGGCAGTCAGTGGAGTGGGGCGGGCGTGAATGGCACCTGGTTGGGATCCTCTGCGCAGCTGCTCAACGTGACATCGTGACGTCACGATGCAGCCGCGTCATGCGGTGGGTGGGAGGGGGTGGACAGCCTGGGAGAGAAGAAGCGGCACCAGTGAATGCAGGGAAGCGGTCGCTGCTACCTCTGCTACAGTTGTCTGTGTGAGTGACTGACAGGGCCGGGACGGAGCACCCAGTGCGATTGCACGGGTCGCCCACCCCTACAAATGGCCCTGGTCCCAGCGTTTAGAGGGCTCATCCGTTAGTAAGTAAATGGCATTCACTAACAGACTGGCTGCAAATCGGCACACACTGTTACCTGGCTCTCTGGAGCTAATGGCAGTGTTCAGCTGAAGTCTCCAGTCATCTGTTGTGTATGGGTTTTATCCGAGTATGCAGGTATTGAGTAGTAAAATCTTTAGCATGTCCGTAGAAATATAGCCGGGGTCCTTTAGATCAGTCCACAGAATAGAAGCAATGAAGTCCTATTCCTCTGACATGTTTCGCTCCTATTATGGGAGCTTTATCTAAGAGTCAGAGATCGTGGACTGTGGATATCATATTGTTTGTCCCAGGAACACCTTTTTTTACCACACTAAAGAGAGAATTTATATGTTGAAATCCATTTATTACAGCTTATGGAACATTGATACATAAAGGATTCTTGCTATTATGCATATTTTTTCTGGATAATTAATTTTTATGGAACTCTATTTTCATTAATTCCCCGATGGAATATTAAAATGTGTATTGTACTATATTTTTGGAATATAGAAATTGATTATTAGAAAAATTCATATGCAATCTCTTTTATATATGCATTAGATTTATATAATATATTTTTAGATGGATTGTTCCCTTATATATATAGGTACCAGTGTCTTGGTGTCGATAATTTCTGCCATAGCAGAATCTTTTTAGAAGCAGAGTACCAATTTTTCTTTTTTAAAAGTGTGCAGTAGCTGATATAGCCAAGAGTCTTAGCGAGTGGACATGTGTGAGCTTGGCTTCAGCTTGAGACATCGCAATCTCCAGTCAGCAAGGACTCCCCACTCCCCATAATTGTTTTCTCTGCACAGAATTGTCCTCCGAAGCCACCAGAGCACATTTCTATATCTGCCCTCTGCATGGTGTAACCTGGAAGCTAAATTTCAGAGCCACTTGCCATTGATTTGAGATTTCCCATTCACCTGATCCTCCTGGACTCATCAGACTCTGGTAAAGTTTGGTTGTCTTCTCCAATTTGTGCCCGACTACCCCAGTACTGATAAAGCTATGGCTGCTTTCTCTGCATTCAGGCCGGCATGCTGCGTGTAACTACTATTGGGACTCTGGGCCTGATTCAGCAAAGAACGCAGTTACTTATACGCAGGCAATCGGTCGATTGTTGCGTTCTGCGCATGCATATGCATTGCAGTGCGCGTGCGCAAACTAGATAATTGCAAAGGGATTTGCAATTGCAGAGGCCACGCAGATCCAAAGCAGAGTGATTGACAGGAAGTGTTGTTTGTGGGTGGTGACAGGCTGTGGTCGAGCGAACACAGGCGTGCCTGTGCGTTAGAACGCCGTTGCAGGGACGTGCGTAAATTTGCCACTGCAATGACCTAATGAGAGTGAGGTCTCATAGCGTGCATGGCTGTTAGCAATTCCTGAGTATATAATGATGCATGCACACGGAACGACAGTCAGCGATAACGATATCACTGAACGATCTCCCGGGTGTGCTGGATGATTGATATCGATCATCCAGCACACCATCAACTCACCAACGACGACCAGCAACGATCACTGGTCCCTATAGTAACCTGGTTGATATCGACCAGGTTGGCCTACATGCACAGTCGATGGACGATATCGTTATCGTCCATACGTGCCCGCGCATCACAGGTCATTGGTGGGTTGGATGTACCGAAAAATGTACGATATGAACGATATGATCTGTATCGTTATCGTTTATATCGTGCATTTTAATCATACCGTGTGTACGCACCTTTAGGTATGAGCTTGTGCAATTGCTGCGTATGGGTCCGATGTTACTCGATGTTTACCGATATTTTAGCTCTGCTAAAAGTCCCATTGCATACTAAAATCCTAGGAGAATAATAGCAGGTGATATAGCCATGAGTGTGATTGTATGCACAGATTAGCAATGAGAAAGTTGTTACATGTGTGTTAAAGCAGAGGTACTCTTGTATTGCACATTTTAAAGTAATAGTTTAAAGAAAGTATGAATTAATAGTTTAATAGAAAGTGTTTTTTTATTATATTTTTATTTAACATTTATTCACGTCATTACTATTATTTTGTAACTTAAACGTTTTTTTCTTTGAATTACTTTACATGTATACCTTCATTGTCTTATTTCAATGTATGATTGTTTACAAACTATGATTTATATGTGGTTATAATGTAGTGTGTTATATTCGCAGCAGTTGTATACCCAAAACACACTGTAAAAATACACTTGTTAATTTTTGTATATTAAATGTCATGCATATACTGTATAATAGTTTAATATTTTTTTGTTAAGGGTTATAATATCAAACACAGACTTATCAGATTTTTTTTTACTTTTTAAAAAGTCTATCAGAAATGGCAATAACTAATACTACAAAATAATTCCATCCAAATGTGTCTGGCACAACGTATTCAGACACAATATATGATAATAAAATACGGGTACCAGGTCTTAGAAAATCAGAGAGGTGCTTCAAAGAGGCAATATTGTCCAGATTTCATAGTAGGACCAAGTTCAAAAAAGATCATGGAAAGACCTGTATGGAAATTGGCAAAAAATGTTATTCTGTGTTCTGACGCTTCGCAGAATAATCCCGGTTCCGGGTGGACCATCGGGTACCCTGCCAAGAGCTGGTTCCTAGCTTGGCAGGGCACTGGTCCACCACGGTGGAGCACCCACTTGGGCCATGAAGTCAATCTTTCATCTCCCTGAGATCTTGACGGGTATCCCTAATAACGGAGGTTTGCTCCGGCATGCTTGTCTGGATGGCTGCAGTTTATCTTTCCACTGCCACCCTAATGCAGTTGATTACTGCTGCCAGAGTGGCAGTGGTGGATGGGGGGTGACACAGATGGAGGTTGTGTACCCCCCCCCCCAGCTTTTGAGGGTGTTGGTCTCCTAAAACGAAGAAAAAGAAAAAATACATTTTTGAAGTTACAGAGTTATAGACAGACCGACAGACAGACAGACCAACTGATAGACATACAGACCGACTGATTGACAGACTGAAAAATAAACACTTACTACAGTCAGCATGTCGGGCATCAGTGGCAGGAACCACCAGGTGATCTAAGTGGCCATCTGCCAACAACCTCCATTCTATGGTGCCCAAAATTTTAAGATCTTCTCGTGTCAATGCTAAGATCTCAGGGAGGGGACCTCCTGGTCCTTTTGCATGCTCAATCCGGGATTTATTTTTGCTCCTAAATCGGCTGCGAAGGTCACTCCATGTGGATTAAATATATGAAAAGACAAATGTTATTTAACTAATTATCCTGTAAAAATATTGTAATAACACATCGAAATTATTTTCACACATCCATTTTATACTAGACAAGCAATACACATATTACACAGTACACAGGTTAGAAATTAAAATTATCTTAAAAAATATTAATTCAACCATTGGTTATCAAACTTGGCCCTCTGGACCTCACACAGGGAAATATTTCAACGTCACCCAGCAGCTGTACAGGTGAATTCTTTAACATTTTTTACAAAGATACTTAGTTGAAGATAATTGTTAAACTCGTTATTGGAAGGAGACATGGAAAGCATGCACTGTTGAGGGTCCTGAGGAACCAATTAGAGAACATGTTTTTTAAAAGTGAGACTTTTGTGGTTTACAATAACAAGCAAATTGATTTAAAAAGAATACTTATTCTTATCGTTTTCTTAGAAACTTTGTAGTATGGTTATATGAGTGCACAGCATAAACTTTTTTGCCAATTTTGACCCATGATCTTCCCATGACCTTTTAAAGGAAATTTGGTCCCGCTATAAAATTGGACGATTGCCTCTTGTAGAAGCACCTAATTTTCCATACTACTAAGACCTCGTACTCGTATCTTGTCATCAGCATAGACTGTTGGGTTTCCTTCCATTGTGTCAGACACATTTGGAGGTGATGTGTGTGGAGGAGGTGGAGACGGGACCTTTGTGAAGTCACAGCAACTGGACCACCATCCACATCTGCAAGTGTATCCAAAGCCGGATCATCTTCTGTCAAGTCCTGTCCAAATTCTTCCTGAAATGGGACAAGATCAAAATCAGTGTCTCCCTCCATCTTTGGCAAAGTTCTAAATCCATCTAAGGGTTTTTATAAACATATGCGTACTTGGGGAGGAGTAATTGCACACGTATGCATCACATACTCAATTAACAAATGTCTATAAAACCACTCTCCCTAGGCAGAAGAGTCATTTGCCAAAGAGATCTGCAAAATGGAGCACATGCGTATGACTGCAAAGGCATCTGGTATGACACCTGTAGAGTGTTGTTAGTAATGTCATGTAAACTGTGTGTACATTGGTTAAAACTTAAAACATAGCTAGAGATATTTTCAAAGCAGCCATTTTTATGTAGGCAGCCAATTAGAATCCACCAGAGTCTTTATAAAGCATGCATATTGAAATAATCGCCATTGCCTTCATGAGAGCCGCATGCTTTAGTTGCCGGGAACTTTGCATCCTCATCAAGGTAATGGACTGATGGCTGGGGCATGTGGTGCCATATGTGGGAAAGGCGGTGAAGTTAGCGGCATAATGCGAGGTGCAGCGGAGGCTACGCAGACTGGGGTGCAGATGCACAATAGTTTAGCTGGAACGCAGGTGGTCGGACCTGCTCTTATGCACACATCGGAGGACTTGCAGAGAGGTGACAGACCAGCAGGCACAGCAATTGGTAAGTAAAACCATTCTTATCTAAATTACACTGCAACATAGTGTCATCATCACCCTGATACTGCGCTCCTTACTCCTGAGGTAATGTGAGATGGGAAGGAGGAGTGTACCTGAACCAGCACTAAGAAAGGATTACAGTATATTTTCCCAACACCCTGCCCAAAGTTCTTGCCCACCTGGTCTCTGCTAGATTGGACAATTGCCTTTATTGGACATCTCATCACCCTTTAAATATACGTGTTGAACTCCCAGCCCACAGTTTTTGTCCACCTAATTTGTTAGACTTTTTTGCATATGTGACCAAGTCCCAGCCTCAAGATCTTGCCCACCAGATCTTCTTCAAATCCATAATTTGACATGACCCATGCATGAGGATTAGAGTTACCGTATATACTCGAGTATAAGCCGAGTTTTTCAGCACAAAAAATGTGCTGAAAAAGTACCCCCTCGGCTTATACTCGAGTCAAGTGTAGCGCTGACCGGACGGAGTTCGGTCAGCGCTACACACTGCCAAACACACAGCCGCCGGAGCTGGCAGCTGCGTGTTTGGTGTAATCAGCAGCCGCTGAGAGTCTGTCAGACTCTCAGCGGCTGCTGCTGCTCCCACTGCGGGAGCCATCTTCCGGCTCCCGCAGTGGGTGATGGGAGACACGTCGTCATGACGACGTCTCTCCCATGCAAAGCGGCCAGAGGAGCGGACAGCGGCGGGACCAGGAGCGGGAGTTCAGGTAAGTGATTTTTTTTTTTTATCTTTTCACGTCTCTCTCTACTAGGGGGGGGGACTACAGGGGGCGATGACTACAGGGGCACTACCAGGGGGCATTATCAGGGGGCACTACCAGGGGGCGATTACTACAGGGGGCACTACCAAGGGGCATTATCAGGGGGCGATTACTACAGAGGGCACTAAAAGGGGAGATTACCACTGGGGGAACTACAAGGGGGGGATTACTACAGGGGGCACTGCCAGGGGGGGATTACTACAGGGGGGGATTACTACAGGGGGCACTAAAAGGGGGGATTACTACAGGGGGCACTAAAAGGGGGGATTACCACTGGGGGAACTACCAGGGGAGGATTACTACAGGGGGCACTACCAGTGGGGGATTACTACAGGGGGCACTAAAAGGGGGAATTACTACTGGGGGTACTACCAGGGGGGGATTACTACTGGAGGCACTGAAAGGGGGGATTACCACTGGGGGCACTACCTGGAGGGATTACTACTGGGGGCACAACCAGGGGGAATTACTACTGGGGGCACTACCAGCTGCTGCCATTTCCCACACTAGGCTTATACTCGAGTCAGTAAGTTTTCCCAGTTTTTTGGGGTAAAAGTAGGTACCTCGGCTTATATTCGGGTCGACTTATACTTGAGTATATACGGTACCTTATATGTAAAATAATACCAACGTCTAAATACAGGTTACCTTACATCCATCCATTTTCATTAGAATCCGGTTATACACATTCACCACAGAGCGCTTCCCTTTATCATATTTGTTTGTTCGGATCTGCGACGATGACAACCTGACCTCCTGGCCCACTTACGGGCCCTCATTTCAAGAAGTAATTTGCAAACAATTGTGTATGCATGTTAGTATGCATTCTGCCAATGTTTTCAGGATTGTACTGTTACATCTGTCTGTTAGTTTCATGCTTCCATTTGCTTTTGTTATGTGGCCATTTTGTTTTTCATGTATATGGTGTACAAGTGCATTTTGTGTCTGAACACATTAATGTCAACTATATTAGGTTTATAGTAATAGTAGATTAGATATTTCTTAATGGTGTGTGTGTGTGTGTGTGTTATAGTATATGTTCTATTTTATGTTACATTTTAAATAAACACATTTGTGCATACCTAGATATGTCTGTATGTATTAATATTTAGTAAATATCTTTAGATATATGATTATATATTTTAAAAAATATGTTTGAATATTTATATGTGATTCTGTAAACAATGTTTTATGTACAGTACCTTTAATTATGTCTAATGGGGTCTTCAACAAATAATTTTAATTAGAAATAATCTTTATTTCCAAGGACAGCAGAAAGGACTTCACCAGAGGAGACAGGCGGCCCCATCTCCCCCTCCCCTGAAATGTCACACTCCCCTGCCCACTCAGCATCCCCTCCACACTCAGCCTCCCCTGACCAACCTCCATCCCCTAACCAACTTCCCTCAAATAACCAACCGCCCTCATTTAACCAATTTCCCTCGCCTGCCCATCTTCCCTCCTCCCCTGTCGACACTCCGCCTGCTGACCCCCCATCCTCTGGGTCTAATTATGCTGCCTCATCCACCCAAGGACCTTCAGAGAGTGGCATACCGGATTTTGCAGAAGATGTGCCTCAAGGTACATAGTAAAGCAGTCTGACTTTAAAATGTATTTTGTTTGTTTGCATTTGCGGCAGTGATTTTGAAAAATGTATGGTGACGCAAGGTCTATCTTAAGGCCATATTCAGATAAGGATGGATTTGTACTGCCACACATAAACAGCTGGGCAAATCCATCCATCTCCGATGTAAATGCCTCGTTGAAAATGGAGCCATCACACCTCAATTTGCATAAATGGATCCCAAGTCAGGCCCTACAAGGCAGCTTGTCAATCACGCTGCAGGTTGGCTGGTCTGCAAGGGAGAATGCAGGAAGCATACTGTACATGTGCTTAACGTATATAATATATACTGAGATGAACATACATCCCTGAATTAGTCTTTAGTCAAGTCCTAATTTTATTGAAAAGCTCTCATTTATCATTTATTTGCAAAGATTCACAAGAAGTTTTGATACTTGCAGACGGTGCTCCTGCTAATCACCTACAAAATTTAATATTTTGCCTTATGTAACATGATGCTAAAATAGTGTGCAGAACAAGAGAGGCATGACAGGGATGTTGTCCTTAGGGAAGATGTGCTCAATTTGAGAGAAAAGATTGTGGAGATGTTGGAGTCTGTTGACCAAATTTAAAATTGTATTACCGTATATACTCGAGTATAAGTCGACCCGAATATAAGCCGAGGTACCTAATTTTACCCCAAAAAACTGGGAAAACTTATTGACTCGAGTATAAGCCTAGGGTGGGAAATGCAGCAGCTACTGGTAAATTTAAAAAATAAAAATAGATACCAATAAAATTACATTAATTGAGGCATCAGTAGGTTAAATGTTTTTTGAATATTTATTTCAAAGAAAAACAGTAAACTAGCTCTGTAAGTGGAAAAGAAAGTCAACAAAACCAATATGGTATCAACAATAACTTTACAAGTACAAAAACCTTAGCTCAATCAGCAACCAAGCTAAAACAAAAGAGTTAAAATCCTTCAAAACTGGATTCCTCCTCATCATCTGTATGTCCAAACAGAGCTTCAACTTTATCTGGTGTGAGGCTATCAGCATAGACATTGTCATCATCACTGAGTTCGCAGTCATCACCATCACTGCTGTCGTTCTCATACAAAGCGCTGTCTTCACTGCCATCCATAGCATTACTAATGCCATATTTCTTGAAGGCACGTTGCACCATGTCCTCTGGAATCTCTTCCCATGCATCACGAACCCACTTTGCTACCAATTCTATGTCGGGCTTCATCAGATTTCCAACTTTTGTCAATCTGGCTTGACCAGATGACATCCATTCATGCCACATTTTTCGCACACGGTCTTTGAAAGGTTTGTTTAAACACACATCTAGGGGCTGCAATACAGATGTAAGCCCACCTGGAATAACGGCCAAAGAAACTTGAGAAGACTTTGCCAATTTTTTTATGTTATCAGATGTGTGGCCTCTGAACATATCCCAAACTAGCAATGATGTTTTTTTCTTTAAGGCTGTTCCTGGACGTCCGTTCCAAATTTCTTCCAGCCATTTTTTTGTTCCATCTTCATCCATCCAGCCTTTAATATGTGCACGCACTGTAATTCGTGGTGGGAATTTGACCTTTTTAGGCAAGGTCTTTCTTTTAAAAATAATGACAGGCCGCAGCTTAGTTCCATTAGCCAAACATGACAGAACGACTGTGAAATGATTTTTTTCATTTCCTGTGGTTCTAAGTAAAATAGTTTTTTCTCCCAAATTTGCCACAGTTCTGTTGCTAGGAAGATCAAAGGTCATAGGTGTTTCATCCATATTCCCAATATCTCCCAGGTCAAAGTTATGGATCCTTCTTTGTTTTATGATGAATGAATGGAATGACATCACTTTCTCATCAAGGTCTTTTGGCAACTTCTGTGAAATCTTTGTTCTTTGCCGCAAACATAAGGCAAATCTATTCATAAAGCGGGTACACCATCCTGCTGACGCAACAAAATTTTCAATGCCTGGTGCTTTTAATTTGTCATCTTTAGCCATTTGAAGGGCACATAAGCGAATTCCCATACGTGTCACGCAGTAACCATTTTGACGACACTCCATAACCCATTTATGCAATTCAGTCTCTAGAGCTTCATATGAAGTCGTTAAACCACGTCGAGCTTTTTTTGCCTTTGGAATCTTTTCCAAGTTAGCTTTCATTTTCCGCCACTCCCTCACTTGTTTTTCGTCAACACGAAATTCCCTACTTGCAATACTGTTATTGCTCTCTTCTGCTCTTGACACAACCTTTAGTTTGAAACCAGCTTCATATGACCTGCGTTTTTGTTTTGGTCCAGGATTAGAAGTATTGGGATCCATTTCTAACAAGATAAAAAAAATACTTTGAAAACTTTTGAACAGTACACATGCACTAGGCCATGCTCCGTTGAAAGCCTGCTACAGTACTTCTATTTGCTCTCTGTTAGCAAGCTCTAGCCGTACACGTCCATTCGCACAGTGAGCACGTTGATGCGCAAGGCAAGATTTCACTCCAGCTGACGTCCAGCTGTTCCCGACGTGGCTCTGCGCAGTGTGACGTGATGTCAGAGGTATTACCAGCACGAGCAGCTTTGTGAACGGCTTTGCATAGCGCTGTGCTATGGAAAGCTGTCCGCCCAGGGGGAAAGCCGCTCAGTGTGTATGGTTCTGGACACTGGCCCAAATTTTTTGGTAAGCGGGTATATTTTTTGGCGCCACCGCTATGCAGTTTTCCCGGTAGTGGTCCCCCCTATGCAGTGCCCCTTGTGCCCCCAGTAGTAAGCCCTTTATATAGTGCTCCCAGTAGTAGCCCGCCCTTGTAGTGCCCCAAGTAGTAATATCCCCCCCTGGTAGTGCCCCCAGTAGTAATATCCCCCCTGGTAGTGCCCCCAGTAGTAATATCCCCCCTGGTAGTGCCCCCATAGTAATCCCCCCCTGGTAGTGCCCCCCAGTAGTAATCCACCCCCCTGGTAGTGCCCCCAGTAGTAATCCCCCCTTGTATTGCCCCCAGTAGTAATCCCCCCCTGGTAGTGCCCCCAGTAGTAATCCACCCCCCTGGTAGTGCCCCCAGTAGTAATCCACCCCCCTGGTAGTGCCCCCAGTAATAATCCCCCCCTTGTAGTGCCCCCAGTAGTAATCCACCTCCCTGATAGTGCCCCCAGTAGTAATCCCCCCCTGGTAGTGCCCTCAGTAGTAATCCACCCCCCTGGTAGTGCCCCCAGTAGTAATCCACCCCCTGGTAGTGCCCCCAGTAGTAATCCCCCCCTGGTAGTGCCCCCAGTAGTAATCCACCTTCCTGGTAGTGCCCCCAGTAGTAATCCCCCCCTTGTAGTGCCCCCAGTAGTAATCCCCCCCTGGTAGTGCCCCCAGTAGTAATCCACCTCCCTGGTAGTGCCCCCAGTAGTAATCCCCCCCTGGTAGTGCCCCCTGGTAGTGCCCCCATAGTAATCCCCCCCTGGTAGTGCCCCCAGTAGTATTCCACCCCCCTGGTAGTGCCACCAGTACTAATCCCCCCCTGGTAGTGCCCCCATAGTAATCCCCCCCTGGTAGTGCCCCCAGTAGTAATCCACCCCCCTGGTAGTGCCCCAGTAGTAATCTACCCCCCTGGTAGTGCCCCTAGTAGTAATCTACCCCCCTGGTAGTGCCCCCAGTAGTAATCCCCCCCTGGTAGTGCCCCCAGTAGTAATACCCCCCGTGGTAGTGCCCCCGTAGTAGTCCCCCCCCCCCCCAGTAGAGAGAGACTTAATAAAAAATAAAAAAACACTTACCTGAAACCCCACTCCTGGTCCCGACGCTCCTCCAGCCGCTGTGCATTATGGGAGAGATGTCGTCATGACGACGTCTCTCCCATTACTCACTGCGGGAGCCGGAAGATGGCTCCGGCTCCCGCAGTGGGAGCAGCAGCAGCCGCCGAGAGTCTGACAGACTCTCAGCGGCTGCTGATTACAGCCAACACGCAGCTGCCGGCTCCGGTCCGCGCTACACACGTGCTACACGCTACTCCGTCCGGTCTGCGCTACACACGCGTTGCAGCTGTGTCACAGAGGCACAGTCTGCACCGCGGCCCGCATGGTACGCTACTCAGCAGCGTACCATGCGGGCATGACTCGAGTATAAGCCGAGGGAGTGATTTCTTCTGCACAAAAAATGTGCTGAAAAACTCGGCTTATCCTCGAGTATATACGGTACATTTTTATTTTTTTGTTAAAAAAAAGTTTTAAAAAAAGTTGCTTTATATATACGATGCATTGTGTCATTATTACACGTTAGGTTTGTATATTTTAATTTATACAAGAGTATGCATTGACTATGGGACAGAATCATCAAGGATGGCAATTGCAAAGCTGCAGCTTTGCAATTTCAGTCCTTGCTATTATGCAAATGGAGTTGGAAGTGTATGACAACCCCTGCTGCATTTGTGATGCCAGCACAGTGGCCCTGATTCAGAGCCGGTCGCTCTGACAGAGCGCTCGCTCTGAATCAGGGCCGGTATTTTTTTTTTTTTTAGAACGGCCTCCTGGCCGCTCGCATAGCTGTGGGTGACCACCCACAGCTATAGCGAGCGGCCAGGAAGATGGTCACAATGGTCAAGACCATCGCGACCATCGGGCTTGCGACGAGACCCTTCTGCACAGTCGCATAATAGGTCCTGCACAGTTGCAACTTAAAAAAAAATGTGATTCTGCATTCTGCATACTCAGAGGGGGGATGGGGGAGGGATGTAATTATTTTACGTTACAAAATAAAGTTTACATGTTAAACATTATGCCATTTACAGTCAGGGTTCAGGGGAGGTGCAGATGTAGTGCTTGCTGTTGTGGTGTAAAGTAAATAGAAAAAAATAAAAAAAAGATCTAACATGATTGGTCGTAATCTAAATTTAATTCAAATAGGTCTGGAGAGTATATATAGATATAGATATAGATAGATATACATACATATGTTGGAAACACACACACATACAGTATATTTATATATATATATATATATATTTTTTTTTTTACAAAAAAAAACAGATTAATGTGAAAAAAGTGAAAAAAAAAACAACTGTCGTCATGTAGAGCAATAGATTGGTAAATTGTCAAGTTCAAAGTTACAATTAGCAATAATTGCGTGCGCACAACAAGCAATCAATACTAATCTAACATCAAATGCTGTGTAAAGACTGCTTCAGTTCCCCTTACCAGGGCTACAATGGAGGAGGGTGGCAGCACTTGTGACTGAATGGGCTGGCTACAGCAGCACAGGCTGGGGGGCGGCAGGGGGGTTGGAGAGGGCTAACAAGATCAGCGTATGCTACAGGGAGGGAGGGCTGGCTACAATGTGGGTGGGACTGGAGGGGGTCTTTTGGCAGAGGTCACTGGCTAAATTCGCTCACTGTGACTGCAGCAGCTCACACTGCAGATCACGGTGGTGGAGTTGAGTGGTGGTGCCAACAGGGCTGGCCAGCCCATTATGCTAGGTGCGCAGCTGGGTACGGCGCCAAACTGTAAGGGCGCAGTCGGCATCACAATAAGTCACAGTGACTTATACTATATGCCGCTGTGCCGCTATCGGGGGAAGACTGCAGTTCCGGCTACTGGAATCCCAGCTCCCGGGCCCGGACCCTGGCTGAACGGGGAAGCCTGCCGAGGCCTGCCGCTCCTATAGCTACTCCCTCCAGCAGCGCTCGCCGAGTCCAAAACAAACTTTGTTGAACATACCCGCCGGCGGCAGCCAGCGAGCCGTCCCAGGTCCCCTATGGTCAATAAAGTTTGTTTTGGATGTAGCGCTTGTGATGACGTCACGTGCCGCTGGAGGGAGTGGCGATAGGAGCGGGCGGGCCCTGGCAGTGTGAAGTGGTGACGGCTGCTGGAGTCTGGACGTACAGGAAGGTGAAGAGGGCAGAAGAAGATGGAGGCTGGTCCAGAGGAAGGTGATGAGGACTGGGGGACAGAAGGTGATAGGTCACAGAGGCAGGTGAAGGGTGCAGAGGACAATGAGGGAGGCTAGAGGCAGAGGTGACAGGGGTAGGAGGTGACGGGCTGGAAGCAGAGGAAGGTGAAGGGGCAGAAGAAGATGAAGGAGGCTGAGGCAGAGGAAGGTGATGGGGCTGGACGCAGAGGAAGCTGATGGGGCAGAAGAAGATGAAGGAGGCTGGGGCAGAGGAAGGTGATGGGGTCTGGGGTAGAAGGTTACAGGCTGGAAGCAGAGGAAAGTGATGGTGCCTGGGTACAGAGGAAGGTGAAGGGGGCAGAGGAAGATGAGGGAGGCAGAGGAAGGTGATGGGGACAGGAGGTGACAGGGGCTAGAAGCAGAGAAAGGTCCTGGTGACGGAGGAAGGTGATGGTGCTTGGCAATGGAGGAAGGTGATGGGGGCTGGGGACGGAGGGCTTCTGGGCTGAGGATGATGATGAGAGGCTGAATTTGAGGAAGGTGATGTGGGACTGATGACTAAGGATGGCTGGCCGCAGGCACAGCATTCCTCTTACCCCTGAGGCATCCACAGCACTGTCATCAAGAAGACCTTGCACAAAAGATGGAAGACAAGAACTACAGCCTGAGAGACAGTGTGGTAAGCCATAGCGTCATGGCCGGCGCTACCATTAGGCAGCTTTAGGCAGCTGCCTAGGGCGCCGGACACTAGAGGGTGCCGTTTAGTCAGTCTGACACTAAAATAAAGGATGTCAGAGAGAGTATCTTTCATTTCTACAGGATCCTGGAGTCGGGCACGGATCCTGTCAGCTGCAGCTGCCACTTTCCCCCCCTACTCTCTGGGCATGGCATGTCTTGTGTTAAACTGGAGCTAACCACCGCAGTGCAGCCAGTCCCTGGCTCCGAGTCACTTCCGTCCCCTGCTATCTCCTCCTCCCCTTCACTCCCTCCCAGCCAGGCTCAGTGAGTGAAGCTCCGCCTTCCAGATGAGAGACAAGGAGCTGGTCTATGCTGGAAGCTACACCCTGTGCATGCTGTAGTATAAGTGAGACGTGGTAAGTGCTGTACCCCTGTAAAATGTTAGCTGGCACAAAAGAGGGAACACCTGCCATAATTCACTATACTTCTGTGCCCCTGATTGCTCCCTACCCCCCTCCCTGTTGCTGGAAACAAGTGAGTACTGAGTGCTCCCAAAAAGACATGTGGGGGGGCAGGTAGGGAAGAAAACAGTGGAGGGAATGGAGCACCTGGAGGTCTCTACATCTCTCCTGTTGGCCTGGAACTACTAATGTGTGGCTTATTCCTACAGCAATAGAACAAGTTATTTTCATATATTAATGTTATCATTGTGATGTATTTGTTTGTCTATATACAGAAGGTTACTAGGGCAGAACAGTGTGTAAGCAGCAATGTGTTGTACAGTGTTGTTCCGTTGCATCAAAATGGGTTTAGCTTAATTAAATATTGGTATTTTCCAATATGTGTTTATGGGCTCTATTTACTACAATCCGCATATTGAATATTACCGACTGAATTTGCATTGCGAATTAAGGCAATATCACAGGGATTTACTATAAATCCCTTGCAGGGACAGAGCTTGTGATAAAGCTCTGTCCCTGCGGATCCCATCCGCACTCTAGTCGCGGTATTTTCGGAAAAATACCGCGACTAAGAGCCCGTGCATGCGCCGACCGACCACCGCTACTACCCCCCCCCCGCAACCGCCCTCTCCCTTCTTTACACTTACCTGCATCCTCCTGGCCTCCGGTGATCTTCTCCGGGCTTTTTAATTTTTTTTTTATTTTTTTTACAGCAATCAGCTTGCGGTCTGCTTAGACCACATAGCTGATTACTGGTACCAGCTCCCGCCTCTGCTCTCCCCGTTAGAGCAGAGCGGGAGCCCGGTAACCGGGGGAGACCCTGGATAACTCCACCTCCAGGTGGCGTTATTATCACAGGGCTTCCCCCGGTATTTTTTTACAATTTATTTTTAGTAACTTAGGTCGGATCACATTTCCCATTACAATTATGGGAAATGTGATCTGCTTTACTAAAAATAAGTGATACTGGGGGTTGGAGTAGAATTTTACTAATTCTACTCCAATTGCCCTGTAATAACTACAGGTGAAACTAAAATAATGTGAAAAGGGTGTGAAAACACCCTTTTTCACTTTATTTTAGTAAAAATAATGTTAATAAATAGAGCCCTATGTGTGTTTGCTAGCCTTAATGCAATGTTGTTACTGCTGGGCCCAGGGGACCTTCATACACTATTACACCTGTGTCGTTTACTGCGCACAAGTGGGCTTCGCCCTATGTCACCCAGGGATTTGAGTGCCAATGTTCTGCTGTAGCATTTATGTAAAAACCACCCTTGTGTATGTATAATTGAATTAAATTGAAAAATATGTTATTTAAAAAATGTTTTTATTTAGAAAAAAAAAAAAGAAAACTATTACTTGCATGTAAGCTTTTAAATACTGTTAGAAAAAAAATGTTGATGTGATCTGATTGGTGCTCTTAGTGGCGAGGTTAAGTAGCATGGAAATATGAGGGGTCAGTCTCCAAATAGTGTATACAAATAATAAAGGGATGTACAGCGCTATCATTTGAAAACTAATAGTCAATTTAATACAGTTTGATAAAAATAAGAAATATTTATTCTGAAAAATTCATCAGTAATATTAAATTTGGCAGAGAGACGGAATAAGCGAATAATAAAAAAAAACACCTATAAAATGCAAATTGCATTTTTTAGAGCAAATGCGTGTCTTTTTGCAGCCACAACTCTGACTAGGAGGCCAGGTCAGGGACAGAAGAGGATGTGTACTGTCTTTGAAGGGTTGGGTGGATGGTATTGTGGGAGAAGGGGCGGTATTGTGTAGCTTTGCCTAGGGCACCTCGAAACCTTGCACCCGCCCTGCATAGCGTATTTTTACTTTATGTAGAGGCTGGCATATATTTCAGTTTATATATATATATATATATATATAATAATAATATAGTTTGGTAAATAGGCGGCACTCCAGAGACTTCTACCTCCGTGAACAGATGTTTTATTTTCAACGTTTCGGGGTTACATTAATTCATCAGGATACGCACACGGGACAGGAAGTGGGGGGGCAAAACATTCTTGCACCTGGGCCCACCACTCTCTAGTTCTGACACTGGGGGGAGGCATTACATGTATGTGGCATAATGCAATATAGAGGGCATTACATGTGTGGCATAATGTATTAGGGCATTACATGTGTGGCATAATACATTATAAAGGGCATTACATGTGTGTTGCATAATACATTATAAAGGGCATTACATGTAGGGATGAGCGAGTTCGGATATCTGAAATCCGAACCCCCCCGAGCCCCCCGATCCAAGTCAGGCTCGACTTTTCCCACCTGATTCGGATCTGAAATCGAGGCAAAACGTCATCATCCCGCCTTCCGGATCTCGCGGGTTTTGGATTCTATAAAGGTCCCCGCGTCGGCGCCATTTCTCACTCCGACTGTGGACAGTGAAGAGAGAGGGTGGGAGCTAGGGCTGGCTGGGCTGTGTTGTGCTGCTGTTGTCAATAGGGGCTATGACCACTCAGTCCATAGGGGCTGACTGGGCTGTGTTGTGCTGCTGTTGTCCATAGGGGCTGGCTGGGCTGTGTTGTGCTGCTGTCATAGGGGCTGGCTGGGCTGTGTTGTGCAGTCAGTTGTCCATAGGGGCTGTGTCCACTCCAAACTCCAAAGTCTATAGGGGCTGGCTGATCTGTGTTGTGCAGTGTCCCATAAAGGCTGTAGTCCTAGACGGGTGCTGTAATGTTGTCCAGGGGGTGATCTGTGCATCAGGGGTGCTCCCCCAAAGTGCCCTCCAAAAAAAAATTTTTTTTTTTTTCTGTTTGTGAATTGTGTGCGCAGTAGCCGCACGTGCATCAACAAAGTACCGCCAAGCGTGCTCCTGTGTCATAAGTAAAGGGCCGGCTGGTTTGAGCGTTAAAGGGTGCTGTAACCCCCAAAGTGCACTCCAAACAAAATAAAAAAATATTTTCTGTGTTTGTGAATTGTGTGCACTGTGGCCGCACGTGCATCAACAAAGTAGCGCCAAGCGTGCGTGGGTGTCATATGTAAAGGGCCGGCTGGCTCGTCTGTTAAAGGGTGGTGTAACCCCCAAAGTGCACTCCACAAAAAATAAACAATAATTTTTTTCTTTGTGTGCGAAATGTATGCGCAGTAGCCGCACGTGCATCAACACAGCAGCAGCGCCAAGCGTGCGCCTGTGTCATAAGTCAAGGGCCGGTTTGGACATCTGGTCCGGACTGAAGGACGTGGCAACAATTTCTGACATGTCTACTGTCACTGCATATGATACTGTCACCACTGACAGAATGGTGGAGGAATTATTTTCTGTGTTTGTTAAAAAAAATAATAAATTCTTCTTTTTTTTCTGTCTTTGTGAATTGTGTGCACTGTGGCTGCACGTGCATCAACAAAGGAGCAGCGCCAAGCGTGCGCCTGTGTCATAAGTACAGGGCCGGCTGGCTTGTCCGTTAAAAGGTGCTGTAACCCCCAAAGTGCACTCCACAAAAAATAAAAAATTCTTCTTTTTTTTCTGTCTTTGTGAATTGTGTGCGTAGTAGCCGCACCTGCCTCCTCAAAGCAGCAGCGACAAGCGTGCGTCTGTCTGTTAAAGGGTGGTGTAACCCCCAAAGTGCGCTCCAACCAAAATAAAATAATATTTTTTTCTGTGTTTGTGTGTGAAATATATGCGCAGTAGCCGCACCTGCATCCTCAAAGCAGCAGCGACAAGCGTGCATCTGTCTGTTAAAGGGTGGTGTAACCCCCAAAGTGCGCTCCAACCAAAATAAAATAATCTTCATTTTTTCTGTGTTTGTGTGTGAAATGTATGCGCAGTAGCCGCACCGGCATCCTCAAAGCAGCAGCAACAAACGTGCGTCTGTCTGTTAAAGGGTGGTATAACCCCCAAAGTGCACTCCACAAAAAATAAACAATTCTTTTTACTGTGTTTGTGTGCGAAATGTATGCGCAGTAGCCGCACGTGCATCAACACAGCAGCAGCGCCAAGTGTGCGCCTATGTCATAAGTCAAGGACCAGTTTGGACATCTGGTCTGGACTGAAGGACATGCCAACAATTTCTGACAAGTCTACTGTCACTGCATATGATACTGTCACCATTGACAGAATGGTGGAGGATTACATCGGTGACAGCATCCAAGTAGGCATGTCAGACAGTCCGTACCTGTACTGGCAGGAAAAAGAGGCAATTTGGAGGCCCCTGTACAAACTGGCTCTATTTTACCTGAGTTGCCCCCCCTCCAGTGTGTACTCTGAAAGAGTGTTTAGTGCAGCCGGGAACCTTGTCAGTGAAAGGCGTAGGAGGTTGCTTCCACAAAATGTGGAGAAGATGATGTTCATAAAATGAATTATCAACTCTTCCAGGGAGACCAGCCTCCAGAACGTACAGAGGGACCTGTGGTGGTGGATTCCAGCGGGGACGAATTAATACTCTGTGAGGATGAGGATGTACACAACACTGAAGAGGGTGAGGAATCGGTGGATGAGGAGGATGAGGATGACGTCTTTCCTCCGTAGAGCCAATTTGTGCAGGGACAGATTAATTGCCAGCTTGTTTTGTGGGGTCCCAAACGAACCAATCATTTCAGCCACAGTCATGTGGCAGACCCTGGCGCTGAAATGATTGGTTTGTTAAAGTGTGCATGTCCTGTTTATACAACATAATCCCAAGGACAATTCCATCTTGCACCTCTTTTTTTTCTTTTCATTATGTACTGTTTGGGGCCTAGTTTTTCAAACTACCATCCTGTCTGCCACTGCAGTGTCACTCCTAGATGGGCCACGTGTTTGTGCCGCCCACTCGTGTCGCTTAGCATAGTCATCCAGCTACCTCGGTGCAACCTTTTGGACATAAAAACACTATTGTGAGGTGTTCAGAATAGACGGGAAATGAGTGGAAATTAAGGTTATTGAGGTTAATAATAGCATAGGAGCAGAAAAACCCACAAATTCTGTGATTTTAGCTGTTTTTATGCTTTTTTTCAAAAAAATACAGATCCAAAACCCAGAACCCAAAACACGGAAGGGTGGTTTTGGCAAAACCAATCCAGATCCAAAACACGAAGAAAGATCCAGATCCAAAACCAAAACACAAAAAGTGGCCGGAGCACAGCCCTAATTACATGTGTGGCATAATACATTATAAAGGGCATTACATGTGTGTGGCATAATATATTATAAAATTCATTACATGTGTGACATAATAGAAAGCGAAGGTTGTATAGATGTGAGATAAAATAAGAATCCTGGGGTTTTTGCTGATTGGCTGTTTTGACAGCCTTGTTACTAGGTAGATTAAGTGGGTTAAGGGGTCAGGTGGTTGTTAGCTGACCAACGCTGTGAATTGTGGGTGTGCCTGTGATTAGGGGTATAAAAGAGGTGGTGTGCATGTGATCTGCCTCTTTGCTGATACTGGAGGACAGATGAGTATCCAGCTGTTTGCAGCTTTATTATTTATTTTTCTTAATCCCTTTCCAGTTCCTCCCTGTCATCCCTCCCTTCTTTTCCCCCCTTGCTCCTTTCTTTTCATAAGTGCTTTCCTCTTATTTAGCACCCCTGTACCCCTCGAGTCAGGCTTATCCTTGCCTGCTCGGCCAGCGCTGCAGCGGTGCAGGAGCGCTCTCCCCTGCTGGCCTCCCAGTTCCCCCTCTTTGGCAGGACTCTGGCTGATGCCGAGTCCTGCTCACTGTGTGTTTCACTGCACCAGCGGGAGCAGTCGCGGCCGTGACTCCCGCTGGGCATTCTCCCCTCCGGCCTCCTAGTGTGCCTTCTGTGCAGGACTCGGCGCTGACGCCGAGCCCTGCTTACCTGGGTCTTCCGCTGCACCAGTGGGAGCAGTCGCGGCCGCAACTCCCGCTGGGCACTCTGCAGGTCGCTGCCGCCTGTTCCCGGCAGGTGGTCTGCCCCCCGCAGCATTTTTGCAGCCCCTGGACCCCCCCTGCAGGGAGCATTTGGTCTCCCACCCCAACACGCCAGACCCCGCCTCACGGCGAGTCCGGCGGCCATTTTAGTGGCAGCGGCCATCTTGGACTTTTACAGTGGGATCTGGTGTTTCAATTTTTAATCAAAGTTCCCCTTTGACTGGAGCCCCCCCTTTAATTTTTAGTGCCTCAGGGGCCTAACCCTCCCCCTGCCCCAGTCCCTTAGTGGGCACCCCCCCATCATCCCACAGCCCTTCCTCTCTCGGGCAGATTTATTTTTCATTTAATTTTCCTTTTTATTACCCCCCCGGGGACCAGGCTTTCTTATGCCCTGAACCCCGACCCCTCCCCCCTTTTTGCACACCTTTCACCTTTTTTCCTGCTGTGCTGTTTTTTGTCAATTCCCGCATTGTCATAGTATCCCCCTCCGCTTCACACTTGTCATTTTATACCTCCCTCCTCCTTATCCAGTTTTCCTATTAGGCCCCCCCTTTTTATCAGGTTCCTTTCCCCTCCACCCAGCACTCCTGCTTCTGGCTCGGCTGCTCACCTGTCTCATTTAGTGACAGATCTGCCGGACTCAGCTGTGGTTCCTCAAGATGATGCAGTAGTTGTACGGCTGCTGTTCCAGTGCACGACGAGATGACCCTGGGTTACGATCCGATGGCTCCTCCGGGTGAAGTCACAGACAACGCAGTTCCTGTACCTTCTCGTGGTGGTGAGTATGGATTGCTTGTTTTTTCCTCACCCTGACTCTATTACAGCTCTCGCTTGTCTAGTTCCCCCAAGCATTTTGCGCAAGCTTATTAGGTGGTTTGCGCGATGGTGGTCCGGTGGTAGGGTCGGGGGGCAACGGCTTCTCAGACTGCGGAGCCTTAGATGGGGGCGGGCTCTGTACATTTTGCCATTGCAGCGGTCCTTTAAGGGTTACGCAAGAGTGTGCGTGAGAACATTTGCATAAGTTTATATGTGGTTTTATTGCGAATTTGTTTAACTAATTCTATTTGGTTCCTTAATTTGTATTGATTGCTGTTTAGGCACCCGGGAGTGCATTTCATAGCAGAGCGGCTTGTTTCACGCGGCATTGGTTTGGGGATGGTCCCATGGCGCTTGTCAGGCTAGTCACACATTAGTTTGGGTTTAGCTATCCGTATGGTTGTAATAGTGCCCTGAAAGTGTTTTTTCTCCCCTTTTTCTCGCAAGTGAGATACTTAGATACATTGGGCCAAATGTAATAGGGTGAGAGTTTAGAGAAGTGAGAGTTTCTGACACTTTTTAAACTTTGCCAATGTAATAAAGTCCAAAAATAAAGTAACAGAGTGAACTTGCATGTTTTTTTAGACTTAAAAAACTCTCACAATTTAAAATCTCATTCAGATGTTTTCCCATTTTGAAGATAAAACTCAACCAATGTGAGAGTTTACTGCTAATCTCTCACATTTTCTAAACTCTCACCCTATTACATTTGGCCCATAGAGTTTTAAGGCAGTTTAGTACCATTTGGCCCATCTAATCTGCCCCATTTTTTCACAGTGTTACCTCAACCCTTATTGAACCTGACTTCTTCTGAAGTATTCCCTTAGGTCTATTCCATGCAGGTTTTAATTGCTATGCTGCCTTAGCCTCTACCACCTATGATGGAAAGCTAATCCTATTTGTAATAGCCTTGGGGGGGTACCTGGTTGGTTGCGGTTACCATTCGGGGTCACTTAATTTTAGGACACCCTGTAATTTACATTCTTCCACGGTTCCCTGCAGATTTTGTGGGTTGCTGTGGGCACTGAGTTTGATGGGTAGGTTTTAGGGCCCGTTTTCTCTTGCCCCTCCCTGCAGTATCTGTTATTCTTTTGTGGGTGGTCATCTTTTTTTAGGCCCCGGGGTGGTGTCTGATTATTCAATATCTTCCTTGGTTTTTTGTTTTTTCCTGTTAATTTCGCCAAACCAGAGCCGGCCTGCAGAGCGGTTTTTCTCAGCTGTTTGTGAGGTCTTGTGCATGTTTCTTTGTTTTGGTTCAGGTATTATGTTTACAAGGCTAGATATTGTATCGGTATCTCGGTTGTTCCTCCCATCCGTAGTCACGCGCTATATAGTTCATTGGGACGTGGTGTATTTGTTGATACCTTTTCACTCCTGACCCTATTTTGAGAACTTCACTTACTTTTATATTTGTGCATTTACGCTGGCATTGCCGGGCCCAGGTTGCACATTATTCATACCACATTTCTCTTTATAGGGCCAGGGGAAACCCCTCCCCCCCCCTCCTTTTCAGATTTTGGGTGTTTCGGTAGTGCATTGTAAGACAGAGATTTTATATTCATGTTTGTTGTATCTGGGCACTTAAGTGGGGTTGCCGGTCGCTGTTGTTTGCTGCGGGTGATATGGTCTATTTTTTATCCTTCACGCATGACAAATCTGAGGGTCCCTCATCTTGCCTTTCTTATTTGGCCATTGAGATAGATACGGTTTGAGTTGTTGTCGCTTGCCGAACTACAAAGTAAATAAGTTGCTCGATTAGATTGCGGTTTGTTTAGGAACATATAGCGTAAATTGCGCGCAGTTCAGTCTTTGCTTGGGTCATTTAGTTTTCACTGTCGCATTATCCCATGGTGGTACGGGTTTTTTGTAGAAAATTGGAGAAGTCCACGGCCGGGGTGAGCCAGCCTCATTACTACGTTCGTTTGTCTTCTGAGATTAGGAGGTTCTTCAAACTTGGGGTCTAATTCAGACCCGCTCGTGAGCGCTGAGCGCTCGCAAGCTTGTCGGTGTTGGCCAAGTGCGCATGTGCACGATGGAGGCGGCTCCATCGTGCGCATGCGCGGGACCCGAATAACGATGGCCAAGCCGTCACTAGTGATGTCAGTGGGAGTGCTTTTGGCTCTGGTAGAGCCAAAAGCACTCCAGGGCTTGCGGCAACAAGACCCTACCGCAAGGGTCTCGTCGCAAGCCCGATCGTCTTGACCATCGCGACCATTATTTTGGCCGCTCGCTATAGCTGTGGGTGGTCACCCACAGCTATGTGAGCGGCCAGGAGGCCGCTCTTAAATTCAGAGGGCCGGCCCTGATTCAGAGAGAGCGCTCTGTCAGAGCGTCCGGCTCTGAATCAGGGCCTTGGTCCAGTTTTCTGGTTCGTTTTAATGGTGAACATATTTGGCCTTCTGCTACTGTGGCGAATGCTATTTTGCAGCTGGTTCCTCTGGTTTTGGGGCCTTTTTTAACGGGGAGTGGTGCGCAGTGCCCTTGCCTCCTGAGTGGCATTTGGAAGGCCTTGCTTTCATGTTTCCGTTTGCTGGAGGCGGCAGCTTCTGCAGTTAGATTACCTTGCCCTCATTTTGTATGGCAGTTCATCAGGCCGGAATATATGGCCTGGCGCAGAGGTCGCTGACTTCAGCAACTCGGAGGGCTTATTCTGCGGCGTTGCAGTACTGGCAGGCTTTCTGTTCGCAAGCTCCCAGTGGGTAAGTCTTTTACGGAGTTGATGGCTAGGTTCGTTTGGGGGCAGTACCAGTATGGTTGCTCCTAGGCTTCTGTGGCCTCGGCCCTGGCGGGGATTTCCTTTTTCAGTAAATTAAGGGGTTTACCAGATCCCACCCAATCATTCCTCCTTTTTCAGCCCTTAGAGGTTGGGCCAAGGAGTTTCCTGCCAGGACTGACTCCCGCAGGCCTATCGATCTCTATCTCCTTGTTCGCTTGCTGCGTGTGATGCACAGTATGACTTCGGATTCTTTCTAGGCCTCGCTGTTTCATTTGCAGTCACATTTTTTTGCGGGGGCTTTTATGGTCAGTGAGATCGTAGCTTCCAGCAAGTCCTTGGGGTCCACAGGGTTCATGATGGGAGATATCGTGTTCCAGGAGTCATCTGTTTTGAGCAAACTACAGTTTTCCAAGATGGATCAGTTAGGCCGGGTCAGGTGGGTTACCTTGCATAAACAGGATGACGCCTCTGTTTGCCCGGTGCGACTTGCCGCGTTGTATATGGCTGGTCATCCGGCAGGCGGTACCAAAAAGGTTGGTGCATTCAAATTTGTCCCCTCTTTCCAAATTTTAATTTGCGTCTGTCTTCAGCATTGTTTATTGGCGTTAGGTTTAGATGACGCTAGTTACAGGACCCATTCCTTTCGGATCAGTGCCGCTGCTAGTGCAGCAATAGCGGGAGCATCCAGCAGTGATATTCAAAAGGTTGGGAGGTGCAGGTCCTCTGCATATAAATCTTATGTTCGCTGCGACAAGCTTTAGGTGCGCTCCTGTGCCAACCTGAAAATGCTGTTTACCCGCCAGTTATCGAATGGTTATCATTCGATAAGTGGGGGTGTGAAGGGATTTTTGAATTTTTCCTCCCGGGAACCATTATCTGGCCCAACTTGGTTCACGGGGAAGGTTTTTTAGTTTTTTCTTCTTCACTCGGGTTACTTGTTTCCCCCATTGCATCCCTGCTAGTTTAGTTGCTGTGTGTTAATTTTGTTGTGTACAGTTTGGTTTTGGTGCGGTGGCTCACGGTTAAGGTTCTTTCCTACAGTGGAAGACTTTGGAGAAGAGCAGGTTTGGCTGGTCGGCCATTCCTATATTTTCTGGGCTGAATGGAATGGTTTGGCTAGACGTGCCAGTGAATTGTTGGGCGGTAGGCAGGTGCGATGGATAGGTGTGCATGGCCTGCTGTGTGCGTCCTTTCAAGTTTTGTTGGTGGAGTCTGCAGTGAAATGGGGAGTGCCAGATTGGTAGGTACTGCAGGCACTGGTGGGAATGATCTCTGTAAGTTGAAAGGTTTGGAGTTGTCTTTTCGGCTGTGAGAGTTGGTTGATGCTGTTTGTTTGTTGTGGCCGGAGGTGCACATTGTTTGGTCTGAAATAGTGCCGCGACTGGTGTGACATGGTGCCAGAGATCACAAGGCTTTGGATAAGGTGAGGCGTCAAGTTAACAGAGCTGTGAATAAACATGTTCTATCCTTTGGTGGCTTGGTAGTCAGGCATAGCTTTTGGGGTTTGGATTTAGCTAGAATTTTTCGTACAGATGGTGTTCATTTTAATAATTTGGGTTTAGGTTTGTTTTTTAAGGATTTGCTTACCTTTTTGGATTAGTGGGTTTTTCTCTAGGTGGCGGGTCAGTCTCAATTTGAGGCTGGCTTTGGCGGAGAATGCTGCATCTCAGTGGCTTTATTGTGGTGCAAGCGAGCGTTGTGAGGGCGCTGGACCTCGATGTAACATGACGTGTCTGTCATTCTTGTACGAGGGGACCCGAACGCTTTTGTACGGAAGTGCTCGGAGTAGACTGGCCCAGGAGGGAGGCGGGACCTTCGCAACGTAAGTGCGTCTTTGGGGGGGAGCGTTTCAGTCATTCCCCGTGTGTGTCTCCAGATTGAAAGCTAGAACTGAGTATGCAGCGTCTCCTGGCCACCTTGGTTAGGTGAACTAATTAATGAATTCGGAAATAAAAACTGTGACCTTTTATCCAAGCTGTTATGGTGTCCATCTCTTTATTTAATAGATAAGTTAAGTGCTAAGTTAAGTAAGGATGTTTAAGATATTTAATTAGCAATAAGCCAATGGAGATCTTATATATTAGAAAGGGCATTACATGTGTGTGGCATAATGTATTCGGGCATTACTGATTTCACCCCCTCCCTGTTACCAACTGCTGTCACTCTCTCCCTGCTGTCACCTTCTCCCTGTCACCCAGTGCTATCACCCTCTCCCTGTCACCCTCTCCCTGTCATCACCCTCTCCCTGTCACCCAGTGCTATCACCCTCTCCCTGTCGTCACCTCTTTTCCTGTGACCATCTCCCTGTCGTCACCCTCTCCATCATCACCCTCCCTGTTACCCACTGATGTCACCCCCTCCCTGTTGCCAACTACTGTCACTCCCTGTCACCTATTGCTGTCACCCAGTGCTGTCACCCTCTCCCTATGGTCACCCAGTGCTGTCACCCTCTCCCTATCGTCACCCAGTGCTGTCACCCTCTCCCTGTCGTCACCCACTGCCGTCATCCTCTCACTGTCACCAAGTGTTGTCACCCTATCCCTGAATATGTATCTTTGGGCATAATTGTAGCTTAGCACCCAGGGTGGTCCTGCTGTATAAGGACTTCATAGATATTCATGTGGGGCCTATGTGGTTTTTTTGCAAAGCATGCGTAGCATATGGGGGTTATTCAATTAGATGCAGGGTTGCCCCCTGTGACTAATTACTGTCAAAAATCCCCGCTACGCGGGGAAAGGCTGTGCAATTAAATAGCCTTTTTCTGTCACCAAAAAATCGGGATTATTTCACAAGGGCGCCAAAATTTATATCCGCTTACAAAAAAAATTAGACTTGGGCCGGCACAGGGTGCCGAGCTGCAGTGGTGACACTGGTTCCCCCTGCTCCTTCAGCTGAAGGACTGCAACTCCGCCTCTGAGTCCACCTCCCCCGCATAGCATAGGTAGGGCCCAGGCCATGCTGCTGCTGCTGCTATACTGTGTGTGTGACCTCTCCCCGGGGTGTGACCAGTGCCAGCAGCAGCAGTTCAAACACAGAGCAGCAGGTTAATTCCAGGGCCTGGATATCGGGGGGACCCAGCCGATGGGCCCTAGGCGGGAGCCTAGGCTGCCTAATGGTATGTCCGGCCCTGCATCTGATATATATATATATATATATATATATATATATATAAAATTTTATATATATATATATATATATATATATATATATACGTAATTGTGTATATATACAGTATGGGATGTAGTCAGCATCCCGGCGTGCGGGATGCCAACAGCCAAATTACCAGTGCCGAAATCTTGACAGCGTCGGGATCCCGGCACCAGAATCCCGGCCACCGGCATCCCAAAAGTAAGTATTGGGTGTTGGGGGGGTTAGGTTTAGGGTGCGGGGAGGGGGAGGTTAGGTTTAGACTCTCGGGGGGAGGTTAGGTTTAGGCACTGGGGAGGCAGGGTTAGGTCCGGGTGCAGGGAGGGGGAGGTTAAGTTTAGGAACATGGGGGGAGGTTAGGGTTAGGCACCGGGGAGGGAGAGTTAGGGTTAGGGGTAAGGTGAGACTGTCGGTATCCTGACCAGCGGCATCCTGGCTCCGGGATCTCATACCCAACCCATACATATAAATACTATATATATATATATATATATATATTTCATTTAATAAGTGTAGTGGCGGTCATTAGTAAGTATAAATATATATACAGTATAGTATCAAGATTATTTATAAAAAGAAACCCACAGCATTATATAATGATACTATGTATGCATGCATGTGTTTATATTATATTTAAAGGTATATGTATTAGGAGTCCTCTATTAATTGGAGGGGAGGTTGGCTGAGGGGTTGGCCCTAAGGTGGCTGGTGCTTGTCCATTTATAAAAATGGTTTGAGGTTGCCAACTGACAGGTAACTTTTTAGCCAGTTTAGATGCCCAGAAGACCTGTAAAGCAGGATGCCCTGTATTCTGTGTAGAGCAAAGCTCCCATCGCTTCCCAGACCTGGCACATGCTACAAACACATGCCCCTGCTGCCCATGTCCCTTTGTGACATCACAGTGTGGGTGTGAGAGCGGATCATTTATCTCCTAGTTACACCACCAGAGAGTGACAGTAGCTGCTTAGTCTTAGTACCAGTAGCTACAAGCTCATGGAGCTGTCTCATGTGCAGTGGTGCTGCAAGCAAGTGGTCCTTTGGATCCCAGTGGTCCTCATTACACTGGCAGTGTTCTGGGGCTACCACGTGTATGTGTCTGAGCTATGTATTGGTGAGTATTGTACTTTCTGCTGACCCTAAACTAACAAATGCCCTGTGTCACCCAGCATGGGAATGCACATGAGGTCTTGTGTGATTGTACCAATCTTCTGTGTTACATATACATGTATATGTGTATATGTGTGTGTATATATATATATATATATATATATATATATATATATATATGACATAAAATAAACGGGCACTTCTGTGTGACATTATATTATTTAGGTACTGTATGATATAATATAAACTGGGGCACTTCTGTGTGACATTATATTAATTAGTAACTGTATGAAAATCAGTTGAAGATCTTCATAACAATGCATTGCCTATTTTTCATGTGTTCACAAGTACTGGTGTTATAGATTGCATCAGATATTATGCAAGATGATATTATATACATTGGAAAGCTAGAAAAAAAAGCAATATATTTAGTAAAAGATGCAGACAGGATTGGTGAAGTTTAATGTTTTCAGCCCTTTAAATAGAAAATAGCATGTAGAACCCAATTCAAATTATCCTTCAAATATTGAGTCTCATACTAGTTCCAAATATATTTTTATATGAGCTATAGAAAATTAATCTGTATTTTTTAATTTAAAGAAACCTTTCAAAAACAGCAAACAGTAATGTAAGCAAATTTATTTTTTATCTTCCTTTTACTGCAGTTACAATACAATCATACACTGAAAGAGGTAAGTTCTTAAATAACTATTATTTATCTATAGCAGCCAGTGTTTTTAATAGAGAATTTTTTAGAAAGTATTTTTTCTTTTTTTTAAATGATTTACAAAGTTGCTTAAGACAGAATGGTGCAACAGTAGTTACTGTGTAAAACAGTGGCTAACAACAAAAAGGGAAGTTTTTTTGCCCTTATATGGGGGAAAAAAATAAAAGTGTCTATGAATTATTAATGGCTAAGTAAACAAAACAAAAACTTGTATTCAAACATCAACAGATAACAAACAGTGGAATAGGTTTAAAGGGAGGACAAGTGCTCCAATTGTGAAGCGCAACGGAATATGTTGCGTTATATAAGAAACTGTTAATAAATAAGTGCTATGGGGGGATAGTACAGATATAGCCATGCTCATCTATGCCTCGAAGAGAGCGCATCGCGGCATGGATGGCGCAGCTAGTGTTCCCCCGTCTATGGCCACAGACTACAATGGGGAGAACGCCGAATGTGCCTAGTCGCGGCCTGGCAAACGCTGCGCTATGCCGCGATGCGTGTGCCCGTATGCACGCATCACGGCAATGATGTATGCGGTTACATCTGTAGTTATTATTGTTACGCAGGGGATAGAGAGAGGTGGAAGGGCATAGTAAATAGGGATGCATCAGGACAGGTGCTGTATTTAAGGGACTAAGGGGATCAGGAGATGCTAGGGGCAGTATGCTGTGGAATTGAAAAGCTTTTTTGCCACCCTGGATTACATCTACTGCAAATTGAAATGTTGCTTTGCTGATAATTTTATTTTTTTATTTCTTCTGTATATATGCACAAATTGAACCAATTTGGATTTCATTGCAAGAATTTACAGTCATTTAATTTACTATTATGCTATTTCTTTGAACATGGATTGATTACCTTATATTGTTCTCTTTTTATCTTAATTGCAATTAAAGTTATTAGCGCTGTTCATATATATTATTTATGTATGTTTTTATTTATATTGGAGCTTGACACACTCCTTTTGAACAAGCTTTTCGACAGCACCTATCTGATCTCTACCTTTTACATTTTGCTATTATTTTATGTATTTATGGTAATTTTACAGAACCCCCTCATCCAATTGCTAATTATTTCTTCTCAGGGACTAGTACCATAATAATAATAATAATAATAATAATAATAATAATAATAATAATAAAAAAGTCCCAAGAAAAATTAAGCTAATACAATATTTATTTCTCCCTGATGGGGGTTCCCTTAATGCTGCTATTGCTCAGCGGCAATGCAATGGAGTGTATCAGTCTTTTTGAGGTAGCACTTGTTATAGTTAGAAGATGTGGAGAAGGAGCCCTAAATATAAAACAAATATATAGAGCAGCATTTGGGCTGAGTCAGAGGCTAGTCCAAATGTGGATACAGATATCTGCAAACTGTGCAGACTCCGACCACACATACACACACGGACAGAGGTTGAAAGTTCGGACAGATTGATCCGTCAGTTGATGGATCTCTTTGCATGAAATGGGCATTTCTGGGCGGCAATTGGGTGGCTATCATTCATCACACACAACCGACCCATCTCATGGGAGTGGCATGGGAGTGTTGCGGGCGTGTAGGCAGATGTCCGGGCACATTGGTGAGGTGCAGATTGAGATGTGACACCTGTCTCAGATGGATGTTATGCACTTATCAAGAGGTCAGTGAATGTCTGCATACTAATGATGACAGTGGGCAGAATGATGTATACGCCTGAAGATGGACTGATGCTGTCATAGACGGGCAGATACAGTGGCGTCACTATGGGGGTGCAGGGGTGCGGGCCGCACCCTGGTTTCACCCTCGGAGGGGATGATACCAAAATGCCGGCTCCTTCTCAGTGACAGGAGCAGGGTGCTGCAGTGTGACATTTTCCTGCAGCACTCGGCTCCTGTCACAGAGGAGGAGCCGACAGTGCAGGTACTAGTCTCCAGGGGCAGCCTATCATCTCCAAGGATGCTGGGCACACCCCTGCAGTAATGCAGTAGGGATTTCCTGATAGGCCATGCCCACTTATGTTAGGCCACACACCCTTTTCATACGCACACAGCTCTGGCACACGAGGGGAGTTATGAGTTGCGCATCGGGTGTCACAAGACGCCTCTGGCAGATACTCTCATTAGCATAGTAAAGAGTCTGCTGCAGCAAGGTGGCATACAGGCCGTGGATGCATCTGACACAGAATCAGGACCAGAGTGTTGGAAATACATGGGCTTCAAAGGGTCGACACAGAAATGGTTGACACAGAATAGGTTGACACATGGTTTTTCATGAACTTTCATGATTTTTAGGGTTAGGATTGGGTTTAGGGTTAGGCACTTGGTGGAAGGTTAGGGATAGGCTGCGGAAGGAGATGGTTAGATTTAGGCACAAAAGGGGAGGGTTATGTTTAGGCACTAAGGGGGGGTTAGGGTTAAAAAATATATATATATATATATATAATATATATACACACATATATATATATATATATATATATATATATAATTTTTTTTAGTGTTGACCATCATTTGTGTGTCAACTTTTTGACCTGTAGACCATTTCACTGTCTATTTAGACACTGCCGATCTTTTATATCACGCCCCATTTTTCTCCCAGGCAGCCTCAGTGGGCCACCCCCTCAGATCCCGGCATACTCTAGCAGCTGCCTAATGGAAGCGCCAACCCTGTATATAAGCCTTGTATAATACCCACAAAAACTGGGGTATTTTTCAATGATTTAAGCTTAGTGAAATTATGTAAAAATAGTAAAAATTATCAAGAGGAAAAAGGAAATACTATTTGATAAAAAAAACAAAGCTGTGTTCTATACCTATGATTCCAGGGGGTAGATTCACTAAAGCTTCTAAACCAGAGAAGTGGAGGTGGTGCCCATAATAACCCATCAGATTCTGTCTATGATTTTGTAGAATGCATTAGAGAAATGATAGGCAGAATGACAGGACACCCAAGTAAAATGCAGAGCTGATTGTGTTGTGGTGCTAACATAGAGGTCCCAGCAAGGTGGGAAAGCATTGGAGTCAGCTGCAATGGGTGGCAAAATTATGATAGGGGAAAGTGAGTTAAACTTGTAATAATTTGAACAGAGGCAGCTCTCTTGGTCTTGGTGTAACTATAAAGCTGGAAGAATGATGGAACTTATAGGGGTCTATTTACTAAGCAGTATTAGGAGATAAAGTGAACGGTGATAAGGTACCAGCCAATCAGCTCCTAACTGCCATGTCACAGGCTGTGTTTGAAAAATGGCAGTTAGGAGCTGATTGGCTGTTACCTTATCTCCGTTCACTTTATCTCCTAACACAGCTTAGTAAATAGACCCCACAGTCTTATAACAGCTGAAGGGTTGCAGTTTTTTAGGCCATGTTAGTTTGTTTGATTGTGATGAGTTGTGTTTTACTAACTTTGGTTTTACTGTTCTAGTTATCTACTTGGTGTTTTTTCACCTGTTTTTGATAATCTCTCTGTGGTCCTATTGGACAACGGTACGTTCAAGACCAGCAAAACCACCCAAAGAGGTAAATATCAATGTACAATATTAATTTATTGTGTATCTACTACAACACCAAGGGGTCTATTTACTAAGTAGTGTTAGGAGACAGAGTGAAAAGTGATAAGGTAACTGCCGTCTCACAGGCTGTGTTTGAAAAATGACAGTTGTGAGCTGATTGGCTGGCACCTTATCACTTTTCACTCTGTCTCCTAATTAGGGATGAGCGTTCGGGTGTTCCCCACCTGACTCGGATCCCCCTTCGAGGCTGAGCCGCATCCTCCTGACGTCGGATCCTCACGAGAGAATCTGACATCAGGGCTCCACAAGTGTAGGGCAGAACGCAGTTAGAGCGGTCTGCCCTACACTGTAACAAACACGCTGCCACGCTGGCGGCAGTGTGTTTGTTATAGCAGCCAATGAGAGTCAGACAGACTCATTGGCTGCTGCGTAAAAGGAGGGAGCCAGCTGGAGCTCAGTCATGAGCTCCGTCTTCTGGCTCCCCCCGCTGCAGGTGCAAAGAGGAGCGGACAGTCGCATTCATGGCAGGAGCGGGGACTCAGGCCATTTCTTTTTTGTCTTTGTGTGTTTGTGTAAGGGGGCGCTACTGGGGGCACTGCATGGTATGGGGGGATGGCGGCTACTAATGAAGTACAGAACCCTCTGGATCCACAATTAGAAGAAATCCCAATGTCCATAGAGTGACTGTTGAAATGGCTTAACGCGTTTCGCTGGATATTTGAGCTCCAGCTTCATCTTGCTCCTAACTAGAGGTTTTTATCATATATATTTTCCACATGTATTAATTGTTCACAATAAATGTATATATTGTCTATTTAGACATCTGCTTCTCTTCTATTCATTTTTATTTATTTATCTATTTTTATTGTATATTAGCTATTAAGCGCAAGTCTCTCTATTTTTTCAGCAGCACAATGCCAACTTCATATGGCGTAAGCTGTGGGGGCCAAGCTCTGGAAGGATTCCGGAGCTTGCTTTTAATCTGACATCAATCGCATCCTCCATAGAAACCTATGGGGGTTGCAGCTGCTGTCGGAAATGGAGAGACTAGATATCAGAGAAATCTGCTACGATCCCTCCTTAGTAATACTTGCCTACTCTCCCGGAAGTCGCGGGAGGCTCACGATTTTTCAGGTAACCCCCAGTACCTCTGGAATAGTAGGCATGGAGATTGGTGGGTCCATGAGTAGGTAGGAGCTTAATGACGAGATTCTACAAGAATCTCCTCATTTGGTCACGCCCCCTATTTAAATATGCATTATTTGCAGCAATTTACTGTAAGGGGGCGGGCTAAATGATGCAAAATGCCCTCCCTCCCATCACCGCCCACCTGCTTCTTCTCCCGGGGAGGAAGAATAATAAGTAGGCAATTACAGTATGTCCTTAGTGCATCTGGGGAATACTTAGTATTTGTGGATATCCCCCGACCCCAAAAACAGATCTTTTCAGGGAATATGCTGCAAATATTTCATGATTAATATTTGCAGCATAGATTGAATAAATAGTGTCCAGAATAGTAACTCAACTGATCCAGAACACTATTAAATATTTGACTGGGTACAGGATCATTGGAAATAATGTTTTCCGTTTTGAGAGCTGCTTACATGTATTGCACTATCCCTGGTAATATCATTAAAACACAAGAGGTATATTTACTAAAGGTCAATTTTAATCGTTTTTAAAATCGATGAAAATCGATGTTGGCTTTCTGGGGCTTAATCACACATTTACTAACCTTTAGTTTTTTAAATATCAGAAACACAACATCTATGTTAATCGATTAAAATCGACCTTTAGTAAATATACCCCTAAAAGTTCTATATTTTGACTCCAGTGATCCTTATAGGGGAAAAATAATGCAAGAGGGGCATGAAAGTCTTTTTGGCTGGCAACCTCTGCAAGACTTCTTACGTACAGAAATCCTCATGTGAAATAAAATTAAACTTAGAGAGGGAAGTGTAATAAACTGGGATTTGTCCACATTGCTGTCTTTTGGCATTTTTCCTCATAAGATTTAAGGGGGGATATTTTATCCTTAATAAAATCGCTGCTTTAAATCCTGCTGCAAAAATTTGCCAGAAATCAGTGATGTTGCAGACGTTATATTTCTCACAAAGGTGGAGATTTATCAAATCTTCGTGAGAGATTAATACCCCTTTTCCACCTAAATTCCGGGTCTGACCCGGAGTTGGAACAAAGGGCCTGATTCAGACCCACTCGCGAGCGGCTGTCCGCTCGCAAGTGGGTCGATGTTCTTCACTGAGCATGCGCACGACGGAGGGTGCTCTGTCGTGCGCATGCGCCAGACGCGACGAGCGAAGGAAAGTCCTTCGCTCGTTGTGTCTGATCAAAGGGGGCGTGCTGTCGATGTTGATTGACAGCACGCCCCCTTTGGTGGGCGTGCCGGGGGCGTGCCTCCCTGACGGGGGCGTTCCTACGGGAACGCCTCCCGTCAGAAACCGGCCCACTGACATCACTAGTGATGTCAGTGGGAGTGATTTTGGCTCTGATAGAGCCAAAATCACTCCGGAGCTTGCGGTTGAAAACCTCAACCGCAGGCTCCGGCTCGCAGTTTCGATGGTCGCGATGGTCAAGACCATCGCGGCCATCAAAATGCACGCTCGTATAGGCTGTGGGTGGTGACCCACAGCTATACGAGCGTCCAGGAGGACGCTCCATTTTCATGGAGGGCGGCCCTCATTCAGAGCGTGCGCTCTGCTCAGAGTGTACGGCTCTGAATGAGGGCCAAAGTTCCTATCCGGATCAGACCCGGAATTTTGCCGGCGCTGACTCGGGAAATTCCTGAGTGAGCGCCGCTCACACCGCAGTCAGGTCTGCATAGACCCGGCTTTTGCGGAGTGAAAGTGGACGCTTGGAGATGGCGTCATCTCCAAGCGCCACTGAAGCCGGACCAATCGGCCGGCTAGCAGCGCACTCCAGGTCATCGTGACCCGGAGTGCGCTGTTCCCATAGCAGGGTTTCACGGGCTACGCCCGTGTTAAACCCTGCTAGTTACCTGGGTTGGATTGCCGGGTCACTCGACCCGGCGATCCAACCCTCTGCCCTTTTACACCAGGGAGCTGCCCGGGTTAACCCTTCAAAAACCCGGGTTTTAGCTCCGGTGTAAAAGGGGTATAAGTGAAGAGAGATAAAGTACCAACCAATAAGTTTGCATCATTTATCAAACACATTGATCACACAGTAGTCGCCATCCTAATGCTATCCTGTGTCTGTGCTTTACCTTAGTTTTATTTATCGGAGTCTGAGAAGGAGTTGTACAAGGAGAAGCAGACGGAAGCAGACAAGCAGCTTATTCTCAGTGCAGCTGCTAAGCGCTTGCCCATCAATACAATATCAGGTACAAAAGGTGGGAAACTTAGAAGGGAATAGGTTATATCATGGTGAGACGTGGCTACAGGGGCGTATCGGAGGGGAGGGGATTAGGGCAATCATCCCCCTTTCACAACACTTCTCTTCTACCCATTACACATTAGGAAGGCACAGATCAGAGACTGCTGCTGCTCAGTGACAGCAGTCTCCCTTCCCAGCGTCTCTTGGAAGGGTCCAGGGAGGCTGTTGCCACTAAGCAGAAGTAGTCTCTGCTCTCTCATTGCCTGATGTGCTGCTGTGTTGTTATATAGTGCCCAGCAGTTGTGGGCAGGAGAGAATTGTTCATTCAGTCTGAATGAAGTTTAGATTAGGCCAGTTGTTCGCAAACTTTTTGGAATCACGGCGCCCTAGAGTATCAGCATTATTACCATGGCACACCTGGGCCAAAAGTTTCTTATTGAGAAATTCAGCACAAAGTAAATTTTGATTATATGTCACCCTTAGGTTCAGTTATGTGGTGGTTGACAGGGCTGCGCTTATTTTTGTCCACAAATTTGTTGATTGGCAGCCATTAGCACTGGTTTTGCCAATCACACTGACTAAAAATTATTTTCTTTGGTACTGGACCATCAACCAGAGGCACCCCTGCAATTGCCATGAGGCACCAGCGGGTGCCATGGCACAAAGTTTGGGAACCACTGGATTAGGCTAAGGACTGAGAACTTACATTTGTATCATTAAAACTCTTCCATTACTGTACTGTTGGGTTTTATTAATTAACCTTTGTTTTCTTTTTATATAGCGATCAGATATTGTGATAAATGCCAGCTGCTGAAGCCTGACCGGTGCCTCCATTGTTCAGCCTGTGATGTGTAAGTCCACAAATTGCTTAATATTTGCAATTTTGTCATTGGTATAGAGTCACATAACTTATACCCCTTTCACTCATAACGTAAATACCCAGGTTTTTGCTAGTGCACGTGCACCGACCCAGGGGTGTAGACTATGGGGTCTATTCATCATCACTTAATTTCTACAAAAGCAGGTGAAAGTTAAAATTTTCATCTGCAATTGTAAAAATTAAGTTTTCAGGCCATTCATCAAAAAGGTAATGCAGGGGATATCACAGATATCTTCTGCTTACCTTTCTCTCCCGGAATGGCCCGCTGTCCTCATATACTAGTATCACAGATATCTCCTACTTACCGTTCTCAGCCGGAATGGCCCGCTGTCCCCATACACTAGTATCACAGATATCTCCTACTTACGTTTCTCTCCCGGAATGGCCCGCTGTCCCCATATACTAGTATCACAGATATCTCCTGCCCATATACTAGTATAGAAGAAGAGAACGGAAAAAAGTACTCTCGTTTTTTTGGGGCACAGTACAGCTGTCTATATCAGGAAAACATAACTTTTAATAGATACACGAAAAGCAAATAATTATCTAAAAAGGACTAACCACATAGAGCGACATGAAAAACACACAGTGAAACCAAGCTAGAGAAATGGCTATAGCATTGGTTCACAGTATAAACAAACAATAATAAATCAGTAGTGTCATGAATTAATGCAATAATGAGTTCACGCATGTGGTCATACGATAATCATACAATATAATATTCGAGACTTGCAGGTGAAAAAATCTCAAAAAAACTTAAATAAACAGATACATTTCAACAGATAAATATCTGAAGTAAATACTGGAACATCAATCTGCCATAATGACATGCACATAATTATTGTAACAGTGTACTGATCGTATCATATCAAAAAATTCAAAATGTATAATAAATGTGGAGAATGATATAACACTGTTATCCAACAGAATTATAATAGTTAATGGGATAAAGAAGCAACTTATCCCCTTACCTTAAGTGAGAGGTATCTGTTACTCGATTTATATTCTTTCTTACTAAGTGCGATGACATAACTATTATAATTCTATGATTATCATATGACCACATGCATTAATAATGATTCAGTAAATAAACTTTGTGTACTGGACACTGCCGCTGCCGCACTGAGTATCAGGTATTTTTCTCTGTCATTCCTAGGAACACCCGGACTACACCGCCTCATGTAATGTTCCCACTGCACTGTTATGCGACATCAGTGGGGTGAGGTGTGCTACTTGTATCTCCAGGTTCTGTTTTCCTATCTTTATATCTTTTTTCACTGGCACTTTCCTTATGGGAGCTCTTATACCCACGAGTACATATTGAGAGATCTTCTGCTCATTTAGGTAGAGGGGACTCTTTGTCTCCCTGCCGTTATCACTGATCTGTCAATCAATTTCTATAGGCATTTCCACTCCCTTACTGTTCTATCATTAGCCTCCTGTACTTATCTATATGGCAGGCTTTAGGTGGAGTCACATAGGAGATTAGTGGATGCCGACTCTTTTTACTATTTTCATACCCTCATGGTACATGTGGTGGGTACGCTCATATCCTATTCAATACGAACTGTAAATGGGATAAAGAAGCAACTTATCCCCTTACCTTAAGTGAGAAGTATCTGTTACTCGTTTTATATTCTTTCTTACTCAGTGCGATGATATAACTATTATAATTCTGCTGGATAACAGTGTTATATCATTCTCCACATTTATTATACATTTTGGATTTTTTGATATGATACGATCAGTACACTGTTACAATAATTATGTGCATGTCATTATGGCAGATTGATGTTCCAGTATTTACTTCAGATATTTATCTGTTGAAATTTATCTGTTTATTTAAGTTTTTTTGAGATTTTTTCACCTGCAAGTCTCGAATATTATATTGTATGATTATCGTATGACCACATGCCTGAACTCATTATTGCATTAATTCATGACACTACTGATTTATTATTGTTTGTTTATACTGTGAACCAATGCTATAGCCATTTCTCTAGCTTGGTTTCACTGTGTGTTTTTCATGTCGTTCTATGTGGTTAGTCCTTTTTAGATAATTATTTGCTTTTCGTGTATCTATTAAAAGTTATGTTTTACTGATATAGACAGCTGTACTGTGCCCCAAAAAAACGAGAGTACTTTTTTCCGTTCTCTTCTTCTGTGTATTTTGCTCTCTTGGGAGCACCTCCTTCTTTGAACACTATTGGGTATGTCCTACCCTTTTATATGACCTTTTCAATATTGTAGGAGTTTAGCCTGTCGCATTAATATCTTCACTTTAATTGGTACCAGTGCTTGGGGTTTCCCTTTCCCTTATACTTGCCATATACTAGTATCACAGATATCTCCTGCTTACCTTTCTCTCCCGGAATGGCCCGCTGTCCCCATATACTAGTATCACAGATATCTCCTACTTACCTTTCTCTCCCGGAATGGCCCGCTGTCCCCATATACTAGTATCACAGATATCTCCTGCCCATATACTAGTATCACAGATATCTCCTGCTTACCTTTCTCTCCCGGAATGGCCCGCTGTCCCCATATACTAGTATCACAGATATCTCCTGTTTACCTTTCTCTCCCGGAATGGCCCGCTGTCCCCATATACTAGTATCACAGATATCTCCTGCTTACCTTTCTCTCCCAGAATGGCGCGCAATCCCCATATACTAGTATCACAGATATCTCCTGCTTACCTTTCTCTCCCGGAATGGCCCGATTTCCCCATACACTAGTATGGGGACAGAATTCATCAAGTTCAAAAAATACAATATTTTTGGAGCTTGACTGTGGGAGCATTTGCCATCTATGGGAAGGAGTCCCGGGTTACAAAGTGGGATCCTTTCGGTTCTGTCCGCCCCTGTCTGGCTCCTTCCGTCCAAAAGTAGCAGTGAAGCGCTTTGTGGAGACAGCTGATTTTTGGTTCAGCTGTCTCCCCATCGGTGCAATGATGAATTGCTCCAGTGTTCGTGTCAAGCTAGTATGTTAATTATTGGTTCGGACCCCAATAATTAACATAATGAATAGAGCCCTATGTGTGAAAGGGGCTGACCTGGGTCGCAGTCCTGGGTCAGCAACCCTGTTTGGTAGCAGGGTTATTTCTGGGTTCGACCCGGGTCGCCTTTAGTGTGAAAGGCATATCCTGCGTCGTGATGACCTGGGTCATGTGAGCCACCCCCGTCCCTCTTACCTGGCAGCAGCAGCCTCTCTCCCCAGCCAGCAGTACTGCACTGTAATGGGACCAGGGAGGTTGCTGCCCCTGAGTAGCAGCAGCAGTCTCCTCTGCCAGAGCTGGGGGGAGCGATCACACTGAACGTCTCCCCCCCTCCCGGATTTGCCCCTGGCTGAGGTACTGCAAATATTTTTTTCTATAGTTTGTAGGATAGCAGTATCCTACATTGCATTTTGCTAACTGATTGTTTTAGTAAATAAACATTTTTGTGTATTTTTTTTACTTTCAGATGTGTACTGACGATGGACCATCATTGCTTTGGGTATGTGCTGGTTAGAGACTTGCAGCTTGTCTGATGTGTTTTATATTTATTGCTTTGTGATTAACAAAGAAGTCTTGTGTTAATTACAGGCTGAATAACTGTGTTGGATTTTCCAATTACAAATCCTTCCTGCTGATGCTAATGTACTCCTTGCTGTCTTGCTTTTTCGTTGCTGGTACAGTTCTCCAATATTTCATTCTGTCCTGGAAGGTAAGATTGTCTTCCTGTTGTCCTGTGTGAGGTATATGTATGTGAGTTTCACCATTACTGGTTATAAACATTTAAAAAAAAAATCCTTGGACACATTGCCCCTGCAGTGTTACATGTTAGCACACCATTGGTGGCGATGTCTATAGGGACCTTGGTGAACTACAATTCCCATACTGATATGTTGGCTGATCATTGTTTTGCCTTTCAATACTGGTAATCAACAAATAGTAAAGTATAAAGTCTAGAAAAAAGGAATTGATGAGAAATGCATTCAGCATTCACAAAAATAGGGATTTCTACAGCACTAAATGTTGAAAAAACAATAATTGAGGTTCTAATAAAACGATAAAAATATATATAGTGTTCCCAATGGTATGGTATCACCGTCAATATAGAAAATAAGCAGCAGCAGCCCCATTTGAGCTCTTAGACACTCACTATAAAATTTATAGTGAGTATAATGACCCTCATCTGTATTTCCTTATAGTGACCCTCCTTGTCTGTATTTTCTTATATTGACCTCCTCTTTTTCTGTATTTGTAAAAGCTAAAATTACATCATTTGGGCTTTTTTATTCCTATAATATTATTAACCCCAATAACATTAATTTTCAGTAATTTACATTCAATTTAGACCACCTCACAGCTCACAATATTGTTTTCACCATTACTGGCCAAAGGCTGCAGTGAGCTGGCTGGTTAATATGGGCTCTATTTATTAACATTATTTTTACTAAAATAAAGTGAAAAAGGGTGTTTTCACACCCTTTTCACATTATTTTAGTATCACCTATAGTTATTACAGGGCAATTGGAGTAGAATTCGTAAAATTCTACCCCAGCCCCTAAGTATCACTTATTTTTAGTAATCAGATCGCATTTCCCATAATTGTAATGGGAAATGTGATCTGGCCAAAGTTACTAAAAATATATTGTGAAAAAAAGACATAGGGAGGCCCTGTGATAATAACGCCACCTGGAGGGGCGTTATCCAGGGTCTACCCCGGTTACTGGACTCCTACTCCGCTCTAATGGGGAGAGCAGAGCCGGGAGTCGGTCCCAGTGATCAGCTGTGTGGTCTAAACAGACCGCAAGCTGATTACTGTAAAAAAAAGAAAAAAAATAGTAAAAAATTTTTTTTACTTACCTGACTCCAGGGACCGGTGATCGGCCCTCCGGTGATGTCTCCCCTCCGGTCAGCTGGTCTCCCAAAGTGCATTGCGGCCCGGTTATCAGGTGATCGGGTCCCAGTGCAGTATGGGATATCACCTGACCAGACGCATGGAGGACATCACCGGAGGCCCGGATCATGCAGGTAAATGCTATTAAGGGAGAGGGGTGGGGTCGTGGGGGGGCAGGGGGAGTAGCAGGGGGTTTGCGACCACAGGGGTGGGGGCTTAGCACCGGGGGCGGGGCTTAGCACCGGGGGGTAGCAGCGGCGGCCAGTCGGCACATGCGCGGGCACTTTGTCACAGTATTTTTTGCGAAAATACTGTGACTAGTGTGCGGATGGGATTCGCAGGGACAGAGCTTTCTTGCAAGCTCTGTCCCTGCAAGGGATTTGTAGTAAATCCCTGTGAGTCAATAATATCACACTACAATCTGCATTCAATATGCGGATTGTAGTAAATAGAACCCTAAGCAACAGGCACCGCAGTTTAAAGCACATCTATGAAACATTGCCACTCACTGCCACTCACTACTGAGTTACAGTACTTGTGTGTTATGGACACACAGAGGGCTATTGCCCAAGGAGTCACGGTGCTTATATATACAGAGGACTACGGCCCAAGGGGTCACAGTGATTGTATACACAGAGGGCTATTGCCCAAGGAGTCACAATGCTTGTATACACAGAGGTCTATGCCCGAGGAGTCACAGTGCTTGTATACACAGAGGGCTACTGCACTGCCAAAGGAGTCACTTTTTAAACTGTACTACTGCACTGCCCCTACAGTCACTTAACAGCACAGCCAGTAGCCACTAGTCTGGAGTCTGGACACAGTCAACTTCCTTGCCGAACTCTGCGCAGCATGCGTGCCGAGTGACAAATGGCGCCGAAAGTCACGGCAGCATGGCGCCATATATAGAGGCCGGAAGTCATCCAAGTCTCCCGAGAATCCGACGTCGGGAGGATGACGTTCGGCCTCGAAGTGGGATCCGAGTCAGACGGGAACACCCAAGTCGCGGCTCGGGTAGTATCAGATCGCCAGTGTTCGGAGTGGTTCGGATTCCACAGAATCCGAACTGCTCATCTCTACCTTTAATGCACATGTATTTTCTACATGCTCATTTACCCTGCGACTGGGCAAACATAAGTCTTTATTATCACTCTGCTCTTTTTCTCCCCTTTGCAGGATGAACAGAACACTGAAATATCTTTCGACATCCGTCTCCTGTTCTATGCATCTGCAGCATTGTCCATCGTATTGCTGATGTTCTTCATCTTTAACTGCTGTCTCTTAGTGAGAAACAGGCTGACAGTTGGTAATGAAGCTCACTCTTAGAATTATGAAATGATAGAAAGATAATTAAATGATGGCGTAGTTGTCTCCATTAGCATTAGTGGGACAGAGATGATAGTGTAGCACCATCTTCTAGGAGGAAGGCGCATAGTTCCATCATAGGATGTGGGCGAGGGAACTTTATCTCTTCTTTTATTTGACCTAATATGCAAGAAAAAGAATAAACATTTATTTATTGAACTTGCACTCACTGGTCATCTTCTACTGACAACTGCAGTGTAGCATTAGGAAGATGTCAGGCCTTCTCCTGCTGAAGGATGCTATTACCCTGCCTCTATTTGCTGCCTGGAACATGTGTGGTTTTGCCACTAAAAGTGTGGATACGTGGTTATTATACTGGATTTTCCTGGCCCTCATTTTGATAAGGAGCTTCAAATGTGTTTTACTGTCAGAGGAGAACATTTGTGTACTTCAGGACCTTAGTCTATCCATCCCGCTGAATATAATCAGGATACACACCGATTAGCTATAACATTAAAACCACTGGCAGGTGAAGTGACTATCTGACTATCTTGTTACAATGGCACCTGTCAAGCAGTGGGATATATTAGGCAGCAAGTGAACTCTCAGTTCTTGAAGTTGATGTGTTGGAAGCAGGAATAATGGGCAAACGTAAGGATCTGAGCAACTTTGACAAGGGCCAAATTCTGATGGCTAGAGAACTGGATCTGAGCATCTTCAAAATCAAAGGTCTTGCAGGGTGTTACCAGTACACAGTAGTTAGAACCTACCAAAGGTGATCCAAGGAAGGACAAATGGTGAACTGGCGACAGGATCAAAGATGCCCAGGGTTCATTGATGTGCGTGGGGAGTGAAGGCTAGCCCACCTGGTTTTGTCACACAAAATACCTCCTGTAGCACAAATTGTTGATAAATTTTAGGCTGCCTATGATAGAAATTTATCAGAAAACATCCTGCAACACAGCTTGCTGTGTATGGGGCTGTATTATTTATTATTTATTACCAGTTACTTATATAGCGCACACATATTCCACAGCGCTTTTACAGAGAATATTCGGCCATTCACATCAGTCCCTGCCCCAGTGGAGCTTACAATCTATGGCCCTCATTCAGAGCCGTACGCTCTGAGCAGAGCGCACGCTCTGAATGAGGGCCGGGCTCCATTTTCATGGAGCGTCCTCCTGGACGCTCGTATAGCTGTGGGTCACCACCCACAGGCTATACGAGCGTGCATTGTGATGGTCGCGATGGTCGAGACCATCGCGACCATCGAATTTGCGAGCCGGAGCCTGCGGTTGAGGTTTTCAACCGCAAGCTCCCGAGTGATTTTGGCTCTATCAGAGCCAAAATCACTCCCACTGACATCACTAGTGATGTCAGTGGGCCGGCTTCTGACGGGAGGCGTTCCCTTAGGAACGCCCCCGGCAGGGAGGCACGCCCCCGGCACGCCCACCAAAGGGGGCGTGCTGTCAATCAACATTGACAGCACGCCCCCTTTGATCGGACACAACAAGCGAAGGACTTTCCTTCGCTCCTCGCGTCTGGCGCATGCGCACGACGGAGCTCCCTCCGTCGTGCGCATGCTCAGTCCATAACATCGACCCACTTGCGAGCGGACAGCCGCTCGCGAGTGGGTCTGAATCAGGCCCTATATTCCCTACCACATGCACACGCACGTACACACACTAGGGGTAATTTTGTTAGGCGCCAATTAACCTACCAGTATATTTTTGGAGTGTGGGAGGAAACCGGAGTACCCGGAGGAAACCCACGCAAGCACAGGGAGAATATACAAACTCCACACAGTTAGGGCCATAGTGGGTATCGAACCAACGACCTCAGTGCTGTGAGGCAGTAATGCTACCATTACACCATCTGTGCTGCTGTATAGCCACAGACCTGTCAGAGTGCCCATGCTGACCCCTGTCAACCTCCGAAAGTGCCTACAATGGAAACATTAGTTACAGAGCTGGACCATAAAACAATGAAAGAAGGTGGCCTGCTCTGGTGAATCACATTTTGTTTTACATCATGTGGATGGCCGGGTGCCTGTGCATCGTTTACCTGGGGAAGAGATGGCATCAGTATGCACTATGGGAAGAAGGAAAGCCAGCGGAGGCAGTGAAATGCTCAATGCAATGTTCTGCCTTGGGTGTTGACATTCACGTGAATGAATCCCTGCTAATCCATGAGCCCATACTCTCTTCATAAACATCTGTGACTTATCCATGTTTTTTCTGTGTCCTTAACGTAGAACTGATCGTTAATGATGCCTCTTCTGCAAGAGATGGTCTTCCTCTTGGTTTCGAGAACTTTCAAAGAGTATTTGGACATCAGAAGATGTATTGGCTGCTACCTATAAATACAAGGTAAGCTGGTAATGTATAAATAAAATTGTAATCTGAAATGTCAGCACACATGTGGGACCTAATAAACAGCATGTACCTATAGGATGTGTAGTACTAAGATTAGATCAGCCATCACTGCTTTAAATCTACTGTGTTAGTCCAGGTCTCCCAACATTACCGTTTTTTTAAAGGCATTGTGCCACTGAAAACTATAATTCAATAATATGTCTCTATCTGGCTATATAACCTTCAAACATGTTGAAATGAATGCTGCCTCACGATCCTCTGCCTGTCTGAAAGAGACCAGGTAGATACAGTGATGGATCCAGGGGGACAATCAGGACTCTGATCGATCCCCTCCCCTCGCCATCCCCTGGATCTGTCACTGAGTGGGCAGGTGGGAGGAGAGAGTACCTAGAGTACTATTTGAATTAATATTTAGTATTATCATAACTCTTATCTAACAACTGCTCTGTCTAATAACTGAACTGCTCTCTCTTTTATTACAGCCTGGGAGATGGATATTCTCTGCCAACTCAACATTACGATCCAGAGAAATATGCAGAGTAAAACTGGGCAGGGCCGGATTAATTATGGGGCAGGTGAAGATGCAGCACAAGGCCCCCCATGATAGTAGGCCCACAGAATCCACTGCAGTGCAGACAGAAAAAGAAAAATCCTGTCAGCACCAACAGCATTCTGAAGCCCTGACCATTCACCTCCTGGGTGCCTGAAACATCACCCATTCACAACCCCACCCACTCCACTCAGGTGGTATGTTTGTTGAAGCTCCATCTCCGCTGGGGAGATGGCTATGGGCTGCTTAAAGCCTCACCTCCATGTAGCCCAAAGCTCCGCCCCTGTGTCATTCTAAGCTCAACCACCTGGCAATCTGGCAGTGAAACAAGGCGGCAAGGGATAGTGCTGTCTCGGCTGTCACTCATTGGAGAGGATGGGCCCCAGCAGTGACATATTTGTGACAGCCTGAGATGGTATCTTCCAGAGCAGAGTGGGCTACAGGGCTCTAAAAAGAAGAAAAGTATACACATACGCTCCATACTTCTTTGTGTATACTGGAGAGAGAGAGAGAGGATAGTTTTGCCTTATTGTATTAACACTTCTTTGTAAATCATTCCTAAATTGGCATGGAGTGAAAATTTGTACACGCAAATATCACCGTTTTAATGACGTGTGAAATAAAAATGAGAGTTTTTCTATATGGTGTTTATCTGTAATAAATGTATGTATACAGCAGTGTTAAAGGCAGTGGTAATAAAAATAGCATTTACTGGTTCCATATATATGGGTGTAATACAATTGTTAAAACAATACGTCAATTTATAAAATAGTCACACATCCAGTGTGATTTAAAATTGATCATAACTAATATATATATATATATATATATATATATATATATATATATATATACAGTTCAATAGTCTGGCACTCACTGGTTTTGAAGCAACTGCCTGGGTGCTCCCGCATGAAAAATAAACAAGCCTGATCCTGCACTCATATAAGCACACGAACAAACGGGTCACTCCAGGTCTGGTCAATAGAAAATTTTTATGCTTGCTGCATATTCCAACGTTTTGGGACTGCGCAGTGGGCCTGATTCAGATCCGCTCGTAAGCGGCAGTACGCTCGTTCCGAGCGATGTTCGCACTTCTGCGCATGCGTACGGTTTATAATACGCATGCGCGAACCAGTCAGTGCGGCCGTAAATCGTTTGTTCGCTATATAGCGAATGCCTGCTACTTTGAGTGACAGGATGAGGCGTATGTGGGTGGTAACAGGGGAAGGTGCTTGAAAACGGGGAGTGGAATTAAGAACGCAGGCGTGCTTAAAGGTCAAAACAGGCGTTATATAGAAGCATTGGTGTGTTTATGTCCTGTTGCTATGATACGGTCAACTGTTCGCTTTATAGCAATCATGTGACCGTGATGACATTGTGCTGCCGCCCTTTATATTGAGCATGACGGGCCTCTGCTGGTGGCTGTGATGTGATTGCAGAATGACACGATCGTGGGGACGAGCCCTGGTGAAGCTCAATATTGGTGAGCATCATGTGGGTCATCAGGGAAGAGGTGGATTGGTGTGTTCATTATGAGGCTTGGATGCTCATGTTCAGTTTGTGGCGTGGCCTGTCTGGCGTCCGTTCCACTATGACATGTGGAGTTAGCGAAGAGTATATTGATTACACCTGGTAAGTCATGCTTCTGTTCCTATTAAATTAGATGGTTTGATTGTCCAGATTGACTATTTCACATGGCTGTGGCTTCTTGATATATCTGTGCCTTGATAAAGGTCTGTAATATGACCGAAACGTGTTCCCTGCGCAATACAGATATGGTATGCCATCAAACCCTGTGGTTAACTACAGATTCAGCACTCTCACAGAGTGAGATTGCTGTCACTCACAAAATGGTGGAACTGCTAATTCACAGAATTGTGTGCTCATTGGAATTAGAGATGTGCGCCAACCCTCGTGTTTTGGTTTTGGATCTGGATCTCCCCTGGTTTTGGATCTGGATTGGTTTTGCCAAAACCTCACCTCCGTGTTTTGTTTTCGTGTTTTGTTTTTGGTTTTGGATCTGGATTTTTTCTTAAAAAATCAAAAAATAGCTAAGATCACATAAAATGAGCCTTTCTTTTGTTCCTACAGTATTAATAACCTCAATAACATTTATTATCACTAAACAACTGATTTAAATAATGCTTTGCAAATCTTCTATAAAGGCATTTCCCAACCTCTAGAGGGACATAAAAAAAAACATAAAATGGGCCTGTTTTTGTTCCTACAGTATTAATAACCTCAATAACATTTATTTTCACTCGTTTCCAGTCAACTTTGACCACCTCACAGCTCACAAGGGGACCAGGAAGGATGCTTGCAAATCTTCTATAAAGGCATTTCCCAACCTGTAGAGGGACATAAAAAAAACATAGTTAGTGGCCTTCAAACTGCCGTTGTTCCCACTGTCCACTTAGCCATATGAGATATATTATGAACAAGTGGAACAGAGAAGCAAATGCAACATTTCAGACCTAAGGTTTAAGTATTACATTGTGTCTTTTTGAGCACCATGCCTGCTTGCTGGGAGTTGATTTTTTTCATCCCAAAAGGGGACCAGGAAGCATGCTTTCCAAAAATAGACAATTGACTTAAATAATCCTTTGCAAACCTTCTGTTCTGTAACAGAATTTTTCCCATTGTCCACTTCTTAGATATGTGAATGTTAAAATGTGGAAGGCCAAAAATTGGGTGGACCACACATGGCTGATTGATCAACCATGGCGACTGATTTAGTGTCATAAGGAAGAGAAGGCTGCAAACTGGGTGTCATGTTATGAGTTGGCTATATGGGGTATGTTGATGTTAAGGGATCAGGCTGGTTATCAGTGGACACATTATTATAGTTGTTGTTATTCTGGGTTGCCATCTCCTGAAGGGTGTTTACCAACAGACAGAGACTACCTACCTATCAGCTCAGGCATAGACACTTCCTGAGGAACAGAGCTCTTTTCTCTGGAGGGAAGCCAAATAGGTGGAAGCCCCTGTACTTCCAACATCTGAAACTCTTATCTCCACATCATTTATGATAGAAGAAAAAAATGTCATTGGGGACATCTAGCTCCTCTTTCTGTACCCTGCTTACCCTTTTTGGACAGGAAGTCCAGCATGGATGCTTTGGAAGAAGAAGGCCTAGTAGCAACAGATGGGGATGGTCATTATCAAGACCTGGTCCCCCCCAGTGGGTGTAGTCTGGGAGGTATTGGTTGGCATGCAGGCAGCGGAATAACAAAGGCCTCCATGTTGTCTGTGTTTACTATTCCGTATTTCAGTTTGCGATTCAGGTAGGAATAAAGTGGGCTACAGAATACAGTGACAGAATCACTGGATGTATTAGTTCATTCAGGCCAAATATGATCCATGAATTCACAAACAGATTCCGGACAGATGAATCCTTTGCTTATAATAATTTTTGGTAATTCCTGGCAAAGGTGGGTGTTATAGCCAGACACTTTGAAGGCTGTAACTTTGAACTGCTTTATAGAAAACATGTGAATGAAACCTTTCCACACTGCAGAACATGATGGAGAAATCCCTTGAAGTTCAACACCTAGAGCATCTTTTTTTTCATGTTCTCTGAGGCCTCTCCTGACTGTGAAGAAAGATTCTCCATACTGTAGTCTTCCATTGTGACTTTTTAATGATGATTTCAATGTTGTCCACTGGCTGAGATCCATCTCATCTGAGAGTTGGGTTTTCCCCATGCAAATGAGACAATTCACATCCAGAAGGTGACTCTTAAGTTTAGCCGTGGTGTCAGTCTCTCTTTTGGCAGAATTAGGCTTTAGTTTTTTACAAATATAGGCTTTAGCTTTTTAGAGCATATAACTTTATAAGCTGTTAGGATAACATTTCTGTTATGTTTAACATTAAAAATAAAACTTTGTAACCCAATAACTTAAAAAAAAGTTTTCATTGCCATATTCATGCAGCCCATTGACAGGGAGCAGCACAGCACCCCTGCGCAGCTATGTCGATGACAGGTGTGGCTGACACGTACACACAAAAAATTGTTTATTATTTTGGGCAGCAGCCCCTCGACAGACAGGAGCACAGCACCCCTGCGCAGCTATGCCGATGACAGTGACAGCCCAGTGTAAAATTGATCAGAAATTAATTTAAAAGCAATTCATTGGCTGCAGCCCCTGGCTGTTAAGTTGATCATAAATTAATTTAAAAACAATTCATTAGGTGCAGCCCCTGGCTGTTAAATTGATTATAAATTAATTTCAAAACAATTCATTGGGTGCTGCTCCTGGCTGTTAAATTGATCATAAATTAATTTAAAAACAATTCACTGTGTGCAGCCCCTGGCTGGTAAATTAATCATAAATTAATTTAAAAATAAATCATCGGTTCCTAAACCAAACCATAACATTAATTTAAAATGTCAGGCAGCAATGCCCCAACCAGCACATAATGGAAAGGAGAAAGGTGCAAGATGGAATAGTCCTTGGGCTCTCCCACCCACACTTATGTTGTAAACGAAACAGGACAGTTTAACAAACCAATCATTTCAGCGACAAGGACTAGCAATTGTGGCTGTAATGATAGGTTTGTTTGGACCCCCCATAAAACAAGCTGATCCCATACTCAAACTGGCTTTACATTACAAGTTGTCCTCGTCCTCGTTATCCCCATCAGTGTGTACATCCTCTCCTTCACACAATATTATTTTGTCCCCGCTGGAATCCACCATAGGCGCCTCTGTAATTTTTTTATGTAATTGTTCGTAGAGGTCATCCTCGTGGAATTTGTAATTCATTCTAATGAACATCATCTTTTCCACATTTTGAGGAAGTAACCTCCTACGCTGATCACTGACAAGGTTGCCAGCTGCACTGAAAACTCTTTCGGAGTACAAACTGGAGAGTGGGCAACTTAAGTAATGCAAAGCCAGTTTGTGTATGGGACTCCAAATTGCCTCTTTTTCCTGCCAGTACTGAAAGGGACTGTCTGACATGTGACTGTCTGACATGTCTAATAGACCCGCTCCTGATGAAGGATTATTCGGAAACGCGTTGTGCGGACACATAAGATCTTCTGGACTGACTTGGACCCATAGTGATTTCCGTTTGGGCTCTCCCTACACACATGTTGCGGTGGTGCCAAGCTATTAAGCCCGGGACCACAGCTAAGTAAGCTAGCCCACCGCAACCACCAGAAAAGGTGAGGACATTTATCTACCATTGCCCGCAAGGGAAGTCTATGGACCTTATCTTTTCAGGAATTTTTTTTATGTGTTTTTATATGTTGATGCATTCTTTTTTATATGTTGATGTATTCTTGTCTAATAAATGTACATTATTTGTTGCTCATTTCAGCCACTAGTACATTTATTTTTTCGTTCTATGCAACCATAATCCAGACTTAGCACTCCTTTACACTCACCTACTTTGTTTTCATGTCTAATAGGATGTTATCTCTGAAATGGTCCTCCACCATTCGGTGAATGGAAACCGTATCACACATAGTCACGGTAGAAGACATGTCACTAGTAGGCAGTTCTCTCAGGCTTGACCAGATGTAATTTTTTGGTGAACGATCTGCATAACCAGCAGGCATTCTGTAAGGAAAATTGAGTTTTTCCTGGCAGCTGTTGAAACTGAAGGAGGAGATGATGGCATTTCACATGCAGCTGCAGATGACAATTTTTTGACCAACAGCTCTTTACATAGTTTTAGATTTTGGTCTGTTGGAAAAAACTCACAAGGTAGGACTTAAACCTAGGATCCAGAATGGTGGCCAAAATATATTTTTCAGATTTCAATAGATTGACGACTCTTGGATCCTGGTGAAGTGAATCAAGGGCTTGATCCACCAGTCCGATATACTTTGCACAATCGCTCCGTTTCAGCTCCTCCTTCAGTTTCTCCGGCTGTTTTTGCAAAAGTCTGATGAGGGGAATGACCTAACTTCACGTGTGGCAAGTTCAAAGGGTTTGAGAACTTTGCACAACACGGAAATTATTCTCCACTGCACTTGAGTAAGGTGCATTCCCCCTCCATGACCTATGTCATAGTCCGTTGTATAGGCCTGGATGGCCTTTTGCTGTTCCTCCATCCACTGAAGCATATAGAGGATAGAATTCCACAGAGTTACTACCTCTTGCTTCAGCTGATGGGCAAATTTAACAGTACCTGCTGGTCATGCAATCTTCGACAAGCGGTTGCCGAATGCCTAAAATGTCCAGATAGTTTGCGGGCCACCGAGAGCATCTCCTGCACGACCGTGTCACTTTTTAAAAAACGTTGCACCACCAAATTAATTGTGTGAGCAAAACATGGGAAATGTTGGAATTCGCCCACCTGTAATGCTCTAACAATATTGGTGGCATTGTCCGAAATCACAAATCCCGATGAGAGTGCAAGTGGGGTAAGCCATTTAGCAATGATTTCCCTGAGTTTTTCTAAGAGGTTCTCAGCAGTATGCCTCTTAGTGAAACCAGTTATACAAAGGGTAGCCTGCCTCTGTATCAGCTGTCTTTTGGTAGATGTTGCTGCTGCTGTTGCTGTTGTAGGCAATATACCTACCCAGTGGGCTGTCACAGTCATGTAATCCTTAGTTTGCCCTGTCCCACTTGTCCACATATCAGTGGTCAAGTGGACAGTGGGTACAACGGACATTAATAAGGTTTTTTTTAATGTCCTTGTACAGACTTGGAATTGCTTTTCTAGCGAAGTGAAATCTAGAAGGGATCTGGTAGCGAGGACACAGGACCTTAATTAACTTTTGAAAACCCACAGCAGTAATGGTGGATACTGGACGCACATCTAATACCATCATAGCTGTTATGGCGTCAGTAATCTGCTGTGTAAATGGGTGATTGCTGTCATACTTGTTTGCCCTTGCAAACGATTGTTTGATAGTTAATTGTTTTTTGGAGGATACGTTACAAGTAGATTTCTTCCTGGTCTCCTTCTGGGATGAAGATCCACTGACAGCAACAGCAGCAGCAACAGGTGTAGTCATCAAGAATCCTTCTGAGGAATCACGGATAGGAGAGGAGTCAATCATGCTTCGAATACCAACATTGGATGCAGCAGGACTACTTCCAATGACGAATGAGGATGTTGATGATGTTGGTGTTGGAGATCGAAGGCGCTTGGATCTCACAGAGAGGGAGCAGGTAGGTGACACTGGACTTGTTACGTTTTGAGTTTTGGAACTTGGTGACGTACACTTTGATATTTGATGAATGCGCTCCAAGTGACGTAACAAGGAGGAGGTTCCTAGGTGGTTTAGGTCCCTCGCTCTACTCACTCTTGTATGGGAATGGTCACATATGGCTTGACAACTGTTTTCCGGATCGGGATGGAAATAATTCCACACTTGAGAAGTAGATTTTTTTGTCTTTTGTCCCGGCATGACAACAATGGGCTTTGCCTTTCTCAAACCATGGGCAACAGCTGTTGCCTTACTTACACAAAGGACATCCTCGGCATCAACATCCTCATCACCAACATCTTCATCATCAACATCCTCATCCTTAGCACCTTCAACTACCAAAATATCCTCCTCCATGTGCAATTCCACAGAAGCATCCTCAATGACTACCTGTGCAAGATGTTGACTGCCTTTCCCCACATTTACAGAGGGCACACAAATGTTGGAACTTGAAGGATCCTCCAGTACACTAGTATTTAGGTCGGGCTCACACATGGCAACCGCGGACACACTTGCATTCTCCTCGGGGATTCGTGATTTCGGCTTCTCAGGGCACAAATATGGTTTTCCCGGAGCAGTCTGAACATCTTTCACGTATTTAATTGGACCACCACCACTACTACTACAAGCAGGAAGGCTATCAGCAGTCTTCATAAAGAAAGGCCAAGGCCTTATCCTTTCCTTGCCACTTCGTGTAGTGAATGGCATATTGGCAATTTTTTGTTTATCTAAAGGCAAATATCCTTTAAATTTTTTTTTCTTAACTTCAGTAAAACTTGCTGTACCGTATCGATGGTGTGACTTAAGCCCTGGGGCATGGGCCTTCAGAGAGGACAAGGAAGTTGACGGCCTTGTACTGCTGGCGGCAGCTGCAACATGTGATTCTTGGCCTTGCTCTCCTGTCATGTAACAGCCCTTCATATTTTCTGCATTCTTGAAGCAGTGTCACAATCACCAATAGTGTAGCCAAGGTGCGGTTACAAAATTCACACATGTGCAGTCGTGTGCACACACAAAAATATTAGACAAAAAGACAAATGATAATTTTTATTTTTTGTCAGCTCCAGAAGAACTTGGGCCCAGAGCACCGATTGATCACGACTGGAGTCGGGCAACACAAGGTTGCAACTTGCGTTGCTGGCTGGCTCTTGTGTGCTACTACGGTTAAGCCTAACACCCACGAGCACACACAGAAGAAAATAATATATAAGACACTTTTATTGGTTTTTTTTGGAGAACAACTGTAGTCGGGCAGCACTGCGGTTAAGCCTAACACCCACAAGCACACACAGAAAAATATAAAATACTTTGATTTATTTTTTTTTTACTTTTTTTTTTTTGAGTCCAGAACTTGGGCCCAGAGATGGACACAGCACAAGCCCAGGACACAACAGACAGCCCAGATGGATCAGCAGACAGCACAGTGACAGCACCGTGACCAGAGACCAGAATGGATCAGCAGACAGCACAGTGACAGTAACAGCACCGTGACCAGAGACCAGAATGGATCAGCACCAGCCCAGGACACAGCAGATAGCACCAGCACCTCTCCCAGCCCTACACTACCCACCCTCCCTGTTCAGTCTCCACAGCCGAAGTGAAATGGCGTCCGTCGCGTGGTCCCATATATGCTGCATTGATCATAGAGATGAAAGCTCGTGAACCGCGAGATTTCAGACTCTATCGTTTTGCCTCGGTTTCGAGCACCGAGTAAGGCGGGAAACTCCAAGCCTGCTTGGATCCGACTCGGTTATGCTAAATTCGGGTGGGTTCGGAACTCTGGAATCCGAACCCGCTCATCTCTAGTTTATACATATTGCTGCATTAGCGATCATAACACTCAACAAGCAGCCAAATGTCAGGTGCCCTTGTGGGGAGTTTGGAGAAGATGGTAGCATGAGCAAGGGAAGGAGAAGCACATGAGGGCCCTGCTCCTGAGAACTTACATTTTAAAGGGGAGGGGCAGACAGACGGGTGTATAGGGGTTAAGGAATGGATTGCTTTTGTTGGAAGTCAATAAGCTAATTGGGAAACCAATTTACAATTTATGTTCTTTTTCCACAAATTCCTCTGTAGAGGTTACAAGTATTTACAGTATTGCAGGGTGTGGCAGGTTCAGGAACCTATGAACTCTACATCCATAGAAATTAATTCCATTGAGTTTCCTGACTCTGCATAAGATCTCTCTTTGTGTGTGATAGAGTAGGTGACAAATTAAATCTGTAGGCCTCTCAGACTGAAGCCCACTTGGTCAGAGTGCCCTGTCAAAAATTATTTCACAGTTTGGGTCCTGATCGAAAATCTCAATAAATATTTTTAAGACGCACTAACGGTGACCATCAGCAGCACTATCGGGCATCAAGTGCACCCTGGTCACCACTGACACCGACACATCTGAGACTTGCCTCTAACTGCTCCCCCCCAGTTACCACCCAGAAACGCCCATCAAAATTGAACAGCTCTCCATGCAATTTCAATCTGCATCTCCGGCGGTAACCATTAGGATGCATGCGCAGATCGTCCATCTGTAATTAAGTAGAAATGTTAAGTCTGCAGCTGTAAAACAAAGTCTTATTTTCAGAGTCTTAGTGGTATATTTGCTAAAGGTCAATTTTAATCGATTTAAAATTGATCAAGATCAATCTTTAGTAAATATACCCTACACTTTTGCAATGATTACAGAATAATAAGAATTTGAAAGTAACATTAGTTTTTTTTTTTTATTAATCAAGACTTTCTTCTTGACAAGGATACAACATTTTAATGTTTGAAAGTAAATTGTTAATCTACACCTTTTATATACATTACATTATTCTAAAATTTTAAGCTGCCACACTTTCAAGGATGTCCATTAATGCATGTAGCTGGTAGCCTGTCCACAGATATACCAACACTGATGAATCTCTGCATGAGTCACTTTTGAAGGTTTAATCCATAAGCCAACGTTTCGGGCCTCTGCCCGTCATCAGGGAGATGTGTGTGTATATATATATATATATATATATAGGTGTATGTGTGTGTGAATGTATATATAACTGTGTCTCAGCTGATGGAGAATGATTTAGATGCTTTAGGTTTTCAATTAGAGAAACTCACTGCCAGAGAGATCAAGACGAGCTGCGAAATCACCTCGTTAGAGAATTATATTGAGGCAGGTAGAATTCCTAGAGGTTTAAGGTTAGGTAAAAATCCCACATTTGGCAATGAGAATATTATGTTTAAAGAGAAATGGTTTAATATATTGGATAATTGTTCATTTGAATGAATGAAACTCATTATAGGGGGTGAGAGTTTTTAGAAGTGAGTTTTAAAAGTGATGTCCATAGCAACCACTCACATTCTAGCTATTATCTTCTAGAAGGTACTAGTTAAATGTAGAATCTGATTGGTTGCTATGGTCAACATCACTTTTAAAACTCACTTTAGTAAATTTACCCTTAGGAGAAAAAAAGCGAGAGTTAATTGATTTGGAATAAGAATTCTCCATCTTACAAAGCAAAATAGAGCCCATTAAATGGATGAATTTAGAGAAATAAAAATATTAATGGAAAAAAAGATGAAAAAATCTTGAGGATGGAATAGTGGACACAAAGTACGCAAATTTAAAAGAGACTTGATAGATTATCGGGAAAATAAAGTTAGAAGTTGGTCAGATAAAAGGAATAACAATTATGTTAGAATAGATAGAATACATGGAGACAATGCAGGTGGATTTCAAAATTGGACTAAGGTAACTAGGAAAACCAGTATAAGCACAGATTTGATGTTAACAAACCTATACCTGTTTCCAATAGATATGCCCCTTTAGGAACTCCATACAGAATTAGAACTTTTCATTTTTTATACAACAAACCAAATTTTGCAAATGGAAACAGGATAGAAAAAGAGAGATATGTAGAGAGTCCCAATTTTACAAGAAAAAGAAAACCAGACATTCCAAGAGAGGAGGAAAGAGGAAACAACGTCATTAAATTAAACCACAAGTAAACACAGGTATATTTAACCTATCCAATTATTACCTAACTGTAGATGAATTAAAATTGTTACAAAAGGGTTTATCATTTGCTCCTACTAAAAAGCCGAATGGATTTTCTGTATTTTTGGACACGAATAGGTATATTAGGAACCTCATACTAAAGACACATTTTTTTAAACAAGGTCCCCAATGTAATATTAAAAGTGAAATTAATGAAACGGGTTGAAAAAATAAATCTACTTTTTATCCAATTGAATCTCGGGGAAATTATGTTGAAACATTTGCTGAGTTGATTAAGAATGGCCTTGATAAATTATGCATGAAAAAGGACACTAAGAAAGGTAATTTAACACAAAAAGAGAGGAATGCAATAGAACAATTAGAGAATAATCATAGCCTTGTTATTAAGAGTGCAGATAAGGGGGTGGCCTAGTAATATTAAATAGAAAGGATTAAGGGGAAGAAATATGGAGAATATTTGAGGATATGGAAACATATGAAAAATTATTGAATGACCCTACCGAAAATATTTTGAGTAAAACTAGTATTTTATTGAAAGCGGGTTATGATAAACAATGTATATCAAAAGGAGAGTATGATTATTTGTTAGTGAAATGTCCACGAATACCGACATTTTAAATATTACCAAAAATCCACAAAAGGATGGATAAACCTCCTGGTCGCCCAATAGTATCGTGCATAGAATCAGCAACCTCTCATATGTCTGAATTCATTGATTTTTATTTAAAGAGATATGTGTGTAAGCTTAACTCATACATTAAGGATTCCACTCAGGTTTTAGCTATAGTTGAAAAAATTATGTGGTCAGATGAATATTATTGGTGCTCTATAGATATAGAGGACCTCATTCAGAGTCGGTCGTTGCAGCCGCTCGGTCGTAAGGGAAAAGGGGCCGGATGTGCAAATGAAGCGCTCGCAAGTTGCGTCGCTAAGATGGAATCGTTAGCTGGACGAGCGAGGGGAGGATGCGGCCGTAAGACTAAAAACACGCCCCCTTCTCGTTCGCAATACATGTCATCTCCGGGCATATAAGGATTACTCGAGACCATCGGGAACCATCGGAGCTGGTCGTAGAGCTTAAGGTTGACCATACCCTCTCTTAAGCACTACGATCAAGTCAGTGTTAAAACCTCCCATGTCACATGTGCCATGACACTACTTAGTTAATTATGCACTCCCATAAAACGCTGTTTGCATAGTCAGGCACGCCTGTGTTCGGATCTCCACTCCCCCGTTCACAAGCACCTTCCCCTGTTACCACCCCCAAATACCTCATCCTGTCACTCAAACTAATGACCTGACGGCCAAGTTGAAGGAGAGACAAATTTCCGATCGCAACAGCTAGTTTGCGCACATGCATTGCGAAACTTACGCATGCGCTGTTTTCCGAACATTGCTGGGTACGACCGAGCGGCCACTTACGACCAACTCTGAATGAGGCCCAGAGTCCCTATACACCGCATAAAAAGGGAATAGAAGCAATCACAACCTTTTTGGAAGGGGACCTAGAAGTAAGTGAGGAGAAAAGAAAGTCTATTTTGGAATGTATCACATTTATTTTAGAAAATAATTATTTTAGATATCAGAAACAATTTGTGTTATAAAAAAGGGCACCAAACTGTGCAAATTTATATTTGGGAGTATGGGAGATGGCATTTATAGAAGGACCTAAGAACCCGTTTTTTGAGAATATTATATTATTTAAACGTTTTATAGATGATGTATTAATAGTATGGAAGGGTACAGAAGGGGTGTTTCATAAATTCATGTCCTATTTAAGTCAAAATTGTTTTAATTTAAAATTTACCCATAATATACAAAAAGAAAAAATTTTATTTCTGGATATTGTTCTTGATAGTTCTGGTTGGAGTCCAGGTGATAATATCAATACCTATACACATATAAAAAAGTGGATAGTAATAATTATATACATTTTGATAGTTGTCATTTATTTAATTGGAAAAAGAACATTCCTTACTCCCAGTTTGTTAGATTGAGAAGAAATTGTAGACGAGACAGCAAGCATAGTGAACAAGCAGAGATTTATAGTAGGAGGTTTGAAGAAAAACATTATCCTATAGAAATAATAGATGCTAGTATAGAAAGAGCAAGGAATAGGGATAGGACAGAATTATTAGAATATAAAAAACGAGCTAATAGGTGGGAAAATGACATGTACATTTCCATTTATTACAGTATTTAATAGTTATGAAAGAGAAATTAGATCAATTTTGAATAAACACTGGAAAATTTTATTATTGGATCCAATTTTGGGTAATAAAATTCCCCCCAAACCACAGATTGTTTTTAGACAGGCCCCTACCCTTAAAAAACGATTACCACCTAGTGTGTTACCAGCTGAAACCTTTAAAGAAAATAAGACTTGGATAGAACAGAGAAAAGGTTTTTTTCCATGCCAACATTGTAAAGTATGTAAATATTGTAATAAGGAGAGGAGTGATTTTAGGGACAGTGCTAATATAAAGAAATGGGATATTAAGGATAGGATGATTTCTGTATCCGAAGGAGTGATCTATATGATCCAATGTAAATGTGGTAAAAAGTACATTGGGAAAACTAAGCGCCAATTGAAGCTTAGAATATTGGAATCAATAAATAAGGTGTCCCACCCTAGCGCCAATAACATTAATCAATACTTATCTTCCATATAACAGTACTGTATTTTTCCTTAATCCTTTAGTCCTTACGGATTGATGTGGTAAAATGAATCACAACATGTAAAGAAAAAAGGAAATAAAATCTAGTGCAGATTGTCTGTCTTATATTAATACCAATGGTATTTCCATGGGCATATACCTCAAATATATGACAAGTCAGATTCTGTAAGGCATACCCTAAATCATGATTAGCTTAGATTAGCTGTAATAAAATGTTGCACTGTATTGTAATAGAGATGGCTCCTCCCAGGAACAAGTCTTACTTGGAAGGGGTATTTAGGGAGCCCACATCATGCAGACCCTCATCGCCTTGACAAAGACCTTCAATTGGTCGAAACGCATTGGCGGCAGAGGGATACCACAGGACCTTTCTAGAATCGGTGTGAGATCGATAAGTACCAGTGACTGAGGTTATACCCGGGGTTACTAACATCTCCTCAGCCTTTATATGCATCTATTTGACCCATTTCTGGTAGGAGGCCAACTTTGCCTGTGATGATGTAACTGTTCTATGTTTAAAGAAGCCCGATTTGTGACCTAGGGCGTAATTTTGTTTTTTGGATTAATAGTTGATGTTTTTTATTGTGCGTGATATGTGTAATAAATGTGTTTTATACTATCATTTGTCGCACAGAAGCTAATCATTATTTAGGGTATGCCTTACAGAATCTGACTTGTGATATACGTGAGGTATATGCCCGTGAGGGGGAGGGAGCAGGTACAAATTACCCGGGCCCAAGCTTGCTGGAGGGGCCCGGTGGGGGCCCTGGTCCGGCATCGCCCCCCCCTCCCTCCTACATCACAGCAGCCCAGCACACGCTACTGTGTGCTGGGCTGCAGTGGGAGACTGCTCGCAGTAGCTGGAGCAGTCTCCTATGCCTTTGGGGGGAGCAATCATGCTGATCGTGACCCCCATTGGCTGTGTGCCAGGCTGAGTGGCTCACAGTGCCCCCCTCCTAGTGAAGCGGCGCTGCTAAAATATTTTTTTTTGTTCTGTGTTTTTTTCTAAGTGGACGTGGCCACGCCTCCCCTGATTAGGCCACGCCCCCTGTCACCCAGGCCCGCCGCGGCTCTTGGCTGCCCTGAGGGTGGGACACCTTATTTATTGATTTTACTCTGGGAAAGTATAGATACCTTTCCCTTTAGAAGTTTCTACCTAAGCTGCCAATTGGCCCAATTAGTGAACACTATTCATCCTGATTTCCACATGAGAAGTATTATTAATAAAAACTTCAATCATAGTGTTCCTAGACATTTCTATAGCTGTCAAAACTCTTCCCTAGAAGGCTTTTTTGATGTACAGTTATTTGTGATATAATCCTATTAATTCTCCTATATATTGTTTCAAGAAGCGCATATATATTGAAACAGTCACCTTTTCTGACATTCATGCAGTTTTTAAAAAGAAAAGTATGATTATAACGTGTGTAATGAGTTTGCAATATTGTTGTATTTGTTTTTAAAAAAAAATTGTCGTGTGACATTGCAGCTAATTAGTTTGTAACATTATTATATTTGTTTTAAAATGTTGTGTAACATTACTGTTATATGAGATTATTGTAGCAATTGTTTGTAATTAAGATGCATATTTGTCACACATGTGTATAACTAATTTCAATTAGTGGTGCTATATAAGTTTAGATCAGCAAAGCTAGAACACACCCACTGACGAAGTCCTGAGTGACGAAACTTGTTTGGGGCGGCACCAGTTGGAACTTGCTGCTTTCATCACTATCACCAAGGCAGGAGCTTTGGTTTTTGGTGCGTCTGGATGTCCATCAGAGAGTCAGCTATAAGCAGATGATTCTCGGTATTGACGCATAACAGTTCCAGCAGTGACGAGATTCGGTGGTTATCCGGTGATGTTACAAGCTGTTGTTTTAACTGAGATGTACTTGATTTTATGCATTTATTTATATAAAGGTTGATTTAATTCTACAATGTGCGCTCCTTTCATCTTCTTCCTAGAATAATTGGTTCTGGTTTTGGTGAAGCCGCGATTCGAGGTAGCAGCGCTTGTTTGGATCCATTCATATTGGACTTTAATAAAACACAAGTGGACTTAGTGGGCAGCAAACAACTTATCCTTTATACAAATTGGCGCCAGCCGCCGGGTCTGGCTAAAGGACATCCCAGCCCTCCACCCACCTGCAGCAGGTATTATTTTATGGTCAGGCGGAGGTCGCAGGGAAGGAGCGGGCGGAGGGGAAGCACATGATGGCGCTAGGTGCAGAGACACCTAGCGCCTGCCCTGGTCACCACGCAACATCAGCGCAAAGAACTTCTATCTCTCCAGGTCCAACTCATTCAATTATTGACTAGCAAAGCTGGCAAACATTGCTGTTAATTTAGCAAAGGTTATGTGAGTGGAGATAAGTCGGAGGCGATTCTTGCCTGGAAACTCAAAGCCAAACATACATAAAACAGGGTTGTTAATTTAAAAGACGCATCGCACTGTGCAACATAAGATCTTTAAAAGATTGTAGACCAACATAAGAAATACTATATCTCTCTATGGGCTCTATTTATTAACATTATTTTTACTAAAATAAAGTGAAAAAGGGTGTTTTCACACCCTTTTCACATTATTTTAGTATCACCTATAGTTATTACAGGGCAATTGGAGTAGAATTCGTAAAATTCTACACCAACCCCTAAGTATCACTTATTTTTAGTAAGCAGATCGCATTTCCCATAATTGTAATGGGAAATGTGATCTGACCAAAGTTACTAAAAATAAATTGTAAAAGAATATCGGGGAAAGCCCTGTGATAATAACGCCACCTCGTGGTGGCGTTATCCTGGGTCTCCCCCAGTTACTGGACTCCTGCTCTGCTCTAAAAGGCAGAGCAGAGCCCGGAGCTAGTCCCAGTGATCAGCTGTGTGGTCTAAACAGACCACAAGCTGATCTCTGCAAAAAAAAAAAGAAAATGTTCTTACCTGAGTCCATGGACTGGTGGTCTGGGCTCCGGTGATGACTCCCCTCTGGTCAGCTGGTCTCCCATGGTGCACTGCGGCCCGGTCATCAGGTGACCGGAGGCATGGAAGACATCACCGGAGCACCGATGACTGCAGGTAAGTGCTATTAAGGGAGGGGAGGTTGCGAGGGGGGTCCGCGATCACGGGGGGTGGGGCTTAATGACTGGGGCGGGGCTTAGCGCCGGGGGGTAGCAGCGGTGGACGGTCTCGCGCATGCGTGGGCACTTAGTCACGGTATTTTTTGCAAAAATACTGTGACTAGTGTGCGGAGGGGATTCGCAGGGACAGAGCTTTCTCGCAAGCTCTGTCCCTGCAAGGGATTTGTAGTAAATCCCTGTAATATTGCCTGAATTCGCAATGCAAATTCAGTTGATAATATCATACTACAATCTGCATTACAAATGTGGATTGTAGTAAATAGAGCCCTCTATAACTTGCAAATCAATAATTCCAAACACAGACTAACAACACACTAAAAGGTAAAAGTCTTGTTCCTCTCATGTAATGTTTGCAAGATTTTGGTGGAGCAGATCTCTCAAAAGATGAAGCCACTAAAGAAGCCACGGCTCTCTGTCCATACATATTCACAGCCACCTGCTATAACATGTTTGCAGTAGTTTTAACTCCTCTGCTCCTGGATCTATTTAATTCAGTTCTCAAAGATAATAGATGTCAGAGGTACACACCATTGTTATCCTAAGCCCACATCTCTCTTCAGTGTTGATCTAAAGAATATTGGCGAAGGGCCTGATACAGAGCTGTACACTAATGCTCCCACAGCTGCGATTTCCATAGCTGTGGATGTGCTAATACAGCAGTGTCTGGGACTTGCACTGAGACACCCATCTGAGCCATTGCAGCTATCGACAACTGCCAACACATACGCAGCATCGGACACAGATTAGGCAAACATCGACTTCTTCAGTGAGTTTTTGGTTGCCTGTATTGTAGCTGACACTCACAGATGCCACCCCCCATCGCTCTCTGCCTGTCAATTACTCTGCAATTAAAGACTCACAGTGTGCGACTACAGTAATACACCTTGATGCATGCGCAGTGTTACTCAGACATATGCGCGGTGGCAGAAAATCTCTCCATCGGCATAGCGTACAACTCTGACTCAGGCCCAACATTCTTTCAATGCTGCCTGGTTCCATCCCTTCCAAGTTGAATGGAACAGCACACCAACCACCCCACCATCACCTCCCACAAACGGTTATCACTCTGCGATGGGTCTGCGTAGTTGCAGTGGCTGGTATGACCATGCACACTGCGGTGCATATGCATGGGCAGAATGCAACAATTGGCCGATAGCGTGTGTAATCGCAGTTGCAAATCAACCTGAGCCAGGCCCGTAGTGCATACACACTGTGCAATTTTACCAACAACCAAACGATAAACATGGCTGTACTATGAGACACAGATGCATGCACAGATCAGTGAGATCCGAGGATACATCTGTGTAATAGCTCGTAAAGTGTTAAAATAATGAAAAATTACGTGGGGTCCCTCCTTAAAAGCACAATGAACCCCAGACTTTTCAGAGCCAGTTCTGGTTGTCTAAATACGGGGAAACAAAGACGTAGGAGTCCCCTGTATTTAGCACAACCAGCACTGGGCACAGCGAGCCGGTCCTGGTTTTGGAAACACAGGGGACAAAATGAGTAGGGGTCCCTGTATTTTCCATAACCAGCACCAGACTCTTTCTAGTGGGGGTGTAATGCCACAGCCAGGGGAATCCTTTCACCGGGGACCCCCGGCCAAAGCATTACCCCTGACCACTAGTCAGCCCAGGCCAGGGACCCCTGGGGAGCTGGTATACTGTAAAGACATTGTAAAGAAGGCATTCTGTAAGTGCCGGAAATACAAACATTCTGTTTATTACTTCACCCATTTACACTTAAGTCACGTAAACAACACACACCAGGCTATTACACCAGATCAATTGGGTATGTATGCACTCCCTATATACCTTATTGTGGAAGTATCCCAAGGAGAGACCACCCTCCAATGTATTACCTCTGCTAGTACACTGCTGGCTCACCATCTTAGACCATTGTACATTTGTATAAGAAGTGATCTACAACCCTATCAAACTGACAGCACTGTAATACAGACCAGCTGTACCATCTGGCCTAGAACATAAGGCTTAGAGCCATGGACTAGACAAAATGTTACATTGCTATCAGACATAGGGCCTGATTCAGAGATGGATGCAGTAGCACAACAGCTGCATCTCTCTGCGCATCCTGTGTGCTATAATATGCAAAAGCCACAGGAGGCGTCTTAAGCTAGAACTGCATGACCATCGGACATCTGAGTACCATCAGGTTACTCAGGGTGTCTGGGAAAATCACACTGCCGGGGCCAGTGAAGCCAGAAAACAGGACCGTCAAGTCCCCATTTTCTGGATGGCCCATTGTTGATGCCCCCAAATGTCAGCAGCATGTGGATCATTCTGCAGCATTTGTGGCACTGCAAGAGACACCACAGCCCTAGATCTCCACATGCACAGTGTGGTCTCTGCACATGCACAGATGTAACATCGGAGATATGTGTAACCATCGGGTGTACGTACATCTCTGAATTACCCCCATAGCTAATCTATGTTTATTCTCTTAGTGACATTGAACTCACAAATGCTATCAACAGGACATTCTATTAGAAATGAGAGATTAGACAACGTTACAATTCGATTATTTAGAACGATGGTGTCAGGATTTGAACACAAATATGAGGAGTCATACTACCAGTTAAGATTTGCAGTGCTGATAACAGTGGCGTGGGGTCTGACCAAGGAGTCTACTCACTAGAGACCCCCTTCAGGAGGTTTGGGCTTTGCTGCCCACGCAGGTTGCGGCCCTCTGTGTTGGCCTTAGCATGGCAGGCTGCAAGATAATTAGGAAGCAGGGTCTGATACATGGAGCGGATACGTCAGAGCCAGAAGAAGCAAACAAATGAAAGTTCATAGTAACAAACCAAGATCAATAACTGTCACTGATACATAGGCAAAGGATAACACAAACAGCAGGTCAGGGATAAGCTGGGACATACACATAGACCAGTGATAGAGACATAACTATAAAGCAGGAGTCTAATACTCTGGCTACCATAACTTGCCAGAAGCCGGTTTATATAGGCACCGTGATATCTACTGCCATACTCTTGCATGCACAAGGTGCAGGAAGAGCCAGCAACCTGAATGCATAAGAAAAAGCAGCATCGAACCTGGCAAGTACCTGCCCTAGTCCGACACTGCCTGAGTAATGCAAACTGTAAGTCAGTTATCTCTACTAGAAAGACTAGAGATCCGTAGGATCCCTCTGTGTTAGCCTACACTTGCACATGTATGGCCTTACAGTATGCACTCGCATGCGCATTCTGTAGGAACTCTCCACCGATGTTAGGCTGCCAGTGAGGGGTAAAAAAACACCACTTAGCAGTAGGGTTTTCTCCGGGAGTCCTGGATTGATGAACAGCATACTGTACTTAATACTCATTTTTTAATAAGTAGATCCCACAATCACAGAATTTGCCCTGATTTTATACATCCTTTAGGTTTTTCAAACTTTTTGATCCCAAATATACAAATGAGGGTTTTATACAATATTGGACTGTGGGCCTGATTCTGAGTTGTGAATTAGGAAAGAAAGAGCAAGTAACTGTGCATCTTGGTAAAACCATGCTGCACAGTAGGAGGGGTAGATGTAAACTGTGAGAAAGATTTAGATATGACAGTGGTGTGTCCAAACACAGGTCTAATCTACATTGCAGTGTAAAAATAAATCTGTCCTGCATACATGGGCTACTGTACATGCAACAGCAGCCAGTATTTACAGTGCCCCACATGCAATAACATGTATGTATTTGCACCCCTTTGTACATTTGACTGGGGCGGAGTTTGGCTGGGGCGGTACACATGTCAAACCGTGTCCTAAGGCGAGCTCAGGGAGGACAGAAACCATCTCATGTATCAGAAGGGCAATAGCTACATGGTTTGCTACATGGTTTGTCCAGGTGCACAGTTTCTTATTTTTTCTTACTCTATTCCCAACTCAGAATCAGACCCTATAACACAGGAATGGGCTCTATTCTTTGGGCCCTAGATTATACACTCTTCACTGTAGTCTTGGTAATAAGGTAAATGTGTTCACAGACATTTATCAACCTGGATATTATTCCTTTAAATATTGTTTTGCGATTATCCAGCTTGGAAGTTTTGAGATATCGTAACTCAATCAGGAAAAGACATCACCAGCTGTGAGCTCTGTAAGAAACATACTACAAATATTTAGAACTTTAATTGAACATGATATTATTTTTAGCCAAATGTACAAGTAGTCATTGCTGTTTATAATTCATCCGCTTTTTGGTATTACTAAGAAGAAGCAATCTATCATTACTAAATTACCATTTCCATCCAGCACAGTTGCTGTATCAGAGGTAGGGTCACTAACAACTTGTTCCTCTGCTTCAATTGAAGCTCTCTCAAGATGTTCTGTGAAACCGAAGGCAAGGTGATGGCTCGAACTTGATGACACCCCAACACTTATGCAGACTTAGCATTAATCTGCTAAAAACTGGAAACCTCTCCCAACCGATTTCTCTAGAATTCCTGTAACAGAAAGCCACATCTCCAACTAAAGCCACCATATTCCAGAAAGATTACTAGAGGGAACAGGTTTGTTAATCACAATCCAAGGCCAACTCTGAACATTGGGCCTGAAGCAGATTTGGACACTATTTCAATGTTCATACAGATGAGAGATAATCATTGGACTGTGTATGCGTCTTAGCCGCAATGCGCATGCCTGGCGATTGAATTGAGATCAAATGTGACTATAGTTATAGTGAAGATTTTTTTTCTCCAGTTATTGACAGACAAGGACCATTTTGTGGGAGATAGCAGAGAGTGGCGCCAAAAAACGCGGGCGTGTCATGACCGTTTTTAGGGCATGTATCTGCCTACATCTGCGATCCCGTAAATAGAAAATATGGTGCCTGTGTCTCAGTTCCCTCGCCCATTCTGTGCTACCATAGGGTTATAAGAAACAAAAAAATAGGTAAGTATACTCTCTCTCGGTTTAGCTCATTTTGTTTCCAATAAATTTTTATATTATTTCATTACTGCCTCTTTCATACATTTTAAGATATTATAAAAATATCTACAGTGTTTTTAAGGTAGCACACCATGTAGTTCCTTATCTTTTTTTATGATGAGAAATGTTCCACAATACTGAAATCTATCCCATCAATGGCAGTATACTTTATATTGTTCTATGCATTATACATTCATTGTTGACTGTACTTTTTTGCATATGTTCTTTTGTGCCCACTTAATATCTTTTCTAGCGCCCAGGGCTCATTACCACTATATACATCATCAGATAATGATTTGCATAGTGTTACTGACCTCAACCCGACCACAGCCATGTTCCAAACTTTGGTAGATAGCATTGCCAGAAGAATGGAGGCTTTTACATCAGCAATGGGAGGACCTACTCTATATTAATGCCCTTGTTCAACAAGCCCACATGGGTGTGATGTTCCTTTGTCTATACATATTTTGGCCATTTAGTGTGACATTAATACATCAGCTCACCCACCCCAAAAAAAAAAAATCCCCCCACTTGACCAGACTAAACAAAAATGCAACACACAGACCAGATACTAATAACATGGGGCGGGTTTGCCAGGGTCATATGTGCCCGGTCTGGACTAACATTGAATGGCTACCTTGGTAGTCTAGCATTGCAGTTGAAGATGACAATTGGAGTACGTGTGGCCCTCAGGAGTCAATACCGCTGCCACATCAGGTAATACTTGTGGTATGACAACCAATTCTTTTACCATGTCAGCGCTCTCTCTGATGCACTGTACAATTAAATCATTAGAAGGCTCCCATATTATCTACTAGGAAGAAGAAAAGGACACATAGGAAAACAGGGACAAGCTGCAGAAGAAGAGAGCAGTGACAAAGGAAATGAGAGAAAGAAGGACAGAGAAAGAGTGGAAGACTTAAAATATCCCGGTAAATGTACATGGAGAATTTTAATAGCCAATTTTTATTTTTACTGTTTAAAATAGCCTATTTAGCTCTTATTCATATTTGTTGTCTATTTGCACAGTAATTTTCTTGTGTGGGATTTTCTGCAGCCCTCTCTCCATATGGATCCCACCTTTGGGTGACTTTTGGGAAAAAGGAAGAAGGCGCTAGTACCTGACCTGGAAATCCGGAAGAAAGATGTAGCTCAAAGTATCACAGTTTTAAGAAAAAATAATGAAGCACTTGTTCAGTGGGAGCATGAATTACACTCTGAGTGCATGGCATATATCACAAGTGCCTCACTATGGGAAAAGCTACCCAAGCAGAACAAGTTGTCAGAGTAAGGTGTAGAAACACAGCGATAAAAGCAACACCAAAACTGAGGATCCAAAGGTCCAAACAGAAAAGGTAGAAAAGAAGGTGAGATATGAGACCACCAGATGGAAAAGAGATAGTCATGAAGAAGTGGGAAGACCCAAAATAATGAAAGAGGGGTTGGCTTCATGGGGAAGGGCCAAGTAAGAGATAGGAGAGGCCAGTAGATCCTGGGGATGAAATAAGAGGAAGCTACAAGCAAGAATTGTAATAAACAGAAATTTGACAGGCCCAAACAGCGCCCCCTGACCTGTAGTGCCCTGTGCGATGGCACCGGCCGCACTGCCCTAGCTACGGCCCTGTTCAGCATGATAGGTCCCATCTCAAAGTACCTGGCCACAGTTAGTCTTGGGTGTCCAGTATGTTTTCAAAAGATAATAATTGAGTAAAATTGATAGCAAGAATGTGTATGTCATACACTGATTTTGATTTGTTTCTGGTTTAATGTGATGTTTTGATTTTTTTGACTGATATTTGCCTGTATCCCTCCCATGTTTTTTCTTTCCGTTCTCTTTTTTTCTGTACCCCTTCTTTTTTGTTTGAAAAAAAAGAACAAAAATCCAATAAAAATTATTGTTCAAAAAAAAAAAAGTGATAGCAAGGTTTAAAAAACTGTATAGCAAGGAAATGGTGAAGTCTGCAGACTTTTATTCCACAATATGTATTTTTAGTTTGGACTTAAAATCTGAAGTAGTGTTGAAACTTCTCATTTTCTCCTATAGCAAGGTCGAGATCGTTATCATATTCTTGTGGTGACGCCACAACCACAAAAATCTCCACCTCCTGCGCTAAGACAATTTTATGACTTATGGTCAAGGTATGAAAACGGGCTTTGAGAAATCGAAATGTTCATTCAATGATCTACCTGGGGAGGTATTGCAGAGCCATGTGCAACTTGTTGGTCTGTAGCTAGATTTACAATAGAGTAGGCGCTGTCTCCTGAAAGTAGAAAAAACATAAATAAAAGTCAACTAGAATTAGTTCAATTTGATCTTACTGCAGATACGCTAATATCTATGAACTGTGCAGCTTTAGATTAGCACAACTTTATCTACCACAGTTTATAAAAGAAACATTAGAAAATGCATTGTGAAAATGTTATTAAAATACATGGAGCATTAGGCAACTATATAGCTCTATGTCCATTAATACTTACATTGCTAAAGGGAACATTATTACCTTATAGTTATGTGTGTAAACCTTGCCTATGTGATAATACATGCCATACTACTGATTGCCTCTTAGCAATGGCATCATGGGCACTCCCTAGAATTGAACAACAATGTTACAGATGAGTAGAGATGCATCACATATGACCTTGATGAAGGAAAATGTTTCTACTTACGAAAACTGTATTCATTTTGTTCCAGTGATACCAGTGTTACACGAGTGGCATAAACAAATAGATCAATATTGCAAAGTAGCTGCTTTATCAGCAAAAAGAGATACTTCATCTAAGGGCAAATCAATAAACTGCTTGATGCATGCCACGAATGCCCACGGTACCAGTTTTAGTAATTGACTTAAAAGCAGCATGGAACAATCCTACAGTAGAACTAAAACTATGGTGGTCTGCAGGGCTGGACTAACAATGGGGACGGGGAGGATCTGCAGCTCCAGGTTCTCCATGAAAATAGGCCAATAGAATCCACTGCAGTGCAATGTTGACAGGATTTTTTTCCCTGTCAGCACCAAGAGCATTCAAAAGCACTGACCATTCACCTCCCGATGCCCAAGGCATCACCCATTCACAACACCCCCCTCCCCCAGCCGATCGGCCCATTGAAGCCTTGCCTCCCTCAGTGTCGCCCAAAGCTCGGACCCAAGACCTCCCACAGCTCAGTGGGACCTTCACTGGGATAGTATCCAGTGAGTGTGAGAGAAAGACAGGCTTCCTGCTCAATCGGTGATTAAGGAATACAATGTATATATATATGTACTGTGCCTTATTTGTATCAGCAGAGAAAGGGTTATTGAAAAAAAAAGTGTTTTTTTTCCCTCTTCCTCACTCTTCTCTGCATTGTTAAACCTGAGTGTGGTACCTCAGAGTACAGATACCTTTTTGCAAGAGACAAAGGAACATTACTGTGTTACATGCTGGTAATTGTAATGCCATGTCTGCATCAAATTGTGACACATTCATGCAAGCCAAGTTGTGTCTGTATGTAGTCTGTAAAACCCAATTAAAGAGGACTTTTTTTTTGTATATTGTTCCTCCTCAGGAGGTTATACGCAGCAGAATGTCAGAAAACATTGACTTGTCAGTGTATGTTAAAGGACAACCAAATTTGCTACTCCATCAGTTCAGATAGCAAGATGGAGGAAATCCTCTGGGCCTTAACTAATATGGCCGCTATGCAGCAGGCTTAGCAGGTGTAGTTGCTGGCTGTTGCTGAGGCCCAGGTGGAGAGCATCAAATTGTTTTGCGGGCAGAGCTCAGTCAGCTAGCTGACCTGGCGAAATTAACAAAGAGTTGGTTAGAGCCTAAGCAAAATCTGCCAGTCAGAATCTTGAAAATTCTCGCAATTGACCATTTTGTGCAGAACCTAAACCAGGAGCTGCAAAGATGGGTTTTGCAGAGTGATCCGCAGTCATTGTGAAGAGCTAACAATAGGAAATATGGCAAGGGAAATAAGGTTCAGACAGCGAGAAAAGTTGTCATGCCAGTCGTCAGGCCAAAACCAGCACAAGATATTACCAGAAACTTCAACTGATGGATTGTTTGGTGGGCCGACTAGACCCCATGTACTAGGTCCCGTGTACCCTGTTTTCCCGTGTATCCTCATCCATGGGTTGCTCACTGCTGTTACAGAGGCTTGCCATGATACAGCAACAGGAGGTGTTGGTGGTGATGGATTCAGGCAGTGATATCACCTTGGTGTCCAGCACTCTAGTTCCGGAGGACCTGACAGACTGGCTACTGCCAGTAAAAGTATTATATGTAAATGGGAGCACTGAGGAAGATGACTGTGTTTGTCTTCCTATTACTGTGTAACCCCTTATTGTTCATCAGCACACCGAATTATACTTGCAACAATATATGAAGATTATATGGTAATAGACATGTTTAACCCCCTATTGTTCATCAGCACACCGAATTATACTTGCAACAATATATGAAGATTATATGGTAATAGACATTAACACTAAGGGGTTCACGTCCGGGGCGCAGGGCACCCCAAAAAATGTCCAGTCCAGGACCCCCCCAGGGCATCACACGAAAAATGGAAAAAGGGTGACAGTGCAGTGTAAAGTATAGATATGTGCAAGTAATTAATAAGTGTTGAAAAAGGGGTTAAAATATATGTGAAAAAATGACATGAATAAAAAACAAACAAACGGTGATGTGAAAAGTAACTATGTGTATTAAGTGGTGATGCCCTGAGGAGGCCCAGCCAGAGTAGCCTCGGGGGCCCTACGCCCAAACGCTCATCCCAAATGTAATATATACCAATTATAAGGCCTCATGATAAAGGCACATATATATTTTGTCAAATGTAAGGCCTCATAATAAAGGCACATAGCTTACCTGGGAGTCACCCCGGGGAACTCCAACTAGCACTACTAGAGCGTTTGGGCATAGGGCCCCCGAGGCTACTCTGGCTGGGCCTCCTCAGGGCATCACCACTTAATACACATAGTTACTTTTCACATCACCGTTTATGTTTGTTTTTTATTCATGTCATTTTTTCACATATATTTTAACCCCTTTTTCAACACTTATTAATTACTTGCACATATCTATACTTTACACTGCACTGTCACCCTTTTTCCATTTTTCGTGTGATGCCCTGGGGGGGTCCTGGACTGGACATTTTTTGGGGTACCCTGTGCCCCGGACGTGAACCCCTTAGTGTTAGGGACTGCTAGTGACAGAGAAGCCGTGTCGTGGCCTAGCAGCTTCCCATGTATTTGCAAATGCATGCAACTAATGTCTCTGAATTTCTATTACCATATAGTCTTCATTTATTGTTGCAAGTATAATTCAGTGTGCTGAGGAACAATAGGGGTAAAACCCACCCCTTTTCTACTTGGTATGACCCCTCCCTTTCATGCACCTGAAAAGTACTGCCAGATTGATTGAGCAGCTGCCATTTTTTGTTTGTCTTCCTATTACTGTGAAGAGAGAAATAGTGCAAGTAGTGGCAGCAATAGGTCCAAGGCTGCCATACCACCTTATTCTGGGGCAAGACTTTTCCCTGTTCCCGGGAAATACTACTTGACTGGCTTGGTCCGGACATGCCAGTTACTCATACCCCAGAGAATGAAGTCGGGTACCAGGCTTTTGCTGCAAGCAGACCAGCGTTGCATTTCAGAAGATGTGAGGAAGAAGGTTGGAAGAAAACAAGAACCTGGCCAGTTGGTGGAGAAGATTAGTCTCCTCTGTTCAGGTCTGTAACACTCCAGGACTTTGCTCGAGATCAATTAAATGATTATACATTGGGAAGTGCTTATAAGAATTTTGTGAGCGTTAATGGAGTATGGAAGGCCAAGAGACCTGCTGATAGAAAGGGATCTGCTGTATAGGGTAGCAGTGGTACAAGAGAGGATAGTTAAACAGCTCTTGGTGCCACAGGAACACGTTCTGTTGGTGTTGGTTGCAGCCCATATACACCCTAAGCGAGGGCGTTTGGAAGAGGAAAAAACTCTCAAATGGGTGCTCCAGAGGTTTTACTGGTTGGATGGCGGTCAAGAAGTACTGCCAAGTCTGCATTTTGCCAATGGACGGACCCTAAATCTGATTACCAAGGTCCCCAGGTACTTCTTCCTATAATTCCAGGTCCATTAGTATGACAGCCCTTAAAGAAAGCACAGGGGCAGCAAAAAAAGGGGTTATGGTGCCCAAGCCACCACATGCACCCTTAGTTCAGGTGTTAAGGTGCTTGTCCATGTACCCACAAAAGGGGGTACATGGTGCGCAGGTGGGCAAGGCCCTTATGAGGTAATAGAGGCGATAGGACCAGTATGGCAGTTGGGTAGACAACAAGTAGAGCAAGTTTACCATGTCAACCAGATAAGCCCACAGGTAAAGGAAGCATTCACTCTGCAGAGGCTTCCATCACGATGGTTCTATCTTGGGTTGCGCAGATCCCTCCATCTTGAAACCCCATCTCAACAGACCAAAGAGGGAGGTGATAGGAAAATCAAAACTAAGTCTGAGATACCAGTTCACCAGAGCTGGCAAAGCTAAGAGAGGGGGAGTTGGGAAAAGGGAAATATTTTCCAGGTAGAGTCAACTTTGCCAAGTATGGCAAAGTTAAGGGGAAGGGTATGTGGCATAACCTAACAGTGTGAATGGTTGTTCCTTTGCATGCAAGTTTTTTACAATAAACATACATATAAATATCCCTAACAGACCCCACATATTATAGATAACATATGTATATGTATGTATATGTGAATATAATCAATATATACAGTATATACAGTTAGCAGGGATGTGAAGATCTGGAAATAGCATAGTGTGCTTTAGAACTGTAACATGTATCAGTAATTGGCTGTAAACACCATGACTGTTTAACTATTGTCGCTAAGGGGCTGATTTATAATTTCCTATATTTTAAATGCGGATGGGATATGATAATTTTGCCTAAATTTGCAAAGTGAAAATTAAAATTTTTATGTGGATATACTGTTGGAAGAATCTCTTGCCGGATCACGGACTGTTGTTGTGCGCGTACTGCCTGGATCCGGCACTTCGTGAATTCAATGATATTAGTGAAGGTGCCTACCTTAATAAAAGTAATGTACACTGATCTAAATTCTGTCGCTACAGACTTGCAGTTTCAGAATGATTGCCCTGCACAGACTGGTAGATTTATACAAAAGGACATGGATAGAAATCACTTTATCTGTGAACTGGAATATACTCTATGGTTTTCTAACTGAGCATTTTGATCCAATTCAACATCATTTTGGGCAATGGCCAGTTACTGTGGAATTATTTTCCTGATTGTGATAGAGATGGTAAAATTCAGGATCGAATCATGGTAGCAATGTTTGCAGCCCAAGGCTACTCAGATTGGCTGATACTATTAAATCTGCGGAGGTAGATGCAGACACTGGTCTCAGAACTCTCAGAAAATGGGAATGACACATCCCCTGTTTTCAGTCAGGCTGCGGCTTAGGAGGCACTGCGAGTAATCTCACAGTACCCGTTCTACACAAGCCCAGTCCTCCCGGCATCGAAGATGTACGCAAACCATTGGGTTTGCATACATCTCTGGATCAGTCCCTGTATGTATAAACGTTTGTAGGTAAAACCTTTTTTTTAATTATCACTTTTTTCAAACTAAAAATGCAGCATAACAAATAGATCATGCTGCTCATTGTAAGCATGGTGCCTGAGATCACGGAATCAGTTTTTTCTAATGCTGATATCTTGAAAGAGCAGACTACATAATGAACATAATTCATAAGTCTTAACATGTGAAGCACATTGTCTGTTATGTGACTGTTGATCAGTTTAGTGTAGAGATGTGCATCGACCCCATATTTTGGTTTTGATCTGTATTAACTTCGTGTTTTGGTTTTGCCAAAACCTCCCTCACGGGTTTTGGATCTGCATTTTTTTATTAAATGCTAAAAATTGCTAAAGTCACATAAGGTCTGCTTTTATTCCTACAACAAACGTTGATTCCTCCTAGCCCCCTATACAAGACTGTATGACCTCACCTGCTGGGCAGTCACAGATAACTGCAGAGCTAATTGCAGGAGACCAGCCTCCAGTCACTCCAGAAAGTCCAGACTAGTGAGAGGCTCCCTCCAGAGAGTCCAGACCAAGATAGTGGGTTGGAACTTGGACCCATTCCCTCCCTCACCTAGGTCCCTCATCAATGTCAACCCCTTAATACCATCCTCAGCCCCTCATCACCATCCTTAGTTCCTCATCTCCCTTTTCAGCATCCCCAGTTCTCAGCCCCTCATCACCTTCCTCCGCACTCAGCTGCTCCTTACCATGCTCAGCACAAAAGACCCTCATTACTTGCCTCAGACCCTCATCAGAATCCTAACCCCAAAAGACCCTCATTATCTTCCTAAGCTTCCCATAATAATCCTCAATGACAGCCCACATCACCTTCCTCAGCCCCCATCACCTTCCTCAACCCCTCACCACTGCAGCCTGCCTCAGCACGGATGGAGACATGACCTCATTACCTCCTTCAGCCCCCCAAAAGTCACTCATTACCTCCTTCAGCTTCAGACCCTCATCACCATCCACCAGCCCAAAAGACCCTCATCATCTTCCTCAGCTTCCCATCATGATCCTCAATGACAGCCCTCATCACCTTCCTCAGCCCCCATGACCTTCCTCAACCCCTAACCACTGCAGCCTGCCTCAACACAGATGGACATGACCTACAACGTGACCTATGATGTCACACCACTGCGTCACAGACTACAAGGTTATGCACGGCCTGGGCCACATCTGAGTCTCTTGGAAGAGCCCAGCACTGCCCAGGCCAGGATACAAGGGAGCTGCACGGTAGGTATGGGTCCCGACAGCTGCCGTACTGCACCCACTATGAAGTGGTGCCCTTATGCGGCTGCTCATGGAAAGGGCCTCGAGCTGGCTCTGAACCCTGCTGTCAGGGTTCAGCCTAGGATCGGCCTCTCTCACCTCCTTGCCGGCTTCCCCTGACTTCCTTGCGGTCAGACGTCTGGTGCAGTGATGGATGTGGTGCTGAGTATTCTGCCTTAGGTGCTTTTTGCGAGCTTCCATGGTCGGCTGTGTGTGCTGGGGATCGGAGTTCCCATCATGGGTGCCGCCATGACAGTTCCTCTCATGTGACAGTACTCCTAACCTATGGTAGCATGATTTCAGTCAGCTGATGCTGTGCTCCAGTAATCTGCTACCCCTGGGTATAAATCCGCCTCCAGAACTCCAGGAAGATGCTGTTCAACTTCGTTATTCCAAGTGCCTGTGTTACTCCCACTGTTGCTTTGTGCTATCCTTCAGCGTGTTGCTTCAGCCTGCTCACAGTTTCCCAGTTTCCTGTATTAGCTTCCATGCTAACCCTTACTCTGAGACTTTAGCTTTCTCACAGTACTTCAGTGTTTCATGTCCCTTCCCTGTGTGTCTTTGTATATGTGCTGCTATTCTATTGCAGCTTTCCTGTGGCTATTACCCTGTATCACTGAAGTGTCAGATTACCTACTGATATTAATTAGCTCACAGCTGGACCCCCCAGCACATGTCTGTGTCAATCTGCTCTGTGTCTTGTCAATGCAAATCTGCACTTGCAGTTAGCACTCTCCCAGTGTATGCCTATCTTCTCTATATGTCTTGTCTGTGCAATCTGCACCTGCACATATAATTATTCCCAGTATTTTGCCTTTGCCCAGTACCAGCATTTCTAGCTCTCCCAGTATTTTGCCTTTGCCCATACCAGCATTTCTAGCTCTCCCAGTATTTGGCCTTTGTCCAGTACCACATTTCTAGCATTCCCAATATATTCCTTGAGTCCACTCTACTCTTGTATGTGCAATCCCTAGTATATGTTGTGTTTTCCTGCATATTTAGCAAACTCCAGTACCTGCCTGTGTCCACATCTCCCTGAGCTGCTGAGCTAGTCAGCTCCTGGATTTCTTAGTGATTCTTAGTACATTCTCAGTAATCTCATGCAAGCCGGTGATCAGGATTTCTAATTGTGTTCCAGTGTATCTCCAGTGTTCTAGCAATAACTTAACGTAATATATAGTTCTGGTCTTCTGCCATTCCCAGGTACCTGTCCAGAGGGCCGCGACCTGCTCACTTGGTGCAGCGGAAAACCAAATCCCAATTGGAGGGGTCACTGGAGAAAACCACCAAGTGAGTTAGACTCCGCGCCTCTGGGCAGGTCTAGCCAAACCTGGGTTCGGCCGCAAATAGGAGACCTAGCCACAGTCACTCCGATAGTCACCTGAACCCCCCGGCTCACCGTCCTCCACAGAGGATCACTTTCACCGGATTGTGACACATGCCTATTGGAAGCAGGTCTAAAAAAATTTGCCATTATGAAGCTGGAGTTTTAGGGCTCCAAAATATCATTCTACTAAGAGGGGAAAGGAAGTTGAAAATTCATTTTAAAAGCCTCTCAGTGTGACAAGCATTTACTTTGCATCAACTTTGGCACTGCTTGTAGCATTTACAAGTGTTAATGGTGCTTAATAGAGTTTGCTGCAGGGAGGATATCAGAACAGGACTTTTACACATGTTGTGTTACAGTGCCCATGTGTAAATGACCTACAGTATGTCAGCTGAAACTGTTTAAAACATATATTTCATGCCAATTCCACTCACAAAACGTTGTGGTGGGTTCAACAGGATCAACAGCAGGCAATGTTTTTCATATTTAATCTGGTTATCTGTTAATCACATTGGAAATACTTCTGGAAAATCCCTCAAAGCCTGATGTTTGGTGTAGAGAACTAAACTTGCTTTCTAAACAATTCCCTATAACTTGTTCCAGCCCACAGTTAGTACATACATTTCTGCAGAGGGCGGGCTGTCTGCTGAATGGACTTACTGTACATAACTGTTTGGTCAATGTCTGCCATCAACAACTTTGGGTTCCAGTAAAGGGACCAGGAACCGTATTTAAAGTGATTTCTCTGTGTCTGTAGTTCCTTATTGATCATATGAAATACAGTGATATATCACAACAGTGACAGCCTCTGCTCATGTCAAGTATTTGGGGGTTTAATGTGATGGCTGACACATTGCATGCTTTAGGACCAATTACATGTATGGGGGAGGGGGGCACATATAAGTGGTTTATTAGCCTGTACTGTGCAGAGTGAGGGTCTGATTCCGCAAGGAGCGCAGTTGCTAATACACACACAATCGGCTGATTGTTGCATACTGCACATGTGTATGCATCACAGTGCGTGTGCGCGAAGTAGCCATTGTGATCAGGACTGAGATCGCAGCGGTCACACAGACCCATCGCAGAGTGATTGACAGGAAGTGCTGTTAGTGGGAGGTGATGGGGGGTGGTGGTCAGGGAAATGCAGGCGTGCCAGTGCGTTTGAACGCTGTTGCAGGGGCGAGCATAAATTATCCACTGTGATGCCCTACGCAGCCTGAGGCCCAGGGCCGGTGAAAGGTTTCAAGGCACCCTAGACAAAACTGCAGCCTACTGCCCCACACCCCCATCCCACACACAAACCAAAGTGTAAAGGTGGCGTATTAGAAGTTCCACAGCTGCCGTCTGTATTAAGTACAAGAATGCCTTTCTCAGAGACATCCTTCATTTTGTGAGATCAGACTCAGGGGCGCCCCCCAGATCCTGGCGCCCCAGGCAGCTGTCTAATGGTATAGCCGACCCTGCTGAGTCCTCATAGTGTGCATGGAAGTTAGCAATTTCTGAGTAAGGTCAGAGCTTGTGCAAGTGTGCGTGAGGCTGCAATGATACCCGATTGTACCGCTGACACCGCAATCCTACTAAACATTATGGATGAGTGTAAGGTAAAGTGGGCGTACTTGTGTTGTGCTTAGATTGCATTGCGATCACAATGGACTAGCATACTTTCGCAGGGAGACTGCATGCGTAATCGCTATTGCATTCGTATCTGCGTTCCTTGCTGAATCAGGCCCTGAGGCCTCTATTGCTGCAAATTCTTCCTTATCCAATGTCCTTGTTGATCAGTGTTTTGCTGGTTGTGCATTTTCATTTGGTTGTTTGCTTCACTGGCTGGAAAGAGCAGCACCGTAATGGTGCAATAATTAACTGTACTCTCCTTACACAGTGGGGACTTGGCTGATACCACCTTGCTATCTGGTGGGACACCATAGGCATGATTTGAAAGATCGCTGTCCCCAATGTATAGTTGAGGCCATTGCATAGTGCATTGCCTGATAGCTTGCTTTGATTCTGGCTTGCCTTTTTTTGCCACCATGTGTTTATCTATTTGTTTGTTATCAATAAATGATTACCCTTTTCTCCATACTTTATGACTTATGACTTTATTAATGTTTAAAGTTAATTAACTCTAAGGGTATAATAAAGTTTGTTGAAGATCACAAGCCATCATCAACTCTTATGAGGTTTGAAGCCCTGTCCTAATGAAAAACAATTGTATGATTACATGCAGAATTCTGGGCTCTATTTAGTAAACATTAAAACATCTCTGTCTGTAAAGATATGCCCTCTTGCATCTTTGCTGCGTACGCAGCAAATCGCTCCATGCATGGTGCGAGCCGTGCACCCACAAGGGATACCCGCACTGCGTTCGCATCTGCGACCTCATAGGATTGCATGCTGCGATCACAGTGCACACCATGGTGTACTGTAGCGCATGCAGTCACGGGTAATTGCATGGCGCGATTCATGTGCACGTTTGTAGCACGATCGGCAAGGATGTAAGAGGAAACATCTGTATGTAGATGAAAGTGGATTTGGTATAAATCTGGTGCAAAACTAGATCACTTAGGAAGAGAAAGAGATGTCTTCTCTATTTCTATATTTATTTTACATCAATTAATAATTATATTACACAGCCATCAGGCATTCTCTCTTATCTGTGCCAAGATTATTGGAAAACAAACAATAGTAAAAGTTTGTTTACATATTTCCAAGTTTGTTTTGAAATGACAGTGTAGCCTACTACCAGAGCAGGCCACCAGAGAGTGATCTGCTACTTGCTCTTCCTTTTATCTCCAGATCTACTATTTATATAGCTTTTATTCTGGATAAACACTTAAAAAAAAAAAAGTCATGGACCAAGCATGTTCCTCAAGGGCAAAAGGAGTACCAATCCCAACTATTCCGATAACACTAACAAGAACTTTAACTATGTATCCTTTCCAAAAATAACCTTTACCAAGGGTGGGCAACAGCTGCGGATATTACTTAGGGGCTGCAAGGCTGCAGCCCCCCTCCCAGTTAAATCCACCACTTCATTGAGCCATTGCAGTCTGTGACTGCACTGGATTCACTGCGGCTGGTGGTGGCTTCCCATTGGAAGCGCCACCTGCCAGTCACGCTAAAGACAGGTGTCTCCTCAGCCTGGAACTGCCAGTCTGGGCTGCGATCAGCAGAGAGTGGCTTCCAGTAGAAGCCACTGTTCTACCTTTTGGGCAGCCCTACAGGGCTTCTCGGGGCTGCAAACAATGCAGGCCCAAGAAGCTGGTGTTAAGCGTGCGCGGTGCCACCGCTGCTTATGCCCATGCGCCAGTCTCGATACCTGCCAGATTCATTGTGCAGGAGCCGGGACCCAAGCCAGCAGCAGCGGCACCCCTCCTCAGGTAAGTGGCCCACCAGCTGCTGTTGGAACTACACATCCCAGCATGCCCTGCCATAGTTTTAGCATGGCCTAGGAGCAAAACTGCATGCTTCCCGACATTCTGGATCCCCCCCCCAGGTTGGCATAGCGGGGGGCGTGGCACGGCCTAGGGGGGGCACAGCCGGGGATATTACACAACATTAGGGGTGGAGCGGGGGGCGTGACCACACAATCGCGTCATTTTGGCCCATTCCTTGCTACACAATGCAGAGATTACCGGCCTTGTGAAGCAGGGTGCGGGTCATGATGACGCGATTCAGTGCGAAACGCATCATTAGCCCCCCACTGCGCGGGTTTGTGTGATAACTGCAGGGGGGTCCACGCCAGCCAGGAGATTTGCCTGCTTTTCCATGTGGCCGGGAGCACCACCAATTTTCAGGAGGCTCCAGGCTGAATCGGGAGAGTAGGTTAGTATGGCATGCTGGGATGTTTAGTCCCACAGCAGCAGGAGGGCCGTTTATTGCCCACACCTGCGAGTCTATAGCCATTTATATTTCCTTATTCACATTACATGGTTTTGCAGAGTAAGTTTAGAAACATGAATATCTATAATTGACAGGAGATATAACTGTAAATCACATAGAGCAGACCGGATGCAATCCACAGGGGAGATTTCTATTATGTCACATCAAAGACAGAGTATGGACTTACATCAAACATTGCCCGCTCCAACACAATAAGCAATACAAATGCATTGTTCCCAATATCACAAGTTGCAACTAATAAAAACACTCTTCACAGCTATAATGTAAACACTCAAACCAAATAACAATTTCTTTATGGGATGGTGGTAAACGGTTTGCAAGATTATAAGGCTCCACTCATTTTAAAATGGAAAACGGTGACATGATGTCTCAGGACATAACAGCCACCCTTCTTTCTCTACTCTATTCTTAAATATCCTGTGCAATACCAGTCTAAATCATAGTAAAATGATTAATACATTTCAGATATTCCTATCAAAGGGACCTGTCAAACGCTTTTAATATTAAAATTGTGTGACTATTACAAGCTGCAATATCAGGATCATAATTAAAATGTTAGCTAAAAAAATACATTCTAATTGTGAATATCTAGACCCAAGTCAATTTTGTAACTCATCAGTGTCCATTCTAAAGGATCAGATGAGTTCAATATAATACAGCTCTAATTGTTCTGTCATCCTCAAGGCTCTTCAGTGTAAAGTAGAGTGTGTACACTTTGGTGTTGGCTGACTTAACACAGTTAGATAGTTTTCAGTGCAGAAAAGTAACCTTCTATTTGACATTGATTAAAGCAGCAAATGTGAGCAAGTAGAAAATTGAAGGAGATTTCTGGCGGAGATAGATATGGATGAGTTGAGATGTCCTCAGTTTGTAAAAGCACCAACATTCTATGACATCATCTATCACTCACCATGACACACTGTAGTGAATATGTTATGGATCACAAGATAATAGGCAATAACCCTTTGTGTTTATTAAGTGTATTCCTTTTAATTACCTGCATGGTGACCTACATATGACACATGACACTTGATGTGTACTGCCCAGCTGCAGTGTTCATTTTTTGAGAAGATGCCATGTGAAGGGCAGGCTGGTAGATTAATGTATAGCCCATGAGGATTAAGACTGCCAGCAAAGGATCCGACAGATAATGGTAAAATTATGGGGTCTTGTACATTCCGGCCTTGCCTTTCTCACTAACATGAGGTTGGCCTGGGGAGTGTCAGTCCTCCATACTTGAGTAACAGCATGCTCTGGACAAAGGGCCATAAAACCTAATTAGCATCTGCACAAGCCAACGAGCCAGCAGAAAGGGGTGTGATAGTCCAGGCAGGTATAAAATACCATGTAGAACTCTGAAACTTTGTACGATCTTGGATGCCAATCTGACATTGGGAATTGCTACGTCTTCTTGCTTCTGCTTGCAGACACACTGTTCTGTTAATATTTTCCTTGTCGATTTATAAGAAAATTATTTGCCTAAGACTATGGGCCCGATTCAGACCCGCTCGCGAGCGCTGAGCGCTCGCAAGCAGGTCGATGTTGGCCCAGTGCGCATGCACATGAGGGAGCTGGCTCCGTCGTGCGCATGCGCGAGACCTGGATAGCGACGGCCAAGCCGTCGCTATGGGTCTCACTACAAAGGGGGCGTGCTGTCGATGGTGAGTGACAGCACGCCCCCTTTGGTGGGCGTGCCGGGGGCGTGGCTGGCCAGTCGGAGGCGTTCCCATGGGAATGCCTACCATCTGGGGCCGGCCCCACTGACATCACAAGTGACGCTGCTTTGTTAATTATGCACACCCTTAAAACGCCCGTTTTGACCGTTTGGCACGCCTGCGTTCGGATCTCCACTCCCTGTTTTCAAGCACCTTTCCCTGTTACCACCCACAAACGCCTCATCCTGTCACTCAAATTAGCAGGCACTCGCTATTTTGCGAGCGCTCGATTTCCGACCGCAATGACTGGTTGGCGCATGCGCATTATGGCCCTCATTCAGAGCCACTCGCTAGCGGCAGTACGCTCGTTCCGAGCGATGTTCGCACATCTGCGCATGCGTACGGATCGTTATACGCATGCGCGAACCAGTCAGTGCGGCCGAAATTCATGTGCTCGCAATATAGCGAATGCCTGCTATTTTGAGTGACAGAATGAGGCGTATGTGGGTGGTAACAGGGGAAGGTGCTTGAAAACGGGGAGTGGAGATCAGAACGCAGGCGTGCTTAAAGGTCAAAACGGGCGTTTTATGGGTGTGCATAATTAATACAGCAGCGTCATTGACCACGTCACTGGGTTATTTTATAGCCAGAACTGCTCGCAAGATTGTGGTAGCAAAAACCAACCACAAGAATAGCGAGCAGTTCATACGCTGGTCGATGTACTCGATTAATCTAATAAATAGTGGACATGACGTATGGTGCGAGCGGCCAGGGGGCGTTTTTAACAAATAAACGAGCGTATGTTTTGCTCGCTCGTTCAGACTTAGAGGTGTGAACAGACTGCAATTTGCGAACGGATCATTTGAATAGCCACCCCTTGTTTTTGAACGAACGACCGCAAATAGCGAACGGCTCTGAATCAGGCCCTATGACCCATATGCATGCGCAGTTGTGCAAGCATCGCTTGGAGCGAACGAGCGGCCGCTTACGAGCGGCTCTGAATCAGGCCCTCTTTGAAAAATAATGTTGTGGATATCAAACATTTGAGAGAAGCCAATCAGTTTCTAACTGTCATTGTATACAGTAGACTGTGCTAGTAAAATGATAACTAGAAATTTTTTGGTTCCTATGGGCAACTTCTCCACTTTATCTATCAAACTTGCGGACCATTTACGTGAGGGAGAGGAAGAAGGAAAGTGACACCCTGGCATCTGGAGCGGCTGCAGATAACATCTACACTAGTACCTTATAGTGCTATAAACTTCTGGAGTTAATCCATGAAGTGGAGCCCCAGCGTCCATCCAGAAGTCTTTTAATGGACACGGTCCCCAAGGAGGAGTCTTCAGAGAACCAAGGGAGTGAGCCAGGGTCCTTTCTGGATCTGGTAAGTTATTATTTTTTAACAAAAGTACATTATTGTATACCATCCTCCTGCCATGGTACTGCCCCCATTTCATTAAAGTAGGCCAGGTATTGCTCCCTGACCTGTTTTGCCTGTGCAGTTGGTAGTGTCTCTCTCACTGTGGGTGTTGTGACAGAGGGCATTTTAGAACCCTCATGTGGTTGTTCCTGGTTGTCCATAGTCATACCCGTTGGTCCAAGTTGTTTGGAGTTTTTGGCATGAAAAAAATTGTGTAGGACACAACAGGCCGTGACCACAGAATCAATTTTGTCCACACAAAGGTTTATAGCCTTATGGAATATACGGAACCGACTACACATAATTCCAAAAACATTTTCAACTATGCGCCGGGCCCTGATAGGCAATAGTTGAAAATTTGTTTGGTCATACGGCTTTGTCCTCTTTGTCCATACGGCTTCATTAAATGCTCATGTAGAGCAAATGCCTCGTCTTCCACAAACACAAAGTTCAGGCTGTGCTTCGTATCCAGTGTTGTAGGCAACTTTAGATGGTTGTTGGTGAGTTGGTCATAAAATTCCATTTGCTTGAAGGAACCACCATTTTTCCCCACATCAACATAAATAAATTGATAGTTGGCATTTACCACCGCCATCAGCACGATACTGTGAAATCCCTTATAATTGAAATAAAAGGAGCCACTGTGGGGAGGCGGGATAATGCGTATATGTTTCCCATCAATGGCTCCTCCGCAATTTGGAAAATTCAATCGACTTTCAAATTCTTCACCAATGGTCTTCCAGTCCTCCATTGATGTTGGAAACTAAAAAACAAACAAAAATTTAAATAAATTTAATGAAACACATCGGAGTTTGACCCAAGTGCAAGCCCACACTTATTAACTCAGTCTGCTGAAAGTGTGCCAGAAGTGGCGGAGCCACCGCACCGTATCAGAAGAATGGCGCACTATAACCTGCCAGCCCCTGATACCCTATTGCAGTAGGTAAAGCAGGCCCTAGCCAAACCACCAGATCAATTCGATAGCCTTGGATCACATGTGGCCAGCAATCTTCACGTCATGGATGAGGATCAGCAACTCCATGCTGAAAAGCTGATCTATGACATCATTATGCAGGGAAATGGAAGCAACTAGAAAATACTTCCAGTGTGATAAAGGAGCCGGTTCTCACCTCTGCATCAAATATGGCCCATGGGTTTATGGTATCTCCTTTATTTCCCCCACCAACCTACCAGGACACTGGAAGAATGAGACAAACCCCATCCCAACCCACACATCCTCCCACCTACAGTACGCCTGAAGCATCCTACCCCTCAACAGCCTCTTCAGAGGTGCTTTATCGTGCCATGTTGTCCGGGGTTAAGGAGACACCCCAATTTGGTAATTATTCATAGTGAAGATTTCCTCTCTATCAGGCAGTTTTTGGTTGGCCAATACCTGCTGCAGGGTATAGGGTGCGGCTGATGCGGTTTGGAGAGGGTGACCAAACGTATGGCGCAAGAGCAGATTGTGGTTTGCGGGGGCCTCAATCTGCACTTGTCATACGGTATATGCACTTTATTGGAAGTTTGGTTTATTTTTCGATCACTAAAAAAATATGTATAAATATGTATAAATTTCAAAGTGTTTGTTTCTTTTCATAATAAAACGAGATAAAGAAATTACATTCCATCTTATCCAGGTGCATGTTCAGTATTTATATGAAAACAATGACCCTTTTCCTGACATACAGATAGTGAGTCCGTCTGGTCGGGTAAGTAGTTTTTTGTTTTGCCAAGTCCCGGGGATGCTGCGGAGACCAGTGCCAGGATATAGGTGAGTATGCAATCTGGTATAGGTAAGTATGTGTGAATGACTAGGTGTGTGTAATAAAGTTTTACTAATCACGGTGTGTGTGTTTTGTCTTTATTTAGTTATTTATTTTAAAGTGGGGGTACAGGTGCCGCCCATCTGCTGGCACTTGTAGTTCCACAAGTGCCAAAGGGCAGGCATGCTAGCACCTGTAGTCCCACTGTAAAATACAATAGTTTACTTAAATTTCTCCACTTTAGTACCCCCGTACCCAAAGCTCCAGGGGTGCGGGGAAGAGCCCCGGGCTTTAGACCAATGCTGGGGTTAAGGGAGAGGGGGGACCCCTTTTTTGGGGGGTCCCCACCTCCCCTGAGATCCCCGGCTTGGCCTGATCGGCTTGGGATGATAATGCTTTGGCTCCGAAGCCCCGGTGAAAGGGTCTCCGGACTGTGGCATTACAGCCCGGCCGTTTTGGGTCTGGTGCTGGTTTTAAATATAGGGGGGACCCTACGCAATTTTTTTCCGCCCTATATTTAGAAACCAGGACAGGCTGGCAAGGGGCTGGTTAGGCTTTTGGGGGGGGACCTACGTCATTTTTTTCAGATATTTACATTTATTGTCCATATTTACAGGCAGAAACATACATGGATCACAGCGATCTGTGTATGTTTCTGCCAAACTCCCAGATCACAGGCAGGTGTATTTTTTTCACAAGTTTTTACAGGAGAGTTTTCCCATCTCATGAGAGTTTAGAAACTCTCTGCTTGGTAAATTCCAGAATCCTATCTTCACCAGTGAAAGGGTTCTCAAATTTTTCTGTTGGTGAATTGAAGAGAGTTTGCTAACTCTCCAGTATTTTCCCGTAGCAAAGGAGATCTCTCTCCCAAGTTTGACATTAGTAAATTTGAGAGTGGGAAAAAATGGCCAAACTCTCCAGAGTTTGCAAACTATCCCAAACTCTCAGCTTAGTAAATTTACCCCTTATAGTGTAGAATTGCTGCTGCCCCTCCCGGAAGGTTCCTGCCACTCCGGACCTGCAACAAACCACAAATGAACAAACACCAATAGGGAGCATATGGTGTAGTACAACTGTGTCCCCAGTCCCCATACATCTAGCGTCTATATGCTATATCGTGTGAGGTGCCCGGCGTGACTGAGACACACTGAAAGGTGAAGCATACTGTACTTAGTGCATATGCAGCGAAACACCACTGACAGCGTAGTAGAGACATTGGGCCGCGGCGTTAACTGCACAGGAATTAGTTGTAAACACATATAAAGTCGCTGATGAAGCACAACGCGACTTGGCATTAGAAAAAGCCACGACCGCTGCATTGTAACACTCTGTACAATGATTCATAGCAATGCCAGAATGTAACCGTAAAGGTAACAGACCATCATATCAATAATGAGGTTATGAATGAGGAAAAAATCTATTACCAGCATATACACTTTGGGGTCAATCCTATTCCATGCAAATGGTGTGAGTTGCCGTTGCAACTGCGTTAAAACGCCGGCAACGAACTGGCACTTTGCACCCTTCGCAGCCTGATCTGAGCTCGGATTCGCTTAAATTTGCTCGAAGCCCTATGGGTATACTTGCCTACCCTCCCGATTCGGCCGGGATGCCTCCCGAAAATCGGGTGCAGCTCTCGGCCCCTCGGAAAGGCAGGCAAGCCTCCTAGCGGCCGCCGCCCCCCCAGCAATTAACTGTGAAACCCACGCAGTAGTGGGGGCGGTGACGCGATTTACGTTGAATCGCGTCATTTTGCCCCCTGCTTCACAATGCCTGTAATATTGGCTTTGTGTAGCAGGGGTGGGGCCAAAATTACGCGATTGCGTTGCCCCGCCCCACCCACAAATGGCCATCATCTGTCCGCCCCCGCCCCCTTGTGCTGGCCACGCCCCCACTACCCTCCTGATCTGACTGCTCCCTCCCGGAAGGGGCAGCCAGAAAGTCGTCAACTATGCCTATGGGGCTGCAAGCACTTTTATACGAGGCTGCCGTAAGTTGCGGCCATTGCAGCGATGACTCGTACCCGCAAGATCATTGCATGCAATTGGATTGACCCCTTTGCTTGTAAGAGAATTTTTAAAGCAACAAAACTAATGTAAATAGTACTGAATTACAACAAAATGCTTTCATTTGTAAGAATAAAGGAGTAATAAATAACAAAGTTTATTTATTAATCCTAAAACCATGCAGAAATGACTATCATTTTATGGTTGACTGCTATCGCACCGCTGTCCCAATTGAATTTTTTAAGAGCGAGTAGTACTGCTAACAATATATACATGATTATGGATTGTATATCCTGCCGTCTCTGACTACCCCCCATCTCATTGCACTTTCACCTATTCATGTTGTTCTTATGAGTGATAAATGTGTCACTGAAAAGAATGGTACTGCAGGAAGCCCTGCAGCAGAGCACGTCCCCTTCCCTCTCCCTCCCTTCCCTCCCACCCAACTGAGATGCACTGGGCATAAAGATTTGGGGGGAGATGTACTAAGCTCTAGAAAGTGATAACTTGGAAAGTGACAAACTACCAGCCACTCAGCTCCTAACTGTCATGTTACAGGCTGTGTTTGATAAATGACGGTTATGAGCTAACTTGATGTATTATAATCTTGAGGATAATGATCGCCTTATTGTCATCTATTGCCCCTCCTCATTTGGCCACTGTGTTCTACGTGTTATAGTATATAGACAGGTTTCTAGATCTGGTATATTACTTTAGAAGCAGGGCAGTACCTGGATCCCAGGGTTCTTCTTTTGTCCAGCTATGTGAGAGTGACATGGCACCCTGACATCCCCTGACACATCCCCTGACACATTCCCTGACACACCCCCTGACACATTCCCTGACACACCCCCTGACACATCCCCTGACACATTCCCTGACACATCCCCTGACACATCCCCTGACACATTCTGCACCTTTTCATTAGTCAGACTCCTACCTTACACTGAATCATTATGAGATAGTCTTACAGGCTCACACTGGCTGTAGGCAAACATGTCATTCAAAGCACTTCCTCTGCCAGTCAATCATGTTGTTTGACATATACCAATACTACACACCCATTCTTTTCATGTTAAACTTCTAGCCACAAAAGGCAAATCCTCTAGAAAAAAGGTTACTGTATCTGTAAATCAAGTGCACAGACTTGTTGCAATTCTGCAAAGAATACTGTGAGATTACTACACTCTGTGTTATACATAAAAGATAGCAGCAAAAAATTAATTGTGGGATTAATCTATTACTGAAGAAAACACTGAACTGCAACCTGTGCCAGATGGGAGAAATATGAGCATACACAAATGTGTGCCGTAGTATGTGTTTGTTGAGCCTATTTATTAACAATAAGAACATACTTTCTGACTTTAATTAACTCTCCAGAGAAGAGATGCAGCTGACAGTTTCTGGGGGTGGAGCTGGGCTCTCCACGACATTAGGCCCTGCCCCCTCCATCACGACAAAATACTGCAAGGATGGTGGGGTGTGGCTAAATAATACGATTTGCATAATTTTAGCCCTGCCCCACCATACGGACCCGCAAATTCCCCGTATAATCTCCCCATCCTGCCTACCTCACTAGGAAGTTGACGGGATGCTAGAGATCTGCCTACAATTCTAGGTGTACGGTGGACTAACCGAAAAATGGGCAGCCTCCCACAACTTCCGTGAGTATAGGTCTAAATTTACATAGCCGCTTATCACAGCAAAACCCACTACTGTCTTGTTTTATCATTAAAGAGATAGGTGAGCGGCATTCAGCTGTTTCAGTTCCGCTAGATAAAAATAAAGCTGAAAAAAGTTACATGTAAAACAGTTTTGAGATAAAAAATTGTTTATAGAAAGAAAAAAATCTTATAATCTTGTAATATATGAGTAATTCCCTTATAAATTCCCTTATGAAGAAAATGCTTTGTTTAAATAATATAGCATTTTTCCATTAAATATCTTCTGCTATGGTCATTCTGAGATAAGTAGTACGCTTCCTCGTGGGCATAACTACCATGGAGGCAAGGGGTGCAGCTGCTATGGGGCCCAGAGCTGAGGGGATCCCATCTTCATTGTCTAAGTTACATGTGTTATATATACATTTTTCACCATTGAGTTCTTCCTTATGCTTGCTCTGGCGGTGACCATTTGGTGTAGAGAGAAGCCCTACCTCCAGGTTCACACTCATCTTCATATAAAAACAAAGATGCATACAGCAAACATTAGATAGATAGATAGATAGATAGATAGATAGATAGATAGATAGATAGATAGATAGATAGATAGATAGATAGTAATGCACAAAGAAGAAGTAAAAGCAATTTTCTTAAACTCTGGTCTATCTGCAACCACAGACTAGCAAACTCTTGATGCAAAATGATCTTTTGTAGCAGTAAAGCCAATTTTAATACAAGTTGATCTCTTTTCAATAGGCAGTTTGTTAGCTAAAGAAAACTGTAGATAAACTGGGAGGAGGAAATGCGTTCACTTACTAAACAAATGTATGTTTGCCATCATTATGTTAAAGAAAATAATAAGAACATTTAATCCATTCTAAAATAAAATCATTCTTAGTGTGCAGAGTGGTGTGGCAGAACAGCATCGTTGTGAAAGTCCCATGATGAAATAAAAGCCTTGCTGAACAAATTTCACTGGTTTGCTATGTCAGGACATCTCGTTGTTGGGAGGGGAAAAAGGGATGAATAAGGATTTATTTTGGCAGCAGAGTAAAATAAATAAATTTTACGTTGTAATGCAATAAAATATGCACATTGACAACCTAAGAAACCCACTTCAAAAATCCTAATAATACCCCTTTTACACCAGAGCAAATACCTGGGTTTTTGCTGGGTTTACCCGGGTCGCAGCTCAGTATAAAAGGGTCCCTGAAAAATAATCCAGGTCAAGTGACCCAGCAATCCAACCCAGGTAGCTACCAGGTTTGGACCCAGGATGGACCCGGGTAATGGTGCAGTGTAAACGGCGCAACCCGGGTTATCTGACCTGGGTCATGCCTAAAATGAGCTGATTGGTGGTTGTGGGGCATTCACCTCCCACTTTTTATGACCTCACAAGTTTAGCAGGGCAGATCTGAGTTCAGTGTGAACAGGGCTGACCTGGGAGTAACCCAGATCGAAGGTGCAGTGTAAATGGGTCTGACCTGGGTCTGACCAGAGTTGGAACCATGTCCAAAAATCCAGGTCGGACCTGGGTTTTTGGTGGAAAAGAGGTATTATTGTAGAAGCAAATACAAATAGATTGACTTTGTACAACTAGTCCGTCGAGTTTGTCCTTTTGTGTTTATTTTGCCGTTCTTTTTTTGGAGAGGAGGGGGGGGGGGGGTTTGTCATTTTATGGCTATTCTTTTTTTCTTAATATTTCTGTCTGAGCCTTAACAATAACAGTATGTTTACCTATTCAATGCTTAATCTCCTCCACTGTTGTAGGGCCAAGAAACAAGCCATATTTTATTTGAAACATTTAAAAATGTTATATTTTTAAACCAAAGGCGACTGTGATGGGTCTTCCCTAATGACATGTTTGTAGATTCCGAGCAAATTGAGCGAATCTAATAGTAATTGACATAAAAGCTGCTATATTAGATCCAGGTGTGCTGTTGCCTGCAGGCTCTCTAGGAACATAATGATGGTAGAGCTATCTTCAAAATCTAAATTTGTTTTTAAATAAAAACTAATTGAAAGAATATATTAACTTCTGTCTTTAAAGCTTTAAACATAGACTTTACATTAGCCTAGGTTCTTTGTGTAAAACTAGGTCATATTGTAAAACTACCATAAGAGAGCTCTGATCAGGTCTCTACAACTTCTAAACATTTAAGAAACCCTCATACAGGTTGAGTCTCCCATATCCAAAATGCTTGGGACCAGGGGTATTTTGGATAACGGAATATTCCGTATTTTGGAATAATTGCATATCATAATGAAATATCTTGGGAATGGGACCCCAATATACACACAAAATGCATATATGTGTTATATGCACCTTATACACATAGCCTGCAGCTCATTTTATACAATATTTTCAATAATTTTGTGGCTCAAGCAAAGTTTGTGTACATACATGAAATAAATTTATGTTTCATTTACACCCTATACACACAGCCTGAAGGTAATTTTATACCATATTTTTAATAATTTGTGCCTTAGACAAAGTTTGTGTACATTGAACCATTAAAAATCAAAGGTTTTATTATTTCAGTCATGCCAAAATTATTCCGTAATTCGGAATATTCCGTATTTCGGAATATTTGGATATGGGAGACTCAACCTGTACAGAGCCTGATTCAGAGGTGGCGCTATGCATGAGTGGCTGCGATTTTTTCCACATTTGCAGCTGCGATAATATGCAAACAGTAGTTTCAGCCTTCCTCTTGTGTACTAGCATGTGACGGAGATTGCAGGCTGTGCAACACCCACTTTAAATGACAGATCCACCTGTGGACTCAAACACTCCACTGTTGGTACACCACCGTTATCACTGCCTATGGCTGGCACAGAGGCCCTGATTCAGAGCCGGACGCTCTGACAGAGCGCTCACTCTGAATCAGGGCCAGGCTTTTTTTTTTTTATAACGGTCTCCTGGACGCTCGCATAGCTGTGGATGACCACCCACAGCTATAGCGAGCGGCCAGGAAGATGGTCACGATGGTCAAGACCATCGCGACCATCGGGCTTGCGACGAGACCCTTGTGGTAGGGTCTCATTGCCGCAAGCCCCAGAGAGATTTTGGCTCTAACAGAGGCGTTAGCCGGTGACCTGACATATGCATTGCCGATGACCAGACTACATGGTGCACTAGTTTCAGTTTAGGCGTTAGCCGGTGACCTGACACATACATTGCTGATAACCAGACTACATGGTGCACTCGTTTCAGCTTAGGCATCAGCCGGTGACCTGACACATGCATTGCCGATGACCAGACTACATGGTGCACTAGTTTCAGTTTAGGCGTTAGCCGGTGACCTGACATATGCATTGCTGATAACCAGACTACATGGTGCACTAGTTTCAGTTTAGGCGTTAGCCGGTGACCTGACATATGCATTGCTGATGACCAGACTACATGGTGCACTAGTTTCAGTTTAGGCGTTAGCCGGTGACCTGACACATGCATTGCTGATGATCAGACTACATGGTGAAGTCACTGACGGATCATATTTTCCACTTTGATGGATTCAATCCAATACAGTTAGATCAGGTTTTGATTTTTTTTTACAATTATCGGGGAAGGCAGATAGTATCATGTTTGGCTGTTTTTTTGTTTATAAACAATACAATTGCCATGTCAGCCAAATCTGCACACAAGCAGAGCCGGATTAACAACAGGGTGGCCGAGGCATTCCCCAGTGGCCCCCACACACTGAAGGGCCCCAACATATATCTACATCACCAGCATGGGGGCACTGTGAAATACAGTTTGTCATCTGGGATTTCTGTGTGGCATAATGTGAACTGGGGTCACTATCGTGTGTATAACACATTTGTGCATGGAGTATTTGCACATTATACTTTGTAATAACATAGCTGGCATATCATATTGACAATATTACTGGTAGGGGCACACAAGTTAGTTGCCCTGGGGCCCCCGCAAACCTTAATCCGGCCCTGCACACAAGTGCTAGTAGGAGAAGGGAGATGGAATACACAATGGTAATGATGCAGTTTTCCCATTTTGGTAATTTAAACATATACGTCAGTCTCTGTAATGATACAATCCTGTCATGGAGTAAGCGGCTGTGGCTGCACCTTATCTGTTTGTTTTGATTGGAAGTAATCTGCAACCCCCTCAGGCAATAACAGAGTCTGTGTATAGAAAAACCATAAACACTCAATGATTGGAATTCCTGGAAGCCAGATCTGCTGTATCACATGGGATGTCAGTAGCTGAAGTCATGATCGCCATGTGATGCAGGTGATGTCAGCTACATAAATCCTAATCAGCTGTTTCGGTACTTGGCTGTGTTTTCAATATGCTGCCTCCATGATTGATAATTATTCCAGGAAATAAAGCAGAGACGAATATGAGAATCGCTTAATGCAGGGGTGGGCAATAAGCCGCCCTCCAGCTATTGTTGAACTACAAATCCCAGCATGCATTGCAACGTTTTTAGCATGGCCAAATAGCAAAACTGTGGCAGGGCATGCTGGCATGTGTAGTTTTACAACATCTGAGGGGCCGCTTATTGCCCACCCCTAGCTTAATGTCTTTGTGCAACATATAGATAACAAAAGAGAATTAACAAATTAGCTTACCATTGGAATCATAATTCTAGTCGGCTAAAACAATAGACTGCATTTATCAAAAACACATATACTGTACATGACAACATTGATGCAAGCAGTTTACTGAATTTGAATGAATATCTGTTATAATGAATACAGTCATCCAACTCATGAGAAAGACATACTGGTGAACAGGAAAAATGTGCTGTAATCCAGGTCAACTCTTATTTTTCCAGTGCTGTTTACAAAATTTATTGCAAATATATATTTGGTTGTGGTGGAGAATAGGCCCTTTCTCCTGTGCACCAGATTATATACATTTCCCCCTAATCAACTATTAACTATTGGCTTTTCTGCATTGTCAATGAGTTACAGTATTGCTATATACCAAACAGCCACTGGAATTTTGCAGTCTTACTGGCACCACTAACAGGACCATAAAATGCCGGAGGACATCTATCTTGAAGGATAATAATTACTCTCCATCTAATTCTTAATCATAAAAACTTTGAGCCAGTGAAAACAACATAATAATTGTTTTGTTTGACTAAACAAATAAACACAAAAATCCCAGTCAGGTCATTGACCTTATTTTCTGAGAATGCTATTCTTTTGCTATGTAATGTGAAAGCCTTCCCATACAAAAATAAATATATGACAGTCAGCTTTGTTATTGCCTGACGTACGTGCTCATGTTTTATGAGCAGCGAGGGATCCTAACCCTACCCCTAAACCTAACCCTCCCTCCCGCAGGCTAAACCTAAACCCCCCAGCCTAACCTAAACCTCCCCTTAGAGCCTAACCCCTAACCCTAACCCCAATACTTACCGTCGGGATGCCAGCAGTCAAAATGCTGCCGCCAGGATTCTGACTGGTGTCCGGATTCTGGCGCCAACATTCTAAGCGCCGGCATCCTGACCACCGGGATATATACTACAGAAAAATTGTCAGACAAAAGACCTTTGGGCATTTTTAACAAAATCAGCATTTTTAATCCGGATTTGATAAATATTGTATGCCCAATTTTACAATGTCAAAATAAATATTTTCATGAGAATTTACTAAAATCCTTTCTGCCAGGAGACATGCTCCGATAAGAGCCTATTCTAGTGAAGAGCTGAAAGCAGTGTGATAATATATAACGCTATCACACTGCTTCCTGGTTTGGGTTGCCGGCAGCCAATGCACAGGTGCAGGCACATGCGTCACCAGGGACAATGGAGAAGAAGCCTCTCTTTTTCCCTCTTCAGAAAAATGTGCAAATTAGTAGCTACTCTAGGGTAACGCCACCTGGAGATGGCGTTATTCTATCAGGGCCAAGCTCCGAGCTTGGTAAATAGAAACCTATGAGGGCTGCGACTGCTGTCGGAAATAGAGAGAAAGCAGCATATATTTGCTGCGGTCAGTGCATGTTACATTCGGGGGATTCTTAATACTTGCGGCTATTTAATGTAACTTATTAAACTTAATTAACAAATTCAGGTTATACAAATAATTATTTATTTGTTAGACCTTAAGCCCTGTGCAACATGAGCACTATGGAGACTTTCAAAAAAGAGCTACTTAATTTTAAAAATAATAAATTAAATAAAAATATTTACATAAATTAAAATAAAATCTTAAAAATGTATGATCATTGGTTGTTTAATAGAAAACAGCTGTGATGTTAGAAAATAAAATATAGTGATTTAAGATCCCAGATTTTATAAAATATAACTTTTATTTTGCCTCTTAAAAACTATATATTTATGTAAGTTTATAAAATACATTCAGCTAAATGAAATAATTTGTGCAGATGTATTTGGAATAAAATAAAAATGTAATGAGCAACCATTATGTGTGGGTGTTGTTGTTTATTATATGTTTCTCTCTTTTTTGCTTGTGGCTCTTTATTTTTACTTACAGTATGAATACACACATTCAATAATTTTATAAACTTAAATCTTTTCTTGGCACTCTTAAGTAATGGTTCCTATTACAAAACTATGTATGTGATGTTTAATATTAAGCATTCATCTGATCTGTTCCTGTGCTCTTCTGCTGTCATATGGCAATTCTGCACCTGACATGAGTGAGCAATTGCCTGCTTGTTAGATTTTTTATAATCATGTGATTTTTAACCTTTTCCTTTTTCGGGATTTATATATAGATTGATACAAGTTAGATATTTGCTCTCTATATTGTACCTATGACGGTAACTGATTATGACGGCAACTGATTCGTCTGGTGGGCTTTTCCACTCCACAAGAAGACTTGAATTTTACCTAGCTCTGAGTTGGCAGTAATAAAGGGGTCTATTTATTATTATGACCCCAAAAGTAAGGCTTTCTATCACTGTTTCTTGTGGCCAAAGAAAATAATTTTCAGGCAAAATGTGCAATAAAAAAAAATTGTAAGCCACTACAGAGAGGAGAGTTGAGGCATGATCACGGCAATATACTGGATGCAGAGGAGTAGTGAGGGTGGTTCCAGTGGAGCATAAGCTCCGGGTGCCAAAATGGACTGAGAGCGCCATTCAGGCTTCCGGAATTCATGGGGCGCTGCACAGTATGACGGCCGCCTATTCGTTTTATCTTGGTTTGTTTGCTCTATATCCTAAATAAGTTACGGATCTGAAATCCGTTTCTACATTTCATGTCCCCTCAAGTTCCCAGATTGCCGGCCCTCCCTCCTCTGTGATCATCTTCTGTCACCTCCCCTTTTCTGTGAGATTTATTACATTCACTTTACCTGTTTAATTACCTTCCCTCTCTACCATGGGATCAGCTCTTTGCCCCTGCCCACTCCTTTATTATTGGCTTCTGTCACCACCACTCTCTGATGGACTCTTTGCCCCTCCTCTCTCTTTTATTATTGGCTTCTGTCAACACCCCTCTCTGCTCCTTTTCTTATTGGCTTCTGTCACTGGGCCTCTCTGATTGGCTTTGCCCTTCCCCTCTCCTTTCTTATGAGCTTCAGTCACCACCCCTCTCTGATCGGCACGTTCCTCTCTGATCCCTTCCCTCCTTCTCTCCTCATTCATTCATTGTGCTTCAATGGACTTAAAAGTGACAAATCTGAGGTACAATCCTAAACTTTAATTTTAAGGTATGAGTTTGAGGGTGATACTGCCACTGTTTGCTGTTTTGTTTTTCTCTTCACTTCAGTATTTCACCACAGGCTGGCCATACTCCACTTCCACAGTTCAGTACAGGGAAGGTGGGGGTGCTGTGACATGCACTTTCTCCAGGCACCATGGTTCCACGCTACTTCTCTGACTGGATGGGCCATCAATGCGCAGCTGTGCAAATGCAAAGCATTTGGTGATGCGCTACGTAAAATTACCTCCACTTTCTACTTTGCACTTGGCAGATGCATGCTAACTGCTAATTGGATTCTGCAGTTGTGTGTAAAGTTTGCACCTACTGTAAATAAAAGATTGTAAATGAGACCTTAAGTGCAGAAACGGATATTAATCACAATATTATTATCATTATTACTAATATTATTAATTATATTAGGACTTCTTACAGTACATCTTGTAGATTTTTTTTTAATGTGGTTATGCCTTGCCGTGCGATCGCCTGCCTTGCCGTCACTTAGCCGAATTTGCATAGGCTGGGTGCGAGCGTAAACATCTAGTGAGCAGGTCTGAATCGAGCCCACAGTGCATACTAGTAACAGTTAATTTGGGAGATGCATTAAGACTTGGAGAGTGATCAAGTGGAGAGTGATAAAGTACCAACCAATCAGCTACTAACTGTCAGTTTGAAAAATTACAGATTGGCTGGTACTTTATTACTTTCCACTTGATCACTCTCCAAGGCTTAGTACACCTCCCCCACTGAATGTTTGTTTGGAGGGATGATGCCAAAAGGGTAGTCTTATGCTTCACAAGTGCCAGGCACACTACATACAGTAGGTATGGCCACACTTCCTGTCCTGAGTATGTGGATGTATGTAATAGGTTCTACTGTAAAATACAATTTGGATTACACACAGTAGCTATTAATGACATTCACAAATATATGGGAACATTTTCACAAGCTTGTCAGAATGGAAGAAATTGGCATGGTATGGGAACTTCGTATATAATAAATAAATAAGAGTTATATTTATATTAACTATGGACTTTTCGTAAGTTTTTTTTTCTTGGTGGTACCTCCAACCAAGCTATCTATGGTCTTCCAAGGAAAGGAGGTCCACCAGTGGTCTACTCGTGCTCTCCCCTATCAGCCTAATGTGTAGGTATAATGAACCCTGTACCCTTCCCCTCTCAAATAGGGTAATACACAATAACAAAGGGTTAGAATAAAAACACAAACAATATGGACGGGGAATTTTTGTTAATAATAATAAACCATAGTAATAACAAGAATGTTACAGAAATTTGGTACCATAGCATCTAATGATTTTTCTTCTAATAACCTGAGAGCATAATTTTAATTTCAGTTCAGACAATTTTATCCATTAGGGACCAATGTAAATGAATACCACACTCCCACAAAACAATGTCGCTGTCTCCCCTTGATCTTGTCTACATGAAATCCCCTTCCTTCTATTACCTCCAAGTACTTATGATTTTTAAAATATACTGCACGTTACCAACTTATATCCTTAACTTAATATTCCCAATATTTGCAGTTTATACAGGTGCTATCAGGGAGTAACCATAAACATTTAGTATCCCCCGAATGTATGACAGAGGGACCGCAGCATATTTCTGATACCTGCTGAGATCCCTCCATTCCTGTTGGCAGCTGCAAACCGCATAGATTTCTATGGGTGATGTGAAGCTGTCATATTTCCCAACTTCTGGAATGTGATGTATTCTGGAGATTGGCCCCCACAGCATCTACAGATGGCCGAAGCGGTACTCTATGGGCTACTCATCACAGATTTAGCAGGCGGATGGGCTAAATCTGGCGACCTCGCATGTGCGGTCAGTGGGATTGCACATGCGCAGTAGCCCTGGCAGCACTCTGAGCACATCGCAGGAACAGGCTCTTTTTCGGGCCCCTGTACCTGCGGGCGCCGGTTTATGCATGCCACGGGTAAAATCGCATCCTGCAATGTGATCTTGAGTGATAACATTATGCCCAGAACACATTGTAAATGAGATCGTTTATAAATGTTCCCAGTGTGTAGAGCACCATGCTATGGGTGGGTGTGTAGGTGGTAATGGCAATAGGTAAATAACGCCTCACCCCTACAATCTTCAATCAGTACCTCCACCTGAATCCGGACTGGTTCTTCTGGTAGAGTCTGGACCAGCGAACACAAAGGGAAGATTCGCGAACCCCTGGAACCTGCCCATCACTGAATTAAACTGAAGACAGAGGTTTGCAGGTTAAGCTCTGAGCATGAAACAACATAGAACATAATATAAAAAACACATGGCAAAATGGAGAAGAATGTACAGTAGCACATGGATTTTGCACATACACAGGATTCTCCCTACTTGCAATATCTCTCTCCTCTTCTCTCTCTCTCTCTCTCTCTCTCTCTCTCTCTCTCTCTCTCTCTCTCTCTCTCCTCTCTCCTCCCTTTCTCTCTCTCTCTCTCTCTCTCTCCTCTCCCTCTCTCTCTCTCTCTCTCTCTCTCTCTCCCTCTCCCATTTTTTCTGGTCTAGCAAAGAGTACAGTTCTTTTTTCTTACATGGGACACGAGTGGCTGTTCCAGCACAACTATTGGAATATTTGTGTACTATTTGCAATGGTATGGTAGAATAAATGTACACACCAGCAGGTGCCCTGGTCAGCGAACATCCCTGTACTTTACCAGGGGGGCGTTATATTCAGCAGTACTGTGATTGGTATTGCAGTACTCAGTACAGTTATGCATATGTACCCATATCTGCATGGATTGGAGTATACAGGTCATCAGCTGGCAGAGCCGTAACAAGATGCTGGGGATGAAATAAGAGGAAGCTACAAGCAAGAATGATAACAAACAGAAATTTGACAGGCCCAAACAGCGCCCCCTGACCTGTGGTGCCCTGTGTGATGGCACCAGCCGCACTGCCCTAGCTACGGCCCTGTCAGCCGGTGACTGTAATGGGTAGCGGGTACATTAGTTAGGTATGTCTGTGTCCCACTATGGCATTCCAGCACAGTAAGGAACCACAAGATGGTGCCACACAGAAGTACAGTTGGTAGCCATCTTAGGGATTGAAGCCTTCCTAAAGGTGTCAAAATGAAGTATGCGCAGTAGCACTCTTTGGCTTCAACAACAGCAGCACTTGTGTTCAGACAAAACAGCATCTGGGGTCAAATGTGCTTTTACTTGTTAAATATATTTTTACAGCTTTTAGAATATCTGCGCTCTCTCCTGGTACTGATTAACAGTAAACTGTGTTTGGTATGTGATGGTATGCTTTTACCGGAAAATTTGCCTATTGGCTGCGACTATGGTGGCGTGTACCTTATTGGGTTAACTGCAGTGTTAGCGACCTAAATACATCAGGATCCTCTATTAACACCTATGTCTTTTGGCTCCTCTGAGACCAAGTGATTTTAGGAGTGGTTTTCCAGAAACCCTCTCAAATTTTTATTTTCTAGCAGTTCCTCTGTCACTCTTTACAAAGTCATCAGTAATTTCCATCCAGTTGGCAGGTATCGCTCTCTGCCTCTGCTCCGCCACTCTCAGTCTAATCCGCCTCTGCTCTGCGGCTCATTAAGATCTCCTGATACAACACTGCCCTCTACTCTTGTAGTAATGCGGAAGGAACTAACTGTGAAATGTGGTAAGCTGTCTCTTTTATAGTATTGCCAGTGGGCCTTTCTGTCTTCCCGAAGTTCCCGCACTAAGGGCCTCATTTACTAATGAGTTTTATTACCAAAACGAGTGATAAATGTCACTGTGTAAGTGTGTATGATAAATGGTGCTCCAGCCAATCAGCTCCCAAACGTCAACACGTTTTGGTGATAAAACTCGTTAGTAAATGAGAGCCTTGGAGTGCAATGGCCCAGCGTAAATTTTCTGGGCTCGCACTTCTACACAGGTTTTTAGCAGCGTGTACCACACAGCACATGGGCAAACGTCCTCCTCTTAGCTCCTAAAGCTCAATTTTCCCCCTCCGCTGCCTCTGGCGGGCTGTTCCATGCAGTGGGGGTTACATACTGTATGCTAGCATATGTAATCAGCATATCTTTTATAAACTTTGTATTGGTATCTTTAACATAACAGGGACATTTAATTTGAAACATTATTAGCATTTTGGGCTAAGAGTGCCTTAAGTTTACAAAGAAAATACTGTCTGCATGTAGTGATGAAATTTCAGAGTGATTTACTTAAAAAAAAACCTAATTATTATGCTCTATCACCAGTATAACAGCCTTCCATTAAAGTTAAACATCACACCTTGTCCATGTTTTGATCTATCTGAACATTTCAGTGGGAATATTCCTTGGAAAAGAATATACACAGAGTTCCTGCCTTTAACCAGACATTATTCATACAAGCGTTTCATCTGCAAGGGATTGAAGCACAGATCGCACGCGGAGACAGAATGAATCCTACTTTGCCTGTAGCACAATATTTTCCCCACCCTTTATATGAAGATTTGAAACAAGGACATGTCAGGACACACTGCAGGTTTTTACTGCCGCAAATTAGCAGTTAATTGTACTTTTTATTTCTAATAAATCACTCTTAATTTTATATTTTGTCAGACGTGACAAGTGTTAGTAGTAATGAAAAGAGCTGGAGGTATTTATTAGACTATTTCAAGGAATTTAGGGATTTAGGATTTATCCAATGTTTTAGTTGTTAGTACTGACAAGAGTGAAATGTGTCTTACAGCATGAACTCCTGTAAAACTGGCAGAAACTAAGTTAATGTGAGTTTTACATTAAACAGGGTTCAAGAAAATTATGAAATCGTTCACAAATATATAAACATCTGTTTAGGGTTTTCAGGAATATACTTGTGCAATTTGAGATACACAAGAACAGACCTGACAATAAATAGTGCTTAGAACACAACAGCAAAAAGTATAAACAGGTCTAGATTAAGATTTGTGGGGGCCCCAGGGCTGCTAACTGGTGGAGGTCCCTATCAATCAAATTGTTAATATGATATGCTGACAAGAGTTAAAAAAAGTAAAATGTGTAAATACTCCCATCATCACAATTGTGACAAACACACTGTAGAATCCCCCGTTAACATGATCCCACATAGAAAACCCAGTTCTGTCTACAGTTCTCTCATGCTAATAACATAGCGAAATGTTGGGCCCACCAGGCTGTGGGGGTTCCTGAGTGACCGCAACAGCTGCCCTGTTGTTAATCCAGCTCTGAGTATAAGACATGGTGTATTTTATTAATCAAATATTATTTAAGGCTTCTACTGCTTCCACTGAATTGTTCTGCATGTTATTAATTTTCTTATTCTTTATTAACATTTATTTAGTGACATCATTTCTTATATAGGAACTTATTTATCAATAAATATTTGCGGTATATTCTGGTAAACTGGTATTTTCTGAAGATACCAACAAATATTTATTATCCTCGAGATGTATTATGGAGAGACACCGCAGATATATCAGATATCTGCTGAGGTCCCTCAATTTCCAACAGCAGCTGCAACCCCCATAGGTTTCTAAGGGAAATGCAATACTATCGGATTTACCAACCATCTGAAGATGACGTAGTGGTGCTGTAGCCTATGGGATACACGTTGTAAGATTCACTGGAAGAGGGTTCTGGAGCAATGGCCGCCACACACGCACAGGAGTCCGGCACAAGAGTGAAGAGACAGTTTCTTCACTCCGTATATCGGTGGGACGGGCTCCTCTCGGAGCCCCTGTCCCTGCATGTGCAATTTTATACATGCCGGCGTTAATATTATATACAGTAATGTGATCATAGGCAAGGGTGCCGAGAGTGGGGGGGTGTTAGTACTATCTAGCCGGGTCCAGGATTCCTGAGGTGCCCGGCAGGGGCCCGGGTCCGGCGCCGCCCCTCTCCCTTCTCCCTCCCTCACAGCAGCCCAACGCACTGAGTGCTGAGCAGCAGTGACTGCAGTCTCCTATGCCTGTGGGGGGGAGTGATTATTTATTTATTAACAGTTTCTTATATAGCGCAGCATATTACGTTGCGCTTTACAATTGTAAACATTAATAGAACAAAACTGGGTAATAACAGACAGATATATAGGTAGGAAGGCCCTGCTCGCAAGCTTACAATCTATAGGGAAATAGGCATCGATACACAAGGATAGGTGCTATATATTGCATTTTGGCCCAGCCAGAATGCAAAGTTTCTTGGTTGGCTGCATGATCCATTCACACCAGAATGTCGGCCAAATGTCATGAGGATGTGAGAGAATGACGATGTGTGAGGTTGTGTGTGGACTGTGAAAGGAGATGTAATTACATATGGAGGTTATGAAGGTTATGTGGGCGTTTCTGGAATCTGATAAGCTTGTCTGAAGAGGTGAGTTTTCAGGGATCGCTTGAAGGATTGGAGACTAGAGGAAAGTCATATTGTGCGTGATAAGGCATTCCATAGAGTGGGTGCAACCCGAAGAAAGTCCTGTAACCGTGAATGGGAGCAAGTAATGCGTGGGGATGAGAGACGCAGATCTTGTGCTGAGTGGAGATGTCGGGTAGTGAGATATTTTGAAATGATTGAAGAGATGTATGTTGGTGTGGTTTGGTTAATAGCCTTATGTGTAAGTAAGAGTATTTTGTTGTATTGAATACGGTAGAAAATCGGCAACCAATGGAGGGACTGACAGAGCGGGGCAGCAGACGATGAACGTTTGGCAAGGAAGATAAGCCTTGCAGCTGCATTCATAATTGATTGTAATGGAGATAGCCTGTTTTTGGGAAGACCAGTAAGGAGGCTATTGCAATAGTCAATACGGGAAATAATAAGTGCATGGATTAGAGTTTTGGCAGTGTCTTGTGTGAGATATGGTCGAATTTTGGATATGTTTTTTAGATGTATGTAACATGATTTTGAGACAGATTGAATGTGGGGAACAAAGGACAGTTCAGAGTCAAGGATGATTCCAAGGCAGCAAGCTTGTGGGGCAGGGTGGATTGTCGAGTTATCAACAGTGATAGAGAGATCAGGTTGGTAACTGTTATTGGCTGGTGGAAATATAATTAATTCTGTTTTAGAAATATTAAGTTTCAGGTGGCGAGATGACATCCAAGATGAGATTGCAGAAAGACATTCAGTGACACGGACCAGTACAGATGGTGATGAATCTGGGGAAGATAGGTAGATTTGAGAATCATCCACATACAGATGGTACTGAAATCCAAAAGCGCTGATTAGTTTGCTAAGAGAGGAGGTATAGAATGAGAATAACAGAGGCCCTAAGACAGAGCCTTGCGGTACTCCAACTGATAGAGGTAGTGAAGAGGAGGCAGAATCGGAAAAATGAATAGTAAAAGAGCGATCAGATAGGTAGGAAGAGAACCAAGAAAGAGCCGTGTCACACTGATCGCACCCCCCCTGGCTTTGTGCTGGACTGAGGGGCTCACAGCACCCCCCTCCCCAGAGCGCAGTGCCGTGAAGGCACTGCAGAAGTGTTTTTGTCTTTTGTTCAAGGGGGCGTGGCCACACCTCCTGCAATTAGGTCATGCCTCCTCTTCACCTGGGCCCGGTAGGGCTCTCTATGCCCCTGATCATAGGCACTTATATTGCACCCAGATTATTGATAAATGGGCCCCATAATCTCCTATGGTCTCAGTCTAGCACAGGCACAGCAGAGTGCTGGGTGGAGGACTGCCCTCCCTTTACAGCTCTCACTGGCTGTCTGACTCCAAAACTCCACCTCTCTTCTTCCTCAGTGCATTGACAGCCACCCCATGTGAAAGGCCCCAGACATAATAAAAAAACACACACACACATAGAATAGGCAAAAACAGGTCAGGTAGTAATAAAACAAACATGATTCACATGAAATACATTAAAATAATCTGTACAAACTGTGTAAACTGCCAGTGGATTAGGGGAGCATACTTGCCTACCCTCCCGATTCGGCCGGGAGCCTCCCGAAAATCGTGTGCTGCTCCTGGTCCCCCAGAAAGGCAGGCAAGCTTCCCGGGGGCCACCATCCCCTACACCGCCGCCGTCCCTCTCCCCTGCGGTAGCAGTCGGGGGCGGTGACCCGAATCAAGGTGAATCGCAGAATTTTGGCCCTACTTCACAATTCCGTTAATGGGCAGGGCCAAAATGACGCAATCACGTGGCCATGTCCCCGCTCCTCCCACAAATGTCAGGTAAGCTGTCCGGCCTCGCCCCCCTGCTATGCCAATCTGGGTGCTCCCTCCCGGAAGGCCAGAATGTCGGCCACCCTGTTAGGGAGTTTTACCAGTTTCATTGTGCTACTGTTCTGCTCGCATCTCATATTCCTGTCCCTCTTCTCCAAAGCACCAGCTATAGTCAGGAAGTGTCCACACCATGTACCGGTCATTGTGTAAGCCTTCCACATGTACCGTTCATTGTGCAAGTCTTCCACTCTAATGTTATGTTCAAGCAACTGGGTCCAGCCTTCATGCTAGCAGGTATCTATTCAACACACACTCCAGCTAATTGCAACTGGGACAGGAAGGATGGATGCGTGTAATGGACTCCACTCACCCGATCATCATTACACTAAAGAATCACAATTAACAAGTACAGGGGTAACTACATATTGTCTATATATTGTCTATTCTTTAGTTAAAGGAACACAGATTGTTTAGAAGAAGTCATTGGACATTTGGAACAACACAGAGACCTAGTAATGTTAGCAAGTGATATGTTATAGGAATGGTTCTGAACATCCCCCAGCTCACTGAATCATACAGATATATTAATAACAAAGGTATTGTGCCAATCTTAGACCAAAACATCGGTCAGGATTGATAATTACATTAAATTGTACAGTACAGCAGAAAAGAGAGTGGAATAGGTACATGGTGCGGGAGAGAGAGAGGAAAGAGAAACGGTGTAAGATGGGAAGAGTTAGTTGGGGGACACTGGTAATGAGAGGAATAAAAAGGAAAGGAGGGAGATGGGGAGAGCCAGAGAAGTGATAAGACATGAGGAGAGAGACAGAGAGACAGGGGAAAAGGGAGACAGACATTGAAATAGGGGAAACAACAATGCTGGCCACAACAGTTAGCGAGTCAGCGAATAATGCGTCCATAATGCCAGTATTCCATAGCGCTGTACATTTGGGAACAAACAAAGGCATGAGCGAGAATGGTTAGAGGACCCTGCTCACAAGTTTATAATCTCCAAAACTGCTTTTGGACAATAGACATTTGATACATGAGGTTGGCCCAAACAGATTTCATGGTAAAGTGTGGTGGGCTATATGTTCCAGTGGCACAGCAATATTGGTCTAGTGGCAAGAGAGTTGTTTTAGTATAGAAAGAGAACACATTCAATATACTGTATAATAATAGGAGTTGGATACTGACTGGATGTGGGGAAAAAAAGGACAACTTTGTGTCAAGGACACATAGACAGCGAGTGTGAGTGTAGGGTCTATTGTCAAGTTGTCAACAAAACTAGAGTTGTCAAGTTGGTTATTTCTGTTCACTGGTGTGACTATTATTAGCTTGCTATTTAAAAAATGTAATTTAGCAGGGAGACATTCACATTCCAGCACAGGTAGTGAGAGATTTGGAGGGTATTATTAAATTTGGGTACCATACTCATACACATGATACTGAAATCCAAAGAAGTTTATTAGTTTTTCATGGGATCTGGAATTATTAGAGAAGAGGAAAGCACTAACAACTAGGACTGAGATTTGTGTGTTCCAACTGATAATGGAAGTGGAGTGGAAGATGATCTGGGGAACTAAACACTGAAAAGCATCTTGATAACCAATGTCCTGAATGTCACGTCTGAGGTTTGGTTTTGGTCAGAACAAGCGTGAGAGGCTGAAGTGGAGACTTGGGAGGCATGAAGCTGACTTCCTCATGCATGGTGAGGAGGTAGATGAACCATACTTACCGACTTTTAGCTCCCTCCTTTCGGGAGGGAGCTGTCGGTTTTTCACAGCGGGGGGAAGTGCCGTGGCAAAAAGGGGCGGGACATGGGCGTGGTCACGCAATAGCATGATTGTGGACTTGCCCCCTTTTCACAATGCCGTGATTAATGGCAATGTGAAGCAGGGGGCAGCACAAATTGCATCTCGGGCCACCCCTGCTGCCGTGGTTTATCGTGGAACCGCACGGGGGGGGGGGGGTAGCCAGGAGCCGGGAGGTTTGCATGCCTTTCTGGGGGACCAGGTGCAGCACCCGATTTTTGGGAGGCTCCCGGACGAATCGGGAGGGTAGGCTTATGTGTTCAAGCTCCTCATCCTCAGTCATCCATTGCACCCTCTGAGTAAACTGTGCAACCCAGACTGTCACCAGCCATTTCAGACACTGATGGCATTAAATTAAAGGCAGACAAATATATTCTTTAAAGGTGGCTTTGTCACAGGTGGGAAAAATTATGTATATTTAATATTTGGGAGATTTATAAATCTTGTATCTGGCACTGTATTTCTCTTATAGTGAAAAATATGTAACATTGGGCTTTGCAACTTGTTACAAACAGGGGTGTGTGTTTGTGCTTTACCCAATAGACAGCTGATTATGCAGGCAGCCTTGTATTGCCTATAAGGCATATGACAAATTTCTCTTACTGAAGAATATTGCCTCATTTATCTGTGACTGTCCATCAGTCACAAAATCTGCACAATCAGGTTACCCTTGTTTCAGTATGTAAAGGTGTTCACAGCAGGGTGACTGTAAGCTAAATAGTTAGTAATTTTGCTTGTCGAAACGGTATCATAGCAACATCCAATTATGGTATAAGGGTAATTATTACTACCATAAAAGTTAAAATGCGCTCATTATAATTGGCTTTCCAAAAGACCAAAAAAGTAATATAAAATACATGTAATTTTTATTTTAAAAAAATTGTGATGCTCATAAATAAGTGTGATTACTGATCTTAGAAACATGTAGTAGAATTTAGGATTTAAGGGGAAGATCTACCGAACCTTATAGAGAGCCAAAGTTGAGGTGTTGCCCATAGCAGCCAATCAGATCGTAGCTGACTTTTAGTACAATCTGTAAAGTGATAACTATAATCTGATTGGATGCTATGGGCACCACCCTCTTTAGAAGGTTTGATAGAAAGTATCCACCTGAGGTGCTTTGTCCTCCCTTCACCACAAGGTAAAAGCAATTTTAAAGTAGCGATTAATGGACGGTAGATGGCGGCCCCCACTGAACCGAGGACACCCGCAGTGCCGACACCACTGGCACCCCCCGACACCGCCGCATCCCAGCACTGCCAGCAACCCCGCACTGAGCACAGCGCCAGCACCCCTGCACTGCCGACACCGCTGGCACTGCCGACACTGCCAGCACTCCTGATCTGCCAACACTACTAGCAACCCCACTCTGAGGACACCACCGACACCCCCGCACTGCCGACACCGCCAACATTTCAATATTTATTGTTCTGCACCTAGCCCGGATGGGCAACAATCGGTGTCAGAAATTGAAATATCATAACACGTGAAAAACTTAAAACATATGAAACATATGGTCTAGGGATGAAAATCAAAAGTCACATCAGTCAGTAATGGCCCAACGCGTTTCATCCCATGTGGGGACTTTTTCAAGGCTAGGTGCAGAACAATAAATAGAGTTTTATCCCCACTCCATATACCTAGTGTTCTGTCCAGGCAAATTGAATACTATTGTCTTGCCCTTTACACCCATCACTCTAACACACGCATAAGGAGGCACGTTCGGTGGACAAGCAGGAGTACGTCGGGACCTAGGTAAGTCCTATATTTTACTTACCTCTGCACCTTAGTGCGCACCAGCACATGATACTGCGATTTGTGTTTTTGTGAATCCCTGAGGTGGAGTGGCTGTTTCCTGGGACAGAGACCAATTGGAGAGGGGAGGATACACCTGCCATATATATACCAACTACTATTCAAGAACTTTTGAAACAACAATTACATTAACTCTAATTTATGTACAGATGAACATACTGCCCAAAGTTTTTGCCCACCAGTAAATACCACCAGGATTGCTGTTTTTTAAGAACTACCATCCCACAGCTTTCATGAGGTGGATTACACCAGGACATTTCCCGTAGAGACTTGTATTTAAGGAGCTCCTCAATTGAGCATAGGCATCACCAACATCCACAATTCCCTCACAGATCACAATAGATATACCTCATTAAAACTTTATAGTTTTTATAACGATTTATGACATAATAGCACCTTAGAGCGCAGACACCACATCTTAATTATTTTTAATTCACAAAGGAAGGTGGGGATACCTTCCCGGTGCTCTGCTGCTAGAGGTACTACTCAATAGCGCGAAACCCACAACTACCAGTATAGGTACTGTAGTGCAGACATTAATTTTTTTTTCTCTGAAAGGCCTGCACACCTGAAGCCTCCAGGACTTCAAAGATTCAACGGTAGCATCTTTGTTTCATTTACAATGTGATGCAGTTAAGTGCCCCAAACCAAGAGAGTATTAAGTGAGGAGTGGGCTTATGTGTAGTCTCTTCAGCTTGACCCTCTCATCTCTAGTTGGCAGCACAAGAGAGCAGACTCTGGAGCTGTGCCAGAGTCTATTGCGCATTTGCAAGTCTCTGGGAGAATGGCGCTGTGGCCATTTTCTCAGCTATTATTCTACTGCACATGCGCAGAACACCAGGAAAGTGGATGTCACATCATTTTCCCAGTGATTTGTGGAGCACTTCTCTGCAGACGCGGGACTCCGGAGAGGGGGGAATTGAAGAACATGGGTGTAGGAAGGGTGTGCGGTGTGGAGCCCCCCTGAACCAAGGGGCCTTTGTGCATAGCACTCTCTGCACCCATTATAGATACATCACTGCCCCAAACCTTGATTTATTATGCCTTAATTCCTAAGTGAAAAACTATTGAGAATTTAGAGTCCTAATTATTACATATCGCACACATTTATTTAAAATAAAAATAACTGGAAACAACCTGTAAGAGATAACTTACGTTTTTGTTTTGTTTTTTGGAGCGGCCTCCTGGCCACTCGCATAGCTGTGGGTGACCACCCACAGCTATAGCGAGCAGCCAGGTTGATGGTCGCGATGGTCAAGACCATCACGACCATTGGGCTTTCGACGAGACCCTTGTGGTAGGGTCTCGTGGCCGCAAGTCCCAGAGAGCTTCTGGCTCTAATAGAGCCAGAAGCTCTCCCATTGACATCACTGTCAGTGGGATGTCAGTGGATGTCAGTGGGGCCGCCCACAAACGGCCGGCGTTCGCTTGGGAATGCCTCCGTTTGTGAAGCCACCCCCGGCCACGCCTACCAAACGGGGCGAGCTGTCAATCACCATCGACAGCTCGCCCCCTTTGGTGCGAGACCCGGAGCGACGGAGCACCCGTCGCTAGCCGGGTCTCGTGCATGCGCACGATGGAGCCGGCTCCGTAATACGCATGCCCAGAGGGCAAACATCGACCCGGTTGCAAACACATTTGATAGATATTGATCATACAAGTCCTTTTTAAAAGAGGGGGGGGGGAAGTGACCCATTAGGTATTTGAGTACTAATGTGTATCCCGTGTATAGGCCAGCTTTAAACTACACCCATGGGCAAAAGTTTTGAGAATGACATAAGTATTGGTTTTCACAAAGTTTGCTGCTTCAGTGTTTTTAGACCTTTTTGTCAGATATTACTATGGTATACTGGAGTAAAATTACAAGCATTTCATAAGTGTCAAAGGCTTTTATTGACAATTACATTAAGTTTATGCAGAGTCAATATTTGCAGTGTTGACCCTTCTTTTTCAAAACCTCTGCAATTCGTCCTGGCATGCTGTCCATCAATTTCTGGGCCACATACTGATGGCCGCCCATTCTTGCCTAATCAATACTTGGAGTTTGTCAGAATTTGTGGGTTTTTGTTTGTCCACCTGCCTCTTGAGGATTGACCACAAGTTCTCAATGGGATTGGGGTCTGGACAGTTTCCTGGCCATGGATCCAAAATTTCTACGTTTTGTTCCCCGAGCCACTTAGTTATCACTTTTGCCTTATGGCAAGGTGCTCCATCATACTGGAAAAGGCATTGTTCGTCACCAAACTGTTCTTGGATGGTTGGGAGACGTTGCTCTTGGAGAATGTTTTGGTACCATTCTTTATTCATGGCTTTATTCTTAGGCAAAATTGTGAGTGAGCCCACTCCCTTGGCTGAGAAGCAACCCCACACATTAATGGTCTCAGGATGCTTTACTGTTGGCATGACACAGGACTGATGGTAGCGTTCACCTTTCCTTCTCCGGACAAGCATTTTTCCAGATGCCCCAAACAATCTGAAAGGGGATTCATCAGAGAAAATAACTTTACCCCAGTCCTCAGCAGTCCAATCCCTGTACCTTTTGCAGAATATCAGTCTGCCCCTGATGTTTTTCCTGGAGAGAAGTGGCTTCTTTGCTACCCTTCTTTACACCAGGCCATCATCCAAAAGTCTTCTCCTCACTGTGCATGAAGATGCACTCACACCTGCCTGCTGCCATCCCTGAGCAAGCTCTGCACTGATGGTGCCCCGATCCTGCAGCTCAATCAACTTTAGGAGATGGTCCTGGTGCTTGCTGGATGTTCTGGGCACCCTGAAGCCTTCTTCACAACTATTGAACCTCTCTCCTTGAAGTTCTTGATGATCCGATAAATGATTGATTTAGGTGCAATCTTACTAGCAGCAATATCCTTGCCTGTGAAGCCCTTTCTGTGCAAAGCAATGATGACTGCACATGTTTCCTTACAGGTAACCATTGTTAACGGAGGAAGAACAATGATTTCAAGCTCCACCCTCCTTTTAAAGCTTCCAGTCTGTTATTCTAACTCAATCAGTATGACAGAGTGTGTTAACGAGAGAGTCACTAACATGATGTCAGCTGATCCTTTTGTGGCAGGGCTGAAATGCAGTGGAAATGTTGTTTTTGGGATTAAGTTTATTATCATGGCAAAGAGGGACTTTGCAATTAATTGCAAGTCATCTGATCACTCTTCATGACATTCTGGAGTATATGAAAGTTGTCATCATAAAAACTGAAGCAGCAGACTTTGTGAAAACCAATACTTGTGTCATTCTCAAAACTTTTGGCCATGGCTGTATATTATATCTGTATAATTCTGGGACACTCTATTTAATTGAAAACTGGTGTGTTCAGCGCAGGAGCGTTTCAAGAGATGAGGGGGCCCATGTGCAGTCTCAATCCGGGGCCCTACCTCTCTCTCCGGCGGCCGGCAGCGCACTGAGTGCAGTACCGCAGCTGTAGTCTCTGGGCAATTTTCCCGGTGGTTTCCATAGTGCGCATGTGCAAAACACTGGGAAAATGTCAGCGGCGGCCATTTTCCAGGCGATTTTTACAGTGTTGATATCAGCGCCAACGTGGGACTCCAGGATGGTAAGTGTTAAAAATATGGGTGCAGGGTGTGCGGTGCGGGCCCCCCTGGATCAGGGGCCCGTGTTCAACGCACACCCTGCACCCATTCTAGATACACCCATGGTTCAGTGAGTTAATGCACAAAGTGGATACAGGAGGCAGTGAATCTGCGTTATTGGTGAGACAGTTTTAGTTACATATCAAGTACTGGAGTATCTTCTCCTGTTACAGCAGGGACAGCATATAATAATATCACCTCCAAGATAAAGGTAAATATACTGTATATATATCCAAATCCAGATTCAACAACTGGGGTGCAGATCCTTAAGGAAGGAGCCAGGGCATCAATCCGTAAGTATATAAAGAACGCACAGGGGACACTCATCAGACTTCATAAATAAATTAGTATTATTTATAAATATAGTATTATAGTATATATTCACCACATCCAAAATAACATCAAGACAAAACAGCAGTCAAACAATGACGTTTATGTCCAGCATGGGCCTTTGTCAAGACTTTTCCAGTCAGGTAGAATTCTCTCTCATATATATAAAATAATCCCCACAGCTCACTATGGGCTCTATTTACTACAATCCGCATATTGAATGCGGATTGTAGTGTGATATTACCGAGTGAATTCGCATTGCGAATTCAGGCAATATCACAGGGATTTACTATAAATCCCTTGCAGGGACAGAGCTTGCGATAAAGCTCTGTCCCTGCGGATCCCATCCGCACTCTAGTCGCGGTATTTTCAGAAATAATACCGCGACTAAGAGCCCGCGCTTGCGCCGACCCACCGTCGCTGCTGCCCCCCACCGGTGCTAAGCCCTGCCCCCAGTGCTAAGCCCCACCCCCCGCGATCGCGGACCCCAGCTACCCCCCCTACCCCCACCCGCGACCCCCCCTCCCTTCATTACACTTACCTGCATCCTCCTGGCCTCCGGTGATCTTCTCCGGGCTTCCCGATCAGGTGATCTCCCATACTGCACTGGGGCCCGATCACCTGATGACCGGGCAGCAGTGCACTGTGGGAGACCAGCTGACCGGAGAGGAGCCATCACCGGAGGCCCGATCACAGGTCCCTGGATTTAGGTAAGTAAAAAATAAATGTTTCATTTTTTTTTATTTTTTTTTACAGCAATCAGCTTGCGGTCTATTTAGACCACATAGCTGATTACTGGTACCGGCTCCGGGCTCTGCTCTTCCTGTTAGAGCAGAGTGGGAGCCCGGTAACCAGGGGAGACCCTGAATAACGCCACCTCCAGGTGGCGTTATTATCACAGGGCTTCCCCCGGTATTTTTTTACAATTTATTTTTAGTAACTATGGTCGGATCACATTTCCCATTACAATTATGGGAAATGCGATCTGCTTTACTAAAAATAAGTGATACTAGGGGTTGGAGTAGAATTTTACTAATTCTACTCCAATTGCCCTATAGTAACTACAGGTGAAACTAAAATAATGTGAAAAGGGTGTGAAAACACCCTTTTTCACTTTATTTTAGTAAAAATAATGTTAATAAATAGAGCCCTATGGGCTCTGTTTATTAACATTATTTTTACTAAAATAAAGTGAAAAAGGGTGTTTTCACACCCTTTTCACATTATCTTTGTATCACCTATCGTTATTACAGGGCAATTGCAGTAGAATTCGTAAAATTCTACTCCAACCCCTAAGTATCACTTATTTTTAGTAAGCAGATCGCATTTCCCATAATTGTAATGGGAAATGTGATCCAACCAGAGTTACTAAAAATAAAATGTGAAAAAATACCGGGGAAAGCCCTGTGATAAAAACGCCACCTGGAGGTGGCGTTTTCCAGGGTCTCCCCCGGTTACCGGGCTCCTACTCTGCTCTAAAAGGCAGAGCAGAGCCCGGAGCCGGTCCCAGTATTCAGCTGTGTAGTCTATACAGACCGCAAGCTGATCTCTGCTAAAAAAAAAAGTAAAAAAAAAAATTTACTTACCTGACTCCATGGACCGGTGGTCGGGGCTCCGGTGATGTTCTCCCTCCAGTCAGCTGGTCTCCCATGGTGCACTGCGGCCCGGTCATCAGGTGATCGGGCCCCAGTGCAGTATGGGATATCAACTGACCGGAGGCATGGAAGACCACTGGAGCACCGATGACTGCAGGTGTGCTATTAAGGGAGGGGGATCACGGGGGGGTCCACGATCACGGGGGGTGGGGCTTAATGACATGGGCGGGGCTTAGCTGTGGGGGGTAGCAGCATCGGCAGGTCGGCACATGCGCGGGCACTTTGTCACGGTATTTTTTGCGAAAATACTGTGACTAGTGTGCGGAGGGGATTCGCAGGGACAGAGCTTTCTCGCAAGCTCTGTCTCTGCAAGGGATTTGTAGTATATCCCTGTGATATTGCCTGAATTCGCAATGCGAATTCAGTCGATAATATCACACTACAATCCGCATTACAAATGAGGATTGTAGTAAACAGAGCCCTATGCCTCCAGTCGCTTTACAGGTTCGTATTGTTAGTGTTATTGTTAGTGTTATGGAGTGTTAGTGTTACAATTAAGTATTGAAGCCCTACTTATCCAATTCTCCCACGCTTTTGCAGAGAGGCAAGTTCCCCTTCTAGACCTTAGATTCTAAATATAATTTTAATACATCTTAATCACAGGTCATAAATAATCTGTTTGTCAATAGTTTTAGTTTTATTTCACAGGAACTAATCAGCAGACATCTCCGCCTGCACCCTTTTCCGCAAAGAAACAGGTAAGTTCATTCAACATACTATTTAACAACAAGACAATTATAAAGTCCAATGTTAACACATTTCTCCTAAGTTGCAATATACTATTAGCACTAAATTAACCATTGCATTCTCTTCACAACACTTTACAATAAATAACTTGCACAAAACAAAAATTTACTTTGACCAATGAATTAAGGTTATACTGCATTATAATAAACCTAATTTAAATGTCTTTAAGTTTGAACTAGATAATGAGCTCTTCTCTGTAATAATTATGGAGCAATGAATGGCTGGTATAAGCTTTAGTTGAGGAGTCACATATTGAACATCACAGTAATACCCCTTTTACACCGGAGCTAAAACCCAGGTTATTGCAGGGTTAACCCGGGCAGCTCCCTGTAGTAAAAGGGCAGAGGGTTGGATCGCCGGGTCGAGTGACTCGGCAATCCAACCCAGGTAAATAGCAGGGTTTAACACGGGCTTAGCCCGTGAAACCCTGCTGTGAGAACAGCGCACTCTGGGTCACGATGACCTGGAGTGTGCTGCAAGCCGGCCGATTGGTCCGGCTTCAGTGGCGCTTGGAGATGACGTCATCTCCAAGCGTCCAATTTCACGCCGGGAAAGCCGGGCTATGCAGACCCGACTCCGATGTTAGCGGCACCGACTCGGGAATATCCCCAGTCGGCGCCGGCTAAATTCCGGGTCTGATCCGGATAGGAACTCTGGCCCTGATTCAGAGCTGGAAGCTCTGACAGAGCGCTCGCTCTGAATCAGGACCATCCCTCTGAATTTAGCGCTCTGAAACAGGGACTCTGTTGGTATGACATGATTTAGCATTACTCTGTGTAACTCTTTTAGACTGTGAAGCACATTATTTGCTCCGCTCCAATATGTCTTATATGTCTTATCAAAAGAACAGTGCTGGGGTCAATAAGTTAACTATTAAATATGAGAACAGATAACAAATATATTTTTATAATATTTTCTCTGTAAATTGTCCAAATGGACAAATGGACAATATTTTCTCTGTCCAAATGTTCATCCAGTAATACCCGTCACACCGCACAATTTGTTGACCCGCGTCAGCCCAGCTTTATTCATAGTTAACTTACAAATACCATTTGTAATAGCATCCATGGATCATTGAACCAAACTGTAGTTTGCAGGAATCTATGATCTACAAACTTTCTTTGTTCAAGGGCAGTTGTTCCCAAACGCGGTCCTCAAGACTCCCCAACAGTTCAGGTTGTACAGATATCCATGGTTGAGCAAAGGTGGTTAAATCAAATTGAATGTCCTAATTAAGTCACCTGGTCAAGCAAGGATATTCTTAAAACCTGGACTGTTAGGATGCCTTGAGGACCAAGTTTGGGAACCTCTGTACTAGGGAATAGGATTTCCACCTAGCAACAGCTGGAAGGATTGGTAGCCAGTGTCCTGTGTCTCTGCTCTCACATTTTTCCATCACTAACCTGTCAACACTAAAGCTGGGTACACACTTTTCCAATCCTCAGGAGATCAGACCCCAGATCACACTGTTTATACAATCCTACTGCAGACCTGTTTGCAGATTCCACATCCATTCTATGCATGTACACTTGTTCAATTTTTCAGCAGACCTCCAAACTGTACCAGCTGAAACAGTCTGATGAAAGGATTGTGTCACCATACACACTCTTCCAATCTTTGGCAGACCGGATGCCACTCACTGGGACGAATTGGGAGAATAATTAGACAAACCAGTCTCAGGAGTGTACACACTTCTAAATTAGTCTGGTGATTGGTGATCTGGTCCCCTGATTCTTCAGCAGGTTTAAAAATCTATTCACAAGACCAGAAGACCAAGATTGTATGAAACCAGAGGTCCTGTGAGAGTACACACTCTACCAAAGTCAGATAAAAAAAAGTTGGTTTGAAGTTTGATTGGATGAGAATTGGACACGTGTGTACCCAGCTGAACAGTGAACTGCAGCTGGGCGGGGCTACTGACTCACTGAAGCAGAATTTTAGAACCTTACTGGCAGCAATCCCATTTATCCCAATAACTAGAACACCTCAGGGTTACTATTGTGGGCCACCACTTTGGGCATGAATCAGAGATGTATGCTATTCTGACATTTACACAGTTGGCCAATGTTTTTATTACAGCAGCACACACATCTAAGTCGTATGGCGCATGCTTCCCGGTGCCTCTGTGATGTCGCTTGCAGAGAGGATTAAGTCGCAGAGTGATTGACAGGGACCATTTGTGGGTGGTAATGGGTGGTAACGAAAGGGTAGTTAGAAAAATGTGGGTGTGTTGCAACCATTTTATAGGCGTGCCGGATCAAGCAACTGGGTCTTTGTAGAGCAGACCCCCGTGTTTTGGTTCTAAATCATCATCGTGTTTTGGTTTTGGCAAAACTACCCTCAAGTGTTTTGGTTCAGATATAGTTTTGGTTTTTGATTTCTTTAAAAATTGATAAAAACAAGTAAAATCATGTAATTTGGACCTGTTTTTGTTCTTTTATTATTAACATCAAAAACATTCATTAACATTCATCTCCAGTCAATTTTGACCACCTCACAGCACCTGAAATCACGATGGAGGGACTTAAATGCCTCCCAAAACAAGCAAGATCCGTTTTTTAAATCCGAGTTCCGAATTGCGAGAAGACCAAAGTAAGGATAATTGTTTTACTCGGAACCTCAGAGTGACTCCAAACTGGGACTCAACTCAACTCAGAACCCCTAAGTTCGGATGTGTTTGATTCCCTGGGAAACTGAACCGCTCATCTCTATTGTGTATGCAGCTTCACTGCGTCTCAGTTCCTGCGGCCATTCTGAGTAGCCATAGGGTTACCCAGAACTGCAACAATCGCATGACTTGCAACTGATGCTGCAACATTTTATGCAGATGCTTGGATTTGCCAAGCTGCAGGTGGGCTTCTTAATATATCTCCTGGAGGCTGCAACATTTGTTTATTTGAGTAATAAGTTGCAGTTGCGACGGGATTAGTGTACAACTCTGAATCAGACCCTTCATACCTGAACCGCCTGATCTGCTTATATAGGCAAACAGTACTAGTTACTAGTACACCTTGCAAGAAGCAAACCCTTAAAAGGAGTAACCTCATATAAATTAGCATATCAAGAAATGGAAGTTAGAACATCTTCCTTATAAATAACAATGTCTACAACTGGAGAATAGAGTCTGTATTTGAACTGTCTTTACCCTCTGCACCAAAAGTAATAGGGTGAGAGTTTAGAAAATGTGGGAGCTTAGCAGTAATCTCTCACATTGGTCGAGTTTTATCTTCAAAATGGGAAAACATCTGGATGAGAATTTAAATCATGAGAGATTTTTGAGTCTGAAAAACATGTAAGCTTGCTCTATTGCTTTGTTCTCAGACTCTATTACATTGGCCGAGTTTAAAAAGTGTGAGAAAACTCTCACATTTTCTAAGCTTTCACCCCATTACATTTGTCCCTCTGTATGTGTTTATTTTCCAGGAACATAAACATGGTAAGCAATATAGTAAAGAAACCTGTATTTTGAGAGTAAAGGTACATAGAAAATTAAGGCTTCTTAATTTTTCGGGTCCTTTTGAGGCAGTCTCTGTGTTCATTACCGGTCCCCATATATGTAAGAAAAGATAATACACTAAGGGGCCTATTCATCAACACTAAAATAACGTTTTTAAGGACATTTTCCTTAAATAACGTTATTTTGGTATTCATGAACAGACTTAACACAGGAGATATCACAGATATCTCCTTGCTAAGTTCCCCTGCGTTAATTTCCACACTCCCCATACATTAGTATGGGGATGTGGAAATTGTGGTATTCATCAAACTCCGAAAATTATAAATTTTCGGAATTTGATGCAGTTACTATTCGCCACTGTGAGGTGGCGAATAGCAGGTGGAACTTACCTGTATCAGCATGTGCAGGTCCCCCGACGAGTCCCTCCGGCGCTCTGCTCCGTCCTCAGGCTCCGGAGGCTGGTCTGTCATGTGTGCTCCCCAGCAGAGCACAAGAAAGTTTAGAAAAAGAAAAAAAAAAATTTTTTCTAATCTGTCATGTGGTCTGCTGGGAAACCACATGACAGACCAGCAGGACGGAGCCGGAGGCTGCTGCGCGGACAGGTAAGTCGGGGGGGGGGAAGGTGAGCGGAGGGGGGGGGGGGATTGGGGGGGGTACAAAACTTAACGCATCTGTTGGCAGTGCTGCGCATGCATTGGTTTTACAGATGTAACAGCGCATGCGCAGCACTGTTTCCAGATGCGATAAGGTAGTGTAGGCAGGGAAAAGTATCTATTTCCCGAAAAGCTGTCATCGCAAAAATGACAGCTTTTCGGAATAGATACTTATGGAGAGGTGGAATGATGAATTCCACCTATAATTAGCTAGAACTCCATGAGAGTTCTAAAGCTAATTATCTCCAGAGAATTTTAATGTTTAATGAATAGGCCCCTAAGGGGTATATGTATCAAGCAGTGAAAAGCGTGGATAAGTTGCCCATAACAACCAAATCAGCTTTGAAGTAGCATTTCTCAAGCACATTCTATAACATAATATGAATTTGATGTATGTACACAAACTTTGTTTGAGCCACAAAATTCTTACCTGCAGACTGTGTGTATAAGGTGACACGGTCACGGTCACGGTGGTGGTAATATCATGATTTGGGACTGTTTTGCTGCATCTGGCTAAGGATGACTTGATAATATTAATGGGACAATGAATTCCGAATTATACCAGAATATTCTAAATGAAAATGTCTGTACATCTGTCCATGCACTGCATCTCAAGGTGTTTATGAAACATAAATGCATTCTGTGTTTAGATTTGGGTCCCTTTCCCAAGATATTTCATTATAGTATGCAAATATTCCAGAATACGGAATATTCACATATCCAAAATACCCCTGGTTCCAAGCATTTTGGATATAGGAGACTCAACCTGTACTGTTTAATGCCACAGCCATATGGAGAAGCAGCCACAATAGCAAGTCAGGCCTTTATGGGGTCTCTGTATCAAGCAGTGAAAAGCATGAAAAAGTGGACCAGAGGAGAAGTTGCCCATAGCAACCAATCAGCTCCTACCTTTATGTTTCATTCATATACACCTTATACACATAGCCTAAGGTTAATTTTATACAATATTTTTAATAATTTTATGCCGTAAATAGAGTTTGTGTACTTTGAACCATCAAAAAGCAAAGGTTTTACTATCTTAAACATGCTATTTTGAAATATTTCAAGATGGGAGACTCAACCTGTACTTACTTTCATATAGTAAGTATATTTGAACCGCCACATGAACGGCGGTTCAAATCCCGACAGCGGCTGCCTGACAGAGGAGGAAATCCCGATCGTCTAGAGAGGTAAGTAGAACTAATCTAATTCCCCCCCCTAACCCTAACTCACCTTTAGGGTGTCTAACCCTAACCTTCCCCCCCCCCAGTGCCTAGCCCTAATCCCCCCTCTAAGTGCCTAATCCTAACCCCCCTTTCCCACCGCCTAAACCTAAGTCCCCCAGAGGGGTGCCTAACCCTAACCTCTCCCCGGGGGTGCCTAACCCTAACCACCCCTTCCCCTAGCCTAAACCTAACCTACCGGGGGGGTGCCTAACCCTAAGTCCCCCACGGGAGCCCTAAACCTAACCCTCCCCCACCCGCCGCTGCGGCACCCGGAATCCCTTCGATCGGGTAGCCGGATGCCGGTTTTCCAGCGTAGGTAAAATGACAGGCGTCGGGATTTCGACGCCTGTCATTTAACCCTTGCCGGGATTAAGCAGTCAGGAAGCGGGCGGTCGGCATTGCGTCCGCCGGCTTCCCGACTGCTTGCCGTATATTATAATACAAACTAAAGGCCCCCATACATCAGCAATTGATTGCAGCAATCGTGCAATTTGCAATCGATTGTGTATAAAAATCTTTCCCTTTTTCAATCGATTGCAGATTGCAGAGATGCCACAATTGATTGCAAATTGCACGATTGCTGCAATCAGTTGCTGATGTATGGGGGCCTTTTGTCGCAAATCTGTGTGTCTGAAAGTGCTCCGCCCACTGTTCTAGCATCCATAGACTCAGCTGTCATCATTAGTAGGCACTACAGGGGAAGAGGAACGACTGTACGATTACAATGTTGTAATCGTACTGTTGTTCCACTATCTGCTAGTTGATACGCACCTTTAGCACAGATTCCCATGTCCTTATGCAGTGAGGGTAGAGCCAAATACATTACTCACACAGAATATTATGTCTCTCTGCCCACAATACTATACCTCTCTTTACTGCCACCTATGGTAGATTACGCAATGGAGCCACAGGTCCCCTAACACTCTATCACAATTGTGCAGACTTGACAATAAAGACTACCACACAGTTAGCTGATCTCCGCCTGCTTCTAGCAACATATAATATATATAGCATAACTTTAGCGATCTAATAGCTTAGTCAAAGACTGGGTTCTGAACCATATATGAAATAGACTACTACAGAATACTTTCTTAAAGAACATATATGAAGGAGAGTTTCCTACTCTGATCATTCTCCTCATATAGCTCTATGTTGGAAGACAGCTTCCAATCCCAGAGGAGATGCATCCAATGTTATTATTAAAATCGGAGGAGGGTCTAGCACAGGTCTGTAATTTGGAATAGGCAGTGATGCCCAATTGGAAATCTTCCATATGACATTGGATGACAGGTAACTCATAGCTGACTAGCTGTGACAGGTTTGTAAGAAAAGCCTGAGGTAGAGCCTGTGAGGTCTCCATAAGAAAGTAACAAGGAATAAAGTTGAAGAGAGAGCTATCATTGTCCCATTAGTGGTGCTAAATTACTGAGAGAAATTGTATGCTTTTGCAAAGAAATCAGAGCCAAATTCTGTATTACTACCCATTTCTCTGGAGGACCGTCTAGAGAGAGAGAAGGGGAACCTTTAGACACGTCCCGTTATTCAAAGCAAGCACTGAAAGGAGCTCTGTCAAGATTAAAACTTAGAGATCTTGCCTCTAGAGGCTGTTGCTCTGCTGACTGAGCTGTTATGGCTATGGTAAAGGCTAGTTCTACTGAGAGAGATAAGGTCATGTCAATGCAATGTATTAAGGTCTGTAGGTGCAAATTTGCTATTAGGAAATCACATGTGCAGTAGGGAAATCACTGGGAAAAAGGCTGCCGTGCCATTTTCCCGGTGTCCTGTGCAGTAGACTCCGGGCACAGACTAGTGCCCGGATTCTACTGAACCTGTCAGTACGCTGTGGCCGCCGGGTATAAATATGCCCCGGGCACTACATCTACTTCCCCTCTCCTACAAGTCCTACACTGGCTCCCCTTCCCCTTCAGAACCCAATTCAAACTTCTCACACTCACTTACAAAGCCCTCACCCAATCCTCTCCTATTTACATCTCTGTCTTTATTTCCCTTCATACTCCTGCCTGCCCACTTCGCTCCACACATGAATGCAGACTTTCCTCCCAATTGATAACTTCTTCCCACTTCCGCCTCCAAGATTTTACCCATGCTGCTCCTTACATCTGAAACTCTCTCCCTATGAGACTCTCCACCTCTCTACAAAACTTCACAAGGTCTCTCAAGACCCACTTTTTTATCAAAGCCATCTAGTTCTCATCCTGAGAGTGGTGACTAAAGAGCGTCCTGCTGCGGTGCAGATGTAGTTGTGTGCTTACCTTATGCCACTCGTTAATCACCTTCAGGTGGTTTGGATGATGGTCCTGGATTGCAAGACGATTTTCCTTCCTGGCCCCTATAAAGAAAGGCACGCACTGAATGGGAGTGATCACCCCTTGGATCAGTGGTTGGTCATCATTGGCACTTTTGATCTCAGAGTGCTTACACCTTTAGTGCAAAGCACCAAGTGCAACCAAGATGGAAATGTCCAAAGGGAAGGGGGAATGGGGTACACATGCAACACAGATTACACTTACCAAGTTTGCACTGGTCCCTTTGATGGACAAATAGTCCCAGTCTCTGCACCTGCAACAATACTATGACAACAACCCACCCACACAACTACACCTGTCTGCTGTTGTTTCCCTGGTGTTACCACCCGCAACCTGGCTACTCCTCCACACCTCAGGCTCCAGCTTTGGTTGGCCTGGTGCACAGCATTTAGCAGACTGGGGACCTGATTCAGACCCACTTGCTAAGGCACGCTCGCTCACTGGGAGCAATTTTCACCCATCTGCGCATGCGTATAATTCGCAGTGCACGTGCGCAAGTCATTCATTGTGATCAGATTTTTGTAGCTCGTAAGCCACTATCAGGTCGCTGCTTTAAGTGACAGATAGTGCCGTTTGTGGGTGGTAACAGGGGAAGGTGCTTGTGAACGGGGTAGTGGATGTGCGAACGCAGGCGTCAGGCAGCCTAAACGCCGTTTAAAGGGCGTGCATAATTAACAAAGCAGCATCATGGTACACGTCACCTGAATGCATTTCAGCCAGCACTGATCGCGGCAGGCTAAGGCAACCCTCCTTCATTTCCCGGAGATGACGTCTGTTGCGAGAGGCAAGGGGGCGTCTTCAGACACTTGCGAACGCACTTTGCTGTAGCTCACTAAAACATAGTGGGCATCCTTATGCGATGCAGTGCAGGCAAATCATTTAAATATCCAGCCCCTTTGGGCCAGCGAGCGATCGCATCTTGCGAGAGGGTCTGAATGAGCTCCTGGGTGTAGTGCACTCCCTATTACTGCTTCTAGCTCCCTCAACACAACGATGTTTGTGATCTACGCATGCGCCGCATCTGGCATGTGCATGTGCAAGACCTATCAAGCGACTGAAGTTCAGTCACTATGGGGCTCGCAACAAGACGGGGCGGCTGTCAATGGTGAGTGACAGCTCGCCCCGTTTTGTAGGCATGTAGGGGGGGGTGGTTGGCCAAACGCAGGCATTCCCTTAGGAACACCTGGCATTTGAGGGAGGACTTACTGACATCACAAGTGATGCAAGTAGTGGACTTCCTGCTCTTTTAGAGCAGGATGTCCACTCGCCCTTGCGGCAGCTGAGACCCTACCGCAGGGTCTCATCGCAAGGCTGATGGTCGCGATTATTGCGATAGGCTCCAGGCCACTCGCACAAGCTGTGGTTGGTCTCTCACAGCTTTGCAAGCGTCCGGAGAAAAAAAACCAAAACATGCCCACAGACCTCACGAGCGGCCAGCGGCTGCGAGCAGATCTGAATCAGGTCCAATTCTAGGCAATGCAGATAAGATACTCAATGCAACAAGAGGCAGTGATACAGACTAGAGATGAGCGGGTCCGGTTCTCTGACAACTGGACCCATCCGAACATAGTGAATCCGACCCGGATCCTAGTCAGGCTCGGGTCTTCCCATCTGACTCGGATCTGAAAACGATTTAATCATCACCAATCCCGCGTACAATTCTCATGGGTTTTGGATTGCATATAAGTCCCCCTCCCCAGTGATCGGCACCATTTGCTTCACTGCTGTGGTATTTTGCTGTGGTTGTGCTTTGTCCATCCAAGGGCTGTGCTGTCCATCTAGGGGGGCTGTGTTGTGTCCATCCAGGGGCTAGGCTGTGCCCGTCCATGGCTGTGCTCCATCTATGGGATGTTCTGTTCCATCCAGGGGGGCTGTGTCCATCCATGGGCTGTGTCCATCCAGCGGTACTGTTGTGTCCATCCAGGGTCTGTGGGCCTGATTCAGAGCCGGATGCTCTGACCAGAGTGCTCACTCTGAATCAGTGCCCTCCTACCTAAAAATGGAGCGGCCCCCTGGCCGCTCGCATAGCTGTGGGTGACCACCCACAGCATATGCGAGCGGCCAAAAAGATGGTCACGATGGTCAAGACCATCACGACCATCGGGCTTGCGACGAGACCCTGCGGTAGGGTCTCGGTGACCGCAAGCCCTGGAGTGATTTTGGCTCTATCAGAGCCAAAATCACTCCCACTGCCATCACTAGTGATGTCAGTGGGGCCGGACCCAGACGGTAGGCGTTCCCATGGGAATGCCTCCATCTGGCAGCCATGCCCCCGGCACGCCCACCAAAGTGGGCGTGCTGTCAGTCACCATCGACAGCACAACCCTTTGGTGCGAGACCCGGAGCGACAGCTTGGCTGTCGCTGTCCGGGTCTCGTGCATGCGCACGACGGAGCTCCCTCCGTCGTGCACATGCACATTGGGGTAACATCAACCCGCTTGCGAGCGTCCTGCGCTCGCCAGCAGGTCTGAATGACCCCCTGTGTCCATCCAGCTGTACTGTTGTGTCCATCCAGGGACTGGGTCCATCCAGCTGTGCTGTGTCCATGTACTTCTTGTCACACACTAGTGCTGCAATGAGTCTGCAGGCCATAGCCCACTGTGTTCAACAACTTCGAATAATCAGCAGTGTGACTACAAGCAGTGTCAGTTGGTTGTAAACAAACACCAGTTTAAATTAATAAAGTGTAAAAAATAAAAAAAAGTAAAAAAAACCAGTTACAAAATATATATATTTGCTGGTTTGGTGTTCTAATTTTCTATCCAGCAGTGCTGTGTCCATCCAGGGGGGCTGTGCTTTGTCCATCCAGGAGCTAGGCTGTGTCCATCCAGGGGCTAGGCTGTGTCCATACAGAGCTGTGCTAAGTCCATCCTGGGGCTATACTGTTCCATCCAGGGGCTGTACTGTTCCATCTAGGAGCTTTGTCCATCCAGGGCTGTGCTGAGTCAATCAAAGGGCTGTATTGTTCCATTCAAGGGCTGTACTGTTCCATCCAGGGGCTGTGTCCATCCACTGGTGCTGTTGTGTCCATCCACGGGCTGTGGTCCATTCATCTGCGCTGTGTCCATACACTCCCTGTCCTGTCACACATTGGTGCTGCAGTGAGTCCACAGTCCATAGCCCACTACATTCAACAACTTTGAATACGTACTGTGACTCCGAGCAGTGCCAGTTTGTTGTAAAAAAACCAGTTTCAAATATATATTTGGTTCTATAGTGTTTGTTACTGGTATTGTTCTGTGAGTTGTAGCACAGCGAGTTTGTTCAACTAAAAACTAAAAAGCCCTTTGAATCCCCGCAGTGTGAGTTGAGCTGCAAATTAAAAAATGGATAAGGATCAGATTAGAGAAGAGCAGGAGCAGCAACCAAACACTTTTGCTGCAGCTGCTGCAGTGAAAACACTAGTCCTTCAACATCATCTACTAAAGCCGATGCCCAAGGGCATAGAGGGTTTAAGTCAGGGGTCTAAAATCAAAGAACCAATATTTTACAGTGGTAAAGAAAAAAACACCTCTAATAAAGGGAAAGTATAGTGCAGAAAAACATAAAATTACCAAATGCCATTCACCACACGAAGTGACAAAGGAAAGGCTAAGGCCTTGGCCTTTATTTATGAGTTGCAGTTCTGCAACTGTCTGTGATGCATCTCATGACAATGTAAGCCCTTTTTACTCTAGAAGAGGTGTCAAGAGATGAAAACCACTAATGCACAAGGACCAACTGTGTTCAGAAACATCACAAATCACTGAGGAGAGTATAAGTGTGTCCACGGGTGCAATGTGTGAGCCTGACCTTTCCAATACTGTACTTGAAGAGGAGCCACCTTTCACAATTTGTGCACCCTCTGCAAATGTGGGGATGAGCAGCATATGTTAACATGCTGATGTAGAAATTGAGGATGCTAGTGTGGAAGTGCACCGGGATGAGGGGGATATTTATGTAGCTGACACTGATGCTAATAAGGATGTTGATGATGATATTGTTAATGATAGTGTCTGTGTAAGTCAGGCACCAGTGGAAACAGTTGTTGCCCATGATAAGTAAAAGCCCATTGTCATTCCTGGGCATAAGACGGAAAAATCCACCTCTTATGTGTGGAATTATTTCTACCCAAGTCCAGACAACAATTGTAAAGCCATCTGTAGTGTTTGCAAAGCCACAGTAAGTTGAGGTAGGGACCATAACCATCTAGGAACCTCCTGCCTGTTGTGTCATTTGCAGCGCGTGCATGAAAAGTTTTTGGGAAAACCAGAAGCTTTGGCTAAAAAAGTAACAACAAGCAGTCCAGCGTCAGCTAGCTACCTTCTCTCTACTAGATCTAAGCACCTGCCATCTCATTCTTTGAAAAAATACAGATCGAAAACCAAAACACGTGAGGGTAGTTTTGAAAAACCAGAACCAAAATCAAAACATGAATGTTAATCCAGATCCAAAAGCAAAACACAGTGGTTGGTGCACATCTCTAATACAGACAGGAAATTGGCAATACCCTATATGACCTAGTGCCCTTTGTGCCCTGGCCTAGTGCCTCCTAGCAAGCAAATAAATGCTACAGAACCTAGTGCACTTTGTGACCTGCCCTATGCTGCCTAATACAGCTAATCCTATAGGGTCGAGTGCCCGTTATGCCTCTGCCTATTGCTGCCTGATGTGGGCTACCAATATAGGGCCTAGTGCCCTTATTGCCCACAGGCCTAGTGCCTGATAATGCCTATGGCCATTGTGCTAGAACCCTGATGGTTCAGTGGATATAAAAACAGTGGACTTACCACTCTAGTCATCTTCGGCTGAGCCAGGCTTCTGGCTCCTTCTGCTTTAAATATACAAACAAAAAAAAGAAGTGTGGAACTGCGCTTATAAATAAAGAAAATTTGAATAACCCTGGTGTGGTAATAAGCGGTCGAAACACATTTAAGCTACACAAATAGTATATATTTTGAGTAACAATTTAATAAAATCTGATACAATAGATGATACTTATATAAAAATATCATATGGCATTATAACCTTCATAAAAACCTCACCCCGCTGTAGATAGTAATATAAATGAGCCCCTTTGGATATACTCAACAAAAGTTCAAATAGGCAGTGTACACACAGTCTTGTAGACTAACTCAGTCATTGTGGAACTACAAGTTTCAGGAATTTGAAATGTCAGACCAGCTGAATGTGGAAGCTTTTCATATTACCAGAGACTTCGGCTATATAATTGCGTTCTGACTAGTCAGTGGGTAGCCACCCGGCGAGTATGTCTCCTCTGCAGCTTAGCACTGTGGCTGTGGCTGAGCGGCATGGACGCTCGATGAAAAGTAGCACTGCCACTGGATTCGGCTTACAGATAGGCACCGGGCAAGTCTTTAGAGTAATTCAAAGGACTTAGCAAAGAGTCACAAAACATCTGACTAGTTTTGCACACATAACACTGTGAACCTATGAACCTCAGGTGTGATAAATACAGGTGTCTTTTATTTATTCCATATAGATACTGTGTGTATGTATATATATATATATATATATATATATACACAGTATATATATATATATATATATATATATATATATATTAGGGGTGAGCGGGTTCGGATTTCTGAAATCCGAACCCCCCCGAGCCCCCCCCGATCCGAGTCCGATCCGAGTCAGGCTCGAGTTTTCCCGCCTGACTCGGATCTGAAATCGAGGCAAAACGTCATCATCCCGCTGTCGGATCTCGCGGGTTTTGGATTCTATAAAAGGTACCCGCGTCGGCGCTATTTTCTCACTTGGCTGTGGACAGTGAAGAGGGAGGGTGGGAGTTAGGGCTGGCTGGGCTGTATAGTATAGTGTAGTGTAGTGTTGTGCTGTGCTGTGCTGCTGTTGTCCATAGGGGCTGTGTCCACTCCTCCAAAGTAAATAGGGGCTGGCTGTGTTGTGCTGTGCTGCTGTTGTCCATAGGGGCTGTGTCCACTGCTCCAAAGTCCATAGGGGCTGGCTGGGCTGTGTTGTGCAGTTTGTTGTCCATAGGGGCTGGCTGGGCTCTGTTGTGTAGTCAGTTGTCCATAGGGGCTGTGTCTACTCCAAAGTCTATAGGGGCTGGCTGGGCTGTGTTGTGCAGTGTCTCATAAAGGCTGTAGTCCTAAAGGGGTGCTGTCGTGTTGTCCAGGGGGTGACCTGTCCATCAGGGGTGCTCCCCCCAAGTGCAAAAAAAACCCATAGTGGATGCCAAAAAAATATAATAAAATATTTTCTGTCTTTGTGAATTGAGTGCGCAGTAGCCGCACGTGCATCACCGTGCGCCTGTCATAAATCAAGGGCCAGCTGGCTCGTCTGTTAAAGGGTGGTGTAACCCATAGTGCACGCCAAAAAAATTGAATAAAATATTTTCTGTCTTTGTGAATTGAGTGCGCAGTAGCCGCACGTGCATCAGCGTGCGCCTGTCATAAATCAAGGGCCGGCTGGCTCGTCTGTTAAAGGGTGGTGTAACCCATAGTGAACGCCAAAAAAATATAATAAAATATTTTTTTTCTGTGTTTGTGACTTGTGTGCGCTATAGGCGCACGTGCATCAACAAAGTAGCAGCGCCAAGCGTGCACCCGTGTCATAAGTCAAGGGCCGGTTTGGACATCCGGTCCGGACTGAAGGACGTGCCAACAATTTCTGACATGTCTACTGTCACTGCATATGATACTGTCCTCAAAGCAGCAGCGACAAGCGTGCGTCTGTCTGTTAAAGGGTGGTGACACCCTCAAAGTGTGCTACACAAACAATAAAAATATTGTTCTTTTTTTTTCGGTCTTTGTGAAATGTGTCAATGACAGAATGGTGGAGGATTACATTGGTGACAGCATCCAAGTAGGGATGTCAGACAGTCCGTACCTGTACTGGCAGGAAAAAGAGGCAATTTGGAGGCCCCTGTACAAACTGGCTCTATTTTACCTGAGTTGCCACCCCTCCGAAAGAGTGTTTAGTGCAACCGGGAACCTTGTCAGCGAAAGGCGTAGGAGGTTGCTTCCACAAAATTTGGAGAAGATGATGTTCATAAAAATGAATTATCAACTCTTCCAGGGAGACCAGCCTCCAGAAGTTACAGAGGGACCTGTGGTGGTGGATTCCAGCGGGGACAAATTAATACTCTGTGAGGATGAGGATGTACACAACACTGGAGAGGGTGAGGAATCGGTGGATGAGGAGGATGAGGATGACATCTTGCCTCCGTAGAGCCAGTTTGTGCAGGGACAGATTAATTGCCAGCTTGTTTTGTGAGGGCCCAAATGAACCAATCATTTCAGCCACAGTCGTGTGGCAGACCCTGGTGCTGAAATGATTGGTTTGTTAAAGTGTTCATGTCTTGTTTGGGAGGGCCCATTGACAATTCCATCTTGCACCTCTTTTTTTTCTTTGCATTATGTACTGTTTGGGGCCTAGTTTTTCAAACTGCCATCCTGTCTGCCACTGCAGTGTCACTCCTAGACGGGTTTGTGCCGCCTACTCGTGTTGCTTAGCATAGTCATCCAGCTACCTCGGTGCAACCTTTTGGACTAAAAACAATATTGTGAGGTGTGAGGTGTTCAGAATAGACTGGAAATGAGTGGAAATTAATGTTATTGAGGTTAATAATAGCATAGGAGCAGAAAAACCCACAAATTCTGTGATTTTAGCTGTTTTTATGCTTTTTTAAAAAAAAATACAGATCCAAAACACAAAACCCAGAACCCAAAACACGGAAGGGTGGTTTTGGCAAAACCAATCCAGATCCAAAACACGAAGAAAGATCCGGATCCAAAACCAAAACACAAAACACGAAAAGTGGCCGGTGCACACCCCTAAATTATATATATCTAAATTAGTTCTAAAAAATAAAAATAAGTACATTTCCTAACCTCATATTCAAACCCCATTCTGGGGTTGTCTTCTTTCTTTAAGAGATCTTCTCTACTCTTACCGCTCTGTCAAACTGCCTCGTGTCACTACATGCTGGCTGTTATAAGCCAGCCCCAGGTGGCAGGGCGAATATACATGCTGTTCTACAGCTAGACCTATGGTTCCCATTGCTCTATCCACTTCATCTTGATGGAATTTTCAACAGGATCACTAGTGACTTTCCATAATGTTTGCAACTGCATCTGCATAGTGTACTTCCATGTAGCGTTATTCTCTGAACCCACTAACTTGGCAAAGTTCATGCTTGCTCCTGCACTGTACATATTCACCCTTAGGGATAAATTTAATAAGATTCATGTTGGTCCTGAATTGATCCGTTTTTAAACACAGATAGGATCAAACAAAAACTGACTTTTTTTCACACAAAAAAATCGGGAATTCGCCAGTCTCCCGTGTTAGTTAGGATAGTGTTGTCCGATGGTGTATTTCATTGATCCTGTCTGTGTTAAAGCCCCGAGTTTACTGCCCAAGTTTCCCTCCCGAACATGCAGCCTGCACGTATCAGTGATATATGTGCAGGCTGCTTGTGTTTATTAGCGTACTGTAATGGAATTAATTATTTTAAAAAAATGATGCAGTGTCCCCCCCCCCCAAAAGGAATAACCACTTCTGGGCTGCTCTGCTTGTCCTGGTTCCTAAATATACAGGGGGAAAAATGAGTAGGGTCCCCTTGTATTTTAGGAACCAGCACCTGGCTGTTGGCCAGTCCTGGTTTTAAAAATATGGATAAAAAATTGTGTAGGGGTTTCCCTATATTTAAAACCAGCACCGGACGAACAAGGACCGGGGTGTAATGCCACAGCCAGGGGACCCTATCACTGGGTCTCCCCGGCCAAAGCATTATCACCCCAAGCCAGTCAGCCAAGCCGGAGATCTCAGGGGAGGTGGGGACCCCCCATAAAGGGGTCCCCTCTCTCCCAAGCACCCTAGGCTTAGTCTGAAGCCTGGGGCTCTTCCCCGCACCCCTGGGCTGTGGGGACGGTGGTAATAATTAGGGATGTGCGCCGGGCCATTTTTGCCGGATTTGGATTTGGTTCTAATTCGTCGTCCGGCTTTGGATTTGGATTTGGATTTGCCAAACTGCAGTGACTGGCTTTGGATTTGGATTTGGATTTTTTTACAAAAATTGACAAAAAAAGCTAAAATCACATAAATTGGTCTTTTTTTTCTTCCTAGAGTATTATTAACCTCAATAACATTAATTTCCAGTCAATTTAGACCATATCACAGCTTAGAAATGAAAAGTAGTGCACCCACCCAGTGGGGTACGGCCAGCAGAGTCACAGTACTTGTTTACAAAGTGTGCTACGGCCCTAGGAGTCACAGTGCACAATCTTATTAGCATTACACCGCACATAGGGCCTGATTCACATTACACCATAAAGTAGTGTCTCTTATTTATGTTACGACACACAGTAGTGCCCCTTTTACACAATGCCCACAGTAGTGACCCTTTTACACAATGCCCACAGTAGCGGTGTCCCTTACACAATGTCCCCCAGCAGTGGTGCCCCCTATGCAGTCCCCTTAGTAGTAGGGTCCACTATGCAGTGCCCCCAGTAGAATGCCCCCCAGTAGTATGCCCCCCATTAGCATGCCCCCCCAGTAGTATGCCCCCCATTAGCATGCCACCCAGTAGTATGCCCCCCATTAGCAGGCCCCCCCAGTAGTATGCCCCCCATTAGCATGCCACCCAGTAGTATGCCCCCCCAGTAGTATGGCCCCCCTAGTAGTATGGCCCCCCCAGTAGTAGGCTGCCCCAGTAGCAGGCCTCCCCCAGTAGTAGGCTGTCCCAGTAGTAGCCCCCCCTGTAGTATGGGCCTCCCCTGTAGTATGGCCCCCCTGTAGTAGGCTGCCCCAGTAGCAGCCCCCACCCCCAGTAGTAGTAAGCCCCCCCAGTAGTATGCCCCCCCCCAGTAGCAGGCCCCTCAGTAGTATGGCCCCCCCAGTAGCAGACCCCCCCCAGTAGTATAGCCCCCCCCAGTAGCAGGCCCCTCTGTAGTATGGCCCCCCCAGTAGTATAGCCCCCCCCAGTAGCAGACCCCCCCAGTAGTACAGACCCCCCCCAGTAGTATAGCCCCCCCAGTAGCAGGCCCCTCTGTAGTATGGCCCCCCAGTAGTATAGCCCCCCCCAGTAGTGCCCCCGGCCCTTGCACAAATAAAAAAATAAAAAATAAAAACTTACCTGTATCCCCGCTCCCGCGCCGTCCGCTCTGTCACACGCTGAGGAGGGAGCCGGAAGACGGAGCTCATGTGTGAGCTCCAGCCGGCTCCCTCCGTGCAGCAGCCAATGAGAGTCTGTGTGACTCTCATTGGCTGCTGTAACAAACACACAGCTGCCGCTGGCGGCTGTGTGTCTGTGTCTGTGTAGGGCAGAGCGCTATCACTGCGCTCTGCCCTACACGCGAGGAGACCTGATGTCGGATTCTCTAGTGAGAATCCGACATCAGGCGGCCGCCGTTCGGCCCCGAACGGGGATCCGAGTCAGGCGGTGAACACCCGAACAGGGTTCGGGTGGACTCGGATCCCCAATGTTCGGAGCGGTTCGGATTCCACAGAATCCGAACCGCTCATCTCTAGTAATAATGGTGTAAAAATAGAGAAACTATTGTATTTTACAGTGGAACTACAAGTGCAGCAGGCGGCCGGCACCTGTACCTGTAAAATAAATAGTTAAAAAACCACAACACTTACACACCGTGTCAAGTACAACTTTATTACCTACAACTACACCTTCTGTCCCCTTCTCCAGTAGAATTCCAACGTGTGTCCCTGGAAAATAAATCCTACACTCACCTCAATCCTCACGCCGGTCTCCGTAGCATCCATGACACTTCGCAAAACAAAAAAACGACTACCCATTCCAAGCCGGGTAAGTATAGGTATGTGTGTTACCACACATACTTATACTATGTGAAATGACAGATGACGGCAGTCCTCTGAAATTCTCATGGGCCGCCAGCCAATCAGAGGCTGATTTACATGTAGCGGCAGATCATTGGCTATGACACACATTGATTACAGCAAATGAGCAGCCACTTCATGTAAAGCGGCCTCTGATTGGCTGGCGGGGCTTGGGATTTCCTGTAGAGTCCCATCTTCTGTCATTCGCAAAGTACTGGTATATGTGACAAGACATATACCAATATTTGTCCGCAGGGCCGGATTAAGGCTTGTGGGGGCCCCGGAGCAACTAAATTGTGGGGGCCCTCCAAGCCACATGGTGCCTGTGCCTACCCCCCCAAGCCACCTCCATCCCCCACAGCCCCATGTCGCTTGTGACTACATCAGGTCCCGCACCCCACACCAGCCCCATATGAGGCCTGTCTTACCGGCAGAGCTGCTCCTGGGTTCCCTCCGTAGCGTCATGGACATGTGTCACATGACGCTGATGAGGGGTCTCAGGAGCCGCTCTGAGTCTGTGCTGCATGCAGCAGCACTGACAGTGCTGCTGCATGCAATAGAACAGCCGCGGCTTCTGAGCCCGGCCCCCATCCGGGAACAGATGCCACTGGACACCTGTTCTCAGCAGGGTCACATCGTCCCTGTGTGGAGGCCCCTCTATGTGTGGGGGCCCAGGGAAGACCGCCCCTGTCGCCTCCCCCCCCCCCCCTTAATGCGGCCCTGCTTATCCGGCATGGATCAGGTCACTCGTTGTTTTTTTGTCAAGTCCGGGGATTCTACGGGGACCAGCCCAAGGATAGAGGTGAATATAGCATCTTTTTTCCAGGTACTCCCACTGGATTCTACATGGAGAAGTGGACAGAACAGCAGGCAGCAGATAAGTATGTGTGAGTGAAGTAGGTAGGGGTATGTAATAAAGTTATACTTTAGACTGTGGACCTCATTCAGTGGTGCTCGCAAAATGCAAGCGCTCGCTCTGAATGAGGGCGGCTGCATCTATTTTCTGACCCGGCCTCCTGGCCGCTCGCTAGGCTATTAGAGCCGGAAGCTCATCACTGACATCACGAGTGATGTCAGTGGGGTCGCCCCCAAATGGCAGGTGTTCCGTCGGGAATGCCTCCGTTTGGCAAGCCACCCCCCCACCCCGCCTACAAAACGGTGTGAGCTGTCGATCACCATCGACAGCCGCCCCTTTTGTAGAAAGCCCCAGAGCGAGAGAATTTCTCTCTCGCTTCGGGGCTTGCACACGCGCAGTGTGGCCACTGCGCATGCGCAGGGCCTCTACATCGACCCGCTTGCGAGCGCATCGGCACTTGCGAGCGGGCTGAATGAGACCCTGTATGAGTGTTGTGGCTATTTTACTATTTATTTTACAGTGGGGTACGGGTGCCAGCCGCCTGCTGGCGCTTGTAATTTCACAAGTGCCAAAGGCCACAGTCCAGGTGTGCAGGGGAGAGCCCCGGGCTTCAGACTAAGCCTGAAGTGCCCCTAAAATCCCAGGCTTGGGCTGACCGATTTGGGGTGATAATGCTGTGGCCAGTGAGACCCTGTGATAGGGTCCCCTGGCTGTGGCATTACTGGATTTGAGTGCGGTGCTGGTTTTAAATATAGGGGGACTGCTATATTTAAAACCAGGACTGGCTCAGCATCCAGGTTGAAGGATGCTCTAATACAGGGAGACCCTACACGTTTTGTTTCCCGTATATTTAGGAACCAGGACTGGGTGAGCAGCCTGGGGCTGGTTATATATTTTTGGGGGGTACTCTACGTCATTTTTTTTTTTTAAATGTAACCATTTACACACTGTTTTCATGCTGAAACATACACAAGTCATACGGGAAGCACAGCTCAGCAGGTGGTCTATTTCCAATTTCTATTTACTCCCCGATTTGCCTGCTAAAAAGGACGAATAGAACAAAATTAACAATGGTAAATTCCGTGTTATGCTGAAGTGAATGAAAGTACTTCCGAATTGAGTCGATGGTGTATTCATTTCTAGTGATAAAAACGGACGAATTTACAGGATTAACCTGGCCAAATTCACCACCCCCCCTAAATAAAAAAACCACCAGATTTTAACAATTGTTGGTAAATAACAATATTTTCACCCATGATTGCAATCTCGGACCAACACGAATCTTAGTAAATTTGCCCCTTATTGTAAATAAATGACTTTTCTATACTAACTCAGATACTTTGATTCAATGTCGCTGCAGCAGACTTCTTAGTATTGTTAATCTGTACACCCTGGTTGGCCTTGGAGCCTGGGACCATAACCTAATGGCAAGCCGTATAGTTGATGTAAGTGACCGCTGTGTGATGGAGGTCAGTTCACACAATAGATAACTAGGTCTTTGGTATTTTAACCTGGTAAAACAGGTTTACAGGATGACACAGGGTTTATGCAGCAGGTATATAGTGCACATATAATGGTTGTGCTAGATCCAGCAATGAATATATAGATGAGTGCAGGTGGTGTACATACAAATTGGAGCACACACCTGTGTTTGCACATATAGTGGTGGCAGTGGACAGGAGCACCAAGAGCCACGCCGGGCATGGGTAAAAGGCTGCGTGGCCTAATTACGGGAGTCGTGGCCATGTCCCCTTAGGCAACTAAAAAAATAAAGATAATATATTTGCAGCGCCGCAAAGCAGCGTTGCATGCTGGGGAGGGGGGCGCTGTGAGCCCTTTAAGTCCGGCGCATAGTCAGTGAGGGGCGCGATCAGTGTGGCTCTGGAAGGATATATTTGCTACAGGCTATTCCAGGGAACAATTAAATAGATTTGCATTGTCCCTGTGAGCAATCCATATTATTTTTTACATTTTTTTTTTCATGATTCATTTATTTAATACCAACATACTTACCATTATATTGAGGAAATAATGATTGGATCAGTTGTATGTTAGCATTAGCTATTTTGGCTGAAAGATTTGTCATTCCCTCTAAAACATCCTTTTCTCAGATGAAGGAGTAATGGACACTGATGTAGCCTTTGCCAATGTTTTATGTCCATTTTAACAATTATTTGAGGAAAATACACTGGGTCTGATTCAGAGGTTAATGCACACTGAACAAAATACCGATTTTGGTGGAGTTGAGTGATTATTTGCTACTGATCATGCGCAAAAAATACCAAAAGCTTCTAAGGCGCATGCGTTCCACTGAGTGTACGATGTTGCATGCAGGACCACTGGCATAAGGAATGGTGAGGCAAAATCATGGGCATTCCTGGGTGGTGTCTGAGATGTGGCCTGAAGTGTGCGCCAAAAAATTCCACCTCAGGGAAATGTTATTGGAGTGTTGGGGTATGTCAGTAAATGTAGCTGCAATCCTAGTCGCAGAGCCACAGCCACAGATCATAATAATATGGAGTTGAAAAGAAGACACTGCACCTGCCATAGACTGGTGCAAGGGTCGATGGTGATGCAATGGTCTGACAATTGTGGATTGTTTAGAACCACTGGCTGAGTTGCACCATCCACCATCCACGAGCATTGAAAGTGGACGTCTCAGGGCTTGCACTCTCTGGCACTCTCATGTATACAAGGGGAAGGCTGAAATTAATTGAAATGTTACTACCGCTGCAACTCCGCAAAAAGTAGCACTCCTGGCTGCAATAGCTTGCATCTCTGAATCACGCCTAGGCCGGGATGTACTAAAGGAAAAATATGGTTAAAACCCCGTTTTCTGGATTTTTAGTTTATTATCATATTTCAGGTTTTTATGGCATTACCCTATAGAAGCCTATGGGTTTGTTACTGCATCCCGCTTCCTGCCGCACCGCAGTCACGCAGCACCTCTCACTGCCGGTCCCCCTCACCTCAGCCTCCTGCGTGCTCCTTCTGGGTCCCCCGCCTCCTTCTCCTCCTCTTCTTCTTCCGGGTGTAGGGAGGAGGAGGAGAAGCCCGGGACTTCCTCCAGTGGTCACCAGCAGGAAGCTCCTGGGGCTACGAGTGGGAGGAGACCCGCTGAGATCCCTTTCACCCGGCGGCGGCAGCTTCACAAAGGGCAGCTCTTATCGCAAGAGCTGTCCTTTGCGATACTAATCGCATATGTTAGTACATATGTGATTAATATCACTGCAGTGACTGGTGGATGTACACCGCATGGTTAGTACATCCTGTCAGTCAGAGAGACTGAAAATTGCATTCTCAATCCTTCTGAATAAACATTTGCAATGAAGCAGTAGCCCTGCCCAGCTGCATATGCGCATGTGACCTGTGTGCATGACCTAACCTACAGGGCATGTCAAGCAGGTTAGTGATGGAATAATGTCACTCCCCTGCCTTTCAGCAGAGATATGGGATGCTTGCTGCTACCCAAGTGCACCAGCTGTTGCTAGGTGGCAATATCCTGAAGAACAAAAATGCAACACGAATATGGAAAATTTGCACACTTCCACAACAAAAATTACCTTGTGTAATCAATACATGTCAAGATATCAATTCGCCAAAGAGGAAAGTGTTGCTTTACAGGTTTTTTTTGTATTGCATTCAAAGCATTGGCAGTATTAGGGCTTTAAACCACCCAAACTGTACATTTTGTACCCCCAGCACACAGAGGCACCCACACATCTTTTAATGTTTTTCTTTTCAGCAGGTCCAGCCAATAACGTTCACAAGCTCCTGTGGAGTCAGACAAAATAATCTGTATGAGGGTGCAGATGAGTTTGATGAAGAGTGTAGCTTCATCTGCCTTTCTCTCATAGATTAGCAAAGCAACCACTTCCAGTTCAAGGATTAATGAACCTGGATGGGTAGCAGGGTTTACAGATAACAGACCATTCATTTTTAAGTTCCTTTTTCATCAGACTGAACTTGGTGTACTTCCATGGAGTCAACATACAACCATTTGGTCATCCATTCACTGCCTGTGCCAGTAGATGTCACCACCATGTCAGCAATATGGCATAACTCCCAATATTAGGAATCCTGGAATTGGGACATGGGGCGTGGCCATGGCATGATGTGGCATTATGGGGTGTGACCAGGGCCGCCAAGAGCCACGCGGGTCCCAGGTGACAGGCGGCATGGCCTTATTGCGGCGGCGTGGCCATGCCCCCTTAGGGGAACAAACAGAAAAAAAACATTTTAGCAGCGAAGCGGCGCTGCGCGCTGGGAGGGGGCCGCTGTGAGCCACTCAACCCGGCGCACAGTCAATGGGGGGCGTGATCTGCGTGATCGCTCCCCCCATAGGCATAGGAGACTGCTCCAGCTGCTGCTTAGCAGTCTCCCACTGCAGCCCAGCACACAGCAGCGTGTGATGTAGAAGGGAGGGAGGACGGTACCTGACCCCGGCCCCCACCAGGCACCTCCAGCAAGCCTGGGCCCCTCCTCTCTGCGCCCCTGGATGTGACCATGCCATGGTGTATATGACACTTTGCCAATGGCTGAAGTGCTAGGCACCTTCCTGTCTCCAAAACCAATTTTTTTGCTGCACAGCTACAGTGTCCACTCAAACCTGGACAGTTCTGTTGAAATCAGGATGGTTGGGAGGAACACATTTGGGAGTGAGGAGATTCTGCCCCTGGGGTAGCTCAAGGTGACCTTAGATTGCGTTCTGGGAGAGAAGCGATAATCTAATAGATCTTCAGCCCTTGTGTAAGTGTACCAGTTTTGAGAACCAAATACAGTATATCTCTACTGCTGATTAATTTTATGTAATATATTTATTACAGCAGGACTGTAGGCCTGATTCAGAGGCGTATACTATTTGCGTGCGCTCGCTCTGAATCAGGGCGTCCCTATTTTTTTTTCAGCCGGCCTCCAGCGTGTGGGTGCGGCCTGGCGATGGTCGCGATTATCGTGACCATCGGGCTTGCGAGGAGACCCTTGTGGTAGGGTCTTAGGTCTCACAAGCCCGAGTGGACTTCCTCCTGACATCAGTAGGGCCGCCCACAAACGGCAGGCGTTCCTTCCGATGTTCTGAGCAGCGCTAACACCAGCCGTGGGACCACGGACAGGTAAGTTTAAAGTAATATGGTTGCAGGGTGTGCAGTGCAGGGCCCCCCACCCATTATAGATACGCCACTGTATAACTGGTAGGCTGCTAGTAAGGGCCATTTACTAACGGCAAAATCTGTGGACCTACAATGCTTTTTTATATATGATGTCTGCTATAAAGGTGTGCGCCCACTTCACGATCTTTGGAATCAGCTCCATAATCAATTATGTGTTTACAGTACCACAAAATTACATACTTGATCAAAATATTTATTAGGGGTGTGCACCGGCCACTTTTCGTGTTTTGTGTTTTGGTTTTGGATCTGGATCTTTCTTCGTGTTTTGGATCTGGATTGGTTTTGCCAAAACCACCCTTCCGTGTTTTGGGTTCTGGGTTTTGTGTTTTGGATCTGTATTTTTTTTTTAAAAAGCATAAAAACAGCTAAAATCACAGAATTTGTTGGTTTCTCTGCTCCTATGCTATTATTAACCTCAATAACCTTAATTTCCACTCATTTCCAGTCTATTCTGAACACCTCACACCTCACAATAGTGTTTTCATGTCCAAAAGGTTGCACCGAGGTAGCTGGATGACTATGCTAAGCGACACGAGTGGGCGGCACAAACACGTGACCCATCTAGGAGTGACACTGCAGTGGCAGACAGGATGGCAGTTAGAAAAACTAGGCCCCAAACTGTACATAATGCAAAGAAAAAAAAGAAGTGCAAGATGGAATTGTCCTTGGGCCCTCCCACCCACCCTTATGTTGTATAAACAGGACATGCACACTTTAACAAATCAATCATTTCAGCGCCAGGGTCTGCCACACAACTGTGGCTGAAATGATTGGTTCGTTTGGGCCCCCACAAAACAAGCTGGCAATTAATGTGTCCCTGCACAAACTGGCTCTACGGAGGCAAGATGTCATCCTCATCCTCCTCATCCACCGATTCCTCACCCTCTTCAGTGTGTACATCCTCATCCTCACAAAGTATTAACTCGTCCCCACTTGAATCCACCACCACAGGTCCCTCTGTACCTTCTGGAGGCTGGTCTCCCTGGAAGAGCTGATAATTCATTTTGATGAACATCATCTTCTCCACATTCTGTGGAAGCAACCTCCTACGCCTTTCACTGACAAGGTTCCCGGCTGCACTAAACACTCTTTCGGAGTACACACTGGAGGGGGGGCAACTCAGGTAAAATAGAGCCAGCTTGTACAGGGGCCTCCAAATTGCCTCTTTTTCCTGCCAGTACAGGTATGGACTGTCTGACATGCCTACTTGGATGCTGTCACCGATGTAATCCTCCACCATTCTGTCAATGGTGACAGTATCATATGCAGTGACAGTAGACATGTCAGAAATTGTTGCCAGGTCCTTCAGTCCGGACCAGATGTCCAAACTTGGTCCTGCCTGCCCTGCATCACCGCCAGCGGGTTGCTTAGGATACCTAAGTTTTTTCCTGGCAGCCCCAGTTGCGGGAGAAAATGAAGAAGGAGCCGTTGACGTGTCACGTTCCGCTTCAGCTGACAGTGTGTTCACCAGCAGGTCTTTGCACCTCTGCAGGCTTGTGTCGGCTGGAAAGAGAGACACCACATAGGCTTTAAACCTAGGATCAAGCACGGTGGCCAAAATGTAGTGGTCTGATTTCAACAGATTGACCACCCTGGAATCCTGGCAAAGCGAATGAAGGGCTTCATCCACAAGTCCCACATGCCGAGCGGAATCGCTCCGTCTTAGCTCCTCCTTCACTTTCTCCAGCTGCTTCTGCAAAAGCCTGATGAGGGGAATGACCTGACTCAAGCTGGCTGTGTCTGAACTGACTTCACGTGTGGCAAGTTCGAAGGGCTGGAGAACCTTGCACAACACGGAAATCATTCTCCACTGCGCTTGAGTCAGGTGCATACCCCCTCCTTTGCCTATGTCATAGGTGGATGTATAGGCTTGTATGGCCTTTTGCTGCTCCTCCATCCTCTGAAGCATATAGAGGGTTGAGTTCCACCGCGTCACAACCTCTTGCTTCAGGTGATGGCGGGGCAGGTTCAAGAGTGTTTGCTGGCGCTCCAGTCTTCGGCACGCAGTCGCTGAATGGCGAAAGTGGCCAGAAATTTTTCGGGCCACCCAAAGCGTCTCCTGCACGCCCCTGTCGCTTTTCAGAAAATTCTGCACCACCAAGTTTATTGTGTGAGCAAAACATGGGACGTGCTTGAATTTGCCCAGATGTAATGCCCGCACAATATTGGTGGCATTGTCAGATATCACAAATCCCCAGGAGAGTCTAAGTGGGGTAAGCCACTGGGCGATGATTTCCCTCAGTTTCTCTAAGAGGTTGTCGGCGGTGTGCCTCTTACTGAAACCGGTGATACACAGCGTAGCCTGCCTTGTAACGAGCTGGCGTTTCTGAGATGCTGCTACTGGTGACGCTGCTGCTGTTGCTGCGTAAGGTGATACATCTACCCAGTGGGCTGTCACAGTCATATAGTCCTTAGTCTGCCCTGTTCCACTTGTCCACATGTCCGTGGTTAAGTGGACATTGTGTACAACGGCATTTTTCAGGACACTGAGGACACTTTTTCTGACGTTTCTGTACAGTCTCGGTATCGCCTGCCTAGTGAAGTGGAATCTAGATGGGATTTGGAACCGGGGACACACTACCTCCATCAATTGTCTAAATCCCACTGCACTAATGGCGGATACCGGACGCACGTCTAACACCAACATAGCAGTCAAGTCCTCAGTTATACGTTTTGCTTCAGGATGACTGCTGTCGTACTTCATCCTCCTCGCTAAGGACTGTTGGAGGGTCAATTGTTTAGTAAAAGTAGTGGTGTTCCTACTTCCTCTCTGGGATGATGAACGACTCCCAGCAGCAGCAACAGCAGCAGCGGCAGCAGTAGGCGTAGCAATGCAGGATCCTCCAGAGGAATCCCGGATAGGAGAGTCAGTCATGCCAGTGACATGGCCTGCAGGACTACTTCCGATCCTGACTAAGGAGGAAATTGACGAGGAGGGAGTTGACGGTGTGGTTTGCAGGCGCTTGGATACAACAGGACAACGGGATTTAGGTGTCCCTGGACTGCTTACGGTCTTAGCCAAAGTTTCTGAACTTGACAGTAACTTTTTATGAACGCGCTGCAGGTGCCGTATAAGGGAGGATGTTCCTAGGTGGTTGACGTCCCTACCCCTACTTATTTCACCTTTACATATGGTACATATGGCAAGACAGTTGTTGTCTGGATTTGGATAGAAATATTGCCAGACCAAAGAGGTGGAATGTTTGGTCTTCTGCCCAGGCATGACCGTGATGGGCTTTTTCATCCCACGGACAACAACTGTCTCCCCCGGAGCCTGATTTAAACAAACCACATCACCATCAGAATCCTCCTCGCCAACTTCCTCCTCAGCGCCAGCTACACCAGTATCCTCATCCTGTTGTACTTCAACAGTGACATCTTCAATTTGCATATCAGCAAGTGGACTGTGGGTGCTCCTTTCAGCACTTGCAGGGGGCGTGCAAATGGTGGAAAGAGCCACCTCTTCCCGTCCAGTGCTGGGAAGGTCAGGCATCGCAACCACCACCACACTTGGACTCTCCTTGGGGATTTGTGATATCTTCTTAGAAAGCACAGTTCTTCGCTGTGCTTTTGCCAGCTTAACTCTTTTGATTTTTTTAGTGGGAGGAGGGCTTCCATCATCATGTGAAGCTGAACCACTAGTCATGAACATACTAGGGATCGACCTTAGCCGTTCCTTGCCACTCCGTGTCGTAAATGGCATATTGGCAAGTTTACGTTTCTCTTCAGCTGATTTAAATGTCTTTTTCAAGGTCATTTTCCTGAACTTTGCCATTTGGGATTGTATGTGCCCTCTACTATGACATTGGGCATCGGCCTTGGCAGACGACGTTGATGGCATGTTATCGTCTATGTCATGACTAGTGGCAGCAGCTTCAGCACTAGGAGGAAGTGGTTCTTGATCTTTCTCTATTTTATTTTTATCGGAGAAAGTTTGGTCCACCATTTATGTTATATCGATTTGATATATACGTGCGGCTAAACACAGAAAATAATTTTTTTTTTGGTTTGGACTGGAGTGTACTTTGTGGATTACAGCACCCTTTAACGGTCAAGCCAGCCGGCCCTTTACTTATGACACAGGCGCACTCTTGGCACTACTTTGTTGATGCACGTGCGGCTACTGCGCACACAATTCACAAACACAGAAAATAATTTTTTTTTGGTTTGGACTGGAGTGTACTTTCGGGGGTTACAGCACCCTTAACGGTCAAGCCAGCCGGCCCTTTACTTATGACACAGGCGCACGCTTGGCACTACTTTGTTGATGCACGTGCGGCTACTGCGCACACAATTCACAAACACAGAAAATAATTTTTTTTTGGTTTGGACTGGAGTGTACTTTCGGGGGTTACAGCACCCTTTAACGGTCAAGCCAGCCGGCCCTTTACTTATGACACAGGCGCACGCTTGGCACTACTTTGTTGATGCACGTGCGGCTACTGCGCACACAATTCACAAACACAGAAAATAATTTTTTTTTGGTTTGGACTGGAGTGTACTTTCGGGGGTTACAGCACCCTTTAATGGTCAAGCCAGCCGGCCCTTTACTTATGACACAGGCGCACGCTTGGCACTACTTTGTTGATGCACGTGCGGCTACTGCGCACACAATTCACAAACACAGAAAATAATTTTTTTTTGGTTTGGACTGGAGTGTACTTTCGGGGGTTACAGCACCCTTTAACGGTCAAGCCAGCCGGCCCTTTACTTATGACACAGGCGCACGCTTGGCACTACTTTGTTGATGCACGTGCGGCTACTGCGCACACAATTCACAAACACAGAAAATAATTTTTTTTTGGTTTGGACTGGAGTGTACTTTCGGGGGTTACAGCACCCTTTAACGGTCAAGCCAGCCGGCCCTTTACTTATGACACAGGCGCACGCTTGGCACTACTTTGTTGATGCACGTGCGGCTACTGCGCACACAATTCACAAACACAGAAAATAATTTTTTTTTGGTTTGGACTGGAGTGTACTTTGGGGGTTACAGCACCCTTTAACGGTCAAGCCAGCCGGCCCTTTACTTATGACACAGGCGCACGCTTGGCACTACTTTGTTGATGCACGTGCGGCTACTGCGCACACAATTCACAAACACAGAAAATAATTTTTTTTTTGGTTTGGACTGGAGTGTACTTTCGGGGGTTACAGCACCCTTAACGGTCAAGCCAGCCGGCCCTTTACTTATGACACAGGTGCACGCTTGGCACTACTTTGTTGATGCACGTGCGGCTACTGCGCACACAATTCACAAACACAGAAAATAATTTTTTTTTTGGTTTGGACTGGAGTGTACTTTCGGGGGTTACAGCACCCTTAACGGTCAAGCCAGCCGGCCCTTTACTTATGACACAGGCGCACGCTTGGCACTACTTTGTTGATGCACGTGCGGCTACTGCGCACACAATTCACAAACACAGAAAATAATTTTTTTTTTGGTTTGGACTGGAGTGTACTTTCGGGGGTTACAGCACCCTTAACGGTCAAGCCAGCCGGCCCTTTACTTATGACACAGGCGCACGCTTGGCACTACTTTGTTGATGCACGTGCGGCTACTGCACACACAATTCACAAACACAGAAAATAATTTTTTTTTGGTTTGGACTGGAGTGTACTTTCGGGGGTTACAGCACCCTTTAACGGTCAAGCCAGCCGGCCCTTTACTTATGACACAGGCGCACGCTTGGCACTACTTTGTTGATGCACGTGCGGCTACTGCGCACACAATTCACAAACACAGAAAATATATTATTTTTTTAGCACTTGGGGGGAGCACCTCTGATGGACAGAGCACCCCCTGGACAACACTACAGCACTCCTTTAGGACTGGGACACTGCACAGGACTTTGGAGTGGACACAGCCCCTATGGAGAACTGACTGCACAACACAGTCCAGCCAGCCCCTATGGACTTTGAAGTAGTGGACACAGCCCCTATTAACAACAGCAGCACAGCACAACACAGCCAGCCCCTATGGACTTTGAAGTAGTGGACAACAGCAGCACTACACTACACTACACTACACAGCCCTAACTCCCACCCTCCCTCTTCACTGTCCACAGCCGAGTGAGAAAATGGCGCCGACGCGGGTACCTTATATAGGATCCAAAACCCGTGAGACTCGGAAGGCGGGATGATGACGTTTTGCCTCGATTTCAGATCCGAGTCAGGCGGGAAAAGTCGAGCCTGACTCGGATCGGACTCGGATCGGGGGGGCTCGGGGGGGTTCGGATTTCAGAAATCCGAACCCGCTCACCCCTAATATTTATGTGACATCACAAAAGAAAATGCGGTTTTGTACTTGTGATTGGTTAATTACTTTACGTTTGTTAGTGAAAAAAATCTTAACAGATAATAGAAAAGAGTGAACACAAGGTTTAGTTTAGTAACTTTCAGAAATGTAATTGAATATATACATAGTGTACATATGACAACCGATAACCTGTTCCAGATTTCACTTCTACCGAATCCCTGTGGAGGAAAAGTGTTTTCATGGTTACTACTATTTTAATCCAAATATTTCTTGGTATTTTTAAAGGTCTGTTCTTGTTTGCCGAGGTTCTGTTAAAACTAACATAGTTTTCCACAAATTACATATTTTCCATCTTACTGAAAATATATTTTGCAGTTTGCTCCCAACAAAGAAGGTTATTCACGAAGCGTTGGCATCATGGAGTGTTGCTGCATCATTAGTGTTACCCACGAACATTTGGCTCATCTGCTGTGTATGTGTGTAACGTGTGGACTCTGTAGTACCTCTGCATATCAAGCTTATTTTGGCGCAAGTCTGACAGTTCACCTGGCGCCAAAGACCTAGAATGTTATTCCCCAATGTAATCCACATCTGTGCCACACTGCAGTTTACTAGTAGGTGAAAAAACTGAAAGTACACATTAAACAAACCCTAAATTACATATTGCTACATTGACATTTGTACTGGGAACAGGTTATCATGTGAGGATGGATGAAAATATTGAAATACATTAGCATCATGTTATTGCTTGATATTTTACAAGCTCAACAAATAAATTGATATAATTTTTGCAGTCAATGATGATCACTACAATGATGCCAATATTGGCGACTAGGCCTTTGGGAGGGGTGTGTGAGCAGTATTGATGCCCAGGGCACTTGGGGTGGCACTGTCGCTGCCCCACAGCCCATGCATCTGGATAACAGCCAGTAGTGTAGGGATGAGCATCGATCTCCTATATTTCTGAAAGATAGATATTCATCTCCCAATACATTGTGATTTTGGATGGACTCTCAAGGCATGATGTATCGATAGTATCGATCCAAAAATCACAATGCTGCAGCAGCGATAAACTTTCCTGATCCACAGCATCCCTCGCTCTATTGCGCATGCGTCAGCTTTTATTTGTTTTTATTTTTTCTCCACTGCACATGAGTGATTTTAGTAGCTGTGCTAACAGCGCTGGGGCAAAAATAATATACATTGCAATGAAAATAAATATTATTTTGTTGATAATTTTCTGTATTAAATACAGGCATGGTAATTACATATTGATCCGAAAGATGGGTTTGGGACCACTGATTGGCCATCCCTACAGTAGCGCTGCTGCAGTGTGGGCACACACCCTACAGTGTGTAGAGCCGTCAGCAGTATCCAGGCAGATCTCCACTTTTACTGCCAGCTGCCCCACCCCCTCACGTTAGGGGGCAGGGCCAGCACAGTGAGCCCTGCTCTGGCACTCGTTTGCACACTCTTGATATTACTGAAAAGCACATTATACACCTTGGGCATTTTGTCTCTGGCACAGTTTGTCTCTAGCAAAGGCTGAGAGACACCAATAAGGCCAATTTATTGAAAGTACTAGAGGTCCGTGTGCTGTTGTATTGTATGCATTGTGAATTGCACAGTGCCTTTATTCTATGCTGGATTTACTGTCATTCGAAAGATTCGAGATCTTTTGCATTTTGTTAGGCATAATATGCTGGTCATGTTGAGTAACGCTGCAGGCACTAGTATGATGGACACTTGTTGGACACATGAAGCATTGCATACATACGTACAAAAGTGTAAAAGGTTCATGTTTAAAAAAATTATCAGTATGATATAACAGAAGCCTAATGCTGGGTACTTATGTCTAAAAATAAATTGTCAGTATGACATGACAGAAGCCTAATGCTGGGTACACACTTAAACAACGGATTGGTCAGCAGACTGATCTGACGTCTGAGCAGCTGATTTGTAATAGAGATGAGCGGTAAGGATTCTGTGGAATCCGAACCACTTCGAACAGCGGGGATCCAAATCCACACGAGCCGCTGCTCGGGTGTTCCCGCCTGACTCGGATCCCACTTCGAGGCCGAATGTCATCCCCCGACAGTGGATTCTCACGAGACTTGGATGTCGTACAGCTTCTATATAAGGCGCCGCGCCCGGGACTCGGTGCCATTTGTTAGTCAGCATGCACGCTGCGCATAGCTCTGCAAAGTTGTCAAAAGACTCCAGAGACTCCATTGGCTGTGCTGTTAAGTGACTGTAGGGTAGGGGGATGACTGCACGCTGACGTATGCTGCGCTACTCTGCTAATTAAAGTGGCAGTAGTAACCTGTGTCCAGACTTCAGATTTGATTGGCTGTGCTGATGTGTGCTGCTGATTAAAGCATCAGTTCCAGTGTAAAAAAAATAAATAAATTAATCTAAATATAAAAAAAAGGAAAAAATAAAATAAAATAAGTAAAAACAAAAAATATTTGTGCTACTTCCTACCACTGTGTACTGTTACTGTATACAAGCTGTTAGAAACTGATTGTAGTCTTGTCAGAAACAGTGCCAGTCTTGAGGGTGGATCTTGCATGGGCTAATTGTGGCCATGAGGCTTACGGAAGTGGTACAGGTTTTTTTGGCTTTGGGAGGCAGCCTTAGGGGCTGGCGAGTTTTGGCTCATTGCGGTCAGAGATCTGCAGGTGAGATGCAGCCTGTGGGCTGTTGGAGCAGCCTTGAGGGCTGGTTGTGGCCTTTATAGTCGTGGCCAAAGGGACTGGTGATGGAAAGCAGCCTTTGGGCTGTTGGAGCAGCCTTGGGGGCCTGATTGTGGCCTTTATAGTCGTGGCCAAGGGACTGATGGTGTGTAGCAGCCTTTGGGCTGTGGCAGTAACCTTGAGGGCTGATTGTGACCTGGGGCCCCAAGACCGGTGCAGCCTTTGGGCTGATGAGACTCAGGTGAGGTATGCAACAAGAACGTGGAGCTGCTACCAGTGCCGCCGAGACGACACCATGTGCTTAATAGCGCTCCTGGAATGCAGAGTTGCTACCAGTGCCGCCGTGATGATACTGGCACTGGATGGCGACAGATGCTTCTGGGGTAGGAAGAGCTCCGTGCTGCCCAGATGGTACAAGCAGCACGCGTGGACGAGATGTAAGTGTAGCCGCGATGGTGTGCTTAATAGCGCACCTGGAATGCAGAGTTGCTACCAGTGCCACCGCAATGACACTGACGACGATGTGCTGATTTGAGCACCTGGAACGCAGAGTTGCTATTAGTGTCGCCGAGATGATACTGGCACTGGATGGTGACAGATGCTTCTGGGGTAGGAAGAGCTCCGTGCTGCCCAGATGGTACAAGCAGCACGCATGGACGAGATGTAAGTATAGCCACCTAGATGGAATAAATGGCACACACAAAACACAGCTAGACAGACTCAGGAGCTCGACTGACACGCAGCAGACTGGGAACCGGAAGTACGAAAAAACTCTCTATCACTGGCAAGGAGTGCAGGGCTGGCTAGAATTTACAGAGACAAGGCCCAACCAGAGCAAGTATCCATAATGACAGATTATTGAGCACCTAGGCTGTGTTCAGACAGGAGAATCAATCAGTGTGCAGCTGATGCTGCACACACAGACAGGCAGTAATGAATGCCGGCTGAAAACTGCAGATCCCTTGACGAGGGGTTAAGGAACCCCTAGACCCCGGTTTGTCTCGAAAGTCCTCAAAAAATCTTTTCCTCAGAATAGGAGCATGTAATGACTTTTCTGGAATCCAGGAGCGCTCCTCCGAACCGTATCCTTTCCAGTGAACAAGAAACTGGAGACCACCTCTGGAAATCCTAGAGTCCAGTATCTTTTCCACGACAAACTCTACTCATCCCTGAACAAGAACTGGTGGTGGTCTAATCGAACGTCTGAGGGAATATCTGGTGGAAAAGACCAACGGTTTTAAAAGAGTACAGTGGAATATATTATTGATCCTGAGAGACCGGGGTAACTTTAAACGGAATGCCACGGGGTTTACTTGGGCAATGAGTCTGAATGGACCGATGAATTTGGGTCCCAATTTTTGTGATCTTTGGTGCAGATAGATGTTCTTGGCGGACAGCCAAACCAAGTCCCCCACCTTCAAACTGCAAGGCCTACGGTGTCTGTCTGTCCAGGCCTTGGAACGACCAGAGGCTTGCAGAAGAAACTGATGAACTTTCCTCCAGGTGGATCGTAATCTGGAAACAGATGAGGAAGAAGGACCTGAACTCGGAGCAGACTCAAAAGAATTGCTCCTGGGATGAATTCCGAAATTGTACAAAAACGGAGACGTTGAAGATGTTGAATGGTAAGAATTGTTGTAAGCGAATTCCACAAATGGCAAGAGAGACACCCAGTTATTCTGACATTTAGCAATAAAACAACGAAGATACTGCTCCAGCAACTGATTGGCATGCTCCATCTGCCCATTAGACTGCAGATGATATCCTGAAGACAGACTGACCTTGATGCCCAGATCTGCACAGAAGCACCTCCAGAAACCTGGCCACAAACTGGGTACCTCGGTCAGAAACGATGTCCAAAGGAATCCTAAAGACATGTTGCACAAAAAGTACTGCCGGTTCTTTGGCTGATGGTAATTTGCCGAGAGGGACGAAATGCACCATTTTGGAGAACCTGTCGACAATGGTCAAGATGACTGTACAACGAGCAGATGGTGGGAGATCTACCACAAAGTTCATTGCGATGTGTGTCCATGGCTTGAGAGGAGTAGATAAAGGACACAACAGACCCATAGGAGAGGTATGGAGAGTCTTGTTCTTAGCACAGACATCGCAAGCTGCCACAAACTCTCGAACATCTCGAGGCATGGACTGACACCAAACTGAGCGTGACAGTAGTCCTGGCAACACCTGGATGACCTCCAGCCTTGGTGGAGTGAAGCTCCCAAAGTGCCGGGTGGTAGGCTGTTTCTTGCCGGGTGGTGCACCCACAAAAAACAGCCTGGGGAGAACACTGGATGGTCTCCTCTTGACCAGCCGGACAATGTTCCTCAGAAAAACTATATGAGAGAGCATCTGCCTGCACGTTCTTAGACCCAGGCTGGAAGGAGATGGTGAAGTTGAATCTGGTGAAGAACAGAGCCCATCGCACTTGTCTGGAATTCAATCTTTTGGCAGCCTCAAAGTATGCCAGATTCTTAGGGTCTGTCAACACAGACACCACATGGTTAGCTCCCTCTAACCAGTGGCGTCAATCCTCGAATGCCCATTTGATGGCTAAAAGTTCTCGGTTCCCCACATCATAATTCCTCTCTGTGGACTGGAATTTTCGTGAGAAAAAGGCACACGGGTGTAATTTATTGTCCCTGGGTTTTTTTTGAGAAAGTATGCCTCCCACTCCTACCTTGGAAACATCCACCTCCACAATAAAAGGAAGGTCCGGATTGGGAGAACAGTAGCACACACAAAGGCCAACTTGAGCTGATTAAATGCCTGTACAGGGAGGCCAAATACAAACATCGACCCCTTTCTTGGTTAAGTCCACGATAGGAGAAACAATAGTGGAGACTGATTTAATGAATCGATGATAATTGGAGAACCCCAGAAATCGCTGTATGGACTTCAGAGGCAAGTGTTGCTCCCAATCTAAGACCGCCTTCACCTTATTTGGGTCCATGGAGAATCCCCGAGAGGAGATGATGTAGCCCAAAAAAGATATCTCCTCCTCTTCGAACTCACATTTCTCCAATTTGGCATACAAATTATTTTCCAAAAGTCTTCACAGTATTCGTCTCACGTGGATAAGGTGTTGTTCCATGGATTTGGAGAAAATGAGGATGTCATCCAAATATACAACTGCGAAGACCCCAAGGAAATCTCTCAAGATGTCATTAATTAAGTCCTGGAAGATGGCTGGGGCATTAGACAACCCTAACGGCATGACCAGATATTCAAAATGCCCCGAGTGAGTGTTGAACGCCGTCTTCCATTCATCACCTTCACGAATACAGATGAGATTATAAGCTCCACGTAAATCAACCTTAGAGAATATCGATGCCTCTCGTAGCTGGACAAACAAAACAGAGATTAATGGCAGCGGGTAGGCATTCTTTACGGTGATCTTGTTTAGTCCACGGAAGTCTATGCAAGGCCGGAGGGATCCATCCTTCTTTTGGACAAAGAAAAAACCGGCGCCTACCAGGGACTTGGATGGTCGTATGAACCCTTTCTCCAGGGCGTCCTCAATCTACTCTTGCATATCCTTGCTTTCGGGAACTGGCAAGGCATAGAGCCTACCCTTTGGGAGTCTGGCATCAGGAAGCAGATTGATGGCACAAACATAGGACCGATGAGGTGGTAGAGCAGGGAAGCAATTGGGAAGCCAACTGCCTAAATACCGGCAGCCGGCTTCCCGACTGTCATATCCCGGAAAGGGTGAAATGCCGGGTGTCTAGATGTAGACGCCCGCATTTCCCCGACGCCGGGAGACCAGCGCCCGGCATCCCGATCATAGTGATGCCGGGGGCCGCGAGCGGACAGCCGCGGGGGGGAGGGTTAGGTTTAGGGCTCCCAGGGGGGAATTAGGGTTAGGCACCCCCCCGGGAGGGTTAGGGTTAGGCTAGGGGGAGGGAGGGTTAGGGTTAGGCACGCCCGGGGGGAATTTAGGGTTAAGCACCCCCCCGGGGGACTTAGGTTTAGGCAGCGGGGAAGTTAGGCACTTAGAGGTTATCGTTAGGCACTTAGAGGGGGGATTAGGGTTAGGCACTTGGGGGGAAGTTAGGGTTAGGCACCCCTAAGGAGGGTTAGGGTTAGGGGGGTTAGGTTAGTAGATACTCACCTATCCACGATCAGGATTTCCAGCGCTGTCGGACTTTCGCTGCTCTGAACTCTGCTGATGTCGGCCTGCAGCTGACGGGAATCGAACCGCCGGCCATGCGGCCAGCGGTATTTCATACCCATTCCAGAACATCAGCTTTTTGCTTGGAAAAAACCTCTGCCAGGTCACGATAGGGAGCAGGAATCGTGGAGGTTTCTGTAGAAACAACTGTGGCCAGACAAACAGGACGAGAGAGACAGTGTGTTAAGCAGGAGGAGCTCCACTGTAGAATCTCCCCAGTCTGCCACTGGATAACTGGGTTGTGTTTTTTCAACCATGGTAGACCCAGAACAAAAAGAGCCATTGGGCATTGGAGAAGAAGAAATGACAGTTCTTCCTGCTGGAGCACTCCCACAGTCAGTTAAATAGGTGGTGTCCGGAAGGTGATGGGGACTGAAGAGTGCTCCTGCCATAAAGACCAACTACGGCAAGTGGGTTATCCAGAGTTTCAGGAGCAAGTTCCAAGGTCTCAAAGAAGGCCTGGTCCATAAAATTCTCTGCAGCCCCACTATCTATAAAAGCAGAGACTGAAACTTGACCAACAGAGGACTTGAGCAAAGTGGGGAATTGGACAGAATTCCTAGGAGAGATAGATGCAAGGCCTAGATGTAACTCTCCACTACCATCTAGACCATGCCTTTTCCTGATTTGACGGGACAGAGCGGAACCATATGTCCTTTTGCTCCGCAATACAAGCAAAGCCCTAGTGTATGCCTCCTCTGTTTCTCCTCGACAGGAAGACGGAAAGCTCCCAGCTGCATCGGTTCCTCCTGTACCATAGAAGGATTCCAAGGTGGAGAATGGGAAGCTTGAGATGGCAGACTCCTCTCCAGCCTGCGCTCCCGGAGACGTCGGTCAATGCATATTGATAGACCCATTAACTCATCCAAGGTACCTGTGGGGGAATATTGAACCAGGAAGACTTTAATCTGATCCGACAGAGTCAAACATAATTGGCTTCACAGAGCGCGGTCATTCCACTCAGTGTCCACGGCCCATTTCCGGAACTCTGTGCAGTAATCCTCCGCTGCCCGGTTCTCCTGTCTCAGAGACCGAAGGCTAGCTTCTGCCAGAGCTGCCTTAGCTGGGTCCTCGTATAATAGTCAGAGAACAGTGAAAAAGGAGTCTATGGTCTGAAGGGCTGTAGAAGTTGAGGGCAGACCGAATGCCCAAGTCTGCGGATCCCCCTGCAGGAGGGAAATAATTATCCCAACTCGCTGGACCTCAGAACCTGATGATTGAAGCCTGAGTTTGAAATAAAGCTTGCAGCTTTCCTTAAAATTCATAAAGTTCATGCGATTCCCCAAAAAGCGGTCAGGCAGATTTAATTTGGGCTCAAGAATCGTGATACTACAGGATCCAATCTGTGTCTGCTCAACTTGGATGGAAAGTTCTTGTACCTCTGGGTTAGTGCCTGAATCTGGATTGCCAGAATTTGCACTGGATTCAGATCAGTTTCCATGGCTAACCTCAATATTTTATGGCCGGTGATAATGTTAGAAACTGATTGTAGTCTGGTCAGAAATAGTGCCAGTCTTGAGGGTTGATCTTGCATGGACTAATTGTGGCCACGAGGCTTACGGAGGTGGTACAGGTTTTTTGGGCTTTGGAAGGCAGCCTTGGGGACTGGCGAGTTTTGTCTCATTGTGGCCAGAGGCCTGGAGGTGAGATGCAGCCTGTGGGCTGTTGGAGCAGCCTTGAGGGCTGGTTGTGGCCTTTATAGTCGTGGCCAAGGGACTGGTGATGTGAAGCAACCTTTGGGCTGTTGGAGCAGCCTTGAGGGCTGGTTGTGGCCTTGTGAAATCCTACTTTAAATCTCTCTACGGCTGTTGACGCCATGTGGATGCACCTTGTGTATGGCGATATGCAAATGCGAATGCACAGTGTACGCAATGTGTGATGCATACGCAATACCTTCCCTTATTATAACACCAACAGTATGCATAATAGTTGCTATCTTCATATCAAAATACAATGTGAATTACAGTGCAATATATATAGATCACAGTATAATAACCTTATGTGAAAGCAAGTGAACACACACCAGTTTCTGCGGTCCAATGCACAAAAGTAAATATTGTATTGAAAGAATATATAACATTATTATTACAAGTTATACAGTGGTACAATACAGTTCATGAAAACATGTCAGAGTTTACAAACCAGTATACATACGTTCGCATGTGCTCCCTGGATCCAGAGTTCAGTCGTCACCAGATGACTGGTAGAATACAGCTACTGGACTCTGGGTCAGGGGAGCCTTATTTTATACAGTTAAATTATGGGTGTGTATAATGGCAAGTTGTGTCTCCTTCCATTGGTCTAGGGGAGGGACGTTTCCAGTTCACTGGGGGTCATTGGTTGGTTCGAACAGTGGACAATGCCTAGGCTTAGGTTACTGTTACAGATGTTCACCTCTGGGTTCCCTCCAAAAAGCTAGCTCAAATCAACCATTGTTATATGCTATTATTAAACATAAATCAGGCATTGCTAATATCTGCTTGCTGCAATGTGCGACAATCTATTCGCAATCACCGGATTACTGCTAACACAATTCTGTACATTATGACCCCAAACATGATGATAATATGTGACTCTTTGAGAAATAGCCCTGTGTGTGTATAAGCAGTAGCACCGTGACTCCTTGGGCAATAGCCCTCTGTGTGTATAAGCACCATGACTCCTTGTGCAGTAGCCCTCTGTGTGTGTGTATAAGCACTGTGACTCATTGGGCAGTAGTCCTCTGTGTGTATAAGCACCGTGACTCATTGGGCAGTAGCCCTCTGTGTGTGTGTATAAGCACTGTGACTCATCGGACAGTAGCCCTCTGTGTGTGTATAAGCACTGTGACTCATTGGGCAGTAGTCCTCTGTGTGTATAAGCACCGTGACTCATTGGGCAATAGCCCTCTGTGTGTATAAGCAGTAGCACCGTGACTCCTTGGGCAATAGCCCTCTGTGTGTGTAAGCACCATGACTCCTTGGGCAGTAGCCCTCTGTGTGTGTGTATAAGCACTGTGACTCATCGGGCAGTAGCCCTCTGTGTGTGTATAAGCACTGTGACTCATTGGGCAGTAGTCCTCTGTGTGTATAAGCACCGTGACTAAATTGAGCAATAGCCCTCTGTGTGTATAAGCACCGTGACAGTGAGTGGCAATGTTTTATAGATGTGCTTTAAACTGCGGTATCTGTGCTGTTGCTCTGTCGCTTAGTAACCAGCCAGCTCACTGCAGCCTTTGGCCAATAATAGTGAAAACAATATTGTGAGCTGTGAGGTGGTCTACATTAACTGTAAATGACAATTTAGACCACCTCACAGCTCACAATATTGTTATTGGGGTTAATAATACTCTATGAACAAAGAAAACACAAATTATGTGATTTTAGCTTTTTTGAAAATGTTTGTAAAAAAATCCAAATCCAAAACCAGTCACGGCAGGTTTTGCAAATACAAATCCAAATGCAAAGCCGGACAACGAATCAGAACCAAATCCAAATCCAGCAAAAATGGTCTGGCACACATCCGTAATTGTAAGCTATACATACTTACCGCTCAATATGTCTGGCCTGGCATCACAACTGGGTGGGCATTTAAATTTGCCCACCAAGCTGTAATGTCAGTGTCGGAAGATCCTGCAGCCAGTGTTCAGGTTGGCCGCATACACATGCAGATGCACTGATAAATCTTTCATATATATCTGCATCGGCTGTGTCTCAAGGCTGACCTGATATGTCTGAGAACCACTTAGTAAAGCAAGGTATGAGCCCGCACTAGTAACGAAATATATATTATTGATAATCGCTTATACAAAATTCATAAATTATCATAAACCAACATAATGGTCTATCCCAATCAAAAAATCCTGGATGACTCTAGGTTGGTGGTGCTCCCACAGGATTGTGCTAATGACATCAGAGATACTTTTGCAGAAAGCAAAAGAAAAAGAGACAAATATGCCTTTATTGGGGCACTTTTATACAAGATACATATTGAAAATGGAAATGGTACTGTTATTGATATTAATAAAACTTAACGTTTAATATAGAACCTTTAAAAGAAATTCTCCCCTAGGGGTAAAGTACAAATTATATAACATATATATGTATAAAAGACAAAATTTGTCCAATCAGGATTAGGTAGTAGTAAATAATGTGCTCCTATTTAAGGTGAGTAAATTGTCACCTCCATGCGTTACTATGAACAAATGATTCGAGTTATAATGGCAAGAAAATTTGCCTCGTTGTTCAAAATTCAGAAGGAAGCACATTGTACTACAACATATCATAAATGTAAAGAAAAAGAGATTATCCAATCAGGATCAATGGTGGTAGACAAAATGCTTATCCTGAGGGTGAGTGAATTGCCACCACCATATATCGCTATTCATTAATAGTTCTATTTGAGACAGCAAGGTGATTCACTATATATGTTCACAGACTATAAAGAAGTGTGATTAACTACAATATAAAATGGTTATTTAGGGCGAAAATATTAATATGCTAGATCTCTGTTCCTGATTGGCATGTTTATAAATAACAGTCGATCAAATAAAACACACACCTAATGAATAGGAATCGGAAATAGCACTCGTAATATTAATTTATAGCAAACAATTTCAAGCATAAATTACATTTGCTAATTTTGTTAACATGTTGCAACTTTGCAGTCTATGTCCCTATGTCACATATGTGAATGAAAGTACTTAAACTGATAGATTTAATCACTAGGTATCTGTTCACATTTTAATCAGCAGAAGCAATCAATTAGGTAATGTTATATACCCACAGCAAAGGTTATGGATCACTTAGAAAATTGTCTGGTACATGTACTTGATATAAAAATGAACCAGCATCATACATAACACTTAATAGGATCGTAATAAATATAAAATGGACACATATAGGTAGAAACTGCTGAAGGAAGACCTTGGATTATAGAAACGTGGAGTCACTTCTGCTTTCCCCTGTCTAAATCAAACAGGGGATGAGAGAGTGAATACAGCATTTATCCCAGGGGAAACAACAGACAGCGCTTCTGCTGTCTGAGAATAAAGCTGCGTCTCTTCCCTGTTACTTATCAGGCATTGCAGGGGGAGTAATGGGCTTGGGACTTAGATGAGAGAGCGCATAGGAGCGATAGAAAAGTACCTCACATAGACAGTCCATGGATCAAAGCTGCTGTCCGGTGTGTCAGAGATCTGGATGCTGTGTGCAATGACAAGGATGCATGTTTCACTGGGAAGGCTTGGTCACCTGATCACCCACATTAATATCAATAACATTACCATTTTCGATTTCAATATGTATCTTGTATAAAAGTGCCCCAATAAAGACATATTTGTCTCTTTTTATTTTGCTCTCTGCAAAAGTATCTCTAATGTCTGAGAACAACGTCACACACCAGGTGATACACTCGACAAGTGTGTACCCAGCTTAAGCCTGGCTGTTTACAAGCAGACACAAATCATGCATAGGATAAAGGTGGTGTAACCAGTCAGAATGTAACTGACATTTAGTTTAGAAAATGAAATATCTGGTTTTTATGGGTTATGGCACTTTTTTGTTAATGACTTGTCAGTCATACGTGTCTCCAACCTTCATATGACTGCCAAAGCCAGCGCCATAACTGGGTGTTACAGCGCCCTGTGCAGGCCATGCTCCCCAAGAGCTTGACGTCATGATGTGCAGTGTCCGGAGCATCCAGTGTCCATGTCAGGAGCATCCTTCTGGCGGCACCGCAGCAGGGATTCTGGCTGCAGGGTGCCATTCCAGGCACCCTGCTAGCCCGATGCAGGGACCATGGGACAGCAACGGTGCCACCCACAGACCCTTGCGCTCTCTGTGGTAGCACCGCTCACACGCCTCTAGTTATGGCCCTGGACACAGCTCATCAATTTATGCATCAATCAATGATTTATGCAATGCGTTTGCACATTCACACATCACAAAGGCTAATAATCATACTGATAACTTTTAATAGGACAAAGTTCACTTTCATTTTCAAATAAGAGGCACAGTATAAAGTAACTTGTATATTTAATGCATGAGCAACTTGCTTGTCTGGAAGCAAATTTAAGTTTTATAAGTTCTCTTTGGTAACCAACACTCAGATCTTTGTACACAATTTCAGATGTGAGTTCACTGCTCTGAACGCTCCTAGTCATATGAATCACCCCTCTCCCTTACACCAACACACTGACATGATCCAAACACAAACCAACACTTTCCCTCTTTCTACTTTCTGTTTTCTTTTCCTGTTTCTGTTAATCATCTTTCAGAGGGATTAAATCACTTTATTATAAAATGATGATTTTGATTCACATCCAAAACAACTAGTAACAGAGGTCACACCTAATTTGCTTCATATCTACATATGGGCCACGGTAGTACCAGGGCAATTACTAGCTATATAAACACATATGGTACTCTCTTGAGTAACTATTAACATTCATCAAGTTTAATGTACTTAAAGTCTGACTAATTCAGCTCAGAAGTTCTTCACCTCTTTCAACTACCCACCCGTGATGATCAGTTTCTTCCAGTATACGCACAGTGCAGAGTCTATTACACCTACGAGACCGGACCTCTGTCAATGCTTCATTCTGCCCCAGCACATTAAACGTATTACTGAACTTACTGCTCTTATTGTATATCCACCTCTTTACCTTTCCCCCTGGATCCCTCTTACATTCACTGCATCTTCCATTCTCTACTGTCTATGTACTCTTGTGTCCATTATAACCCATTATTCTCAGGCACATTAGCACATTTGGTTTAATAGACTGAGGATCACTGTCCTTTTATACAGATGTTTTTGGGAAAGAAGTGTGTGTGCACTAAACCCTTTTTCCCAGGCACATTCGGCTTAATAGATTAAGGGTCACTGGCCCTCATTCAGAGGCGGTCGGAGGATGCAAGCGGTCACTCAGAAACTGGGCGGCCGCTTGCATCCTGACCGGCCGCCTCTGTTTCGGTCGTTAGGCTGTGGGTTTACACCCACAGCTCTAACGACTGCTAGGGTGATGGTCGCGATGGTCATAGACCATCGCGACCATCGGGGAATACGATGAGAGCCTAGGGTAGGGTCTCACTTGTCGTAAGCCCCCGGAGAGCTTCTGGCTCTGTCAGAGCCGGAAGCTCTCCACTGACATCACTAGTGATGTCAGTGGGGCCTCCCCCAAACGGCAGGCGTTCCCATGGGAACGCCTCCGTTTGGGCTGCCACCCCCTCCCGGCCCGCCTTCCAAATGGGGCGAGCTGTCAATCAACATCGACAGCTCGCCCCCTTTGGAAAGAGACCCGCTACGACCGGCGCTGTTGGTCGTAGCGGGTCTCACGCATGCGCACGAAGGAACCGGCTCCCTCATGCGCATGTGCACTGGACAAACATCGAGGCGGCCGTGCGGTCGTAGACCGTACGGCCGCCTCTGAATGAAGCCCACTGTCTTTATGTTGGGCAGATGTACTAGCTCTGGAAAGTGATAAATTGGAGACTGATAAACTACTAACCAATCAGCTCCTGTCATTTTTCAAACAAAGCCTGTAACATGACAGTTAGGAGTTGAGTGGTCGGTAGTTTATCACTCTCCAATTTATAACTTTCCAGAGCTTAGAACATCTCCCCAGGTTGGAAAATCACTCCACAGTGTCTGTGTGCTAAGTGTGTGACAGACAGTGGCAGCTCCAGATGGGGGGCTGCAGCTCAGTCCAAAATTCAAATAGGGGAACCACACCAACTGCCACCCCGAACTCTGCCAAACATCGCCGGCCAGAACTCACTGGCAGTTGGTGTGGCTCCCCTATTTTAATTTTGGATTGTCACACATTTAGCACACAGTCACTGCGGTGGGACTTTTCGAACTCCCTGTATATAGATGTTCTTAGGAAGATGTACACACTAAAAAAAACCTAATCTATGGATTGACAGTCCTACTGCTTTACTGTACATCAAAGTACATAGAGCTCAGTGGAGACAGAAAGCAGATTTTGGAAGCAAATGGTAAGTAAATAACAAAATAATAATATTATGAGTAATATTCTTTTAAAATATACTAGCCACCCATGCACCTGTATAGAAGTGGTCCCACCCTTCCTCTGCACCAGGAAGCTGCCTGCAGAAATCATGCCACTGTAATGAGGTATGAAAAATATGATGCAGTGGGACCTGGCCTGACATGCACTCTGATGTGCATAGCTCTGCACATTGAGCAATCCTTTTCGGGGGTTCCCCCAGTATTGATGAAGGCAATTTTAGGGAAGGGAATAAATTATATCATAATGTGTTGGAAGGAGCTTGCTTCTGTGATGCCTCCCTCCAGCATTCTTTAGGTGGTGCCAGAGACGGACTGGGGCTGTAAATCAGCCCTGGCAGTCGTTCCTGTGCAAGCTCCTCAGGCGTGCGCACTTGTGAAGGGGGCATGGCTAAGTTTCAAGGGGGCGTGCTGTGAGTCACGGGGGCCTGGTATTGCGGAATGCCCCAATCTGTTCCCGGTCAAGCAGAGTGTCATGCTGGGAGGCGGGTTTTTGAAAACCGAGGTCTGAGGCTGCGGGAGGAGGTGAAGGTGAGGGGCCTGGACGTATGATCTCTGCATCCACAAGTCTTGGTCGTTGGCTAGACCTAGTCAATGGTGCGGAGTCTAACTCACAAGGAGGTGTTCACCAGTGACCCCTCCAAGCGGGATATGGGCTTGTGCGGCTCCCTGTAAGGAGGTCATGGTCCTTTGACTTGGTGACCAAGGCCTGCAGGGAAAAGAGAATCAAAAACACCCGTGGCCCAAGGGTAATGCCTGGAATAGGCACGTGGGCAGTGGGATAGAACTCCTGGCTGGAGAAAGGCACTTGAGGTGCTGGCTAGAGAGGTGTGGAGATTTATTGGTAGGCTGAGGTAACAGCTGGATATCCCACGAAGTATATACCGGATTGCCGGCCGGAGATCATGCACTAGGGTGCAATGAGATGAAGGGTTAACCTGCACACAGGCTGTGATGGTGAAAGCACTGTGATGAGATGAAGGGTTAACTTGCAAACAGGCTGTGATGGTAAAAAGCTCTGCGATGAGACGAAGGGTTAACCTGCACACAGGCTGTGATGGTGAAAGCACTGCGATGAGATGAAGGGTTAACTTGCAAACAGGCTGTGATGGTAAAGGCTCTGCGATGAGATGAAGGGTTAACTGGCACACAGGCTGTGATGGTAAAAGCACTGCGGTGAGATGAAGGGTTAACTTGCACACAGGCTGTGATGGTAAAAGCACTGTGGTGAGATGGAGGGTTAACTTGCACACAGGCTGTTGATTAGTAAAGGCACTGTGGTGAGATGGAGGTTAAACTTGCACACAGGCTGTTGATTAGTAAAGGCACTGTGGTGAGATGGAGGTTAGCTTTCACACAGGCTGCTGATAGTAAAGGCACTGTGATGAGATAGCTCAGAAGCTCTGGAAGAAACACACTAGAAGCACGGGAACCTGGAACGAGACTCCTCTAGTTACACTAGTGGCGACAATGATTGTTCAGGCAACTACCTGGAGCACAGGAGCTGGATATATACCCCTGGAAGCCTGCTGATAGGCCCACAGCATCAGCTGACCAGCCGGGCCACTCAGGGAAGGAAGTACAGACATAGGGAAAGTGCCATGGTGGTGCCCATGATGGAAACTGCGATCCCCGCTCACCAGGTCGCCTGACACCACAGCTACAGGGTGAATGCTCAGCTCCTCCCACGTCGCCACGCCAGCCACCCGACTGCCCGGGAAGTCAGAGGAAGCCGGCGGGACGGTAAGGGACAGCCAATCCCCGGCTGAACTCTGACACAGAGCACATCGGCCCATCACTGCCGCCGGGCCACTCCTTCCACCTGAGCTCACATAGTGAATCTGGTGGCAGTGTTGAAGGGCAGGAACACTTCCACCCTCCTTGAACCGGCCCTGAGGCCATCGACCCTTCTGGCATTTGCCAGAAGTGCCAGATGGCCAATCCAACCTTGGGTGGAGCTGAGCTGGTGGTCACTAGGACCCAGCGCAGCTCAGTCAGGAGGAGTCCAACCTCTGATGTGTGATACTGCACATGAGGACAGGATGGACTTCAGAGGCTCCCACCAGAATACATGCCAGTACAGCCAGTAACATTAACTGTACATTAACTGTACAGTAAATACCCTATACCATCACCAGTACACAGGAGGACTTTGTACCTATCATACACCGATACATTCAACCAGCTCATGCTCGGCGGTAAACTTGTAATATTCCTGTGGTTTATGTTGCTTGCTCTTCTACATGATGACAATAAATCTAATAACTGAATAAGCATACCACGTGTGTACTAACTGCCACCAGCACCAACTACTACGTTACACAAACTATGCCATCAGCATATTGGCCAATACAAATGTACCTGGGTTTAACTCTATATCTGGAGGACTACTGCAGCAAGCACAATCCTCTATGCATATGTGTGACAGTACACACTGCTATACTATCTGCTGTCACCCTACCCTCCGCTAATATTATAAAGACTGGGTAATTCATTTTATGATTTTATCATCGAAAGTGGACTTAGTAGACATGTCCCTTACAGAGAGACATAGACATGGTTTGTTTACTCAATGGGGTAGGAAAGGGCAACGAAGATTTATCTTTGAAAAAGCTATATTCATACCTGATACATCACAATTTTTGGATTGATCCTGGGGACATGATGTATTAAAAGGGTTATTCCAAAAATCACAATGCTGGTAGCGATCTTTTCTTACCTGTTCCCCAGCATTTTTATTGTTACAGTACATGTGGGACCTTTTTTATCAGTTATCTCTAACTCCTGAACTGCACATGTGTCAAAATAATATCGATCCTGGTGAAGATTATTTTCACAATTATTCTTTGTGTTAAATACAAAGATGCCGATCCATATCAATACAAAATATTGATACAGGAGCGCCGATTGGCCATCCCTAAAATGGTCAGTAATGAGCCAGAGGCACAAATTATTCCATAGTAACATTTATTTAACTAATCATTATCCAAACAGAACTAAAAATCCAACAGTGTTCAATGGGTCTGACTCAGAGATTTACATTAATGCAATCGCAACTGCATTCCCTCACGGATCGTAGTTGCTAAAATATGCTAATGCCTCCCAAAGCTCAGCCCAGCTCAGCCGAGCATAGTGAAGCCCACTGCTGCCTTCTCATATCCGTCCGACGGAGTTCAACAGCGTAAACAGCTGTAACAGTGACCAACATTGGGCAGTCACGCAGCTTATAAGTCTGACCAGTCTCAAACACTGTGACTCTCCTGGTATGCAGAGGGCTCTCATGCTGCGAAGGAGATCACAATATGTAATTTTGCACGCCCATGAAACAGCGTTTAAACCATCAGACATGCCTGCTTTTTCTAACCATTACCTCCCCCAAATGCTGACTACCTGTCACTCACTTTACAAGTGTTCTTCTGTACAAGCCTATTCACAATTCAAGCGCTGTGTGTTTGCGGTGCGGCTTTCATGCATGCTCAATGCAAAACAATCGCTCAATCTGCATAAATATTGGCTTTGCAAAAATCTCTGAATCAGGCCCAATATTTGTAAGGTACTGTAACAATCCAATTAGTGGAATGCCGCCCATACACGGTGCAATATGAACCTTGCAACGCAACCTGCGTATCGGGTGGTCCCCACACATTGATCGATCGGGTTGCCGCCCGCCCGATATGCCGGCACCCCCCTCCCCCACCCACATAGCGCTGCATGGCATCGTACATCGCATCCCCAGATCAAGTGAACACGCAGCAAGATCTTTAGGAGCAATGCACAATCCCACGGGAGCGCGCACTGGCCAATATCATGCCCATACATGGTACGATATAGCAGCGATATCGTACCAATCCATCAGATCCACTGCTATTTTGCACCGAGTATGGGCACCTTAAGAAACTGTTATGCTGGGCTTTATCTGTGTCCCTATGTCAACTTCAAAGTGAGTTTATGAAGGACATACATAAATACCAAAAATATATTGACTTCCCCTTTCTAATACTGGACTTGGATGCAACAATACTTATTCTTTACTCACAGCAGGACACACAACAGGGCTCCCTACAAGTGAAGATTGGTGAACACCTCTTTAGTCTATCGGTCATCGCAACAATCAAAGACATTTCCTTAATTAAAGTTCCTTGTGAGGTTGACTGTTTTTATTAGCAGTAAATATTGTAGCACATCTGCTCCATTCATTTTTATTAGAATTAATTGAAAGATATTGTCTTCTACTTTAAAGTGATTTAACATTTTTAAAGCACATACCCAACTAGTAATAAGTTGATTTGCAGGCATTGCTATTCTGCTGTCTTATAGGTGGAAAACATTTTCTAAAAAAACTTTATTAATCTCATCAGCTTCTCTGTAGCATGAAGGGTAAAGTGTTTTGTAATGTGTGGCAACATTGTTTCACCAAAGCAAATGCAGTGCATGTGGCTGCCTCCTAAGTTCTGTAATAATGAATAGGTATAGCAGACAGATGACAAACAGCCTTCTCATTAAATATGAGTGACTGTGTCTATGGTCTCTCATATGCTTTCACTAAAGTCCATGTATACATACTGTACGCTAAGCCTATGGATCAACCTTCAATGTGTGTGTGCATTCCATTCAGCCAGCACACATTATAGAGGAAGGATGACAGAGGTGAATAAAAAGATAACTGGACCATGTTTAATGCAGCTCCTGCAACATCAGGAAATGTAAGTTTATTGAGGTAACTTGTAGTTTCACAACCCAATGCATTTATACAAGTTGAGCAATACTGTATACAATGTATAGGTAAAAGTTTACTGAGATTAAGGGAAGCGTTATTGTGAAGACATCAAGCTTCACCATAAATGTAGCAGCATGTACTCAGTCTCACGAACATAATGGTGTTACACATGTATCACTGTATCCAAGGGGACATGCAAGGCAACACTCCCAGTCTTGGCTCCAGTTCCAGTTGTAACATTCTATGGTGCAGGTCAATATAACATAAGTCTGCTGAGTTTGCAAATCTCTAATTATGAGCAAACTGAAACTAGATATATGTTTCTACAGTATCTCATTAGTGCACTTATACATTATAGTGGTCAACCCATGGGAACAGTTTGCAGAGGCGCTTTGCTACTGGGCAGTTCATCAATGCACTGTATTTCTCAATGATTCATCATGCAAAACATTACATTTTCATCTGTCCTCATGATGCTGGCTTTACAACCCTATTATTCACAACCAATTAATATACCAATTACTAGTCAAGTTTTAGGGGCATACAGTCAGGTGCATAAATATTGGGACATTGACAGAATTTTCATATTTTGGCCTCTATTCACCACCACAATGGCTTTGAAATGAAACAAACAAGATGTGCGTTAAATGCAGACTTTCAGATTTAATTTGAGGGTAATTATATCCAAATCAGGTGAACGGTGTAGGAATTACAACGGTTTCTATATGTGCCTCCCACTTTTTAAGGGGCCAAAAGTAATGGGACTATCTACTCAAAAGCTATTTCATGGACAGGTGTAGGCTATTCCCTCATTATTTCATTATCAATTAAGCAGGTAAAAGGTCTGGAGTTGATTCTAGGTGTGACATTTGCATTTGGAATCAGTTGCTGCCGACTCTCAATATGAGTTCCAAAGAGATGTCACTATCAGTGAAGCAAGCCATCATTAGGCTGAAAAATCAAAACAAACCCATCAGAGAGATAGCAAAAACATTAGGTGTGGCCAAATCAACTGTTTGGAACATTCTTAAAAAGAAAGAACGCACTGGAGAGCTCAGCAACACCAAAAGACCCGGAAGACCACGGAAAACAACTGTGGTGGATGACAGAAGAATTATTTCCCTGGTGAAGAAAAACCCCTTCACAACAGTTGGCCAAATCAAGAACACTCTCCAGGAGGTAGGTGTATATGTATCAAAGTCAACAATCAAGAGAAGACTTCACAAGAGTGAATATAGAGGGTTCACCACAAGATGTAAACCATTGGTGAGCCTCAAAAACAGGAAGACCAGATTAGAGTTTGCCAAACAACATCTAAAAAAGCCATTACAGTTCTGGAACAACATCCTATGGACAGATGAGACAAAGATCAACTTGTACCAGAGTGATGGGAAGAGAAGAGTATGGAGAAGAAAAGGATCTGCTCATGATCCAAAACATACCACCTCATTAGTGAAGCATGGTGGTGGTAGTGTCATGGCGTGGGCATGTATGGCTGCCAATGGAACTGGTTCCCTTGTATTTATTGATGATGTGACTGCTGACAAATGCAGCAGAATGAATTCTGAAGTGTTTCGGGCAATATTATATGTTCATATTCAGTCAAATGCTTCAGAACTCATTGGACGGCGCTTCACAGTGCAGATGGACAATGACCCGAAGCATACTGCAAAAGCCACCAAAGAGTTTTTTAAGGCTAAAAAGTGGAATGTTATGCAATGGCCAAGTCAATCCCCTGACCTGAATCCGATTGAGCATGCATTTCACTTGATGAAGACAAAACTGAAGGGAAAATGCCCCAAGCACAAGCAGGAACTGAAGACATTTGCAGTAGAGGCCTGGCAGAACATAACCAGGGATGAAACCCAGCGTCTGGTGATGTCTATGCGTTCCAGACTTCAGGCTGTAATTGCCTGCAAAGGATTTGCAACAAAGTATTAAAAAGTGAAAGTTAGATTTAGGATTGTTTAGTTTGTCCCATTACTTTTGGCCCCTTAAAAAGTGGGAGGCACATATAGAAACCATTGTAATTCCTACACCGTTCACCTGATTTGGATGTAATTACCCTCAAATGAAATCTGAAAGTCTGCAGTTAAAGCACATCTTGTTTGATTCATTTCAAAGCCATTGTAGTGGTGAATAGAGGCCAAAATATGAAAATTCTGTCAATGTCCCAATATTTATGCACCTGACTGTATGTATCAAAGCTTAATATGAGATAAAATTGTGAGATATATATCACCAACCAATCAGCTTCTAACTTACATTTTGCAGGCTGTGTTTAAGAAATGATAGTTTGGAGCTGATTGGTTGGTGATATATATTTCACATTTTTATCTAACATCAAGCTTTGATAAATATGCCCCTTAGTGTCTTTATTTACTACCCAACTTGACTACATTTGCTTTATTAAATATATACTTAATTTCAAGCGAAAATGTGAAACAACGACTACTTGTATTATACTATGTGCATCCGTTACTCAAACCTTTGCCACATATACTTTGGACCCATCCCCTGAGCATCTGCGACTTTATAAGCAAGCTCGTCAGCTGTTAGAGGACTTTCTCCTTTCACAGGCGAAACAGAGTCTGGAATTTTCTAAACATAAATATTATCGTTGGGGCAACAAGGCTGGAAGTTTTCTGGCCAATATAGCCAAATCATGAAAGCCTAGAAATCACATCTCTGCAGTTCTTAATCCTTCTACCTGTTCTCCTGCTACTGATTCACAGACCATTTTGTCCCTATTTAACACTTATTATTCAACACTATATTCCCCACAACCAGTTAATTCAGAACAACAGAGACTCATACTAGACGAGGCTCGTCTACCTAAACTTAATCAGGATCAATGTGATATTTTAGATTCAGAAATCACTGAACAGGAACTTCGTGATGTGATTAAGGCCCTGCCCGCCCACAAAGCCCCTGGTCCAGAGAGTTATTCAGGAGAGTACTATAAAATCCTCCAAGATCTCTCCCCACTTCTTTTAGACTTGTTTCACCATATTCATCGCGACTCTCCCTCCCTTAGGTCCTTTAATACTTCCCATACGAATTTATTACCCAAGCCGGATATGGATCCCCTCCTTCTTGGTTCATAATGTCCCATTACATTATTAAATGTAGATTTTAAATTAAACGCAAAAATTATGGCTACCCGTTTGCAGCAAATATTACCCACTCTTCTAACTGAACACCAGTTAGGATTCGTGGCAGGAAGACACTCGGTTAAAGGTATCCGTACCGCTACAGCCGCCATAGTTGCCTCCAATCAGAACCCCCACACTCAAAATATGCTCCTGAGCCTCGATACACACAAGGCATTTCATACAGTTCTCTGGCCCCATTTATTTGAGGTTTTAAATCGCAGAGGATTTGCTCCAAACTTTATCAAATTACTTCAGTTTTTTTTATCACTCCCCCTCAACGTCATTATTGATTAATGGATTACGTGGTATACTCCCATGGAGCTGGGACGCGGCACTCGGCAGGGATGCCCCCTCTCTCCTCTCCTTTTTAATCTTGCTATTGATCCTCTCCTTCGTATTTTGCAACAATGGTCTAGTTTTCAGGGAGTCCATGTGGGCACTCAAAATGTCAAACTCACAGTATATGCAGATTACATTCTTTTATACATTCAGGACCCTCAGCATACCTTACATTTAAATATGCAAAAGTTCGATCAGTTTGGCAGCATCTCTGGCCTTCAAATCAATGCAGATAAATCAAGAGCAATGTTTCTTCACTCCACCATTGTTACCCCCCCTTGGGCCTCACATTTTTCCTTCTCCTGGGCCTCCTCACACCTACTCAATTGTATAATATGAATGTGTCATGGATGACTCGGCTTATTACTGAGGAGCTCCGGAGGTGGAAACATTTGACGCTCTCATACCTTGGACGAGCTGCCCTTATTAATATGATGACCTTTCCCCGTCTTCTTTATATGTTGCAGGCATTACCTATTCTTCTCACTAAAAAGGATGTTCAATTAATTAATAAACTGTTTCGTTAATTTTTATGGCAGGGTGGTAGGGCTTGTATCAGTCTTAGAAAACTATGTCAACCTAAAGCTAATGGTGGAATAAACTTCCCTAATGTCCTAGATTATAATCATGCCTCTTTAATGAGATTTTTGATTGATTGGCTACAAGATCAAGAGATGTATGCTAATACATCCCTTGAATCACAATTTTTACCTACCATGGCCCTGAAATATTTCCTTCACATTCATGATCAAGAGGTTCCGCCAGAGGTTCTTGACAATCCTCTACTAATGATAACTAGATGCCTCTGGCATATTCTGCGTCACAAATCTTGTCTTAATGCTTATAAATCCATTTATCTTCCGTTGTTGGGTAACTTGGATTTCCAAGATGGAGGGGCAGCATATCCCTTTAAGGTATGGAGAGAGAAGGGAATTCATAATATAAGTCATTTGCTTGATGTAGACACTCAGAAGCCCCTGACATTCCATGAGGCAACCGCAAGATTTGAAACTCTAAGGGCTTATCGTCTAGCATACTTTCAGGCACAACATTATATAGTGGTAGTATCGGGGGGGGACAGCTAGGATATAGCTGTCACATAGAACTTCACAAACAATTACAACATCCATTTCCAGATACATCTACTAAGTAGTGTACAGAATAGGGAACAACTAGTACATTAGTCTACATCACAGAGCGCTTACCCTTCCCCCCGATACTACCTCTAAACTTAGGAGGTTGGAACACCTCTAAGAGTAAGCTGCTAGTGGTGTAGTTAGTGTTAGTATATCCTGAGAGCGCTCACCGCCCATTTGTTGTACTCACAACATTATATAGCTACGGTAATACGGCCACTTTCGGCTGATGACTGGTGTAATCCATTAGATCAATGGCTTTCAGGACCAATACCCACACGCAAAGCTATCTCTATATATTATAGATTTTTGAGTGAAAATCTAAATCATGACTTGGTCAGCCAAGGGATGCGCCAATGGTTGACACAATTTCCAACATTGACTATTGAGGATTTGGTAAAAGGGCTACTGAAGTCTCGCACACTATTAACCGCTAGTTCATATAACAAACTCTTTTTAAATGTATATCATAGGACCTATTTGTCCCCTCACAGATTATACAGAATGGGTCTAACCAACTCTCATAATTGCCCTAGATGTGCCAGGGAAGAGGCCGATCTTTATCATTGTTTATGGGAATGTCTAGTAGTCCAGGGTTTCTGGAGGCAAGTACGACAGGAGGCTTAAAACCACCTAGTTAATGTTGTACCATTTACTCCGGAATGGGCCATCCTAGGTATCTTTCCAAGGGGTCAGAGGCTCACTGCAGGGAGCAGAAAATTATTTTACTTGCAATAAGTGCCGCAGCAAAAAAGACTATTTTGCAGGATTGGATACACCCAAGCCCCATCAATTTTCAATTATATAAAGAAAAATAAAATTTTATCTTCCGTATAGATTGGATTGAGTCAGTGCTTGAAAAGGAGAAGAGGGTCGCTTTTTTTTTTTTTCGATACCTGGGAAAGTTTTATTACGACAATTTTAAGACAAACCCAAATTTATCACAGTATGCGTCTGACCCAATGGTACGAAACTAGAGTCCTTCTGGGTGATCCTCCTATTACGCTGCCTGGTGGGTGAGTGCCAGACATTTTTTTTTTCTTTCTTATTTACTTTATTTGTTTTCTGTCTATTATTGGTGTCTAAGTTTTAATTTGTATAGGATTAAATGTTGGAGAAAATGGACACAGTTATGTACGTAAACATGAAAATGTCCTGGAACAATTGAACATATATTGTCTTTTTGAATTTGAAATGTATTTTGTATTATTTTGATGTGCAGTGCCATTTGCTTCAATAAAAAATGTTTAAAAAAAAAATATATACTTAATTTCTAGTCCAGTCATATAATTATTAATTAGAGGGTCGTTATTAGTAAAAAGCTGAACAAATGGTCACAATATTTATATAAAGACATTATTTGGATTACTGCTGAAAAAGATGAAGAACCCGTTCTCTAGAAGCACATAGACAATTTAACATTGGTAGAATTATTGGTGCAATAATGGTACCACAGTAATATTATTTATTTCAGTTTATTGTGTTTTCACAGTATAGCACATATAACTGTTTAGTGGATAGAGAACCCTGCCACCACGCCAGCAAAAAGGAAAAAATCCCACTTTACAGCATGGTCCTGAAGTTCAGCATTATCTGTCACCATTCTTAGATACTGTAAATACTGCTAGTAACACTGTATGTGTTCAAAACTTAGGGCCTGATTCAGAGCTGAACGCTCTGACCAGAGCGCTCGCTCTGAATCAGTGCCCTCCTCCATGAAAATGGAGCGGCCTCCTGGCCGCTCGTATAGCTGTGGGTGACCACCCACAGCATATGCGAGCGGCCAAAAAGATGGTCGCTATGGTCTTGACCATCACGACCATCGGACTTGCGATGGAGACCCTGCGGCAGGGTCTCCCTGCCACAAGCCCTGGAGTGATTTTGGCTCTATCAGAGCCAAAATCACTCCCACTGACATCACTAGTGATGTCAGTGGGGCCGGCTTCAGACGGTAGGCGTTCCCATGTGAACGCCTCCGTCTGGCAGGCACGCCCCCGGCAATCAACATCGACAGCACACCCCCTTTGGTGCGAGACCCGGAGCGATGGAAAGCCCATCGCTCCCCGGGTCTCGTGCATGCGCAAGATGGAGCTCCCTCCGTCATGCTCATGCGCAGTGGGGAACATCGACCCGCTTGCGAGCATCCTGATGCTCACGAGCGGGTCTGAATGACCCCTTTAGTTCTTTCCAAAGCCAGAGGAACCACATGGGGGCTCTACATGTGTCTGGAACATCCTACTCCCCTAGACTCCTCTGCCCACCCCCTCCTCGCCTTCCCTCCTTGCTCTCTGCCCTTGACTTTGCTTCTTACTTCACATCTAAAATTGACTCCATACGTCAGAATATCATAGCCCACCAGTCCCCCATCACTCCTTTCCCGGGTCATCCCTCCCCTTCCATTTTACCTACACTAACATCCTTCTCCCCTGTATCTGGAGAGGAAGTCATGGACCTTATCCAGTCCTCCCCCCCTTCCACCTCCTCCCTTGACCCTATCCCTTCACGTCTCCTCCGCTACCTCTCTCCCTGTGCCTGTTACCATCTTGCCCACCTCCTCAATCTCTCCCTCTCATCTGGCACTGTCCCTTCTGCATTCAAACATGCCCTTGTCTCCCCCATTCTTAAAAAACCTACTCTTGATCCTAACACTCTCGCCAACTACCGACCCATCTCTCTCCTCCCTTTTGCATCCAAACTCCTTGTGCGTATTGTTTACAACCGCCTTACCAGCTTTCTTTCCTCCCACTCCCTCCTTGACCCTTTTCAGTCTGGCTTCCGTTCTCTCCACTCCACAGAAACTGCCCTCACTAAAGTCAGCAATGACCTCCTTGCTGCCAAATCCAAAGGTCACTACTCTCTACTCATTCTCCTTGACCTTTCTGCTGCTTTTGACACTGTGGACCACCTTCTCCTGCTGCAAATCCTTCACTCCCTTGGTCTACATGACACTGCCCTCTCCTGGCTATCCTCCTACCTCTCCGATCGATCCTTCTCTGTCTCCTCTCATGGCCTATCTTCCCCCCCACATCCTCTCACAGTAGGTGTTCCCCAAGGTTCTGTTCTTGGACCACTCCTTTTCTCCCTCTATACATCCTCTCTAGGTGAACTCATCAGCTCTTTTGACCTCCATTATCATCTCTATGCTGACGACACTCAGATCTACCTTTCCTCCCCTGACATCTCTCCCTCTCTCCTCACTCATATCTCCAACTGTCTTTCTGCTATATCTTCCTGGATGTCCCAGCGATTTCTTAAACTTAATATGTCTAAGACTGAGATGATCATCTTCCCACCCTCCCACATAACCTCACCTCCCACTATTTCTTTATCAATTGATGGCAGAACTATCTCCTCTAGTGCCAAAGTGCGCTGTCTTGGAGTTATCCTGGACTCATCCCTCTCCTTTAAACCGCATATCCAGAACCTTTCACAGTCCTGTCATTTCCATCTTAAAAATATTTCCAGGATCAGACCCTTTCTCACCCAGGATGCTACCAAGACCTTAATACACTCACTGGTCATCTCAAGATTAGATTACTGTAACCTTCTCCTATCTGCCCTCCCCAAATCCCATCTTTCTCCTCTCCAGTCTATCCTTAATGCTGCTGCACGGCTTATCTTCCTCTCCAAACGCTCTACATCTGCCTCCCCTCTCCTACAAGCCCTCCACTGGCTCCCCTTCCCCTTCAGAATCCAATTCAAGGTTCTCACACTCACTTACAAAGCCCTCACACACTCCTCTCCCATTTACATCTCTGACCTCATCTCCCTTCACTTTCCTGTCCGCCCTCTTCGTTCAACAAATGCACACCGCCTCTCATGCCAACTGATTACTTCCTCCCACTCCTGCCTTCAAGACTTTGCCCGTGCTGCTCCCCACCTCTGGAACTCTCTCCCTCTCCCCATCAGACTCTCCACCTCTCTACAATCCTTCAAACGGGCTCTCAAGACCCACTACTTCATCAATGCTTTCCAGCACTCATCCTAACTTGCAACTACATGCTCCCTCCTCCCTGTCTTCCCCATCTGTATCATGCCCATCTGTCTGCCCCTCCCCTTCAGAATGTAAGCTCTTGCGAGCAGGGCTCTCTACCCTCTTGTGCTTCTCCTTACTTTATGTTTATCTTCTTCTTACTCACCACTAGGACACCTAACACTTGGTGCCTATGCTTTGTTGCTTATGTGGGTGTTATGGCCACCTATGTATCAATGTATATTATCCATGTCCTTGTCCTTCATTGAATTGTATTTTACTGTAAGTCACTTTTTGGTTATGTACCTTGTAAGGTGCTGCGGAACACTTGTGGCGCCATATAAATAAACAATAATAATAATAATAATGATTCTGATTATACAGAACCGTAAAATAAATTGCCCCATATATAAATAAATGATAAATGTCATTGCACTTGCCACTCTTTACAACTCAGTACGATTAGTAGACTTTTCCTTTGTATGTGCTGACAATTCAATCTGAAGTGAGACTTTTTTTAAATATATTTCCACTGTGGTGCAGAACAGCAGAGTATTAATGCAGCTTGTATGGGTAGGATTTATGTATTGAGAGGTAGATTTGTCAAAGATTCTAAAGAGTAGGTGTTGTCCATAGCAACCAATCAGATCTTAGCTATCATTGTATAGAATGTACTAGATAAACAATAGACAGAATCTAATAGGTTGATATGGCCAAGTTTACCACTTATTCTAGCTCTTAGGTCACACAGCTTAGCAGGAAAAGTGACTGTTAGAACTTGCTACTTTGTGTATGATAACTGAACCCAGATGATAGCCTAGTGCATAAGAAAATAATAATAAAAATGTCATCTTAAAATAAACCTTCACATACATCATTGGTGAAATATTCCTTAACTATGCAATGAATAAATCCAAAACTCTGCAATCAAAATGTACAATGTACATATAAAACAAAAAGACATGTGTGGCAAAATAACTACCTTAAATAACCTCTCAAAACTGCAGCAAATGACCAATTTTATGAAAAACATATTTCAACTACACCTACAATATATAACCAGTTTTCAGAAGCCAAATTAGTGGTCATTTGCAAACACCCAGGAGGGCTGCAACAATTTCTAAAATTCTTTAAAGATAGCTTCAGCGAAACCTGAGACGTATTCCATTTGATCATGTGCCTGGAATTTGGAATATGCTGTAACCTAAGACATTCATTCATCAAAATAAATTGCCCTTAGAATTACAGGCATTTTAGACCATATGCATGGATTTTTCCTCAATCTAAACCCCATAGAATGTTAGAAGTTTACATGTGTTTATGCTAAATCGATTGGCAAGTGAGGAGCTGGTGGTGTGGAGAGTTGTCATGTTTTACATGGCCCTGGAGAACAACGCAGCTCTGTTCTGATGTCGGAGAAGTAAAACCAATGTCAATTCCGTACTACATATGAAGCAGTCTATTATAGGTAAAAGGCACCACATTTCTAGGAATTACAAATTCTGGGAAATGAGATTGGTGGCCCATAGTGCTTTTCGCTTAGTTTTCTAAACTCTGCTGTATGTCACAGTTACTGAATGTTGCTCTGTTTCATATGTTGTACTGAACTTGCACAAGAAACATTTACACTGTTTTTTTTTTGTTCTGAATGTCCTCTATGTAATACACTTTGGATATATAATAACTACGTTTTACTGGAGACACAAAGATATGAGGGTATAACTTTTACAGGATTATTTTTTTTCCCAGTTTTAGCTCATCAGCTGGAGACACTGATTAAATAGGTATGACTCTTGTGAAGGACATTAGTTAGAATCCCAGAACCTGATCCTTAGGACGTTAGACTAGCCAATTTTTCTCCTTGAATCCATTGCACTAAAACTTAGATAATAAACTCAACTGGGCAAGGAACTATTTGGTACTATTTACTGAACTTGAAGTTATAATGTAATTAATTTACTAAATACTCATTTTCCATAGATACTGTACATAGGGCCAAATGTAATAGGGCTAACGTTCTCAAACTCGGTCCTCAGGACCCCACACAGGTCACGTTTTCCAGGTCACCCAGCAGGTGCACAGGTGTAGACATTACTCACTGACATGTTCTAAAAGACCAACAGGTGCAGCTAATTATTTCACTAGTAATTATGTGAGGAGACCTGCAAAACATGCACTGTTTGGGGTCCTGATGACCGAGTTTGAGAACCTGTGGTCTAGTGTGTACGCACCTTTACATATGTGACATATCATGGAAGGACTTCAGTCTGGTTTTAAGGAAATGAAAAAGTGTTCTTTTTATCAAAATCTGTATCATTAGTTTTTATTAGAAAATATTTAATGTTCTGACCACATGCATGGAAAGACTGCTGTCATGTAGTGTAGGGACCCCGGCTTAAAATTTAATAATGGGCCAGAGTATTTTGATGCCTACCAATAATCCCTAGCCGGCATTCTGCCGTCGGTCATATGACTGTATCCCGTCCTGGGAGACCCAGGTTGAGTGCATTGCATTAGTCCAAGCATGGAGGCACAAATTAAGTTATGAGTGTATGATGGAAGAATGAAGCAAAGACAGCATGAAGGCACAAGCAAGGACAGCATGAGATTATGAACATGATCATAGTTTCTCAGTTCCAAACCTGCAAGCATAACCCCGTTGGGCGCTGTCTTATTAATTGAGTCACAGCCAACAGGTACTCATCCACTCTCGACAGCCATTCATTATTAGGATTGGGTTCTTAATACACGTTGTACAAGACCAGTGCAGTCAAATATCACCTGTATAGCAGCAGTAATCCAGGCCATGAACTCTGATTATTTCAGAATCTATATGTCACGGCCAGGGTATTTCAGCATGGCACTAGGCGAGTGTTACCTGTGAGGTCGTTGTGGCGCGGGCTGTCTGGTGGCAGAGCTAGTGTCTGGCGGGGGGCTTTGGCTGCGCGCATTGTTGTGTGGGCCTGTTGTCACTCTGCGCAGGTAAGGCCTGGCGGCATCTCCGTTCCGTTTGGCATGGGTGCCGCCATCTTGCCTTCTGGCCATGTGATGCAGCTGGCCAATCCTGGTGAGTCACATGTTCCCTCTGGCCAGTAACAACATGGCATGGGGTATTTAGGAAGGGTCAATGCCTTCCTTCTTTGCCAGTGCAACGTGTATCTCAGCCTAGCTGAGAGGGAGTTCTCTGTGCTTATCCTGTTTCTGTGAATTCTGCTGTCTGCCAGTCTGCCTGTCAGCTTAAGCTTCCGCTGGACTACCCAGCTTCCTCCATCACCCTTGCCCATACCTGAGTGCCTGAGCCTGCTGACATCCTGCTCATTTGCCTTAGTTCACTACCTGCATACCTGGCTTATTATTTCCTGCATCACTACCTGCATACCTGCTTGATTATTTTCAGTCTCACTACCTGCACACCTGGACAGCTCTAATTGTTTCTACTTGGACATTAACCCATTACTCCCACCACAGAACTCTTGTGCACATTTATATATTCCTGGACTTTTATTTACTGCCTTTTTTTATGTCTACTCAAGCACTTATTAAAAAAACTAGTTTTTTATTCAAACCCGCTTCTGTGATCGCTCCTGCTACCACCCCGGGTCCACAAATAACCCAGAACATAACACTATAGCAGCAACAAGAAAAACCGGTTCCTGGCAACACTGTCAAGCTTCAACTTTGTGTCATAATTACCAACTAATGTATCTTTGCTCGGTATCATAAATAGTTTCTGTAATTCTATTGACACCTGTATATATACTGCCTGTGTTTGGCACAATCCTGTGTTAGCAAGTATATCTAACATTGATTGTGTCTATCCTGTTATGATTGCAAGTCAATTTAGACTTTCCCTGAAGTCAATATTGATCTGAACACTTTTCATGCTGATTTCAATATGTACAGTATGTAGCCTTATGACACTATTGCTGTCACACCAATTTTTGCACGATCATTAAATATGATCGTTCTTGGCTGTAAAAAACAATGGGCCTAATTCAGACCCGCTCGTGAGCGTAGGACGCTCGCAAGCGGGTCGATGGTGCCCTAATGCGCATGCGCACGACAGAGGGAGCTCCGTCGTGCGCATGCGCGAGACCCGCATAGCGACAGCCAAGCTGTCGCTCCGGGTCTCGCACCAAAGGGGGCATGCTGTCGATGGTGAGTGACAGCACGCCCCCTTTGGTGGGCGTGCCGGGGGCGTGGCTGCCAGACGGAGGCGTTCCCATGGGAATGCCTACCGTCTGGGTCCGGCCCCACTGACATCAGTAGTGATGTCAGTGGGAGTGATTTTGGCTCTGATAGAGCCAAAATCACTCCAGGGCTTGCGGCCACGAGACCCTACCACAGGGTCTCGTCGCAAGCCCGATGGTCGCGATGGTCTTGACCATCGCGACCATCATCATGGACGCTCGCATAAGCTGTGGGTGGTAACCCACAGCTATGCGAGCGTCCAAGAGGCCGCTCCATTTTTAGTTAGGAGGGCCCTGATTCAGAGCGAGCGCTCTGGTCAGAGCGTCCGGCTCTGAATCAGGCCCAATGTCTTAAAGCTAGGACTAGGTAACTGATACAGTGATTTTTTTCTTATCTTGCTATCAACTCAGTCATCATCATAATATACTATGGCCTCTAAAGACCTCGTAATTATAAATACTCCACTGTTGTAAGGAGAGCGTGTCCTTAGTATAATTGGTGACAACATTTATGATCAATTAGACAGATGAATGATTCTTCTTATTTGTGAAATACATATGGATATTGGGTGCTAAGACTTTGGCTTTTCGCTGTGCTGTAGTTAATGGTATGCAGTTTCCTAATTGCATGCAATAAACAAATAAAGGCTGCGTCAAGCCTGTGTAATCCCTTCCATTGTACCAAAGTTCCCGATAGCAGGGTAGTGTAAGTGCTGTCTAGATCCCCGCTATCAAAGTGGTTCTCTATCTTGGACCTTAAAAATACTCTGGATGGGTGTTTGGAAGTTAATATATAAATAAAAATCATAAACACTGTCATCTCACAGGACCCTCTATTGGAATACCATGGTCTGCAGTATAAAATACAGCAGTGATATTCAGGAAGATTTATTTCAGACAATCATCACTCTATCTTTCCATCAGAAGATTTTTATTCACACTCACCATGGCTTGTTCAGTCCTATGTTATAACCTGAATCCTGTCTGGAATTGCATTGCAATCGCTTCCATAGTAACCTTCCCCACGATTGTATGTTTGATACCAGTTAGTCATGCAGTCTGGGTCTAAAAAAGTTTCTTTTTAGAACATGTCTGACAACTGATTCCTTTAGTAATTCTGGAAATTTGCTTGTCTGCAAAAAGCATTGTACTATTTTGGCAAATACTGGACCAACTACATCAATAAACCCTATAAAAAGGTTTGTTGTTGAGTCCAGATCATAGGTGAACTTAAGCAAACTTAGGTTAATTTCAACAATGTATTCTATATCAAGGGGACCAAAGTCAGTCCAGGAGGCTAGATAGACCACCTCCATATGCTTGGAACCAGGGTCTTAACTAGGGTTGCGCAACTGGTGCCACCGAACAGAGCACAGTGCTCTGTGGACAGCACCATCTCTGCCTGGAACAGTACCCTGCAGCCAGTATCCGCTGCAGCAGTGTTGGCAGTAGCATCCTTTGGACACTACTTACAGGTACCCTGCCATGTGTACAGCTGCCCAGAGCGGCACTGCTGGACTTCCGCGTGCAGGCGGCCCCGTCCCCAATGTGTGACGTCATGGAGTCATGCGCAAAGGCTGTTCAGCCCTGTTATGGCTCTGCCTGGAACCTCAGCACCCTTTTGATGACATTGTTGGGATTGCAGACCGAATGGAGGATACCTTATCGGCAAAAATGTTTGCAGACTCATTGCACCTTGACTGGGAGAGGGATACATCAGGCACAATACATGCTGGTTTACAGGTGACTGTGGATTGGTATTCTTTAATTAGTTTTAGCATATGCTCTAGCATGCAAGTGTTCTGTCATCATCTTTCAAGTCTGCAACCCTTCTGCCTTAGCTCTCCAAAACTGTTGTCAAACCAAGGCGTTTTTTGAAGTAGTAGGTGAGATTGTACATGAACCGGAGTGAAAGTATTCATTATGGACTTCACAATCGTATTATTAGTAATGGACAGAGAGAACCAGATATGTTGTCAGAGCTTGGAAATTACAATCCTCATAGAATGATACCTGGCCATCTCCATTGGCTAACTTCTATTTTGAGGACTAGAACTAAAAACAAAATGGGATGATGGCCTGATGAAGTAACTGGGTTTATCAATGGGTCAGAGGCTTTTAATCTGGAAAATGTGATCTAATGTTTGACTGGATAGGGAATAACTTGTTTGAAGCTCAGAGCATTCATAGAACAGAGAAGATATTGGATAGATGTGAAGTTTATTATTGAACCATGCATTGAAATCCCCCAGGATAAGCCACCTTTGATGCACTACAAGGTGCACTAGGACTAGAAAAGCAATAATGTCTGCAATTGCTTGTAGCAATTCTTTCTCATCTACAGGGGTGAGATACTGTAGATGAGATGGACTATAAAACCCAAACCTGTAGATCCTTTTTTTTGTTGTTTTTTTTAATGCAGATTTTTCCTGCTGCCCTGTCTTGAGTAGTGGATCACAGAGTAATTGTTTGGGACTGCAGCTTCCTAAACAGGTGCTGCATTTTCATCTTGCCAGGTGTCTTTAATGCATGTTAGATATGATTCAATAAGGTCAGCACTTGTAGCAGTCTTGTTTATTATAGATCTGGCATTACAAAGGACAGTCCTGATTGGACATACCAGGGATAATTTTCTGTATGTCCAATGTAGGGCCTGTGGATGGGGATCATGCAAGGAGAATTCACATTTCAGTTCCAGGGCACCAGAGGAGGCAGTAAGGAACTGGGATGAATCTGCCAATCATCCACAGCACCATGAGAGCAGCCAGGATCACCGGGCCTCAGAACACAGTGAGGCCATGTGACAGAGACCGTGGGCCGGGCGCCAGGTAAGGTTTGAGCAATCAGCACACCACAACTCTACAAGAAGGCAGCAGGGAGTATTCCACCAGCATACCAAGGCAGCAGTGGGAACTTCCAGGCAGACAGAATTTACCAGGATATTAATGGGAGAGCTGGCAACGTGTGTCCCATGCCATGCTACTCCAGGCCACGCCAATTGAATAATGTTTAAACAAGAACTGTAGCATGTGGTTAGCAGAGTGAAAGAATGAAACTGAAGGTATAGGAATACATTGGGTCATTAATAAAAAAAGTGATGGTAATAGTTTACCTAAAGATGGGGGTGGTACAACTTTGTTTGTAATCCTAAAATGATAGTGGAGTAATGAACAGAGTCTGCTTTATCTTTTGGATGTGACCAATCATATTTCTTTATTCTATAGCTTTCTCCTAAAGATATCTCAGGGCTGAAACTACGGGTGTGCAATCGGTCCCTTTACCCAGGCCACTGGACTTAGAGGGTGGCACCAACGTTGCCCCATGGCCTCTGTTTTTTGATTGCAGGGAGAGTGGAATGGCACCTTGTAAGCTGTGACATAATTAATGACATCACATGTTCAGGGAGCAAAGGCAGCATAGGGCCATTTATAGCTCTACTATGGCCATGTTAAATTGTTTACACCTGGGAGCATTAATCAAACCAGAGTCAGTTTTTTATGCTGTTGCTGACTTACAGTCATATAAATTAGTTCAAACCAAAGCAGACTTGGGGAAATGTGTTAAAAATCCATCCTTATTGGTAGGTGTTAGAATCCTTGGTGTGACCGTCCTCTGAAGTGGAAATTACTCACAATATGTTGTGGATTTAACATGCCCCATGGGAATTAGATAGTATCTTGACCTTTTAAATGCACAGTATTCTCTCATTGATGCAGAAAGTCGTTATACTGTATATTAGTTAATTAATTAATTGCCGGACACACAGCAGAGATGACTGTTATGTTTACGGAGGTGTTGGCTAAATTCAGAGATAGTTTGTTTTACAAAGTATCTTGCTTTGTGTAATTTAATGCAGAGGCCATGCAGATCTGGAGGAATCATTTGTTCATTTTGGAAAGATGTTGGCGTGGAGTAACTGAAGTTGAAGGTATGTCATTTGGGTTGATTCTATAGTAAATTGTGTTTAATTTTAGCTCTTTTCTAGAAAGGTTTAGTAGCATAAAAACAGTGATGCAGCCATCATTGCCATGCTCAGTTCATGAAATCATATGGCTCTGCACATTGCGAAATAGGTCCCTTTGCTAAAAAACTGCCAGAAAAAAAGAGGAGGTTCTGACAGACTGCATAAAGTTTGTGCTACTTAATATCCTCTGCGAGTCGATAAAAAATAAAGCAAGATTGAAAGAAAAGAAAGAATGACCTCCCTTCCTATAACAGCCTGTGCTATTCAGCGACCCTCCCCTTTGGGTGGCAGAGTTAAAATGTTTAATTATAACATCCACTCTTCTGGGACTACAAGTGTATGCAAGCACATGGGAGGCAATGCATAGTGTCACTTGTAGTGCCATAAGTATGCTCTGCAAACTCCATAACTGTAAGAATATAGTAATCATGTACCCCTATTTATAGAATACAGTAATTGTGCCTCCTTGTTGTAATAATACAGGAATTGTGTCCCCTTACCAGTGGCGTAGCTATAGAGAGTGCAGGGGATGCGCTTGCTATGGGGCCCAGAGGCTTAGGGGGCCCAGAGGCCCAGGAAGCATCCCGCTGCACCCTGCAGACCTTTTTATTTTATTTCCCACTGTCTTTATTTAAACTCCGCTGACCATGGGCAAACGCCGGACGGGAGGGGGGCAGTGGCATCACAAGATGAATAAGCGTTATGTGCAGCACTCGGCTCCTGACACAGAAAGGGAGCCGACACTTTGTTGTCCCCGGGGGCAGCCCGCATCTCCTGGAACCCCGGAGTGACTAAAACGGGGAATCAGGCTGCAAAGGCATGCCCCCTGTACTGTGAGTCCACACCCCCTTTTTGACTGTGTGTGGCTTCATGCACAACAACCCTTCACACCCCTGCCTGCACCGGGTGTCACCTCAGGGAGGGACGCCACTGGGGGGGGTCTGTGTGTCACTTACTGACACTGTTCGGCTTCCACCCGATGCACAGAGCTACTGGTCTCCTGAGATGACATCATCATCTCGAGAGTCTCTCTCTTCTTTGGGCGGCAGACAGGGACTGGTAGTGGGAGGGTCGTGTGGCACAGCAGGCAGCGGCTTTGGAGTGGCGCCTGTGTTTAGAGGAGTGACTGTGAGTGAAAAACTGTGCTGCTGCAGCTGCTGACAGCCTGCTCACCAAGCTAATTTATAATCTACTATATAAAAGCGAAAATTTGTCCTTCTGTCTTTCTATACAAGCCAAAGTTTAGAACCCAAAGTTTACAAGACAAGATCTCTCATGGTTCTACTCCTAAAACACCTAAGAAGAATAAAAGGATTGTCCTGTTTGGTTTATTGTTAGATGCAGATTTGAACATCATTCTTCTTGGGCCATCTGCAAGGTCAATAATAAAAATATTCAAATTTTATTTTTGTTTAATTTCATAATTTGATTTTATAACATGCATTTTGCTACATACTAAGGAATTATGGAAATTTATTCTGTAGCATATAATCTAAGTCTCTGAACATCAGTTATTATGGTTCTCACGTGGAGTTTACAGTACCTTTTAAATGCTGTATGAATTTATAACCACTATTGATATTAAGCCAGGCTTATTATGAGTCTGAATATGGTAAAAATTGCTATCTGCATACATGAGGAGAGATCCATCTGAGTTAGAATCAGGCCCATAAAGATGGCAACTATACTGGGATGCAAAAACGCAGCTCTGCAGCACAAATGTTTTTTTATACTTGCTCATGCATGAGCTTACACAACTAGATGGTGTCAACAGTGGCGACCAAACTTTTTTGTCTACCTCCTTGGTTGCTGGACCGCACTATGGAATGCACAGAGGCTACTTCCGGTTCATTCCTTTGTCAGCCCCTGAAGGGTAAAACCGATTGGATGAATCTTATACACCGTGGAGACCCTGAATGCCGGAAACAGCTGCACAAGGAACTGGAAGTAGTTGCTGTGCATTTCATAGTGCGATCCAGCAACCAGGAAGTACACAGTCATCCTGGTATCAGAGCAACAGAAGCTCTTGACCGTGTTTACACTGTACATCCGACAAATTTTGAATGCTTCTATCTCCGAAGTTTGCTTTACACCATTACAGATCCTACTTCCTTCCAAGACCTTAGGACTGTGGATGGGAAAGTTTGTCACACATTTCGTGAAGCCTGCCTAAGGAGAGGTTTGTTGGAGGATGATGTTTAAACAAACATTCTTAAAATCCCGGGCAACGCCGGGTACTCCAGCTAGTTTCTTTATAAATATAAAATGCCCATTACTATTATATATATTATATCATGTGGTGTCAAATGTGTTCTTTTTTTTAACCTCTCGGTGCCAGTGGGGGAGGGGGGCCCTTACAAGATTTTGCTATGGGGCCCACAAAGTTCTAGTTACACCCCTCCCCGTACTATAAGGGGGCGTATAAAGTTTGATCTAAAACATATGCGATTTTGGATTTTCAAACTGCCACACATTGTCAGGATTTGGGCTTTCACCTTTGAAATCAAAGGCTGGTGAATCCAGCTGTTTAGAGATGAAAACTACTGGCAATATGGTGAGGGGGTGAAAAGGCCAAATATATTTTTATTAAATAACATTATATTATAATTATCTTAATGCCCCTTAAGTTTCTAGAAAATAAAATATAACCCAAATGCTTAGCTCTCTTTTCGGTAACCTGTTAATACTTATGTTAAGTTTATTTTCTACCTTGTGTATTGTTTTTTTTTTTTTTTTAAATAAAAATCTAAAGCACCTTAAGGGGTCAATCCTATTAAGTGCGAAGGGTGCGAGTTTCCATTGTAACAGAGTTAAAATGCCGGCAACGGACCGGCACCTCGACCTATGGGGTTGCTAGCAAATTTCAGCAAATCTGGGCTGCCATAAATTGCGGCCATTGCCGCGATGACTCGCACCTGCGAGATCATTGCTGCTAATAGGATTGACCCTTAAGGGATAAAAGTGTTATATAAATATTATTATTATTGTTGTATTTCTTTACTGTTTGTTATCCATTTTATTGCATTGTTTAAGATCTTTGTGCTGCTGATTGCACATTTTTAAGCTATATTAAGCTAATTTAATTTTTAAACTAAAAAAAAAAAAAATGAACATTTATGGTTGGCCTCTACCCTGGTTATTCACCACCCACCCTTGGTTGCTTATCCTGTTTATTCCATCACTCACATTATACTCTTCCTCCAGCTTCCTCCTTTTATATCCTCCCTGTTGCTATGCAGTCTCACCCTTCCCCAGCTGTCAAAGCACGAATGGCTAGTTGTCACTTGCAAGAGAGCTCAGCAATCCACAAGCCTAGACCGCATTGCTGGCATATGTCAGATACATCTCAATCACCAAGAGAAGCTGGAAATCCAAACACTTCACCTCTTCCACTATCTGCTGTGGAATAAATCCCTGGAAAGTCTATGGGGAAGCAATAAAATAAACAAGGACAAATCTTTGTTGTGATTTGTGTATTAGGGTCGAGACCCGCATGGTGACTGAAGAGTGATTTGTCTCCCACACACATTATTGTACATAATATAATGTGTACTGGAGACTTCCACTGAATTAATGCACAGGAAGCCTATTAGTACAATGTTATGGTAATTTATATGAATAGCTAGAGATGCAATACATGGGCAAAGTATGTGGTCACCACTGCTAATTACTGTATTTGCCCATTTTGGTCACACCCATTGCTAACATAATGAAACATTAGTAGTAGGTTAGTTCATCCCATTTCTGCACTGGACAACTGTAATTGTTTTTATTGCAAAGGTTTTATTGGTAAGTCACACAAAATCATATAACAAGACCACTGAGTGCTGAAAAACATAAAAACCACTTGTCTTCATGTACAACACTCACTACACAGTTCCAAACTGCACCTGGAAACAATGCCGGCACAAGGGAGCTTCATGGGTTGTGTTTCCATGGCTGCATACAAGCCTCAAATAATCTTGTGCAATATCAAACATCAACTGGATTAGAGTAAAGCAGAGTGTCTCTGAACTCTGGGCCGGATTCAGACCCGCTCGCGAGCGCAGGATGCTTGCAAGCGAGTCGATGGTGCCCTACTGCGCATGCGCACGACGGAGGGAGCTCCGTCGTGCGCATGCGCGAGACCCGGCCAGCGACGGGGTAGCCGTCGCTCCGGGTCTCGCACCAAAGGGGGCGTGCTGTCGATGTTGATTGACAGCACGCCCCCTTTGGTGGGCGTTGCTGCCAGACGGAGGCGTTCCCATGGGAACGCCTACCGTCTGAAGCCGGCCCCACTGACATTAGTAGTGATGTCAGTGGGAGTGATTTTGGCTCTGATAGAGCCAAAATCACTCCAGGGCTTGCGGCAGCGAGACCCTACCGCAGGGTCTCCGTCACAAGCCCGATGGTCGTGATGGTCTTGACCATCGCGACCATCATCATGGACGCTCGCTATAGCTGTGGGTGGTCACCCACAGCTATGTGAGCGGCCAGCAGGCCGCTATTAAATTCAGAGGGACGGCCCTGATTCAGAGCAAGCGATCTGTCAAAGCGTCCGGCTCAGAATCAGGGCCTCTGTGTATGTACTTGCACATGTTAGGCCCAATGGCATAAGCTATCAGTTTACTTTTCACTCTTTGCCAGGATGGGCTTCTATCGGAGCTCGTATCCCAGCAAGAGAATGTTCTTAAATAACCATTTGTTATTGCCGTGATATGCAAAGATAAGAAACTGACGTTATTGCGTGAAAATTGTGGATGTTCATAAATCAGCCCTTCAATCTTTTAAGACTTTGAGTCCCTCAAAGGCACAATACTCTTGTCCTATACCACACCTACTGCATGCAGTCTATTCAGACTTTACCATTAAGGTTTGCAGCATGTGGGTGCATTTCTGTTTACTCTGATTGTACAGTTAAACTAAAAATCTTTATGGATCATTAAATTACATTAATGTAAATAGTTTAAGTCAAATCTGCAGAACAGAAACTTGCTTATGCTCTGTTCATGAGAGCAGGACAGGCATAACCTTCTATGAATACAAAAAAATGGATGTCAAAGAAAACTATACAAATGTTTTCACTGCTGTGTAAAGCATCACAAACTATTGTTGGGGATATCTAGTCTAGAGACCATTTAAAGAAACACTGTTTTTCATAGTTTGCAGTAAAATCATAGGTAAAACTATGAAAATATATTTATTGGAAGTAAAGTTTAGGATCATTCAGATGTTGTTTGAGTTTGGAAAAAAATTCAAAATGATAACTGCAGAGTTATTGTATGTATCCTATGGAGATGTGCGGGTCCGGTTCTCAGAGAACTGACAACAACTGAACATAGGGGTTCCGAGTGGAACAGAGTCCGAGTTTGGAATCACTTTGGGGTACAGAGTCGAACAGAGGGCCTGATTCAGAGCCGCTCGTAAGCGGCCGCTCGTTCGCTCCGAGCGATGTTCGCACAACTGCGCATGCGTATGGGTTGTAATACGCATGCGCGAACCAGTCATTGCGGTCGGAAATTGTGTGCTCGCAAAATAGCGAATACCTGCTAATTTGAGTGACAGAATGAGTCGTTTGTGGGTGGTAACAGGGGAAGGTGCTTGAAAACGGGGAGTGGAGATCCGAACGCAGGCGTGCCAAAAGGTCAAAACGGGCGTTTTAAGGGTGTACATAATTAACAAAGCAGCGTCATCGACCACGTCACTTGGTTGTTTCTTAGCCTGAACTGTTCGCATGATTGCGGTAGGAAAATCCAACCACAAGCACTGCGAGCAGTTCAGAAGCCTTTCGATGTACTCGATTAATCAAATAAGTAGCCGAGATGACGTAGGATGCGAGCGGCCAGGGGGCGTCTTTACAAAATAGCGAGCGCATGTTTAGTTCGTTCGCTCAGACATAGAGGCGTCAACAGACCGCAAAGAGCGAGCGCTCAATTTAAATAGCCGGCCCCTTTTTCTGAACGAGCGAGCGCAAATAGCGTCCGGCTCTGAATCAGGCCCAGAGTACCAATTCGGATCTTCCAGAGGTGCAGAACTCTGATTTAAAAAGCTAACTCAGGTTTTGGATTGCATGCTCAGGCCAAAATGATGTCATTTTAGCTGAGGTTTTTTTTAAATACAGATCCAAAACCAAAACATGTGAGGGTGGTTTTGCAAAACCAAAAAGATGAAGATGAATCCGGATCCAAAACCAAAACACTGACGTCGGCAAACATCTCTAGTATCCTATAAGCTTTGACTAGTCAGCCTAACAACCTATCAGATTCTATTATAGCCTATTACCATTTAGGTGTGTGAACAATTTGGACATAGACCTTGCTGTTTCTTGGGTTGAGCAACTAGATCTGCCTGTGAATGGCACCTTCGGTCTCCCTCTTATACCCTCGGTGGGACTAATCATTGGCGTCAGAAGGGGGGTGACACCAAAGTGACGACCCCTCCTCAGTGACAGGAGCTGGGTGCTGCACTGTAGCATTACGTGCAGCACTCGGCTCCTGACACAGTCAGGGAGCTGGCACCGCATACAGAGTGGTCCCCAATGGCAGTCTGCACCTCCGGGATTACAACAGGGGTACGGGCCGCGAGGTTACACTGCTACCCACGAGGCCACACACCCTTTTTCCCGCCGTGCTACTTAACCGCGCGCACTACTGCCCTCTCTGCACTGGGGGTCACCGCGTGGAGGGACACCACTTGGGCTAATGCAGAACTAAATGTGTATATTCACCCATATGCAGAGTTGTACGTATCTTTGCTGCCAGGCAGCCCCCATCCATGGCAGTGTTCTCCCCAGGCTGTTTTCTGCGTGCGCATCGCCCGGCAGAAACAGCCTGCCGCCCAGCACTTTTCCCCGCTGACCACCGCTGTGGAATGCTGGTGTGGGGTTCTGGTTTTGTTGTGGGCCTGGGGTGGTGACAGGAGCAGACACAGAAGCAGATTTAAATGAAAATGTGGAACTTTTAATGAGTGGCTTAGTAGACATGGATATGGCAAAAGAAATAGTCCAGGTATAGCACTGAAGAGCTCTTGAGAACCAGTGGCAGATCTAGACTTTTATTTTAGGGGGGACTATTTACTGTTTAGTACAGTATCCTCCCCTTTCCAGTCCTGACTCCCTCCTCCCCCTCCAATTAATTTAAATAACACCTTGCCTTGCCAGCCAATGAGGTGGGTGTGATAGTGGTGCAGTGCCCGATATATCTGTGCCCTAGTTTGAAGCCATGAGAAAGCTATATTAACCATTTCCAACAAACCTTTATATATTACAAACAGGACATATGATAAGACTTTGTCAAAGCATACACACACACACACATATGCTCACACAGATAGGCAAATACATACACACAACCACATATGCACACACATATAGCCACGTATGCACACAGATAACCACATTAAACTCCCTATCGGCAGATAATGCGTGCAACCACAAAGTTATTAAACCAAGCTTAAATAAAATAAAGAGACAGACCAAGTATATATGCGATCAAAAATATACGGTCAGCTTTATTTATTTTACAATCAGAGTATGGTGGCATAAGAAAGAACGGCCAGTAATCTGACGCCCCACACTTGACTTATGCAAGGATGTAAAACACTCACTGAACGGGCCAAATCCCAATTCAAGTGTAATAGTAATATAAAACTTGCAAGGGCCGATATCCCTCTCTAGCAAGTGAGACGGTATCCAGACCCATCCCAATGCACTATTTTAGCCCTCTCCGACGAGAGGTGCCGCTGACCCGAGTAGTGTAAAATCAGCCTAACCAATGCATAGAAGGGGGCGCACCACTCATACTGCAGCAAGGTGGACGCTTTATAGATACTACCGTTCTTTCCCGACACGCAAGTTCCCAATGATGGAACATGCCCGCCACCATACAACCTACCCTCTAAAACCTCCCCACACCGAACAAAAAACACTCTATAAATGAAATTTGTCCCTGCTAGGCATCTTGTACCCCATTAAAGGGTGACGCTCCACAAATCTACCCCCCCAACCATGCACCTACATCAAAGACTAGCACAATATCGGACAAAATTATCACGACATCTGGCCAAAGCCAAGCAACCCACCCAAATCATGACAAATAGTGCGCCGCAAGTAATGCGACATCTGCCGGCACAAATCATTCCCTCCCAGGTGAATTGCCAAGACCAAAGGAGAACCAAAGTCCTCCGCTAAACATCCATATACAGGGCACTAATGCCTCCCAACCCATACTAGCCAAGCGGGATTGACCCGCCCAAAATATATACAAGTGTCCGATAAACAAAATGAGCTGTAATCCTGTAAACCACCTGCAATACATGAAACATACATGAGTATGGTGATAATGACATATTGCAGAGGGAGGTGATGGGGGGGGAGGGAAAGGGGGGGAAGGAGGACTTGACCCGAGGTAAAAACCTACAAAAAAACCTGCTGGATCTTTTTATATTGCTTAGTAATGTCATTCTCATATTTTTGTTATTTGTTTACACGAAGTTAAACTATAGCATTAGCCAAACGTTGTCCTAAGCAGGGCAAAAAATAGGGCAAAATCCCTCGAGACCCCCACCGGAAAGGTGGCAAGTTGGCCGGAGCACTCAAGTCCACAACAAACATTACACATCATTAGTCCACATGAATATAGGCATAGGACTTCCATCATCATAGAGCCTGTATCTCCTGCCGAGCTGAGACTGCCAGAAAGACTCACAATGCTGCCACAACGTCTGATAGGCAATCATAGGACTGAGGAGCCAAGGACCGACATGCAAAAACTCTCCATGGCGGCTTGAAAATTGAACAGGGTATCATCTGCACTGATGACTCCATTCCTGGCAACCACAGAAGCGACAATATCGATCCCTGGGGTGGTGGTAGGAGGGGATCCGGCCACATCGATGTCTGAAACAAAAGAAAAACATGGGCAGTATCGAAATTCAGGGTCCTTTGCATTAGGCAATGAACCGTATGCGCAGGCGCAGCAGTGTAAAGAGCAAACGAGCAAAAAGAACAACAGCCTCAAATCTTACCTTGCTGCTTAATTAGTGGACTCAGCACGCCGACATATCGGATGCTGGGGGAGCAAACAATGCAAACCCTTGTTGTAAACAGAGCCCCCGACTGTTATGACAGCAGGGGCCTCAAAAACACCCCCACTGACACAAGCAACACAGCGATGGCTCCTGAATCCAGGCATGTAGTATTCCCCGATATAGACAACCCCACATAAACACTGACCGAGCTTCTCTAAGCCATTAGGAGACCACAACCCACAGCCCGGGGAAAACCAAGCCAGGGGCGTGTCCCGTTATTACATAGGGCTGTGTATAAGATATGGTGTGCTTAGAAGAACGTTGTATGTGGGGGGGGTGGACTCGGGTCAAACCTGTTTCCCTATGTAAGATTTATATATAAAAATATACGATTAGGTATATATGAATGGGGATCAGATGCAATGTAAGCTGTGTAGCTCACCTAAATCCTATGAACTTGTATTTGTAAAATAAAAAGGGGGGGGGGGTGTGCGTGTATAAGATATGGTGTATTTTGAAGAGCGTTGCATGTGGGGGTGGACTCGGTTCGAACCTGTATCTGTATATAAAATAAATATATATGTATAGGTCTCAATTGGAATAGGGATGAGACTACCATGCAAAAATGTGTAGCTCGCCTAAATCATATGAACCATATTTGGCATATAAAACATTTTCAACACCAAAAAGTAAAGTATAAAACAAATATTCCCAAAGGCCAGATACTGAGTCTGAGGAGGAACTGGACCACTGAGGGGATAATTGAAATCACACCAGCAGTTATCGCATAAATGTACCTTATGTATGACTTCACAATGTATTAGACAAAGCTCTCACATTAAAACGGTATGGAAAAGCACCCACTCATGGGTAAGAAAAACCAACCGCAGATGCCGGCTATAGGGAAAGGGCCAGAAAACCCTACGTGAATAAAATGCAATCAACTACCAAAAGTATAAGGGAAAATTATACGGACAAAAGAAACATTATCCCAGAACGAAGTGGTCCTATGCATGCACGAGCACCGGCTACAGGTAAAGAGCATAAATTACTGTACAGGGATTAATACAATTCAACTACAGAAAGTATAAGGGTAAATCATATGGGCAAAAGAAAAATTACGCACTGACACGTGGTGTTCCTATGCATGCACACTTATGACCAAAAGGGTGGTCCAAACATTTTATAACAGAGAAAGAGAGTAAACAAGTGAAGAATAACAGAATAGGAGATGATAGGCTCCTAATACTTGATTTTAGACTATGAGCCCAAGATACCATTCACAAGCTGACTCCAACTTGAGTGCATGGTGGGAGGGGGAGCGGCACACGCTTCGTCCCTACGTGGTCATAGGGTCCCAAGACACTCCCAAACTCTATGAAACTTAGGGATACCCATGTAATGTAATTTAGTACATTTATGAAATAGAAAGTATGTAATAGCGTGATATTAGTAATAGTGTGCAAGAACACATTTGTGATCGATTAACTGATGAATACTCCATGATACATATTTTCCTTATCCACACTTCTCTGCCGCACTTATTTTCTTATCTATGTGCATGACTAAACATGAATGTTTTATACAACTTCATTGTGCGTACTGATTTATAATTTTCGAATGTCAACCATGTGCATGACTATAACATGAATGTTTGCTGTAATAAATGTAGGTCATATGACAAAAACTTAACGCAATAATCTAATAAGGAACCATGCAGCAGAACCGAAGAACAAAGGGCCAAAGGCACCGTGGTTTCTGACATGCTGGCTTACGGCCCTACATGTGTGGAGTTTGTATGTTCTCCCTGTGCTTGTGTGGGTTTCCTCCGGATACTCCGGTTTCCTCCCACACCCCAAAAACATACCGGTAGGTTAATTGGCTCCAAACATAAATTAACCCTAGTGTGTATGTGTGTGAGCCTGTGGTAGAGATCATAGATTGTAAACTCCACTGGGGCAGGGACTGATGTGAATGGCCAAATATTCTCTGTAAAGCGCTGCGGAATATGTGTGCGCTATATAACTAACTGGTAATAATAATAACATGTGCTGCAACTAGGGATGTGCGCCGGACCATTTTTGCCGGATTTGGATTTGGATTTGGTTCTAATTCGTCGTCCGGCTTTGGATTTGGATTTGGATTTGCCAAACTGCGGTGACTGGCTTTGGATTTGGATTTGGATTTGGATTTGGATTTTTTTACAAAAATTGACAAAAAAAGCTAAAATCACATAAATTGGTCTTTTTTTTCTTCCTAGAGTATTATTAACCTCAATAACATTAATTTCCAGTCAATTTAGACCATATCACAGCTTATAATATTGTTTTCAACATTATTGGCCAAAGGTTGCAGTGAGCTGACTGGTTACTAAGCGACAAAGCAGCGGCACAACGACACAGACACCACAGTATAAAGCACATCTATGACACATTGCCACACAGCAGTGGCAGAAATGAAAAGTAGTGCACCCACCCAGTGGGGTACGGCCAGCAGAGTCACAGTACTTGTTTACAAAGTGGGCTACGGCCCTAGGAGTCACAGTGCACAATCTTATTAGCATTACACCGCACATAGGGCCTGATTCACATTACACCATAAAGTAGTGTCTCTTATTTATGTTACGACACACAGTAGTGCCCCTTTTACACAATGCCCACAGTAGTGACCCTTTTACACAATGCCCACAGTAGCGGTGTCCCTTACACAATGTCCCCCAGCAGTGGTGCCCCCTATGCAGTCCCCTTAGTAGTACGGTCCACTATGCAGTGCCCCCAGTTGAATGCTCCCCAGTAGTATGCCCCCCATTAGCAGGCCCCCCCAGTAGTATGTCCCCCATTAGCAGGCCCCCCCAGTAGTATGCCCCCCATTAGCATGCCACCCAGTAGTATGCCCCCCCAGTAGTATGGCTCCCCCAGTAGTAGGCTGCCCCAGTAGCAGGCCCCCCCAGTAGTAGGCTGCTCCAGTAGTAGCCCCCCCTGTAGTATGGGCCCCCCCTGTAGTATGGCCCCCCCTGTAGTAGGCCCCCCCAGTAGTATGGCCCCCCCCAGTAGCAGGCCCCTCAGTAGTATGGCCCCCCCAGTAGCAGACCCCCCCCAGTAGTATAGCCCCCCCCAGTAGCAGGCCCCTCTGTAGTATGGCCCCCCCAGTAGTATAGCCCTGCCCAGTAGCAGACCCCCCCCAGTAGTGCAGACCCCCCCCAGTAGTATAGCCCCCCCCCAGTAGCAGGCCCCTCTGTAGTATGGCCCCCCAATAGTGCAGATCCCCCCCAGTAGTATGGCCCCCCCAGTAGCAGACCCCCCCCCAGTAGTATAGCCCCCCCCAGTAGCAGGCCCCTCTGTAGTATGGCCCCCCCAGTAGTATTGCCTCCCCCAGTAGCAGACCCCCCCCCAGTAGTGCAGACCCCCCCCCAGTAGTATAGCCCCCCCAGTAGCAGGCCCCTCTGTAGTATGGCCCCCCCAGTAGTATAGCCCCCCACCAGTAGCAGACCCCCCCAGTAGTGCAGACCCCCCCCCCAGTAGCGCCCCCGGACCTTTGACAAGTAAAAAAATAAAAAAAATAAAACTTACCTGTATCCCCGCTCCCGCGCCGTCCGCTCTGTCACACGCTGAGGAGGGAGCCGGAAGACGGAGCTCATGTGTGAGCTCCAGCCGGCTCCCTCCGTGCAGCAGCCAATGAGAGTCTGTGTGACTCTCATTGGCTGCTGTAACAAACACACAGCTGCCGCTGGCGGCTGTGTGTCTGTGTCTGTGTAGGGCAGAGCGCTATCACTGCGCTCTGCCCTACACGCGAGGAGACCTGATGTCGGATTCTCTAGTGAGAATCCGACATCAGGCGGCCGCCGTTCGGCCCCGAACGGGGATCCGAGTCAGGCGGTGAACACCCGAACAGGGTTCGGGTGGACTCGGATCCCCAATGTTCGGAGCGGTTCGGATTCCACAGAATCCGAACCGCTCATCTCTAGCTGCAACGCATATAACATGTATAAAAAATGCACTGCATTTATGTATGAAATAAGTGCTCTACCAATAGTATTGATTAATAAAACTGTTTTGTATGACTAGATCTAAGCTTCTGAGGAAACGGCATATGGCCGATAAACGAGATACGCCACGGCCTTGTAGTCATGGGTTATGTATGAAATGAGCCCTCACAATAACACAAACAACAAGCGAGCATAAGACCGCCGTCTCCTGACACGGAGCAGCGAGGGAACCTCCCAGTCCTGTACATTACATATTCCCACAGCCTAGCCCAGGAGCTGCGGCTGACATGAGCACTGGAGAACTGCTTTTTGCCCGCAACCAGATATGAATACAGCTGCCTACCTAGTCATTTTTTCATATATTAAACTGTTGGCTTATCGATTCATAACCTACCACATTCATAACCATATACCTAATGCACGAAAGGACCAACTTAATAGCGCCCTTACCACTGTGCGTATCATTCAGCCTGTTATTACTGAATATGCATGCACTGCTAATGGTTTTTAGCTTTGTATAAAAGAAAAGGAGGAGGGAGAGGCCACACACATTTTTTTTTTTTTTTTTAACTGGTGAGCCCGTGTGATGTATGCCACAGGTGCAGCCGAGGTGCTAAGTATTACCCCCAGACTGCGGAGACCGTAGGGGTGTCAGGGCACCCCCACTGCCACCAACTGTCCGGCAATAGACCAGAGAATCCAGTGCGGCAGCACCAGCGCGACCAGCTGGAACTATATTACAATTGAAGGCAATGGGAAACCCATGGCAGCAAGCATGCCTTGCTGCGCTGTGAGGGGTACAGGGCTGTAATAGCTCCCATACACATAGCTCACACAGAGATAGCCCATGCAGTAATAGCTCACACAGAGATAGCCCATGCAGTAATAGCTCACACAGAGATAGCCCATGCAGTAATAGCTCATCTAAAGATAGATCAAGCAGTTATAGCTCACACAGGGCTCTATTTACTACAATCCGCATATTGAATGCGGATTGTAGTGTGATATTACCGAGTGAATTCGCATTGCGAATTCAGGTAATATCACAATGATTTACTATAAATCCCTTGCAGGGACAGAGCTTGCGATAAAGCTCTGTCCCTGCGGATCCCATCCGCACTCTAGTCGCTGTATTTTCGGAAAAAATACCGCGACTAAGAGCCCGCGCATGCGCCGACCGACCACCGCTACTACCCCCCCACCGATGCTAAGCCCCGCCCCCCAGTGCTAAGCCCCGCTCCCCGCGATCGCGGACCCCCGCGACCCCCCCTCCGCCCCCCCGCTACCCCCCTCCCTTCATTACACTTACCTGCATCCTCCTGGCCTCCGGTGGTCTTCTCCGGGCTTCCCGATCAGGTGATCTCCCATACTGCACTGGGGCCCGATCACCTGATGACCGGGCCCCAGTGCACTGTGGGAGACCAGCTGACTGGAGAGGAGCCATCACCGGAGGCCCGATCACCGGTCCCTGGATTCAGGTAAGTGAAAAAAAAAATGTTTCATTTTTTTTTTCTTTTTTTTACAGCAATCAGCTTGCGGTCTATTTAGACCACATAGCTGATTACTGGTACCGGCTCCCGCCTCTGCTCTCCCCGTTAGAGCAGAGTGGGAGCCCGGTAACAGGGGGAGACCCTGGATAACGCCACCTCCAGGTGGCGTTATTATCACAGGGCTTCCCCCGGTATTTTTTACAATTTATTTTTAGTAACTTGTACACAGATCACATTTCCCATTACAATTATGGGAAATGCGATCTGCTTTACTAAAAATAAGTGATACTGGGGGTTGGAGTAGAATTTTACTAATTCTACTCCAATTGCCCTGTAATAAATACAGGTGAAACTAAAATAATGTGAAAAGGGTGTGAAAACACCCTTTTTCACTTTATTTTAGTAAAAATAATGTTAATAAATAGAGCCCACAGTGAGGAGGGAAGGGGGGGGGGACTATGAAACCCAGATCTGCAGCATCATCCAGGGAGAAAAAACGGGCGTGCCAGGGGCAAGGTATACTGTAGAGAGGAATGGATAGGATAAAGAAACAGCAAAGCAGGAAAGAATAGATCAGAATAAGAGATAAAGATGAAGGCAGGAAAGACATGTATGAGAAGAAAAAGGGGGAAAAATACCAAAAACAAAGACCAGAGTCTTACAACCTTGTGACTGTCCAGCTTGCAGATCAGATTTCAAAGAGGCAGTGTTACATTGCTGACCTACCCACACTCCTATTAACCACACCCCTTACACAACACTCCACCAATCCTAACCTAATGTCAATCTGACCATAAAACACTAACACTCCCCTACCTCCTGTAACTTTATTAACCCCACGCATCCCTGCCTAGGGGTTTATGTGCCCTCTGTTCTATCCGAACCTCGGTTATCTATATACACATACACCCACATATGCACACAGAGATAACCACATATGTACACACATACATATATAGCCACATATACACACAGAGATAACCACATATACACACATACACCCACACAGATAACCTCATATATACACACACATATATAGCCACGTATGCACACAGATAACCACATATATACACATACACCCACATATGCACACACATATATCCAGGTATGCACACAGATAACCACATATTATATATACACATACACCCACATATGCACACACAGATAACCACATATGTACACACATACATATATAGCTACATATGCACACAAAGATAACCACATATACACCCACACACAGATAACCACATATATACACACACATGCACACACAGAAAATCACATATACACACACACACATGCACACACAGATAACCACATATACACACACACAGATAACCACATATATACACACACATGCATACACAGATAACCACATATACACACACAGCCTCATATGCATGCACACACACACACATATATGCACACACAGATAGCCACATATATACATACAGCCACATATGCACACACAGCCACATATTGCGCACACAGCCACATATATACACTAGGGGTGAGCGGGTTCGGATTTCTGAAATCCGAACCCCCCCGAGCCCCCCCGATCCGAGGCCGATCCGAGTCAGGCTCCACTTTTCCCACCTGACTCGGATCTGAAATCGAGGCAAAACGTCATCATCCCGCCTTCCGGGTCTCGCGGGTTTTGGATCCTATATAAGGTACCCGCGTCTGCGCCATTTTCTCACTCGGCTGTGGACAGTGAAGAGGGAGGGTGGGAGTTAGGGCTGGCTGGGCTGTGTAGTGTAGTGTAGCGCAGTGTAGTGTTGTGCTGTGCTGTGCTGCGCTGTGTTGCTGTTGTCCATAGGGGCTGTGTCCACTCCTTTAAAGTCCATAGGGGCTGGCTGGACTGTGTTGTGCAGTCAGTTGTCCATAGGGGCTGTGTCCACTCCAAAGTCCTGTGCAGTGTCCCAGTCCTAAAGGGGTGCTGTAGTGTTGTCCAGGGGGTGCTCTGTCCATCAGGGGTGCTCCCCCCAAGTGCAAAAAAAAAATAATATTTTTTCTGTGTTTGTGAATTGTGTGCACTGTGGCTGCACGTGCATCAACAAAGGAGCAGCGCCAAGCGTGCGCCTGTGTCCCATAAGTAAAAGGCCGGCTGGCTTGTCCGTTAAAGGGTGCTGTAACCCCCAAAGGGCACTCCAAACAAAATAAAAATATATATTTTTTTGTGTTTGTGAATTGTGTGCGCAGTAGCCGCACGTGCATCAACAAAGTAGTGCCAAGCGTGCGCCTGTGTGCCATAAATAAAGGGCCGGCTGGATTGACCGCTAAAGGGTGCTGTAACCCCCAAAGGGCACTCCAAACAAAATAAAAAAATTTTTCTGTGTTTGTGAATTGTGTGCACTGTGGCTGCACGTGCATCAACAAAGAAGCAGCGCCAAGCGTGCGCCTGTGTCCCATAAGTAAAAGGCCGGCTGGCTTATCCGTTAAAGGGTGCTGTAACCCCCAAAGGGCACTCCAAACAAAATAAAAATATATATTTTTTTGTGTTTGTGAATTGTGTGGGCTGTAGCTGCACGTGCATCAACAAAGGAGCAGCGCCAAGCGTGCGCCTGTGCCCCATAAGTAAAGGGCCGGCTGGCTCATTTCTTAAAGGGTGGTGTAACCCACAAAGTGCACTAGTCTCCAACAAAAATAAAAAAATATTTTCTGTGTTTGTGTGCGCCTTAGCCGCACGTATATATCAATATAACATTAATGGAGGACCAAACTTTCTCCGATAAAAATAAAATAGGGAAAGATCAAGAACCACTTCCTCCTAGTGCTGAAGCTGCTGCCACTAGTCATGACATAGACGATAACATGCCATCAACGTCGTCTGCCAAGGCCGATGCCCAATGTCATAGTAGAGGGCACATACAATCCCAAATGACAAAGTTCAGGAAAATGACCTTGAAAAAAACATTTAAATCATCTGAAGAGAAACGTAAACTTGCCAATATGCCATTTACGACACGGAGTGGCAAGGAACGGCTAAGGTCTTTCCCTATGTTCATGACTAGTGGTTCAGCTTCACATGATGATGGAAGCCCTCCTCCCGCTAAAAAAATCAAACGAGTTAAGCTGGCAAAAGCACAGCGAAGAACTGTGCGTTCTAAGAAGATATCACAAATCCCCAAGGAGAGTCCAAGTGTGGTGGTGGTTGCGATGCCTGACCTTCCCAGCACTGGACGGGAAGAGGTGGCTCTTTCCACCATTTGCACGCCCCCTGCAAGTGCTGAAAGGAGCACCCACAGTCCACTTGCTGATATGCAAATTGAAGATGTCACCGTTGAAGTACAACAGGATGAGGATACTGGTGTAGCTGGCACTGAGGAGGAAGTTGGCGAGGAGGATTCTGATGGTGATGTGGTTTGTTTAAATCAGGCTCCGGGGAGACAGTTGTTGTCCGTGGGATGAAAAAGCCCATCACGGTCATGCCTGGGCAGAGGATAAAACATTCCACCTCTTTGGTCTGGCAATATTTCTATCCAAATCCGGACAACAACTGTCTTGCCATATGTACCATATGTAAAGGTAAAATAAGTAGGGGTAGGGACGTTAACCACCTAGGAACATCCTCCCTTATACGGCACCTGCAGCGCGTTCATAAAAAGTTACTGTCAAGTTCAGAAACTTTGGCTAAGACCGTAAGCAGTCCAGGGACACCTAAATCCCTTTTTCCTGTTTTATCCAAGGAATCGGTGGATGAGGAGGATGAGGACGACATCTTGCCTCCGTAGAGCCAGTTTGTGCAGGGGCACATTAATTGCCAGCTTGTTTTGTGGGGGCCCAAACGAACCAATCATTTCAGCCACAGTCATGTGGCAGACCCTGGCGCTGAAAAGATTGGTTTGTTAAAGTGTGCATGTCCTATTTATACAACATAAGGGTGGGTGGGAGGACCCAAGGACAATTCCATCTTGCATCTCTTTTTTTTCTTTGCAGTATGTACTGTTTGGGGCCTAGTTTTTCAAACTGCCATCCTGTCTGCCACTGCAGTGTCACTCCTAGATGGGCCACGTGTTTGTGCAGCCCACTCGTGTCGCTTAACATAGTCATCCAGCTACCTCGGTGCAATCTTTTGGCCATAAAAGCAATATTGTGAGGTGTGAGGTGTTCAGAATAGACTGGAAATGAGTGGAAATGAAGGTTATTGAGGTTAATAATTGCATAGGAGCAGAAAAACCCCCAAATGCTGTGATTTAAGCTGTTTTCATGCTTTTTTTAAAAAAAATACACATCCAAAACACAAAACACAGAACCCAAAACACGGAAGGGTGGTTTTGGCAAAACCAATCCAGATCCAAAACACGAAGAAAGATCCAGATCCAAAACCAAAACACAAAACACGAAAAGTGGCCGGTGCACACCCCTAATATACACATAGATTAGGGGTGTGCACCGGCCACTTTTCGTGTTTTGTGTTTTGGTTTTGGATCTGGATCTTTCTTCGTGTTTTGGATCTGGATTGGTTTTGCCAAAACCACCCTTCCGTGTTTTGGGTTCTGGGTTTTGTGTTTTGGATCTGTATTTTTTTTAAAAAAAGCATAAAAACAGCTAAAATCACAGAATTTGTAGGTTTTTCTGCTCCTATGCTATTATTAACCTCAATAACCTTAATTTCCACTAATTTCCAGTCTATTCTGAACACCTCACACCTCACAATAGTGTTTTTATGTCCAAAAGGTTGCACCGAGGTAGCTGGATGACTATGCTAAGCGACACGAGTGGGCGGCACAAACACGTGACCCATCTAGGCGTGAAACTGCAGTGGCAGACAGGATGGCAGTTTGAAAAACTAGGCCCCAAACTGTACATAATGCAAAGAAAAAAAAGAGGTGCAAGATGGAATTGTCCTTGGGCCCTCCCACCCACCCTTATGTTGTATAAACAGGACATGCACACTTTAACAAACCAATCATTTCAGCGCCAGGGTCTGCCACACAACTGTGGCTGAAATGATTGGTTCGTTTGGGCCCCCACAAAACAAGCTGGCAATTAATCTGTCCCTGCACAAACTGGCTCTACGGAGGCAAGATGTCATCCTCATCCTCCTCATCCACCGATTCCTCACCCTCTTCAGTGTGTACATCCTCATCCTCACAGAGTATTAATTCATCCCCGCTGGAACCACAGGTCCCTCTGTACATTCTGGAGGCTGGTCTCCCTGGAAGAGTTGATAATTCATTTTATGAACATCATCTTCTCCACATTTTGTGGAAGCAACCTCCTACGCCTTTCGCTGACAAGGTTCCCGGCTGCACTAAACACTCTTTCGGAGTACACACTGGAGGGGGGGCAACTCAGGTAAAATAGAGCCAGTTTGTACAGGGACCTCCAAATTGCTTCTTTTTCCTGCCAGTACAGGAACGGACTGTCTGACATGCCTACTTGGATGCTGTCACCGATGTAATCCTTTAACAGACAGACGCACGCTTGTCGCTGCTGCTTTGAGGATGCAAGTGCGGCTACAGCCCACACAATTCACAAAGACAGAAAAAAGAAAAAGAATATTTTTATTGTTTGTGGAGCGCACTTTGAGGGTTACACCACCCTTTAACAGACAGACGCATGCTTGTCGCTGCTGCTTTGAGGATGCAAGTGCGGCTACAGCCCACACAATTCACAAAGACAGAAAAAAGAAGAAGAATATTTTTATTGTTTGTGTAGCACACTTTGAGGGTGTCACCACCCTTTAACAGACAGACGCACGCTTGTCGCTGCTGCTTTAAGGATGCAGGTGCGGCTACAGCCCACACATTTCACAAAGACCGAAAAAAAAAGAACAATATTTTTATTGTTTGTGTAGCACACTTTGAGGGTGTCACCACCCTTTATCAGACAGACGCACGCTTGTCGCTGCTGCTTTGAGGACAGTATCATATGCAGTGACAGTAGACTTGTCAGAAATTGTTGGCACGTCCTTCAGTCCGGACCAGATGTCCAAACCAGTCCTTGACTTATGACACAGGCGCACGCTTGGCGCTGCTACTATGTTGATGCATGTGCGGCTACATCGCACACAAGTCACAAACACATTAAAAAAATAGTTTTTTATTTTTTGGAGCACTTTGAGGGTTACACCACCCTTTAACAGACAGACGCACGCTTGTTGCTGCTGCTTTGAGGATGCAAGTGCGGCTACAGCCCACACAATTCACAAAGACAGAAAAAACAAGAACAATATTTTTATTGTTTGTGTAGCACACTTTGAGGGTGTCACCACCCTTTAACAGACAGACGCACGCTTGTCGCTGCTACTTTGAGGATGCAAGTGCGGCTACAGCCCACACAATTCACAAAGACAGAAAAAAAAAGAACAATATTTTTATTGTTTGTGTAGCACACTTTGAGGGTGTCACCACCCTTTAACAGACAGACGCACGCTTGTCGCTGCTGCTTTAAGGATGCAGGTGCGGCTACAGCCCACACATTTCACAAAAACAGAAAAAAAAGAACAATATTTTAATTGTTTGTGTAGCACACTTTGAGGGTGTCACCACCCTTTAACAGACAGACGCACGCTTGTCGCTGCTGCTTTAAGGATGCAGGTGCGGCTACAGCCCACACATTTCACAAAGACCGAAAAAAAAAGAACAATATTTTTATTGTTTGTGTAGCACACTTTGAGGGTGTCACCACCCTTTAACAGACAGACGCACGCTTGTCGCTGCTGCTTTGAGGACAGTATCATATGCAGTGACAGTAGACTTGTCAGAAATTGTTGGCACGTCCTTCAGTCCGGACCAGATGTCCAAACCAGCCCTTGACTTATGACACAGGCGCACGCTTGGCGCTGCTACTATGTTGATGCACATGTGGCTACATCGCACACAAGTCACAAACACATTAAAAAAATAGTTTTTTATTTTTTGGAGCACTTTGAGGGTTACACCACCCTTTAACAGACAGACGCACGCTTGTCGCTGCTGCTTTGAGGATGCAAGTGCGGCTACAGCCCACACAATTCACAAAGACAGAAAAAAAAAGAACAATATTTTTATTGTTTGTGTAGCACACTTTGAGGGTGTCACCACCCTTTAACAGACAGACGCACGCTTGTCGCTGCTGCTTTGAGGATGCAAGTGCGGCTACAGCCCACACAATTCACAAAGACAGAAAAAAAAAGAACAATATTTTTATTGTTTGTGTAGCACACTTTGAGGGTGTCACCACCCTTTAACAGACAGACGCACGCTTGTCGCTGATGCTTTAAGAATGCAGGTGCGGCTACAGCCCACACATTTCACAAAGACAGAAAAAAAAAGAACAATATTTTAATTGTTTGTGTAGCACACTTTGAGGGTGTCACCACCCTTTAACAGACAGACGCACGCTTGTCGCTGCTGCTTTAAGGATGCAGGTGCGGCTACAGCCCACACATTTCACAAAGACCGAAAAAAAAAGAACAATATTTTAATTGTTTGTGTAGCACACTTTGAGGGTGTCACCACCCTTTAACAGACAGACGCATGCTTGTCGCTGCTGCTTTGAGGATGCAGGTGGAATCTAGATGGGATTTGGAACCGGGGACACACTACCTCCATCAATTGTCTAAATCCCACTGCACTAATGGTGGATACCGGACGCACGTCTAACACCAACATAGCAGTCAAGGCCTCAGTTATACGTTTTGCTTCAGGATGACTGCTGTCGTACTTCATCCTCATCGCTAGGGACTGTTGGAGGGTCAATTGTTTAGTAAAAGTAGTGATGTTCCTACTTCCTCTCTGGGATGATGAACAACTCCCAGCAGCAGCAATAGCACTAGGAGGAAGTGGTTCTTGATCTTTCCCTATTTTATTTTTATCGGAGAAAGTTTGGTCCTCCATTTATGTTATATTGATATATACGTGCGGCTAAAGCGCACACAAACACAGAAAATATTTTTTTATTTTTGCTCGAGAGTAGTGCACTTTGTAGGTTACACCACCCTTTAAGAAATGAGCCAGCCGGCTCTTTACTTATGGGACACAGGCGCACGCTTGGCGCTGCTCCTTTGTTGATGCACGTGCAGCCACAGTGCACACAAGTCACAAACACAGAAAATATTAATTTTTTTGGTTTGGAGTGTAATTTGGGGGTTACAGCACCCTTTAACGGTCAAGCCAGCCGGCCCTTTACTTATGACACAGGCGCACGCTTGGCACTACTTTGTTGATTCACGTGCGGCTACTGCGCACACAATTCACAAACACAGAAAATAATTTTTTTTTTGGTTTGGACTGGAGTGTACTTTGGGGGTTACAGCACCCTTTAACGGTCAAGCCAGCCGGCCCTTTACTTATGACACAGGCGCACGCTTGGCACTACTTTGTTGATGCACGTGCGGCTACTGCGCACACAATTCACAAACACAGAAAATATATATTTTTTTGGTTTGGACTGGAGTGTACTTTGGGGGTTACAGCACCCTTTAATGGTCAAGCCAGCCGGCCCTTTACTTATGACACAGGCGCACGCTTGGCACTACTTTGTTGATGCACGTGCGGCTACTGCGCACACAATTCACAAACACACAAAAAATATTATTTTTTTAGCACTTGGGGGGAGCACCCCTGATGGACAGAGCACCCCCTGGACAACACTACAGCACCCCTTTAGGACTGGGACACTGCACAGGACTTTGGAGTGTGCAGTGTCCCCTATGGAGAACTGACTGCACAACACAGTCCAGCCAGCCCCTATGGACTTTGAAGTAGTGGACACAGCCCCTATTAACAACAGCAGCACAGCACAACACAGCCAGCCCCTATGGACTTTGAAGTAGTGGACAACAGCAGCACAGCGCAGCACAGCACAGCACAACACTACTCTGCACTACACAACACTACACAGCCCAGCCAGCCCTAACTCACACCCTCCCTCTTCACTGGCCACAGCCGAGTGAGAAAATGGCGCCGACTCGGGTACCTTATATAGGTTCCAAAACCCACGAGACTCGGAAGGCGGGATGATGACGTTTTGCCTCGATTTCAGATCCGAGTCAGGCGGGAAAAGTCGAGCCTGACTCGGATCTGCCTCGGATCGGGGGGGCTCGGGGGGGTTCGGATTTCAGAAATCCGAACCCGCTCACCCCTAACATAGATAGCCACATATACACACACATGCACACACAGATAACCACATATACACACACAGCCACATATGCACGCACACACACACACACATATATACACACAGCCACATATATACACACAGCCACATATGCACACACACACACATATATGGACACACAGATAGTCACATATGCACACACAGATAACCACATATATACAAACACTGAAATATAAGGAACATACAGTCAGGTCCATAAATATTGGGATATTGACAGAATTTTCAGATTTTGGCCTCTATTCACCACCACAATGGTTTTGAAATGAAACAAACAAGATGTGCTTTAACTGCAGACTTTCAGATTTAATTTGAGGGTAATTACATCCAAATCGGGTGACATGTAATTACCCTCAAATTAAATCTGAAAGTCTGCAGTTAAACCACATCTTGTTTGTTTCATTTCAAAGCCATTGTGGAGGTGAATAGAGGACAAAATCTGAAAATTCTGTTAATGTCCCAATATTTATGGACCTGACTGTATGTGCATTACACTGTTATGGTACCACTTCATGCCTGAGCTGGATGCTGTCCTGTGATGTTCTATATCTACAGCTACAGCCTGCACTCTGCTTGTCTCCGCCCTGTCACTCTCCCCCATCAGTCCGCTCTTCCAGTCTCACCAGTTTCTTGCTCAACAACAGCTCCTGGACCTTACCTCGAGCTGGTCCTCGGGAAAATGGCCACCACTCGTTATATCTTGCACACAGACACAGCCAGGGCTCGGGGACACCTGTTACTACAACAAGTCACACTCTAGTGCCTGGATTTCCCCCTGGTGCATGCAGCAGCAGCAGCGTGACATGACTGGCTGCTTGATGCTATGGGGAATGGGGATGCGGAGCGTTGTCCTGCGGCAGCGGAGTGACTTCTAGGGAGGCGATCGCCACAATCACCCCCCTCCCTGGATCCGCCAGTGTTGAGAACTGTAGTGAAGCAAATGGGAGAATGTCCAAATAGTGACAGGCAGGAACAGTCCAGTATGCAGGCGTGGTGAGGCTAAAATGAATTGAAAACTGAAGTGAATTGCTGGCTGAAAAATAATGTCCAGGGAAACTGCAAGTGGAAGCCAGGTGCAGGGTAACAGGTGACATAGGTACTCAGGCAATGGGAGAAGTAATTGGAGGAGGCAGGAGAATCCAACAGGGTTTGGAGCAAGTTAGGTGAAGCAGGCTAGGCAATGATTCCAACCAAGTGGAGACAAGGTGCAGGGTAACAGGAGACTCAGGTGCTCAGGCAGTGGGAGAGGCAATTGGAGGAGGCAGGGGAATCCAGCAGGGTTTGGAGCAGGTTAGGTGAAGCAGGCTTAGGCAGGTAGCGTTTCACAGGAACAGATGGTGAGCACAGAAACCTCTCTCTCAGCTATGCTGAGAAACACGTTGCACTGGCAATGCAAGGGAGCTCTGAACTCCCTTAAATCCCCAGTGCTCAGCCGTGACTGGTCAGAGAGGAGCATGTGACACACCAGGATAGGGCAACTAGGTCACATGTCCGGAGGCAAGATGGCGGCGCAGATGCCAGAACGGAACGGAAGCACCACCAGGCCTAACCAGACCAGAGTGACAGTATGCCCACACAGAACCACGCACAGCCAATGCTCCCCGCCAGGCACCAGAGCCACAGCCAGACGCCCCTCGCCATAACGTCCTCACAGGTATCACCCGCCGATCGCCATGCCGAGAAACCCTAGTAGTGACAGCTGGTATCTGAAGTGACCAGAGGCTAAAGATGCCTCTGATCGCTTCAGAGGCCAGTGTTCCCAGTGATGCACTGCGCGGGTGACGTCATGATGTCACCCGCGTCGTGAGGAGCCTGCCCCGCACATGCTGGATCTAGTTAGATCCAGTCAGCGCGAGGCAGTGGGAGCGGGAGCGGCCAGCAAGTAAAGGTAATTGCTGGGCTGGGGCCAGGACCAGTCTGGGGGCACTATTTAAGTCTGGGGGCACTGCATGAGGGACACTATTAAACCTGGGGGCACTTCATAAGGGGCCAGCCTGGGGGCACTGCATAAGGGACACTATTAAACCTGGGGGCACTGCATAAGGGGCCAGCCTGGGGGCACTGCATAAGGGACACTGTTTAAGCCTGGGGGCACTGCATAAGGGGCCAGTCTGAGGGCACTATTTAAGCCTGGGGGCGCTACATAAGGGACCAGTCTGGGAGCACTACATAGGGGCACTAATTCAGCCATGGGGCAATGCATAAGCGCAAAGTTAAACTACAGGGGGCAATGCATAAAGGGGAAAACTACAGGGGGCACTGTATAATGGGCACTTTTGACTGAGAGCCAGTGGGGAAGCAGCCTGAGACCTGTTGGGCTGGATTGGTAAGGGAGATACCCCTATTCCCGGCGCGCGCATAATTGCGAAGGCCCCCACCCGGCTACTTTTGGATGCCACCCGGCTGGAAAAAATTTCTGGGGAGAACACTGCATGGTTCTAACTCATCATAATTATCAGTGCGCACTTGCACCAGCCCTTATCCTTTGGCAAAGATGCATCTGAAAACTGGCGTAATTACACGTACGGACAAATCTGAACTATCTGTACTTAGCCTTCAGCTGCAAGTGAGACATGATTGAATTGCATATGGCACTGCATTGCCTGTATAAGCATACTCTTGGATCCAGAACATGAGCAGTGCACAAACACTGAAACCACACAAGATACGATTCGGTAGCCACAAAGGCCGGCGCTACCATTAGGTGAAGCTAGGTTAGGAGGGGCCTAAATCATTAAAAGAGCGACATGTCGCTCATCCAGCAATTATAATGCCCATTCATTGCCCTTATGTCCTCCTTATCTGTGAATTTTTAGCCTCCACCATGTTTGGTATAGGCTGGTTCACAAACTGTGTGCCGCGGCACCCTGGGGTGCCTCAGGGCACTTGCAGGGGTGCCTCAAGTTGGTGGTTCAGTACCAAATAAAATTATTTGTAGTCAGTTTGATAGACAAAACCAGTGCTAATGGCTGCCAATCAAAAAAATATGTGGAAAAATAGCTCTGTCAACCACCACATAGCAGAAACTAAGGGTGATATATAAGCGCAGTTTACTTCATTTAATTTTTGCTGAATTTCTCAGTAAGAAAATTTTGGCTCAGGGGTGCCATGGAAAATATGCTGATACTCTAGGGCACCGTGATTTGAAAAAAATTGGGAACCACTGGGCTAGGAGATAGGGAAGCCAATCGCATCATTCTTGGGGATGCATTCGGCATACCAATGCTTGCATTACCGGCGCCAGAATACCAATGGTGGTCGGAATCCCGGCACCAGCATCCTGATCGCCGGGATGCTGAAGGTAAGTAGCGGTGTGGGGGGGAGGGTTACGTTTAGGGGTTAAGGTTAGGCACAAAGGGGGGAGAGTTAGGGTGCAGGGAGGTTAGTGTTAGGCACTAAAGAGGGAGGGTTAGCATACCAACCAGCAAGTGTCGGTATGATAACCATGTCAGGATCCTGACTGTCGGTATTTCATACTGATCCCCATTCTTGTAATCCCAGGATTCCAGATTGAAAAAATCTTAATTCAGGGATTCCTGGGATTGAATTGCAAACACAGACAGGAGTATAGCCCGCACCTCCTCCTACCCACATACACACAGAGAGGTAGGCACACACCAACCCCGCTGATTGTTACCTGCAGACTTGTCCAGCTCTTGCTGCATTAACAGTATGCAATGATCCATAGACATCTCCAATACACCAGGCACCTTGAAAACAGAGCACTGAGCGGATGATTGTCTTCAGCTCCTTGTTCACCAGACAGTAGGGGTAATCTGTGATGTGGCTGCTCTCTGTGATTGGCTGGGAGCATGCCATACAGTGATGATGTCACCACGCAGTGCACTTCCAGCATATCAGCGAATGAGAGCAACTGCATCATGGGACTGCATCTATTCTACGGGCAGCTGGGAGAGCCTGAGAGGACTGGAACCGTGAAGGTAAGCAGTATCCCACTGCTTCCGGCCCAGTTTGAATCCCGTAATACTCAGGATTTAATGACTGTAATCCAGAGTACTTTTGGGACTCAAAAACATTTGTGATCAGGAATCCCGGGATTGGCTTCCCTATTTGAAGAGTAGTGCTCAGCGCTTGACTATGATGTCACAACCATGCGCCACACTTTAATTTTGAGGAGCACAGGTTGCTCAGTGATTTCCAAAGGGGAAGTGGCTGTCCAAAAGTTAATACCATCCCTGGAAATCAGTACTCACTGTAAGCGAATATCTGCAACTGGTAGATTCCTGTTAGATTTTAAAGTCTCTTGGTGGCAGAAATTAAAGCACATACCGACTATTTTAGTTTGTTTAATCTGTCATGTCCCTAATATTACTATATGTACAGTATTGCTTCAGATTGTTTTTCACTATTTCCATGAAATTTATTGATCCTAACTGGTCCATTGAAAGAAAGATATTTAATGGGTCGGAGGACGCATATACTTCTACATGCAATATTAATTAAAGGCAAAACATTATTTCAGATTGTGAAGTTGTCAATCAACAAACTTGTCCATTTAAAGTGGCTTTTAAAAAAAAATAATTATGCTCATCGTTCTATCCCAAGTTTTGAAGTCCGCAATGGAACAACTTACAGCTAGAGATTTACGTGGACCCCCATGTTTGGTTTTGGTTCTAATTCGTCGTTGTGTTTTGGTTTTGGCAAAACCACCCTCGGTTTTGGATTTCTTAAAAATCGATAAAACTAAATAAAAAATCAATAAAAAATCATATAATTTGGAACGGTTTACATGCAATGCAAAACCCGAGTTCAGTTTTTAAATCCAAGTTCCGAACTGACAGCAGACCTGAGCCGGGACTCAGTACCACTCAGAACCCCAAAGTGATTCTAAACTGGGACTCGATTTGACTGGGAACCCTTAAATTCGGGTGTGGTCTTATTTCAGGAAAACCGAACCGCACATCTCTACTTACGGCCAAACAGATCATTAGTATGTCTGCATTAGTGCAGAGTGTTTCAGGACAGTAAGTTTTACAGACTTAGATAATTGAAGGAACAGGTTCCCCAAAAACCCTATAGTAGGGATGTGAGGCTCTTGTTATACTGAAGCAGCATGAATGAGGCATTAATATAAACACTTCTCCGTAAAATTACATTTATACATTAAACTTGTTGAGCTATACCTGTACCGCTTTACAGAATTAGTAAGCTCTATGTTTTGTTAATTGACATTATTTCATAAAAAATATCAGGGGTTTACAACCTCCAGAAATGTAAGTCACGTACATAGATTTCACTGGCAACATGCTTCTTATAATTCATGCACAAAATATATTAAGTGGCAAATGGGAATATAATTCCTTGTGTATAATAATGTTAATGAAAAAAATGATGTTATGGATAACAGGCACTGGTTCAAACAAGCTGGCAACACATTGCTCAAAAATACAGAAATTGGCATTTACATGAGTCTCATGATAGAAAAGTCAGAGGGCATTTAGCAAAAAACAATAACATCTTAAGATCAAAGACAAATGACCTCATCGGATTTAGTTCTGGGTGTGTAGAAAAGAGCTGGCTTCTGAAAAGTATCCTTGAGAAACATAAGGACGTGTCCTAAGTTCAACAAGTGAATCTGGTTAGAGCTATAGTAGAGGTTTAAAGCCAGAAGCATTCATATCATTGGCTTAGTCTAAATACTTCAATAACTTTTCAAGAACCAGTAGATCAGTAAAAGTAATTGCTGGTGCTGCATCTGTATTTGATATAGTCTTTAACTAATAAAATCATTCTGTATACACCTATATACACACATACATGCTTTGATTGTAGTAGCATCAAATACAATTCACTTACATTTTCGATCCTGCAACTTCTATACTTCCAGTTCAATTACTGTCTAAATATATAGATAGACACATATATATATATATGTAGATATATCATTAAAAAAATATACACACACACATATACATTACTATATATTTATAATTATAATGGAAGTCAGGCATGAAAATAACTTCAAAGTATTAACCCGCAATCTTCTCTGATGATTTGTTGCATATCAGAGGTATGGAGGTGTGTACTGTAGGGTAATGGGAAATGGCTTTCCTCCAAGGTGTTAAGTGATTGCCTATTTTCCAGGTTCTGGAATGTTAAGCATGATCTTGCTTAATAGTTTTGGCAGGAGGCATTGATGATTGATTTTCAATTTATTTTCAGGTTATCCAAAGCAATAAAGTTTAGGATAAAGTTAATCCAGGTTAGTGAATTTTTTGCAGCAAATACAACAAATATAGTGTTTTTTGCATGGTCCACTAGCAAATATCTGCTTCTTCACATCGGTGGAGTCTGGTTCATGGGGGGGGAGAGGGGGGTTAAACTTACCACTGTTTTTTCGTCTTGTAACTGCCAATACATCTGTGGATGGAGCCCTCAAATTTCAACATAGCATGGCCACACACACACACACATGGTAGCCAAGCCCCATCTGTGTACTAGAACTGACTTTATTAATGGTGGTTCTTTATATTCACTGTTATTAATCTGCAGGGTTGGATTAAGCCTTCAGGGGGCCCAGGGCACTTAAGAAGGGGGCCAATCCCCATTCCTCCAGCCCTCTCTGTCTTGTCAGCATCACCTTCACTTATCATCCGGTCCGCCCTCACTTGTCCACTCGCCCACCCCCACTTATCGGGCCCATAGAAAATGCATGGGACTGCACAATGCAGCAGTGTGCTCTGACCGAGCCCCCCTCTGAGAGAGGGGGCCCGGGGCACCTTGCCCCGTGTCCCTCCTTTAATCTGGCTCTGTTAATTTGTGCATTTCAATTAACCATTTTCACACAGTGTTTTCTTATGTATCCATAGTACTTTCATATAGCATAATCCACAATAAAGGAAATAGACATTTTGAATCAATACTTGCTGACAACCTATTATTCAGTTACTATATCAGATCTAAGTATGGACCTATCGCGAGTACTCCAATGTGAAAACATACACCTTATTTTAGTTTATATCACCAAATTTCACTCAAAAATCTTACCAAATTTGTCACCTAAATGAAAGTATTTACATAAAATAACAATAGTCTGATATAGTTAAAGAATAAATGCTAATTTGACCCCATATAGGGACAAAATCCTTTCAATAAAAAGGTAAATTTCTTGAACTTTTGAGGTGATATCCTCCTTAGGTACAGTAGTAATATGCTTACTTCACAGTAAGACAGCAGTGTATGACAACCCTTTTAGTAATGCGAAGGCTGGATAAGCGTGAGTATAACTAAGAATACTATGTTTTTTGCTGTATGGCTGTTGATGACAGCTTTGTTGCTGGGCAGATTATAAGGCTGTCTGGTCAGCTGGTTGGTTGAACCAATGATATTGCTTGAGGGAGTGGTCAGATGATCAGTAAATATTGGCTTGTTTGCTTGTAGACAGCCCCTTGTTTTCTGGATCTTTGAGTATTGCTGACACTTTGCGTGCTTTATTCAACCTCTTCCAGGCTTAATTGAAAAGATAATCCTGCTGCAGCTTTGTTACTTTTTCTTTCTTCAACTCTATCCTTCTTTTCTGTCATCCCCCCCCCTTTTTCAATTCTTTCTCCCTTTCTATTCAGATTTGCTTTTCCTCCTCTTTTGAATTCCCCATCCTCCCCCCCCCCCCCTGCAGGTTGGCCTATCTTATCGTGAGCACTCCCGCATTCCCCGCTGGTGCCTTTTTCCTGTCCCCGACCGCGAGTGTGGCTCTCGCCAGCCCCGCCCACCCGGCGTCCCCCTAGCGTTCCGGGCCCTTTCTACCTCCCACCATTTGGCCAGCAGCTCTGCTAGTGCGGTATGCACTTCGGCCATTTTCCATGGCGGACATTTTGGGTCCCACCTTTGAAGTGGGACCCAGCCCCAGGGTTCAGCCTTAGGTTGTTCTCTCAGCTTGAGCTACACAGCTGCCTGTGACTCTGGCCCCTGCCCCTGTGTTCACTTCATCCCCTGCTACCTGCTCCTTGCATGCCACCCTCACTGCTCCCCCCCCCGTCCCCCAGGCCTCTGGTTATTGGTATTCCTTACTCTGACACCCCCAACCCCCACCCTATTTTAATTCTGACATTCTGCCCCCCTTTATCTGGCTATCTTCCCCTACACCTCCATCCCTGCCTGCTTATATTTTTCTATAATTGGTGCCTTGCCCCTTTTTATGGCTCTGCTCACTGGCATTGTGTACCCCATCTTCCACTTTCATCCTACATTCATCCACCCCCAGTTGGCCCCCTGCACCCCCTGCTCCCGTGCACCCTGTACCCCCTTCCTCCCCCCCGTGCCTGAACCCCCTTCTCCTGCTCACCTTTCTCCTTTAGTTACAGGTCTGCCTGGCTCCGCGGGCTCCACAAGATAATGCAGTAGTTCATGCGGCTACTTTTCCAGTGCGGTCGCTAGCGATCCTGTGCGTGTTGCGATGGCCATGGCGGTCGAGCATTGAAGATGGCGCCTCACGGAAGCATTGTAGAGGAGGTACTGGGACCACCTGGTGCTGGTGAGTATGATTGTGTCCAAATTTTTGCTATGACTCCAACTTTTGTTTTTTATCTTCCATTTACCTGGCGCGCCCGCGTAAGATTGACAGGAGGGTTGCGCAGCGGTTAGACAGGGGGTCAGGCGATAATTACAGGGAGGCTTATGATGCAGGTTATAGAGGTTAGGAAACAAGGATACTGTACATGGTGTTAATTCAACTTTTTCTCTGCGATTTGTGCTTCAGCGAATATGGATCAGCAGAAGTATATTTGCTGATTTTTCTTGCTCATTATGGGATGTTATAGGGTGGAATCAGGCTACATAGACGAGTGTCGCAATTTTGGGAATATAATAATTTGGTTGTAGGGCATGCTCCGCTTTGCCATGGGCTATTTGGCAAGCGGATTGCGGAGCATGGGTAGTTTTATTAATACATCTGTGTTGTATTACATGTTTGTCTAGTTCAGAAATTTGGCATGGGGCTCAGTCACCATTTTTTGTTTGGCGGCTTTTTCTCTGTAGTTATAGCTAACTTGGTAGGTAGATTTTTGTTGTGGTTGAGGGTTTTTCATTCGTTTTCGTTGGACATTGGTATAGCCTCTCATTGTCAGGACACCCCGTAGTTTGCATTCTGTCGGGATTTATTACTTAGCTTTACCGGCCAAGGTCGGGGCGGAGGTGTTGCTGGGGTGGATGTAGGTGCTTTTCCTGATTCCCCCCCTTGCAGGATCTCTATCTCTCTGGTGGGGTGGTCCCCACGCAGGTTGCGGGTGAGTTTCGGTTAGTGCAGCATTCATCCTATACTTGGTTGTATCCTATACATTGTGGTTCCATTAATTATGCCATCCCCGAAGGTCCTTCAGAGTAGTTTTCACATTTTGATGAGTTTTTGGTTTTAATTCGCAGTTTTGTTTATGTTGACTTTCTGGTTACGTTTATGCTAGTTCAGCTTTTCGTTTGTTGTCTTGTACTCAGAGGCCGGGCAATGCATGGGGTTTCAGTGGGTTTCAGGTGAATCAGCAAATAAAAGTTTGCCTTCGGGCGGTGCGGTTTCCGGCACCTGTTTAGAGAAATCCATTTTCTCTTACTTTGGTGTGTTCATGCCGGCACTGAACAGTTCGGTGTAGCGCATCACCTGGACTGATTTCTCTTGATAAGTGCTGGAAGGAGTGACGTCTGTTCGGACCTCCTCTTTTCTGCGCAGTCACCTTTTTTCCGTGCTTTGGGGGTTCCAGTTGCACATGACATGATGGTAGGTTTTTGTGTCCTGTTTGTCTGTTGGAGATCGAGATAGTCGCAATAGCAGGTTATGGTTGTTTTGTAGCGTAGTGGGAAATGGACCTTATATCACACTAGACATTTAGGGTTGGAGTCTCAGTGGAAACACTATATAAAAAAAAGAAAAAAAAAAGTGACTGGGCTTGCTTAAAATTTGCGGTTGTTTATAGGTTTACACAGTTAGAGTGAGCACTTTGTTGTTGGGCCAGGTTCCTGGTTCAATTTAACGGTGAACTAATTTGGCCTTCAGTGGCAATTTGTTGCTGCAACTTTTTACCAATGCGGCTGGCTGGCCAGGTTTTTTGGCTTTCAGTTGGAGGGAAATTTTCTGCGCGGGTTATGTGCAGGTCTAATGAGTAATTGTTGCTGTTGGAGCCGTTCCCAATTTTCGTGGCCACATAAATCTGGTCAGTGCGACTGAGTTGTGTATTAATTAATTTCTAGTGCAACAGAATTGGGTTTACCTCATGGCATCAACAACCGAAGTTCGTTCCTTTTGCGTTTGCTTCATCATTTAGTTTTGTGCAGTTAGGAATCAAATTTTTGATTTTTAACATACAATTTTGCGCTGCCTCTCGTTGGTCTCTCGTTCCAATGATACGCCAGGTGTAATCGTCTGCCTGGCATATTTGGCGAGCTTATGGTGCTCAGCCATCTTTGGAGGGTACGTTTTTAAATATTTGCTTTACTTCTTTGTTTGGAACCATTCGTAGCAGGGTGGCTCCAAAGCCTCTGCGGTGGCGGCGCTAGCGGAGATCTCATTCTATTGTAAGCTTAAAGGCATTTCTGTACATACCCAGTCATTTATTACATGTTGGGTGTAGGGGTTCCCTGCTCGCGTCTTCTCCTTGCGGCCTTTTTATGTGCAGCTTTTGATGACATTTCTTGTGGTTACGGGTCAGGTAGTTTCTGATGGGCGTGAGGCTTCTCTTTTACATTTGAACTTTTCAGCTGCAATTTTTGGAGTGTATAGTTTTAGAGAGTTTGTGGCTGCCAATAAGGCATCTTCATCGTCAGGGCTTTTGTTTAAAGATATTGGTTTAAGGAGATCAGTGGTGCTTTGCAAGTTTCGGTGGGCAGCAGAGATCAAACAGGTGGGGGTGGATAGTTTACTTTTCTCAACATCCAGAGCTTTATTTGCCCGGTACGCCTTGCGGTGCATTATAGATGTCGTCCTGCTAGTAGAACACAAGAGTGGTTTACATGCCAATCTTACCCTGCGTAACACATTTCAGTTAGAACACAAGGGTGGTTTACAGGCCAATCTTACCCTGCGTACCACATTTCAGTTCTCTGTTGTTTGGGTCAAGGTTTGGTAGGGGTCGTTTCTATGCTCCAGCTTCTAGTACTCATTTCCTTCAAATTGGGCAGCTATTGGCTCAGCGATTGCGGGGGCATTTCCTGCAGAGTTTAGGGTGTGAAAGCGGCTGCCTATGGGACATATACTCGTTGCGACTAGAGCTAGTTGCGCACCTGGCGCCAACCCGAAACGTTGTTTACCGACCAATCTTTGAATGACTAGCGTTCAACAATTGGGGGGTGGTGAAGGGATTTTAAATTTTTCCTCCCGGGAGCCTTGATCTGGCCCAATTTGGTTCACCAGTAGGTTTTTTAGTTTTTCGCCTTCACTCGGGTTACTTGTTTTCCCCTCTTATGCATCCCTGCTAGTTAGTTGCTATGTGTCTCCTTGCTAGTTTCTTCGTTCTATGTCATCTAAAGTACTGGTTCTGGCTCTGGTTAAAGTGCTTTGCAATCCAGGTGCTGTGCAGTCAAAGTTTTAAAAGTCCATTAATCCAACTTGTTTTGAGTCAGTAGGACTTCCTTAAATCATCAAATTCAAAATATGGGATCTCTCCAAAATTGTTATCCAGTCCTAGGCCCTTAAGCCTAGGCTGACAGTCAACAAATCAGGTGAACAAAGAGCAACTCTGAATCAGACCCTTTGTGTTCTAAAGTATCATTTTGCAGAGCATAGGGGTACAGGTAACATTTTCTACCTCTATGCACATCATTTTGCACTGGCAGCTCCTGAGAGTTGATAGTTTGCATTCACCTTGAAGTGAGCAGGATGGATATTCCAGAAGCAACGGTGTAAAACCAAAGTTCCTTTCACGACATATATATCAGGCGCGCTTTGCAAATGACCTCCATTGTGTGTTGGCAATGACTGTACTTTAAAATAGGCTTTAATAAAAGTTTGGATATTTGAGGCAGTGCTCTAACTGATTTACTGACAGTGGCATCACTATGGGGGTGCGGGCCACACCGGGTGACACCATCCAAGGGGGTGACACCAAAATAGCAGAACTGCTCTGCAATTTTGGTGTCACCCCCTCGGATGGTGTCACCGATCGACAAGCAGCAGTGAAGGATGATGCATGCACGTTTGCATCATTCATTTCACACACCCCATGTGTGCGGAGAGCCTGTGGGCTTCCCAGCAGCTCCCGAAGTACTGTGCATGGCCCCAGTGTGACGAGAACGCCCCTAAAATGGGAGAAAACAGAGGGCATGGCCTCACTTGTACAAGGCCACAACCCTTTCATGCACAATAGGGGTCTAGCTGTGCCGCACCAAGTGTTACCACCTGTTGTGACACCTCTATTTACTCATAGTAGATCACATCTCACAGCAAAGCGCACATACTGTTGAGCTATTTAAGAAACTTCCCTTATGGTCATCCCAGTAGACCAGCAGGGCCAGATTAACAATGGGGTGCTCCAGGCCCACATGAAAATAGGCACTAATCTAAGGCCAGATTACCCGCTGTGGAATTCAACTACTGCCACCACCTGCAGGGCCATAACTAGCTGGGCATCTCTCGCAGTCAGAGACTGATAGCACCGGGTATGATTGTGAGATATCCGGATCCGTTATTCAGCCTGCATCAGATGACTGCATCAAAGAGCTGCCCACACCAAGTGCTAGATTACCCGCTAGGGAATCCACCTGCTGCCGCCACCGGCAGGGCCATAACTAGTAGGGCATATCTCCGAGTCACAAACTACAGGTAATACAAGCACTGGGTATGATTGAAAGATGTCTTGATCGATTATTCAGCCTGATTCAGACAACTGCAGCCGAGTGCTGCTCTCACAGATTTCTGCCGGCAAGGAAGTGACAAGTCCCAGTCCCAGAGCACGTTTTTTTTGTCACTCTTCCTAAACAGAGGGCCTGCTTCATCAAGGAACGCAGTGGCGACGCAGACCCATCGCAGAGTGATTGACAGGAATCAGGGCGGGCGCTTGGTTTTTAAGTTGCGGCCTCGTGGCCGCTCGCATAGCTGTGGGTTACCACCCACAGCATATGCGAGCGGCCGTGATGATGGTCGCGATGGTCAAGACCATCGCGACCATCCGGCTTGCGACGAGACCCTTGTGGTAGGGTCTCGTGGCCGCAAGCCCCAGAGAGCTTTCGGCTCTAACAGAGCCGGAAGCTCTCTCACTGACATCACTGGTGATGTCAGTGAGGCCGTCCACAAATGGCAGGCATTCGCTTGGGAACGCCTCTGTTTGTGAAGCCACCCCCCGGCCATGCCTACAAAAGGGGTCGAGCTGTCGATCAACATCGACAGCCACCCCTTTTGTAGTGAGTCCCGGAGCGAGCGCTTTTTGCACTCGTTCGGGGCTCTCATGTGCGCACTGGCCCACCATCGACTCGGTTGCGAGCGCACAGCGCTTGCGACCGGGTCTGAATCAGGCCCTCTATGGATTAGCATACTATCGCAGTTGAACTGCGTGCGTAATTGCTATATTGCGATCCGTAGTGAATCAGGCTCAGAGGCTGTATCCATCTGACTATCATTTACAGCTTTTTCGCAAAGTGAATTTTATGTGCTGGGATTCTTTATGATAAAATCTGCCCATAAGCACTAACCGTTTGCAAGCAGGCATGCCAGGTTATCCGGCTTAAACTTGTGTTTTTCGTCAATTTTAAGGATGTACTGTAGATCCAAATAATTCTGGTACCTGGATTGGCAGGCATACTGTACATTATATTTTTGTAATTATTTGATATTCAGTGTTTTATACTGTTGTTTATTTGAATAAATTGTATGTAATTATTTGTTAAGACCATAACACCACTCTTTCTCCCTATTGCTGCATTGCATTAATATTTTAATAGCAGTGAATCACCGGTCCGTGAGGGAAGGGGCAAAACTAAAATGATGCAATTGGCTTCATTTAACCCCACCCCCTCTATACGAGCCCGCGATTCCTGGCACTATCTCCGAGCAGTGGTGGTGAACAAATGTGACTGAAATTCTGACAAGGAATATACCGGTTACAGAGATCCCGGTGCCTGGCCGCTCCCCCCAGGTGCAGCCAACAATACAATGCATGCCGCATGCCGGATGAAAGGTTTGTCCCACCCCTTCCTTCCCTGTATCACTCGTCACAGTGCTGCTGCTATGATAAGTACCCGGCCTTATGTGTAAAAGTGGAGGTAAAGTACCTCAGTTTTGGTCGACAAAGGTAGCACACTGCAATACAGAGTCAGGGAACGGGTGTGACACCCTTTCTTATGTATAAGTCTGTTGTGGCCGTTCTAGTAATCAGTGTGCTAGCAGTGATCCGACCATCTCCACGCTATGGAAAGGAAGCTTAGAAATGAGGCAGCTTATAACACCACAATGTGATCTTTTATTTAGTATTTAGTGTGGCAGCAGTTTAGGAATATTTTGTGCTGGAGCAGATGTTATAATAACTACAAAATGTTCAGCATCGCATACATACACACAGCGTGCCAGGTGGATAAGAAGGGGCATGGCCAAATCCATGAACCATAGCCATGACCCTCCAAAAAAAATGATTAAAAATACTATGTGCACCATAGCAAAGCGTGCTGCACAGGAGAACATTTTTCCCCTTTAACAGCTGGCCTGAGTCCTGGCAGGGCCCTCGCACAATCCCAGGCCTGGATAATTAGTACCAACACCTCCATCTCAGTGCTCCTGTCTAGCTTATGTGTGAGATTGTATGAAAGTATGTGGGAGAGCAGACTAGTGCTAAGCTATTTGATTAGCCACCAACTAGGAGATAAGAGAATCTGTAAATTCAGGCATAAACAATTGCAGTACTGACTCATATTATTGCAGTTAAAGCAATCACAGACTTGCTAGAACCCTGATCCTTACAACAAATATACTAAGTAGCTTATGATGTTACCCTAACACAGTGGTTCCCAAACTTTTTGGAATCACGGCACCCTAGAGTAACAGCTTTGTTTTTACGGCACCCCTAGGCCAAAAGTTTGTTATTGAGAAATTCAGAAATATGTAGTAAAGTGAAGTAAATTGTGCTGACCTGTCATCCTTAGGTTCAGTTATGTGGTGGTGGACAAGTTTGAGCTTCTGTTTATCCACATATTTACATTACATTGACCATAAATAATTTGATTTGGTGCTGGACCACCAACCTGAGGCACCCCTGCAAGTGTCCCGAGGCACCCCGGCGAACAGTTTGGGAACCACTGCCCTAACACACAATATAATAGTATGCAGCCCCAACTAGCAGTGTCAGCGTACGGTTAATCATCAATGGTTTAACAACCATTGATGTTCAAAGGCACAATGGTGAGAGTTTTTACAATTGATAGCCACATTCCAATATAATTTTTATGTCTAAGCCCAATGGTGACACAAATGCATTTTGCGCATGCGTTGGTGCCGACTGCAGATGTGCAAAACAAACCATAATTGGCTGACCAACAATGACTTCACTAGTTCAGCGTCTATTAGTTTATGTATACGGTAGCAATGCATACATGGAAAATTGGGGGGGACCGGTCTTCCCCCTGAATTTTCAATATCAAACCAGGCTGAAAGGTACGGGACTGGTTATGGTTTGGGGAGGGGGGGGGGGGCACGCTATCTTGACACAACAAAGCCTACACAGATCTTACTGATCTGAGCAGTGCTTTGAATCTGCTGCGCATTGACAAGTAAAGAGTCTAGACACCTGCAGCCGACGGTATAAACTGAGCAATTGCTGAAGTAGATACTGTATATAACACAATGGAGTAAGAGATACACTAATAGAGCCTCTGGTGAATGCAGAACACTGGTTGTGATGCAGAGTCACTGAAGATAGACAGGCACTTAAGTGTATCAGGGCAACTGCAGGGGAACAGGTACTTGTAATGAATGCTGAATACTTGCAGTGATGCAGACACTTGTAACAAATGCTGAATACTTGCTGTAAGGCAGACACTGTAATGAATGCTGAATACTTGCTGTGATGCAGACACTGTAATGAATTCTGAATACTTGCTGTGATGCAGACACTGTAATCAATGCTGAATACTTGCGGTGAAGCAGGGAGGATGATGCAAGGGTCCTTGCAGAAATGCAGGAACAGGTAACAATTGGAGCCAGAGGACAGTATAAGATTCAGACTTCAAAATGCTGTCACTTGGGATTTGATATGCAGGTTCTGACACGATGATCCAGCAAGGAAGCACTGCGAGGCAGGTATAAATCAGGCACACGCAGGTGCAGCCCACAGCTACTTAATTAGGCAAGTATCCCAGGCTTCAGAAACACAGAAGGTCATGGAATTAAACAAGTTGGAATATGTTGGACAGGCACCACAGGGTAGAGCAGCACCACTGGTAGAAGAGTGGAACTGCAACGGATCATGACAATAAGTCACTGTAAATCGCTGAAGTTTTACTGTGACTTTGTCCTCTTAGGCCCGTATTCAATTAGAAGCGAAAAGCTGAGATCCATGAAAAAGTATCGCCGATTGCGACTTTTCGCCATTGCAAAAACTTTTCTACGTATTCAATTCCATCCGTTTTTCACATAGGCGGAAAGTCAATGCAATGTAATAGGCGAAAAAAATTCGCCTCTGAATAGCAGGAGGAAAGAAGTGCAAATTTTTTGCTTAGGGGTGCAAAGGTTGGGAAGCCACTCAGAACCCTTGGAACATCCTCCCAATGAACAACTGCATCGAAAAATTCCTAATAAAAACTTAAGAACACCCCAAAAAAGTACTTTGCATTTTGGGGTGAAAAAGCACAAAGTGGAGGTACAAGTTCACAAACTAGCGAAATAAGGTTGTGGGGGTGCTCTAAGAAGGGGTCAAGTGTTTTTGGGATTGCAGGTGCTTTTATGGTGGTGGAAATTCGAAATTATTAAAACTGCACTTTAGAGACTTTAAAATATGCTAGCACCCATTTTCAGGTACCCCAAATTTGACAGGACTACTTACTTTCTCAAAAAATTACTAATTTATGCTATTCTTCACCACTTGTGCAAATACGTTAATTAGTGGCAATTGTGCGAACTTAAGTACCCCTAATAGTTTTATTAAGGCTAATCGGGCACTTCTACATTGATCCCAAATGTTTCTGCATCTTTTTGGGGGGTTCAGGCTGATTTCCCCGATTCCGACACCACTTTTCGCCTGTTCTGACTTCGCGTGTCTCCATTTTCGCGTCTTTTGGAATTGAATAGGGTGAATCGCGGGTTCGCGCACGATAAGTTTCCACAGCTAAAATACGCGATGTAGGTGAAAAGTTCGGCATGTGAAACTTTATCGTGAACGCAAAACTAATTGGATACGGTCGCTAGGTGCAATAAGTTGCTGACACTTCATCAAGGTTAATATACACACAGATTGATAGTAATTTGGGCATCTCAGCCAATGTATACAAAAAGTGTTGTCCCCTCCCCCTTCCTTCAATAGGGCCAGGCTATTCAGCAACATGTCCGTCCTCAAGTGGGGGGGACTAAATAAGTGCGCGTTTCTGCTTCCTAAAAATATCTGGCCCACATAAACCTTTATTTTACATTTGTGCCACAATCAAAAGAAACTTAATGCAGGCTTTATCTTACTACATTTTTCTTGGGAATAAGAGAAGGGTTGTCCCTAGCATAGTTTTGTAGATATGGTATGGCTATGCACCCGGAACATTCATCTGTGAGCGCTGTACATGAAGTTTGCACTACAGTATATTGATCAGTCAGTGGATTAATCCATTGGTCTTCAGACTGGAATTGACAGTACTCTTGTGGATGCCTAATGTGTTTTTCATGTCTCTTTATAAAACTTTTGGTGATCAAGCAGTTTTATTCTACCAGATCTCCTCCTTCCACCTCTGTATAGTACGACAGTAAGCTATTTGTGGAGTCCTTTATCTCCAAAGGTGATCTTCAATTATCGGTGGACTGGAAGGAGTAAGGGCCAGAGGAACGGTGTTAGGTTAAAGATATCCTTATGGTTCTCCTTCAAAAGCTCTTTACTGAGCCATCTATCAAGAACTCCTGCCTCTTGCGTGGCACACACTGTACTCACACTTGGCCCTATATTAATACATTGCTGCTGGTCCCCAATGCAAGTTGTATTTCTAATTTGGTCACACATTGGGAGAGCAAGGGGAGCAAAGTGGATGAGATCTAGTATAGCTGAGTGATGTGATCCCTTCTGGTGCATATACAGGCCAGTAAATGCAGCATAAGCTGATCTCACCCACAGGAAGATTACAGGTATAACTCACAGTGGTCTGAACAATTTCGATCAGCATCTAGCATTACTCTAAAGCTGGGTACAGCCTTTGCGATCCATTGCACAATATATTGTTCAGACGCGGATTGCAATGATATATCATTCGTATCACATAGTGTTTATGCCTGATTGCATTTGCTACACATCGTGAACTACACATCGCACTGTCATCCACTGTATTGTACAGTGGGCCTGATTCAGAGCCGGACGCTATTTGCGGACGGTCGTTCCAAAAAAGGGGCCGGCTATTTAAATTGAGTGCTTGCTCTTTGCGGTTTGTTGATGCCTCTATGTCTAAGCGAGCGAACGAAAAATGCGCTCGCTGTTTTGTAAAGACGCCCCTTTGCCGTTCGCAAAACACACGTCATCTCTGGTATTTATTAGATTAATCGGGTACATCGAAAAGGCATCTGAACTGCTCGCAGTGCTTGTGGTAGGATTTACTTCCCGCTATCACTGCGAGCAGTTCAGGCTAAAAGACAACCAAGTGACGTGGTCGATGACGCTCCTTTACTAATTATGCACTCCCATTAAACGCCCTTTTGACCGTTAGTCACGCCTGCGTTCGGATCTCCACTCCCCCGTTTTCAAGCACCTTCCCGTTACCACCCACAAACGGTACATTCTGTCAATCAAATTGGCAGCCCCTCGCTGTTTTGCGAGCACACAATTTCCGACCGCAATGACTGGTTTGTGCATGTGCATTATGACCCATACGCATGCGCAGTTGTGCGAACATCGCTCAGAGCGAACGAGCGGCTGCTTACGAGCGGCTCTGAATCAGGCCCAGTGTGTATGGACGACGCGATGTATTGTGCCGTCACATTTGCCGTCGCTGGGTACACACATCGTGTAGTCTGTGCCCAGCGTTAGTTTGTGGCTAAAGTTGCTGTTAATGGCAATGTACTGATATCATCGGCGTTGTTGCAGCATGTATGGCCACTTTAAAATAACTAATATATAATCATACAGTGTATGTGATACAGAGCTTTCAGTTTCTTTCAGTGTTCTCATTTTTAACAATGATGATTGATACATATTAGTTCATATGTTGAAATATTCTATTTTAGGAAAGTTCTTCTTTCTTAAATGTCACAAGCTACATATTACTAACCATGGGTGTAACTAACATAGGTGCAAGGGGTGCAGCTTTAATGGGGCCCATAGCTGAGGGGGGCCCATCTTCCTTGTCAAAGTTATATGTGTTATGTTATATACATTTTTCACTATTGGATGGTACATAGGGGCCCGTACAAACTTTTGCTATGTGGCCTTCAACTACCTAGTTATGCCCCTGTTACTAACAGTTCAGTGATCATATTTGTTTTATATTTGTTGCCTACAGTGAAGTTTTATTTTTCATTACGTTTTAGGATACAAAACATCTATAAATAAATCCTAAATATGCAATCCTAAATGGTGTCTTCCCTGCAACCACCCAAGTACTGACATTTACCTAATGTAAACATTTTGGGCCTGATCCAGCATTGCACGCAATTTGGTATTTGAACTTCTGTCTTAATTCAGAGCTATCTGCATCTAAAAATAGTGATGATAGTGATGTGACAATGGTATATGGGCCTGATTCACTACCGATCGCAACTGCGATTACGCAATTGGCTGATTGTTGCGTACTGCGCATGCGTGAGCCGACCACTGCGATCGGGACTGCGATCACAGTGACCACGCAGATCCATCGCAGAGTGATTGACACAAAGTGCTGTTTGTGGGTGGTGACGGGGGGTGGTTCAGAAAAACATAGGCGTGCCAGTGCGATACCGTACGCAGCCTGAGCACTCGTAGCGTGCAATGAAGTTAGCAGTTCCTGAGTAAAGTCAGAGCTTGTGAAAGTGTGCATGTATGCGTGAGGCTGCGATGGTACTCGATTGTACCGATGGTTTTGCAGTCTTGCTAAACATTACAGATGTGTGTAAGGTAGAGTGGGCGTCCTTCTGATAAGGGTACTGCAGGGACCAAAGGGGACATTCTCATTGGATCTAAGGGAGTAATAAAAGAGTTTGGTGTGTGATTCCTGTTATTTTAAGAATTATTTTTGCAAAGGTGCCTTGAAGGTGCTAGCGGGCAATGGATGCTAAGACTGCGGGCACTGGTGGTTCTTAAAGTGCCAACATGCATTGGCAGCCATTAAAATTGAGCATGACAGGGTTTTGACCTGTTATAAAACCAGTATATTTAAACTATTACTTTTAATATTAAACACTAATTAATAATTTTTACGCCAACATCCACCACCCAAAATGTGTTGGGAAAACGCTTAGTGGGAAGGAACTTTTTTTATGGGCTCTATCCCACTAAGGAATACAAGCAGTGTACATACATACACAGTACATTTATACAGCCGTACTCACTGTTACATACACTCAGTATCTGATGGAGCAGAGTTTAATCGGACACGTGTACTCACAAAAATTCTGAGATGCTTGCCACTTGGTTTTCTTCCTGACCATGCTTCCATTGGTGTTTTGTCTCTTAAGGCAACTGTGGGAGCACGATTCTTCAGATAAACTGCTGTGAACACCACTTCTACCCAAAAACACGTTTAGGCCTGCATCCTTCAGCATACATCTGTCTCTCTCCACTAATGTGCTATTTGCACACTCACTTACACCATTCTGCTCTGGTGCATACACGATGGCCAATTGATGCTTAAGTCCATGCTTCTTTAGGAAGAATTTCACCTTTGTTTATATATTCTCCTCCATTGACAGACCTGAAAACTTTCAGTCTGTGACCAGTTTGATTTGCAATTAATCTATTTTCTTCATCACTCTTTTCTTTGATTAAATAAATGTGTAATTCTTGTGAAATCATCTATGAATGTTATGAAGTATCTGTATCAACTTATTGAGTTAACTCCCATTGGGCCACACACATCTGTAGGTACAGACTCCAGGGGTGCCTCAGCTCTGCTTGCTGATTTTGGAAATGGACAACAGCACTGCTTTCCTGTTGTACAGAGGGCCTGATTCACTACGGATTGCAATACTGTGTACGCACGCAGTTCAACTGCGATAGCAAGCTAATCCAGTGCAAACGCAATGCAAACTCAGCACAACATAAGGATGCCCACTTTACCCTACACACATCCGGAATGTTTAGCAGAATAGTGAAACCATCAGTACAATCGAGTACCATTGCAACCTCGCACACACTTGCACAAGCCCTGGCCTTACTCTAACTGCTAACTTCATTGCATGCTATGAGTGCTCAGGCTGCGTACGTTATCACACTGCGTACGGTATCACACTGCCTGCTGTCAATCAATATCGGAGGGGTCTGCACATACATTGCGTGTAGTCTGCGTACCCTAACCCAACTGCATACGCATACGCATGTGCAGTGCAAACACATCAGCCGAATGCATGCGTTCTCTCCCGTGCATTCCTTGCTGAATCAGGCCCTACGTTCCCTGCTGAATCAGGCCCAGATTTCACACAAAGGCTTGACTGTATCAGTCACGGATATTCCTGTAACCATCTAATTTAGATGTTTCTGGACCCTGTCATATCCAAGGTAACCTAATCTTCTGTGCCAGAGTTTCCTAGACTGTGAGTCAGAGATCATCATTGAATAAGACTGTTGTTTATCAAGGACATATAATTAACAGCACCAGGTACCTGTTGCTATGCCAGTCCCTCTTGTGTTCCATACAATGTACTTTCATTTTGCAAACTGGACTCTGTGACCTCTTTGCTCTTGGACACTGATGGCTATGAATTTTCAGTGACTTCGAGTTTTAGCCCCTATTTTCAAATGGGTAGTGGCTGACCCAGCTTTTGTAGCTGTAAGAACTTAATTTCTAATTCCTTTAATTGTTATAGGATCACACGTGGCTAATGTAGTGAACCACTCTTCATTGCAACTGAAATGCCTAGTAGCACCTGAGTCAAAATATCAGTGATCTTTTCTGTGGTGATTTGTGATACTCAAAGCTGACCCATCTTTGCTGTTGCACTTTTTATTCTGCATAGCATTTACATTCTTCATTTTACATTCAGATGCTTTGTGACCTATTTTGTGACATATATAACATTTGTACTTGAGTTTTCTGGGCTTTAGTGTGTAATGCAGTATTCTCAGCATTTAACTCAATTGCCACATGTTCTTGGAACTATAGCAGTTTTATCCTGACACTTTTTGTAGTTCGCTTGACTGTGGGCTTGATTCAGTAAGGATTGCTATTGCGATCGTAACAGCGATTACGCATGCAGTCTCACTGAGAAAATATGCTAATGATTGCAATTGCAATGCCATCACAGTGAAACATAAGGAAGCACACTTTACCTTACACACATCCGTAATACTTTGCAAGTCTGCAAAACCATCGGTAACATCGAGTATAATTGGAGCCTAATGCACACTTGCACAAGGCCTGACCTTCTTCAGAAATTCCTAACCTCATCGCACGCAGTGAATGCCCAAACTGCATATGGTATCGTAATGGCTAATTTACACACACCCCTGTAACAGCATTCAAAAGCACTATCACGCCTGCGTTTTGCTGACCACCCCCTGTCATCATCCCCATATGGTCACTTCCTGTCAATCACTCAGCAATGGGTCTGCGTGGTCACTGCTCGCAGTGGAGTGTTTGCACACGCGCACTGCGATGCATGCACAGAACGGCCAATTCCGTGCATAATCGCAGTTGTGAATGAATCAGGCCCTGTGTTTGCTTCTAATGCCACTGCCAGAAAGTCAAAATACGGCATTTAGTTCTGTAGCATTGCCATGGCAATTTCTGTGTTATCTACCTGGATTCCTACAGACGTGATAGGTCCTTGAAAATATTCAGCCCCAGGCCCATGTGTCCCTTAATCCAGCCCTGGTTGCCTCAAAGCACTGAGGGCCTGTTTCAGAGACATGCGCTATTCCAATATTAAGGCAGTTGAGCGATTATCAGTTGACTGCACATGTATTACAGTCGCACTGCACACGCACCAAGGTACCTTCGCGATGTTGCTTGCAGAGAGGATTTATTTGCAAAGTGATTGACAGTCAAGGACCATTTGTGGGAGGTAACGGGAAGGGGCAGCAAAAAACAGGTGTGTCCCAGCCATTTTCGGGGTGTGTCATAGCCTGCATTTTCAATCCCATACACAGGTAAAGTGGTTCTGATGGCTCAGTTCAGTCAGCCATTCTGCGAGATCATAGGGTTACTCAGATGGCCGATTATCAAATGGTCTGCGATGGCAGCTGCGTATTTGTATGCACTTGCTTGGATCTGCAAAGTCGCTGGTGAGTGTCTCAATACACAGCCAGATGTGCCTATATATCTGCAAGATATATCAGCATAGGCTGTACCGCAGAGCAGCTGCAATATATCTGTGTACAACATTGTATACACCCGCCAATGCAATGAAACGGGCAGGATGTCTGTCAGTGTTTAGCCAGCACCAGCGTACATCTCCGAATCAGGCCCTGAGGTCATTGCTTCAATTCCTAAACTCTATGTGGAGTTTGTATTTTAGCCCAGGTCCATGTGATACGTAAGATTGTTAGCTCGACTGGGGCAGGGACTGATGTGAATGACTAAATATTCTATGAAATATACGTGTGCTATATAGCTAACTATAAACAAATGGGATCGGTATGAAATATGTGTGCTATATAGCTAACTATAAACAAATGGGATCGGTATGAAATATATGTGTGCTATATACCTAACTACTAACAAATGGGATCGGTATGAAATATATGTGTGCTATATAGCTAACTATAAACAAATGGGATCGGTATGAAATATATGTGTGCTATATAGCTAACTAAGTATAAATAAATGGGATCGGTATGAAATATATGTGTGCTATATAGCTAACTATAAACAAATGGGATCGGTATGAAATATATGTGTGCTATATAGCTAACTATGAACAAATGGGATCGGTATGAAATATATGTGTGCTATATAGCTAACTATAAACAAATGGGATCGGTATGAAATATATGTGTGCTATATAGCTAACTATAAACAAATGGGATCGGTATGAAATATATGTGTGCTATATAGCTAACTATAAACAAATGGGATCGGTATGAAATATATGTGTGCTATATAGCTAACCATAAATAAATAAGTGCATTTTTTTTTTAAATTAAAACTTAATGCTAATTTTTGAAATGTTTTATTTTCTGTAATCAGGAATATCATTAATAATGTTTTTTTTTTCTATGAAATAAGGTACCAGTAACAGACAAAATATATCAGTACTCACCTAAGGTTACAAGTTGTTGCAAGAAATAGGGTACCGGTAACAGACAAAATAGCTCAGTACTCAACAAGTTGTTGCAAGATTTATAGAAGCTCCATTTTCTGGCCAACTCTTGTTTTAATGATTTTACTGGTATCTTCTTGCTTTTACAAATAGTAATAAGAATTAAACATGATACCAATAAAAGTTTCTGGTACAGTGTGCCACTGAGAACCATCATAAAAGAAAGCACTGATCATTAATGACATCACTGATATCACACAGCAAATATATTATACAAACAATTACAGCAGCACTCACAAAGGTTGGCAATCAGTGGCGAGTAACTGTATAACAGGGGCAGATGGGGTGACAGCCTGAGCCCAGGGCAATGGGTGGATAAGACTCCAGCAACATTCCCCTTGGCGCTCATCACCTGTTTTATTTATTTATTTATTTTACCCCTTTTTTCATATTTTTTCTTAACTGGCATTGCGGGTGGGAGTGTTGCCCATGTCTGGTGCTCCTGAATTTTATGTTTGCTCCGGTTTATTCACGGTTTTCCCAAGCATTGTGATCTGTCTTGGTAACTAGTCCGTCTTCAGGGCACACAGCAGCCAGGGTGCCGGGGCTGATCCACTCACTTCCTTTTACCTTACCGCTGGTAATAACATATACAGGATAGTTGCATTCTAACATATTGTATTTTAAGATCAGTGGTTACCTCCCAAGCATCTGAGGTGAAAGCAGCGCTTATGTGGGCTGTAATTGTGAGCTCTGTAACCTATTGCTGGATTGGATGTGCTGAGGTTACCTATATAGAAACATTCCAGTCATTGGTTTAGGGAAGGAAAATGTAAAAGTAAAGAAGGAACAATAAATCAAGAAGTAGAAAGTCTCTAAAAAGTCCCATAAGCTGTTCAGTGAACTCAGAATCAATTCCTGAACAATGACACAAATGAAATAAAAATATAACTTGTACTTTCATGCAAATTTGGATTTCACTTATGCATATAAATTATACAAATACATAAGAGTTTATATGTATGAAATACAAAACAGCGTGTTAAATAAGTATTGAACACATCAACATTTTTCATGTGTTCAATACTTCTTCCCTGTGTCATTTCACATTATTACACATAACTTAATTTGTGGACATCTATGGTTTGATTTCTTTGCATTTATGGATTGCATGGGGTTGTTGCTGACAATTGGTGAAAATTGCATTACAATAGCCCTATTACAAATATATTTACTGAGAAAAATGTTGATGTGTTCAAATACTAATTTTACCCGCCGTATATCAAAAGTGTTGAATTACAGAAAGACTTTTCTGTTCCATGCAATGCTACGCTAAATGCAAAATGATCTCTAAACATTGACACTAGTGTAACAAATGCAATAGTCACATTGATATTTTTATCTTCCAAAAGGAGTTTGTGTGCCTTTTAATAACTGTGACTAGGCTTTTAGGATTACTTGATCTGAAAATATAACTATGTGGACTTCTTTAGTGAGCCATGGTACTGTGGTACTTTATGTAACTGATGTGAACAATAGATTCACAGGAGTTTCATACGGAAAAAACATTAGTCCTCTTTGGGCTTTCAGCTCCACTGTACTAATTACAAGGGCAGTAGTCACTGTAGTAAGCATGACTGAAGGCATTTAATATGCCTGGTGGGTGTTTAAACTTATAGGCTGGGTCAGCATACAAGGGCAACACAGGGTTAAGATTGTTGTTTGTGTGCTTGTTGTTAGGTGCCTGTTATTTTAACTGGTTAGTTTAAAGGAGTGAAGTTTAGGGCCTGCTTTAGAGGTATTGGATTCCCCCTGTGGAAATTTCTGGTTCTCTTGCTTGCTGGACATACCTCCCTAGCATTTGTCGACTTTCTTGAGTATACAGGAAAGGCTGCAGTGACTGTCTTGCTATAGATCTTAAGATGCTCTCCCCGTAAATACACAGGTTAGGCTGATTCTACCCTCTTGGGGTCAGTGGCACCACTGGTCGAGATGGGCCTTTGTGTTTGTATCATTGGGACAGGAGTTGGATACCTTGAGTGGAGTGTGATGGGCTGCCAGATAGCCCCCATCTAGGCATGGTGTGTTGTGTTTTTAGCAGATGGTGATACTGGGGGTGATATATCAAACCTTTTAAAGAGTTGACAAGTGGGGAAGATACCCACAGCAGCAAATCAGCTGCTAGCTAGCATTTATCAAGTTCATTCTTTAAAATAATAAGTAGAAGCTGATTGGTTGCTATGTGCATCTTCTCCACTTGTCCACTTCTCCACCCTTTAGAAGACTTGAAACAGTACATCTCCTCCACTATGTCAGGCTCCGGAAACTTAAAAACACCTTTTTACCTCTCCTGTGCCTGTCCAGGCTAGCGCTGAGGTCCGCTCATGCTGTGCATCAATCCAGGATAGCACAGAGGTACGCTCACAATGCATGCCAGAGTTCCTTCAGAAACAACAGTTTGGGCGCAGCCATGTTGGACTGTGTCACCTGACTCTCCTCCACCACTAAGAGTGCATCTCCCAGACCAGCTGATCGCAGCATCCAAACCCTGGGAATCCTCCCATATAACTTCCATTTCCTGACGGACCTCAGCTGCCAGTACAACGTCGCCTCTTGCTGAATTTATAGCTCAGTGCTGAGCTCCCAGATACTTTGTATCTGAATGGTCCCAGTCCGTTATATCCAGTTCCTAGATCTGGTAAACAAGTTTCCTATACCATCTTGCACACCAGTCTGGTTTTTACCACTGACACTTGTTCTTACAGCCACCGATGCTTCCAACATTGGACTCTTATCAGTTAAGTTCCTCAATTCATCAACATCGGTCTTTAACCGATCAAGTTCTTCAACTCATCAACATCAGTCCCAACCGATCAAGTTCATCAATTCATTAATATCAGACTCATATCAATTAAGTTTGTCAATTCTTCACTATTGGGGGTAAATTTATTAAAGTGAGAGTTTTTAGAAGTGAGTTTTAAAAGTGATGTTGTCCATAGCAACCAATCAGATTCTACTTAACATTTAACTAGCACCTTCTAGAAGATAATAGCTAGAATCTGATTGGTTGCTATGGGCAACATCACTTTTAAAACTCACTTCTAAAAACTGTCACTTTAGTAAATTTACCCCAGGTCTCAAACTGATCAAGTTCATCAATTCTTCAACATCGGATTCAAATCCATCAAGTTCTTCAAATCATCAAACCGATCCAGCTGTCAGTCCAGTATCATCGGTCCCAATCCAATTCTTCTCATTGATTCATTCAGTATTATCACCTCTAGTTCTCATTGCAACCTGCTGTTTAATAAGGACATTTTATTTCTGTCCTCATCTTCAGGCCCATTATCCACTGCCAAATCTCTATCTCCTCACATCATTACATGAGGAAGTCCTGCCTCAAGCCACCCAAGTTCCTTCACACATCTCTGATCTCCCCTTCAGCTTCCCACACCTATTCCTACCCAAACCAGTCCTCAGGCGTGACACACTATAAGTAGGGCCATTCTTTTTCACCACCATACTTTCCCTGTTTCAATTAACAAAATTAATAAATTAAAGCTGACACGTTTTCCCCCCCAATATATGCCTCTGTGACTTTATGTTAGACTAGCTGTTGCCCGCGGCTTCACCCACGATGAAAATGCTTCTGTCTACATATTTTTTATTTCAGGTGCTATTGTTGTATTGTTTTGCATAGGGGCCCTGTTGCAGGAGTGGCCCACGCGATCAGCAGCGCTATACAGACTGGTGGCAGCAGCACCCTCACCCACCACTCACACCAATGTCACTATGTGCCCTGTGCACAGATTGCTATGTAGCCTATTCTTTTCAAGTGAACGCGGACCCAAAGCACCTCTCCTCTCCCCTTCCCTTACAGTCAGCATGCCTGGGGCCACCTCTATCTCTTGCATTAATGATGTCAATAAATTTTGTTTTGGTTATTGCTCAGCTTTAATTTGACGGATCTAAATAAAGTTAGAAGTTTCCACTACAGATTGATGAATTTTTAATGAAAATCAGTTCAGAAGTTTTTGAGCCAACTTAGGGCCTGATTCAGAGCTGCTCGTAAGCGGGCGATCGTTCGCTCCGAGCGATGTTTGCCCAACTGCGCATGCGTACGGATCGTAATACGCATGCGCAAACCAGTCAGTGCGGCCAAAAATCAGTTGTTCGCTAAATAGCGAATGCCTGCTATTTTGAGTGACAGAAAGAGGCGTATGTGGGTGGTAACAGGGGAAGGTGCTTCAAAACGGGGAGTGGAAACGGGCGTTTTATGGGTGTGCATAATTAAAACAGCAGCGTCATTGACCACGTCACTGGGTTATTTTATAGCCAGAACTGCTCGCAAGATTGTGGTAGGAAAAACCAACCCCAAGATTAGCGAGCAGTTCATACCCTGGTCGATGTACTCGATTAATCTAATAAATAGCGGACATGACGTAGGATGCGAGCGGCCAGGGGTCGTAGTTTCCCTAAAAACGACCGCAAGTTTTGTTCGCTCGTTCAGACCTAGAGCCGTGAACAGACCGCAAAGAGCGAACGGTTCATTTGAATAGCCACCCCTATTTTCAGGACGAGCGATCGCTAATTGCGTCCGGCTCTGAATCAGGCCCTTAGAACAAACAGACAGACACAAGTGAGTGCAAGTGACTTTGGTGAACTTCATATTTAGCTGGTGTGATAGGATCACTGGTAAAGTAGTCTGTGGCAGGGACATTTGTCCCAGATTCCTGTCTTATGTGTTTTAAACCCCCAGGAGAAAGTCTGCAGTGTAGCAGGCTTGAGTCTTGGCTTTTTGAAAAGTCGGTTTGGGACCTGGGGGTTGTGGGTGAGAGGAGAGGGAGGGCTCCACCCACGGCCACTCCAGGTTTTGGGCCTTGCAGCCTGGTAACAGGCTTGTTAGGGTTTCCACCTGAGAGTGGTCAATATAAGCCTAGTGTGTTTAAGGCTGAGTGTCTCACCTGGGAGAGCAGACAGGGAGTTTGCTCAGAGACACTTGAAAACCTAACTGTGAGTGTTGTGCTGTGCCTTTGTTGCTGGTGAGGGCATTAGGCCCTGCCAGGTTCTGGTAGTGAGGGAACCACCTGTGAAGTTAGTGCCCCGACAGGGCTAGAATTTATGTTTATGTTTTCTTTATGTTATTTCTGACATTGTACAATAAAGACTGGTGCCGACCAGCTTGTACTCGAATCCAGTCTGGCGTACTGTTTCCCAGCTGCTGTGTGTGAAAGGAAGGAGTCCTCTACCCAGGAGAGGGACCCCCTAACCTGACTGTGTCACAATATGGTGGAGAATGCGGGCACCCACACACCCTGAAGTTGCAGCGAGAGGAAAACTAAAAATTAAAGGGACAGACACCCAATTGGTGAGTGTGGAAATAACACTGTGTCCTTGGAGTCCCATAGAGGAGGCGTCAGCCAATGCTCAGAGAGGCAAGGTTCAGCTTCCAACCTACACCCCAGGACAAAATGGAGGACATTATTAAGGCCTTGCTCCAAGCTACAGCTGCTCAGCAGGAGACAAACAAACTTCAGCAGGAAGCTACCTGGGCTCAGCAGGAATCCACCAGGGTGCAACTGTTGGCCTTGGAGATAGCCCAGAGGCAACAACAGGTCGCCGTCGAGGAAACCCGCCAGGCCTTAGCGGAAAACAGCCGGGCCTTAGCGGAAAGCAGCCAGGCCATAAAAGAGGTGGTACAGCACCTGGTCGCCCAGCCCAGAGATGTTACTACTGGTCCTCCCACCACCACTCACTCCATACGAGCCAGTCACTACCTCCAAAAGATGATTTCAGGCGATGATGTGGAGGCCTACTTCACCGCATTTGAAAGAACGGCCGAAAGGGAGAGTTGGCCCAAGGAGCAGTGGGCAAGTCTGGTGGCACCTTTTCTGTCGGGGAAGCCACAAAAGGCCTATTTCGACTTATGCCTGGCTGATGTCAAGGACTATAAAAAACTAAAACAGGAGATCCTAACTCGCTTGGGAGTCACCACCTTTGTTCGTGCCCAACGGGTCCACCGCTGGGAGTTCCATATGGACAAGCCTCCACGTTCACAGATGTATGACATCGTCCATCTGTCCTCAAAATGGCTACAGCCCGAGACGCTGACAGGACCACAGATCGTATAAAGGGTCGTGATGGACCGGTACCTGCGATCATTACCTGTGACTCTGCGCAAGTGGGTGAGCCATGCAGACCCTAAGTCCGCAGACCAGTTGGTCGAGCTGGTGGAGAGGTACGTGGCGGCTGAGGAGCTGATGAGTATGCCCCACCGAGCCCCGATGGCGCACCGGCGAACTCCCACAGACACTGGTAAGACTGTTCCAGGGGAGAAGGGTGCTGGGCGGTGGAATGTACCTAAGACTGAGGGTGTAGAACCTGGAGACAGGCCTGCCAGGCCAGGAAGGTTCTTGCCCCGTAAACGACTAGAAATTAATATGACTCAGTGTTTCCGATGTGGTGGCTTCGGCCATATTGCCGCTAATTGTTCACTTACAACTGAACCTATGCAATGTGATACTGCTCATGTCTACCACAGGGGGTCTTTCTTTGCACAGATAGCCTGCACGGCTGACCGGCAGGCTGAGACTGATAAGCACATGTGTGTACTCACTGTAGATGGCAACCGAGTAGAGGCACTGTTAGACTCTGGTAGCTTGGTGACACTTATAAAAGCTGAGCTGGTGAACCCCTTGCGGCGTGAGGGGAAAACTGTTGGTGTGACCTGCATACATGGGGATACTCGATATTATGTTACTGCCGAGGTGAACATTGAGACACCATGTGGTTCTGCTATAGTTTCTGTGGGTTTGGTGCATGGTCTGATGTACGATGCAATATTGGGGAGAGACTTTGCTCACTTCTGGAAGTTGTGGGAAAGCCGTTTTGTTCCAGAGGTGAACAACCCCGATCAATTTGAGAAGGTTGTCGATGTAGTGGAGGAGGGAGTTTCTTCTGAGTCAGAGTTATTCCCTTTTTCTACTATGATTGGCGAACTAGAGAATGCGGAGCGTGATGGTGGCCCGCCAACTGATGTGCCTCCCATTGAGGTGGGAAGTGTTGTTGGGCCAGGTGATCGTCTGCCTGATTTAGAGGTCAGAAGAGAGGTCTTTGCCATGGAGCAGTTGAATGACCCTACTTTGTTAAAAGCCAGGGAGAATGTAAAAGTAGTTGATGGTAAACCCATAGACCCTGATAGTCCTTTGTCCTATCCCCACATGGCAATGTGTCAGGATTTGCTATATCAGGTGACTAAGAAGGGGGAAGATATTGTGGAACAACTAATAGTTCCCAAAGCCTACAGAAGAACAGTGTTGGATCTGGCCCATGGTCATATAACGGCAGGCCATCTAGGGGTAGAGAAAACCACTGAGCAAATAATGCAGAGGTTTTTCTGGCCCGGGCTTCATAAAGAGGTGTCTGACTTTTGCACATCCTGCCCTGAGTGTCAGTATCATGCTCCCAGGCCACATTTTAAGGGTCCACTAGTTCCATTGCCTATTATAGAGGTGCCGTTTGAAAGAATAGCGATGGATTTGGTTGGACCCTTAATGAAGTCTGCCAGGGGACACCAGTATATTCTGGTCATAATGGATTACGCTACCAGGTAGCCGGAAGCGATCCCGTTGCGCAATACGTCAACCAAGACCATTGCCAGAGAGCTAGTTCATGTCTTTAGCAGGCTGGGTATACCTAAGGAGATACTAACTGACCAGGGTACACCATTTATGTCAAAAGTCATGAAAGAGTTGTGTCGCCTGTTCAAAATTGAACAGTTAAGAACTTCGGTTTATCGCCCCCAAACCGATGGGCTGGTCGAGAGGTTTAACAAGACGTTAAAACACATGCTTAGGAAAGTGGTCGACAAGGATGGTAGGGATTGGGATTACTTATTGCCGTATTTATTGTTGGCCATAAGAGAAGTTCCCCAGTCCTCCACCGGGTTTTCACCCTTCGACTTGTTGTATGGGAGACACCCAAGGGGGTTACTAGACATTGCCAAAGAGACATGGGAGGGGCAGTCTAGTCCTTACAAAACGGTGATTGAGTATGTTTCTCAAATGCAGGAGAGAATTGCTGCGGTAGTGCCGATAGTGAGAGAGCACCTGGAACAGGCTCAACAGGCACAGCAGAGGGTATACAACCGCAATGCTCGGTTACGCATCTTTGCTCCTGGGGACAGAGTGTTAGTATTGGTTCCCACTGTGGAAAATAAACTTTTGGCTAAATGGCAAGGGCCCTTTGAAATCTTAGAAAGAGTGGGGCAGGTCAATTACAAAGTTTACCAGCCGGGGAAAAGAAAGCCGGAACAGATATACCATATAAATCTGTTAAAGCCCTGGAAAGATAGAACGGTACTGTCGGCCGTCCGAGCTCCTCCAGTAAATCCAGGGCCCTTAGTTCCCGAAGTGACAGTGGCAAAAACCCTGTCGGCAATTCAACAACAAGAGGTCAAGGAGTTTCTGATCAGAAATAGGGTGCTGTTCTCTGACGTACCTGGGAAAACCGCGGTCATTAAACATGACATCATCACTGACCCAGGGGTTAAAGTTAATCTAAAGCCCTATAGGTTACCAGAAGCACAAAGAGAATTGGTGTCGAAAGAAATTAAAAATATGCTAAAGTTAGGGGTTATTGAAGAATCACATAGTGAATGGTCAAGTCCCATTGTGTTGATTCCAAAGCCCGATGGGAGTGTGCGTTTCTGCAATGACTTCCGAAAGTTGAACAGTGTTTCAAAATTCGATGCCTACCCGATGCCAAGAGTGGATGAACTGATTGAGAGACTAGGGACGGCAAGGTATTTAACCACTCTTGACCTAACCAAAGGGTATTGGCAAGTACCGTTAACCGAGAGCGCCAAACAAAAGACAGCTTTTTCAGCGCCAGAGGGCTTGTTTCAGTACAAGATGTTGCCCTTCGGGCTACATGGGGCACCTGCTACCTTCCAAAGAATGATGAACAGGATTCTAAGGCCCCATAGACGGTATGCGGCTGCTTATCTGGATGACGTGGTCATTCATAGTCCTGATTGGCAGTCTCACTTACCCAGGGTACAAGCAGTGTTGGACTCCATCTATAAGGCAGGTTTGACAGCCAACCCAAAAAAGTGTTGTCTAGGCATGGAGGAAGTAAAATATCTGGGATACACCATTGGCAGAGGCCTGATAAAGCCTCAGCTCAATAAGGTTGATGCCATACAAAACTGGCCACGGCCTCTGAATAAGAAGCAGGTGAGAGCCTTCTTGGGAATTTACGGGGTACTACAGGAGGTTTATACCCAACTTTGCCACCAATCACAGTCCCACTGACTGACCTGACCAAAGGCAAACAAAAAGTCATGGTAGAATGGAGTCCTGAGGCAGAAAAAGCTTTTCAGGAGTTGAAAGTAGCGTTGTGTTCCCAACCAGTCCTGATGACTCCTAATTTTGAAAGGGAATTGATAGTACAAACCGATGCATCAGAAGTAGGTATAGGAGCGGTCCTGTCCCAGAACAAGGAGGGTGAGGAACACCCTATTTTCTATCTAAGCAGAAAGTTGAATGTACATGAGAGAAACTATGCCACAGTGGAGAAGGAGGCGTTGGCCATAAAGTGGGAGTTAGAGGCTCTCAGGTACTACTTGGTTGGAAGAAAGTTCAAATTGATCACTGATCATGTCCCTTTGAAGTGGATGTCCGAGAATAAGGACAGTAATGCGAGAATTACAAGATGGTTCTTGGCGTTACAAACTTTTAAATTTTCAGTGGAACACAGGCCAGGAAGCCAGCTGGCCAATGCAGACGCGTTGTCACGCGTTCATTGTTTGGGGTCTTCAGTTGTTCCGCCCCACAGGTCGAAACAAAGGGGGGGGATATGTAATAGGATCACTGGTAAAGTGGTCTGTGGCAGGTACATTTGTCCCAGATTCCTGTCTTATGTGTTTTAAACCCCCAGGAGAAAGTCTGCAGTGTAGCAGGCTTGAATCTTGGCTTTTTGAAAAGCCGGTTTGGGACCTGGGGGTTGTGGGTGAGAGGAGAGGGAGGGCTCCACCCACGGCCACTCCAGGTTTTGGGCCTTGCAGCCTGGTAACAGGCTTGTTAGGGTTTCCACCTGAGAGTGGCCAATATAAGCCTAGTGTGTTTAGGGCTGAGTGTCTCACCTGGGAGAGCAGACAGGGAGTTTGCTCAGAGACACTTGAAAACCTAACTGTGAGTGTTGTGCTGTGCCTTTGTTGCTGGTGAAGGCATTAGGCCCTGCCAGGTTCTGGTAGTGAGGGAACCACCTGTGAAGTTAGTGCCCCGACAGGGCTAGAATTTATGTTTATGTTTTCTTTATGTTATTTCTGACATTGTACAATAAAGACTGGCGCCGACCAGCTTGTACTCGAATCCAGTCTGGCATACTGTTTCCCAGCTGCTGTGTGTGAAAGGAAGGAGTCCTCTACCCAGGAGAGGGACCCCCTAACCTGACTGTGTCACACTGGCTAAACTACGGATTAGCACTACATATACATTTATATTAACCAGTATTATCAGCTTTGTTGTTTCGGTAACTTTATTTGTTAGTTATATTCTCACCAGATTGTCAGATGTGCCAACTTCAATTATAGGTTGTTTACTACTAGAAGATATTAATATTATAATTGTGTTACAATTGTACCAGGTATTATATCAAATGCTATTGAGTATTTATAATGTCTTATGGGAATTGGCACCTTAGTGAACTCTAGTTTGCAGAATAATTTGACATAAATAACAACAACGTTATTTCAGTTTATCTCACTTAAAAACTACTGGGATGAGGTCTACAACACTTAATTCAGTGACTTTTGGTGCTTTCATCCCATCAAGTAACCTCTTGGTTCTGCAAAAGCGGGTATTATTATTATTATTATTATTATTATTATTATTATTATTATGGGAATAAAACTGTGCTGGTATATTCTAAAATTAGTTAACCATCAGCCAGTGTTATAAAAGCAAGTATTTTGTTACAATGAACCTAGTTCAAATAAAAATAACAGACACATTAAAATATATGTCTAAAATAGCAATTAGTAACAATAGCTCAATATATGTCTTTCTTGCAAGTATGTATTTCTGATATATAATATGTATTGTAACAATCTAATGAGTTAATTAAAAATACATAAACCGTAATATTGTCTATATGTTTGTATTGCACTTTGGGCCTGATTCAGACCCGGTCGCAAGGCTGCGTTCGTACGCAGCCATCAGCAGTAAAAGTATGCAAATCCCGCGATCGCTAGCAAGACATTAGCACGCCCATTATGTTTTGCTGTGCGATCGCGGTATGAAATTAGATGCCCACCAGCCTGGCACAAGACGCCCACTTTCCCTTAGTAACATACTTCATCTCCAGGAAGTGTATTAAACAATCGGTAACATTGGATGATATCTGACCCATATGCAGCACTTATGGCTGACCATATGCTATCGCAAGCACTGCAAGTGCTGCTGTGCTTAATTCAGCCATGTGACGTGTATGCTGACAATGTTTCTTAATTATGCACGCCCCTGAAACGGCGTTCAGATGCAGACACGCCTGCGTTCGCACTACCACACTCCCGTTACTACCGACCTCCCCCTGTCACCACCCACAAACGGCACGTCCTGTCACTCATGCTTGCAGAGTGTCTGTGTACTGGCTGCGAACGCTTCCCGATTGCAGCAACTGGTTTGCGCATGCGCACTGCATCGTGTACGCATGCGCAGATTGCAAACATCGGCAGGCTGCGTGCGAACGCAGCCTTGCGACTGGGTCTGGATCAGGTCCTGTGTCCAGTATACAAATGCCAGGGTGTAGCAGGGTTTTCCAAAATAATATTGCTGACAGTTCCTGAACTTGTAAAGCAAGTTATTTAGATGTTAATGGTAGTTTCAAATATATAATGATTTTATATGTGCTTCAATATAGTATAGTAATAGTATAGTATAGTAATATGAAACCAGTCTGGTGGAGAGAAAGAAAAATAAATTTGCACGTGATAAGAGGGATTATGCACTTAATCAAGTGTTTAGATGGAATTCAAAAAGTAATAGACCAACTATAGAAGGGAGGAGACCCTCACAAGGGTATACATCCTCAGATCAAGATTCTACAGGGACAGATGAGCCTAATCAATCTTTCCAATTGAAGGACAATCTACCCACATATTCCAATAGGGATTTTTTAGAATCACATCAAGGTCCTATACTGGACCAGAGACCTCAAAGAGGACGATCAGGAGGGGTAAGAAGCATTCGTAACAGAGGGGAATGGGAAGTACAGGAAACTCCGAGGTATCAAAAGAGAGTGCAGAAGAGACGATAATCAATTGTGACAAGAGGGAAAAGGATCTTAAAGTTATCAATCTGACCACCAGAGAATTGAGTAAGATCCATATAGATATTCTGAGTAGGGGTTTGTCTTTCTCTCCTGAGAGACGGTTTAACTGTTTCAGATGGGAGAAAGATCTTCACCTCTTTGGCAGGAAATTATTGTTGAATAAATTCTATTGTAATCCACAAGGAAGGGGATCGGATCTAGCCTCCATTATTAATCATCCTATTGAATCTAGTCTGGAACCAATGGGTATGAGTATAGTAACATCAGGAGAATCTCTTTCTCTGGAAGAAAAACAGGCAATACAGATTTTAGAAGAATTAGAGGGAGAGACCATAGATCCAATTAGAACCACCAGACCGATCTGCAAAAAGAAGGGTACCTTTTATCCACAAACACAGATTTGCCCTGAAGTAGGTACATTCATACATCTAGTATCAAGGGATCTTGACGAACTATGGACAATTAGATCTGAATATTCAAGTCCTAGTAACAATTTTAGCAGAGAAGAAACCACTGCCCTCAGAGAGATACAATCATGGGAGGATGTAATAATAAAACCCTCGGACAAAGGGGGCAATGTGGTCTTATGGGCAAAAGAAAAATATTTAGCAGAGGCTAATAAACAACTTAAAGACCCAACATGCTATAAACATCTGATGTTTAATCCGATGGAGAATTACAAAAGACAATATGATAACCTAATTCTGAGAGCATTCGAAGAGGGTATAATAACTAAAACTGAATATAAATTTCTGGAAGTGGATATAGCGACCTTCTACATGCTTCCCAAGATACATAAGCATGATACAATTCCTCCTGGTCGCCCAATTGTGTCGGGCATTAATGGTCTGACTGAGAAAGCTAGCCAATTTCTTGACACCCATTTGAGGAGATTTGTTATTGATTTACCCTCTTATACAAGGGATACTATGGAGGTGCTACAGAAACTTAATGAGTTACATGTGGACGAGGGTGTAATATTGGTAACCTGTGATATAGAGTCTCTATACACTAGCATTGGACATGACAAAGGCATTGACTCTGTAAAATATTACCTTGAAAAGGAGGGCATTACATCGTTTGGACGATTTTTGATAGATCTATTGAGATTTGTTTTGACCAAAAATTTTTTCATCTTCAACGATAAATTCTTCTTGCAGATTTGCGGCACGGCAATGGGGGCAGCCTGTGCCATCACCTATGCCAATGTCTATCTAGGATGGTGGGAGGAGGTCATCGTATTCAATGAAAGGAATGAGGACTATACCCACCATATACTTATATGGATGAGGTATATAGATGACCTCCTCAACCTTTGGGATGGTCCAGAAGAGAAATTCAAGAGGTTCATTAAAATTCTGAACCATAACGATCTAAACTTGAGGTTAACCCATGAGATGAGTTGTACAGAAGTGACCTTTCTGGACTTGAAAATTCAAAGGATGGAGGGGGGAACTACTCAGACCGATCTCTTTAGAAAACATACTGCGACCAACAGTGTATTACACAATACTAGTGCACACTTTCCATCTGTATTGAAGGGGATCCCGAAAGGGGAATTCTTACGTTTAAGAAGAAATTGTTCAAGTCCTGAATTGTTCAATATCCGTTCGAAGGAATTATCGAAACGATTAATCAGTAGGGGATATAGCAAAAGAGCCATTAAAAAAGCCAAATATCAGGCTCAACAGAGGGATAGAAATAGCTTACTCTATCCTAACAAAATAGGGACTACTGAAGAAGATCAAACCATCCGTTTTGTGGGGGATTTCTGTTCAGAATGGCGTGATATCCAAAGGATCATTCAAACACATTGGTCTGTTTTGACACTGGATCCAGATCTGAAGAGGAACTTGGGAGATAGGGCATCCATTAGCTGGAGACGTTCATCCAACTTACGGGACAAGTTAGTCCATAGTCATTTCTCAAACCTGGGACCAAAAAAGCTTATTGCAGAAGGATCCTTTAAATGTGGTGGCTGTAAGGCTTGCAATTATATGCAGCGTACCACAGAATTTAGAGATAAATATCAAAAGCTGCATAAAATACGACAATTCATCAATTGCAATACAGTTGGAGTAGTTTACTGTATTAGCTGTCCCTGTGAGAAAAGATATATAGGAATGACTACAAGACCTCTTAAACAAAGGGTATTGGAGCATGTGGGAACCATCAGGAATGCTAGGATGGATTTACAGAAATTTAAGAAACTTACTAGTGTAGCCCAACACTTCTATGAAAAACATCTGGGGAGTCCGATATATATGAGAGTGTTCGGGGTGGAACAACTGAAAATGGGCATTAGAGGAGGAAGTGCCACAAAGGAGCTTTTAAAAATGGAGAGTCATTGGACATTTCTGATGGGAGGTCTGCAACCGATGGGCCTAAATGAACAAATTAATTATGGTGTCTTTTTATAAATACAAATCATAGATCCCTGAATAGTTGTTAATAGTATGGTTATGGAGTATTATTATTCACTGTATTTGTCAAGAGAATATTATTATAATTTATATTTTTTATGTGGTCAATTTATTGATAAACACAGGGTACATCATATTTATTTATTTATAGTTATATTTTTGTATTTTGTTTTTTGTTTGTATTCACATTATGTTAATTTTTCACTTAGTTTCTTCCAATATATGATATATTGGTCTTACACTTTAAAATCATTTATATCACTTTAAATTTATATATTAACACAGTCACTCAATATGGCATTATGGTATTTTTGATAGGTGCTATTATAACCTTTTAGGGTAATTTATAATTTTATTTATTTTTCTTTTTCTTTTTATTAGTATTATTATTATTATATTTTATATTATTTTATTCATTAATATTTATTTAATTTTTATTTTATTTTTACATAAGTAAATCATCATAGAATTAATGGTATATATAATCCAAAATAAACCTCCGAAAAGGTGGCTTCCTCTTCCTTCCCCTTTTTCCACTATATCCCACAAATATGCCCTATTAATATCACTTCGAAAATATGTAGGATAGTAAGCTAACATTCAGTGACTATGCTAATTATTACTATAACAACAGACTTATACAACATGACGAAACAGAGCATACAGAATCCCCTTCACTCGTAAATTAGGATGTGGTAATAGGCTATGAGAACTGCCTGTCAATTAAACGAATGCAGATTGGATGAAAGAAATGATATTCCAAGAGTAGAATTGGGATTGGCTATTAACTATGTCAATCACTTGGGAAACTATCGGATTGGTGAGAGGATACAATTTAACAGGTCTCAACCTCTCTATCTGGTTGATCCTTGACAAAGCTGATTTAGCGAAACGTGCGTCGGGAGACACACGGCACTTGCTGCATGAAGCTACACGCTGCTATTTAGCAAGCGTGTAGATGTCATTATGACTGTTTAAGATTTTCTTGTCAGACGCACTAAGCAAATACAGGGAGACACGCGGCACTTGCTGCATGAGACTACACGCTGCTACTTAGCAAGCGTGTAGATGTCATTATGACTGCTTAAGATTTTCTTGTCATACGCACTAAGCAAATACACTGCCTTACTGTGATAGTATGCATATATAGATACTATTGTTAATGGAAACAGGGACACATAAATTGTGATTGATAAGTGGTGTATGTATGTTAGACAGTTTATTGTGATCGTTACATTCACAATTCTGTCTTAGCATGTGTGAGATGTGTTGATAATATTGTGTCATTATCTAATATAAGTGAGCTTTTGTGTGGACAGAATGCAACTGTGACATTAACACAAGCTATATAACCTCTATTCCCCCCTCTTGTATTTTATTTCAATGTTGCCAAGTAAGGCGTAGTGATATTGTATCAGAGTGGCTCACAAAATCATTATACTAAGGCAACAATGGATTACAAATAGAGACAAATATAACGTTATAAGGGTGAAAATTAACCCACATATTACCATAAGAGGGATCTCTAGTGTGGTTAATGGGTTACTCTAAGTAAATACCCAGATCTTTTTCGTCAATTTACTAGCTGCGCATTCATATTTTTGTATTTTATTTCAACATTGCCAATTAAGGCGTAATGATATTGTATCAGAGTTGCTCATAAAGTCATTATACTAAGGCAACAATGTAATAGAGACAAATATAACGTTAAAAGTGTGAAAATTAACCCACATATTACCATAAGAGTGTGGTTAATGGGTTACTCTGAATAAATACCCAGATCCGCTTTGTTTATTTACTAGCTGCGCATTCGAGTATAATTTAATAGTGAGAATTTATTTTTGGGGAATTAACAGAGGTCATTTCTATATGTTTCCACACATCAGTTTCACAATACAATAAAGGAACTCCTTATTATTACGATCAACGATTTGACAACTAAATATTTAAAATCGCACTCTGTTTTCCAATAATGATTTTCATGGCAATATAATTGCACAAGCATTAAAATCACAGGAGACATTACCGCTGATTTTATTATCCTGATAAGAGGACCCTCTTAAGGAAGATATTATTATATAAGTGGCAAAGTATTAACCTTTGCTGATAAGGTGTGGTAATGACACTATAATTATTAAGAGAATAAATCTTGATAGCGTCTGAATTTGTTTTTGAATTCACTTTGTGTATTGTGTGTGTGTTTATTTGTTCATATTTCGCTGTACAAATTTTAATGGATCAATAAAAGTTATTTTTTAGCTATTTTGGATCCCATATTGTGGGTGTGATAAATATTATTACTATTAGGTCCATGTGTGCCCCATATAGGAATACTTTCTCTTTCTTTTTGACTTATGCTATTTTATTCCTGGGAGCACCTCCCGTTGCTTATATATTTTATTCTGTGTATGTAGATAATAGGGAAGGACCATAGATAATTATTGAATCTGTGCGGGTGTTTTTTTGCTGTGTCTACTTCAATACAGTATCACAGTCCAGGTCAACATAAGCCGGTTTTATGAGTCGGGAGTACAGGTGCAATTCCTCACTGCTGGTATTTGGATGTACTGGTCAATGTGACCCTCGGCAGCACAGGCAGCAAGCACCGAGCACCCGTCTCAGGACAGCAACTCCTTGCAGTGCGGCGGTGGCTGTGTACCTCCCAACTGCACAGGTAGTAAGTACAGAGCATCCATCTCCAAGGTCAGCAGCCTGCCAGGCTTGTCCCAGTGTCATACATCCAATGGCACTAACAGATAATCGGTTTGGTGTATTCAGCATACAGATCCCGAACTTTACTGGAAACAGTGGTTTAAGATAGCGGGCACCAACGCATTTCATCCATGTCTGTGGACTTTTTCAAGCTTGGTTAGCTTGGATACAGCTGACAACATAATAAAGGCTGAAATGTTTGTAGAGGGAGGGGAACATTTTTTTTTCAGTCATGTTACATTAAGGTGTCAGTGCCTGCTGCATTTATTCTGTGGTTCTGGGTTGTCTACACTCATCAATGGAGCCATGCAGCCTCAGCTGTCTCAAGACTCAATAGCTAAGTATTGCTGTCTGTACTACATTACCTCACCCATCGCAGAGAACTGCAGTGACTGCCATACTATACAGAGAGCGTGGAAGTGACCACCATATACTGAAGAGAGCATAAGTGACTGCCATATAATGCAGAGAATATTGCAGTGGCCGCCATCTAATGCAGAGAACATCACAGTGACTGCCATATAAAGCAGAGAACATCATGTTGGAAGGAGTGCGCTCCTGTGCTGCCTCCCTCCCGCATGTGACAGGTAGGACTGAGCTAGCAGTCACTAGGACCTGCCGGAACTCAGTCAGAAAGGCCCAACCTCTGACATGCACTACTGCGTATTCATGGCCTCTCTGCGCATCTTTACCCCCCATCCATGTGGATGTACGGACCCAGGAAACTCTCACAGTATAAAGCCACTCAGAGCCACATAGTAGGACCGCAAGTATACTATACCATCAACTTTATAGTACAGGGCATCAAAGCTATTATCTGCCTGTGTATTAGTCAATAACACCCACTACAAGGCCCAGCAACACCCTAAGTTCCAGGCTGTCTATGTATAATATCTGCATAACGCTGTTACACCTGTGATATCCCTGTGTCATTTGCCAGTTGTTGTTCTACCTGATCCAATAAATCTAAGATCTGGTTAAACTATACTACGTGTAGACTAACTGCCACCAGCACCAACAACTGTGTTACAATCTTAACACCACATGCATCTTGGCCAAGCACATTATACCTTGCTCTGAAGGACTACGCATTGTAGTAACAGTTTACTTTGCTATCAGGTCATACCTGGCCTGCTGTCACCCCGATATTCTGCTAATACATCACAGTGACCACCATATAATGCAGAGAGCATTGAAATGCCCACCATATAATGTAGGGGGCATAGCTGTAACCACCATTTAATGCAGATAACATTGCAGTGACTGCCATATAATGCAGAGGTCATTGCAGTGCCCACCATTTAATTTAGAGAGCATTGTCGTGCCTGCCATATAATACAGAGAACGTTGCAGTGACACCATATAATACAGAGAGCTTTGCAGTGACCATGTTATAATGCAAAGGATATTATGGTGACAGCCATAGAATGCAGAAAACATTGCAGTGACTACCAAATAATACAAAGAACATCCCAATGGCTGACATATAATGCAGAGAACATTGCACTGACCTCCATACAATGCAGAGAATTTCACAGTGACCACCATACAATGCATAGAACATCACAGCAACCACCGGATAATGCAGAGGACACAGCAGTGACCACCACATATAATACAGAGGACATCGCTGTAATTGCCATGTAATAGCGACCATTGCAGTGACCGCCATATAATACAGAGACCATCAGTGACCATCATATAATAGAGAGAACACTACAATTAACACCATGTTATACAAAGAGCATCACAGTGACCACCATATATTATAGAGAACATCATAGTGATTGCCATAAGATACAGAGACCATCAGTGACTACCATATAATAGAGAGAACATTAGGGTGACTGCAATATAAAACAGATAGGATCACAGTGAACACTATAAAATAGTGCAGTATCCACCATATAATACAGAGACCATCAGTGACTGCCATATAATACAGAAACCATCATGACCCACATATAACACAGATAATGTAGACACCCCCCCACACACAATATTAATACACCTCTCACACACACATAAATACATTAATACACCACCCCACCACATAAAGTAGTGAAACACACACCACTACCCCCAGAAGAAAAACAAATACACCCCTTCCCATTGCTTAAATATACAATCCACTAGATAACATTACAATAATTTCACACCTCCACTGACACTTATCTGTTCAGAAGGAGGACCTGACTGGTGGTCCCTGTGGAGTTCCAGAGTACAGGAAAGGAAAAGAGAGACAGACAGGCAGCTAAAGGAGAGGAAGGGGTGGGGTAAGGGGGCGGGGACTCAGGCAGGGATTGGAGACAGTAGAAGAATAGAGTTAAAACTAGACAGAATAAGACTCAGAGGGGCAGGGACTCTGGGTCTGAGACAGGGAGGAGAGAGAGTACTTGGGCATTAGCTGCATGCCTGCCTCTTGAAACAAGTGGTTTCTCCAAAGATAATGGGTAGCTGAGATAAAGGCTCTTTTAAGTTTTCTCCTATCTGAGCTACGAAATAAGAAGTCTACTTGTGAATGCAGCGACAATGTCCCTTTATTAAACTGGCCCTATTTATCTCCCTCTATTCCAGTGACCAGAAACTAAACTTTAAGCTCTCTATGTTCAAATGCCCAAGAAACGTTACCTGAACAATTCTGTTTAACTTATTTTGTGAAAATGTAAAAGGTGTGGCTATTAAATAATGAGACAAATTATAATAAGTACGTTTTAACTAAGTTCTTCTTTGTACTCCCCTTCTGCATCCACACACCGCTGTATTCTTATTTTCAATAGGTCAAAGCCGTGCTATAGCTAATTATTTGTCAGCTGTCTCAACAGCTTCATCGTTTTCTTCTTTACCTCAGTAAAACGGGTTCCCTTGAGTACAGATTTGACTTTAGCCTGGAAGGCTAATGGACAGCTCAGCACTCTATACATTCAGACTACGCCAGACAGCATAATCAAGCCACAATCTTTAAGCGTAGCAACGTTTAGCATACAGAGATTGCAAACAGCAGGGGAGATTGATCGCAGCCACACAGTGCCACTATGGGTGGGCCCCCTTCTGTCCGGGAACGGGACTCCAGTCCTGGCATTCCATCCCTGATGGCAGCCCTTATAAACATGGTCTTCAAGTTGGTCTGCAGAGTGATTTCAGGGGGTGATTCATCTGTGGACGCAGTGACAGGGATCAGGCAGATTCCCCATTATCGAGACCGCACGCAGTCTGGCAGCAGACTGTCAGTGATTGACAGTCTGCTGGCGTTTCTGGGGGAAAACGGAGGAGTGTCGTAGCCGACGGAGATTTACTGGCCTCTTTTACTCAACTGCGGCAGCAGTATTGCGTGACCCCCATGGTCACTCTGTCAGCTGAAGGGATCACAGATGATCTGATGCTGTGTCCTTGGACGCAGCTCTTATCAGTAATGCATGCAGGAGGCATTACGCTGCATTACCATATTACTGCTATCGCAACTGCTAACATGTTAGCTGCAATAGCATAGCCGTCTGCAACTGTATCACCCCCTTTGTTCTGCAGTGATTTCTGAAATCCGAGTTTGGAAACTATATTGTTTTCTGTTCTGTAAGTCAGTCTGCTCCTGATATACTGTAATTTACTCCTAATTTTCTCCTATTTTGCATAATTATCCAGGTTATAGGTGAGGACAACGTAAAAAAATGAAGGCTACACGTGTACTTCAGGGTCCAGTCTTCAACCCGGGCAACACCGGGTATCCCAGCTAGTACGCATACAGTAAATACCCAAATAAATTATTTAAAAAAAGCTGTAGCCCATGAACGGGCCTGATCCTAGAATGTTTGACATTTGGATTAGGCTGCATTACCCAGTGCCAAGTTATTCATAGTATTTTCAGTGTTTGTAAAAAATTTCCAAATGTATCGCAACAATCATCATAGTTTACTAGCAGTCATAAATGTAACATCAAAAAGGCACAATAAATTAGTGGAGCATTAAATGTCTGTAATAAATGAAAGCATATTTGGCAGTAATTAAATATCCCAAAGTAATTAAATACATCGGGCCTCATTTATACAATGCAATGTGGCTGAGGCACAGGCAAGTAACACAAAGGTGAGACTTCCACCTGCAGAGTGCGATTATTAAAATGACAAAGTTTGCATTTTATCGTATTGCTTATTTGATCAATGTTATATTTCCCTTGTTTTAATAAAAAACATGAGATAAAGAGGTAGAGAGGGCACATTTTTATGATTGTTCTTTGCTGTATGGAGGGGCGCATGTCCATTTTACTCCACAAAAGTGCTTTATGGTGCATACACACGGTCAGATTTTTCTTCAGAACTGACCGATAACGATTAAAAAAATCGTTCATATCTGAAGGAAAATCTGACATATCTGACATGTTTGAACGATGAACGATGCGCATTCCCGATGGTCAGATAACGATATCTGACATCTGATGTGTTTTCAGTCATTTTAATGCAGTCAAAAATCGTTCGTAGTTCAAATCGTTCAATTATTCAATCGTTCATCTGACACATCTGACCGTGTGTATGCTCCATTAGTTTTGCATCAGATCTGAGTTGGTGCAGATTTCCTGCAACTTTGCCCAATGTAGAAAAGAGCTTTAAACAAACAGGTGACACTTGTCATAAAGGCAAACCTGATGTCTCTTCAGTCTAATGAATAATTGAATCCATAAACAAGGCTATAGCGATAACTATTTTTGCAGAAAATCAGACATAATTCAAATAGGAGTTGCCACTTTGATCACAATTATGTCTTAAGGTGCATACACACAACGATATCGTTTATCGTTCAATCGTTGAAAATATCGCTCACTTTCTGAGTTAAAACGATGAACTATTATCGTTCATGCGCGTTCACGTTTGTAGTTTGTAGTTCAGTCAGACTGACCAACTGAACGATTTTCATTAAGGGAATATGCAAAAATCATTTGTAGTTCAAAAAAATCGTTCATTACACTTTAAAAAATCTGACAGATAATCGTTCATAAAATCGTTCATAAAATCGTTCATAAAATCATTGGTAACAAAATCATTGTGTGTGTATGCAGCTTTAAGCTATGGCGCATCCCCGATCGCGGGAGTGCGTCTCCATAGGATTGAATGGAGACACTATTGCACGTCCCTGATCACGGGAAGGTGTCTCATGCAACGCATGGCGCGACTCGCTGCGTTATAAGCAACAATACAGCTGGGCCCATCAGTATGTTCCAGTCCACATTCCTGAAAGAAAACACTCTGAGCATGGAAATCAGACTTCCACTCTTCCTAATCATTGGTTGGTTTAGGGTCATGAAGTGTCTGAAGTACACAGCGAACAAGTCCAGCGAACTCCTCACTAAACATTCTTGGAGGTTCCCCCTAGTTACTCCTCATGGAACTCCTGTTCCCTAAATGGTTGTTTACTCCTTTGCATTTCTGACATGCTTTCAGCTGCAGGCATATTAGTGACACAGGTCCCTTGTGGCTGTACAATATTGCTGTTAACGCTAACTAAAGTAGACCTTTGACAGTATGAGCTTTCTGTTGTTAGGGTACCAATGAACATTTGCTCTGATTACAGTATCCTTGCATGATACATTGAAAGATCTTCAAATCAGGTTTGTTTCTATACTCCTTGGTTACGTGAGCATAAGCTCTACTTCAAAATACATGTAGATGGCTAATATTTGGCATTCTAACAGTCCAAATCTTCCAGTAGTGTCGTGTTCCTGACTGCCATTGCAGGTGATTGAGTTTTAAGGTTATTCAGCTGTTGTCACTGCTTACGCCCAGAATTTCTTCTTGAGATTTGAATCATTCAGCATAGCTCAGATTCTCTCAACTATTGTTCTGTTTGCTCTTTCACTGATGCCATCTTGTTTCGGTGTATAGGCAATAGTTAGTTGATGCTGTACGCCATTTCCTTTCAGTTACTTAGTTAACTTTCTATTCTCATATTTTCCACCATTGTCAGATCTTAGAACTTTCAGCTTCTGACCTGTTTGGTTTGAAAAGTGATTCCTGTATACTTTGATCTTGTTACTTCGCTTGTTTCTTAGTAAATAAACTTGTGTCATCCTTGCAACATCATCAATAAGTGTCATGAAGTAATGCCTGCCACTCATGGATTCAACTGCCATTGGTCCACAGTTTGCACTAACTTCAATGGCACTTATGCTCTGTATAAAAACTTAGAACTGGAGTTTAGGGTGTTGCTGGGCGTTGTAGTGCGCTGAGCGTGATTGTGGTAAATACGCCAGCGGATGTTAGCACTGGTGCACTATACACTAGGGGTGGTGATACAATGTACTTGCTCTTTGGCATTGTGGCTCTGTATGGTGTGAGTATCCTGGGTCCAACCATCCCTAAGGAATGCCAGGGAGTAAAGATGTGCGGAGACATCACACAGTAACGCATGACAGAGTTCAGGCTTGTCTAAATGACTCCAGCAAGTCCTAGTGACCACCAAGTGAGTCTACCTTGTCAGGGTACCTGGGGGATGCAGCGCAGAGGACAAGAATGCTGCCTTCCTGGGCACACACCTCCATTCATCCTCTTTTTGGGGAAAGAGGGCATAGTTTTGCCTCCACAGCCCTGATTGCTCTCTACAGCCCTGATCCAAATACACAGAATAAGTAGGGATTCAAAATACACAAAATATGTCGGTTAGATTTCTGCAACAGGTCCACCTTATATGACACCCTATAGCAAATATGTTTTGAGTGTCCTGGCCTGAAAAACTTTAGGTCACATGGGCGTCCCAGCTTCTCATTTCAAACTTATGTGAACCCAACCACTCTTGCCTTTTAAATACGATAACTGCGGTGCTTCCTTCTTTTCTGCAATTAGCAGAAACTCCAGTGCAAATTCACTGTAATTAAAAAATGTGGCTTTGTGTTTTAAACAGGAAATAACACTGAAAAAGGCACATTTTATAATTAAAAAATATAAATTGTTAAGTAATCCATTGTACAGGTATGCACTGAACAACAGGTTCTTAATGCAGTTCATCATTAGGTTTCCAGTTCAGATGGACTATTGCTCATAATGGAGTAACAGAGAAATTAATTTTGCTTTTCTTTTCTGAAAAACAGGTTTTTATTGGTATTATAAAACAAACATCCTATGATGATTTGATAAATACTGACAATATGAAATGAAATTATAGAAAGCAGCTGAATGTATCAACCGGCAAATGTGTGACAGAACAGTGTGTTTTCTCTGTTGACACGACATGCTGTCCTATTCAGCCTCCAAATCTATCCAGAATGGTTTGGTACTCCTGTCATATGCCAACGGGTATCGAGCCACGCTCTTCTTCAAGGCCATTAAGATTGTGATATCCATGCTATGAATTTTATCTTTGACGGTACCTTTCAATAAATAGTGTAATTGTGTTACACTATATTGTGGTGATTAGCTTTTATCTTTCATGTATGAGAGACAATTATCATTTATATGACACCACATGTCGTGTCAACAGAGAAAACAATTTTTAAGGGAAGTAATTGCCTTTGGTATCGCATTGCTGTTTTATGTAACGGATTTGTGATTAATAGGATTAGCGCCCAATGTCCGGTCATTTCCGTATATATAAATAAAAAAAGTCTAGTTTTTATAAGCAATACTGTACACTCATAGTTACAGAAAGCATTCTTTGGAAGAGCATTTAGAGAGAATTGCAAAACTGTTTTTCTATACAAAGGAAGGAAAAACATATTGTAGCTGGTTTTGTTCCAAAAAAGAAAAGCCCTATTTCAATAATGATATATTCTTACATTGCTTATTTTACTAAACAGTTTAACCTCCCTGATGCTAGTATGTAAATAAACTTGCGTGTATGTCTAGAGGGAAATACTCTGGATTAATTGGGTTAAGGAAATGAGATTACAATTAGTGTGCTTTATTTAAACAAAGATAATGTTTGGTGCATTCTTTTCCATAATGTCATCCAGTCTAGTCACACTGTGATTACCCTAATGTCATGTAATATAATTTTACTATTTTTTTTCGCATATAACCACCAAAAAAAAGTTTGAAAAATGTTTACATTACACGTATTACTATTAACTGCAACATAGTTCATGGTCTTATTAAAAAATACAGTCCGACATTTTTTTCTTCATATGACATTTGCATGTATACTGGCTCTTTTTTGAGTAATTGTAATATACTGTAGTGGATGTCTCATACCCCCCATTTCTCCCAAATTAGCCAGGACAGTCCCAGTTTGAGGGGACTATGGGCAGGGGCTGGCTGACAACTTTCAGCCTGGGGGGAAACCAGAGCAAGTGGCCTAGCTTTTCTACCGGCAAATACAATTTTAAAAATGGGCGCGACAATAATGTTGGAGGGGTGTACCACGTCCTGATGACAAAGTAAACTACTACATGCCTGATTTTTTAGCCTATATGGTATCTATAATAATGACCTTTTTTACTTCAATGACATTGAATTTATTACACTATAAGGCGCTTGTTTTTCACCTTTTGCCAAATTATGTATATATTGTGACACAGTTAGGTTAGTGGGTCCCTCTCCTGGGTAGAGGACTCCTTCCTTACACACACACACAGCAGCAGGGAAGCAGCACACCAGTCTGGATGCAAGTACAAGCTGGTCGGCGCCAGTCTTTATTGTACAATGTCAGAAACATAAAGAAAACATAAATATAAATCCTAGCCCTGTCGGGGCACTAACTTCACAGGTAGTTCCCTCACTACCAGAACCTGGCAGGGCCTAATACCCTCGCCAGCAACAAAGCACAGCACAACACTCACAGTTAGGTTTCCAAGTGTCTCTGAGCAAACTCCCTGCCTGCTCTCCCAGGTGAGACAATCAGCCCTCAACACACTAGGCTTATATTGGCCACTCTCAGGTGGAAAACTAACAAGCCTGTTACCAGGCTGCGAGAACCAAAACCTGGAGTGGCCGTGGGTGGAGCCCTCCCTCTCCTCTCACCCACAACCCCCAGGTCCCAAACCGGCTTTTCAAAAAGCCGAAACTCAAGCCTGCTACACTGCAGACTTTCTCCTGGGGATTTTAAACACATAGGACAGGAATCTGGGATAAATGTCCCTGCCACAGACCACTTTACCAGTGATCCTATCACAATATATATATATATATATATATACACAGTGCTCGAAGTGTGCCAGTATGGAACGGTATGTCATGCCGTCACTGGCATACGCCGGTCATCAAGCAGCTACTCTCTGCTTGTTTAAATTTGCCTCCGGCCGCGAGTCAATCATGGCCGCTCCTGATTGGCTGCCGGTCCACAAGCTGTCATTTGCTCACAACCGGCATTGAATTCAAAATGCCTGTGCCACCAAGGACAAAGATTGGGGAAGGGCCCAGGCAGTGGCGGATCTAGACCTTTCTTTTAGGGGGGGGGGCGATTTACTGTTTAGCATAAACTCCTCCCCTTTCCAGACCCGACTACCTCCCCCTTCAATTAATTTAATAAACACCTTGCCTTGCCAGCCAATGAAGTGGGTATGATAGTGGTGCAGTGCCTGATATATCTGTGCCCTAGTTTGAAACCATGAGAACGCTATATTCACCATTTCCAACAAACCTTTATATAAAACAAACAGGACATATGATAAGACTTTGTCAAAGCATGCACACACACACACACACACACACACACACACACACACACACACACACACACACACACACACACACACACACACAGATAACCACACATATACACACAGCCACATATGCACACAGATAGCCGAATATATACACACAGCCACATATATACACACACAGAGATAGCCATATGCACACACAGCCACATATGCACACACACAGCCACATATGCACAGATAGCCACATACATACACACAGCCACATATGCACACAGATAGCCACATACATACACACAGCCACATATGCACACAGATAGCCACATACATACACACAGCCACATTCAGTATATACACACAACCACATATGCACAAACAGATAGCCACATACATACACACAGCCACATATATACACACAGCCACATATGCACACACAGATAGCCTACCCTCCAACATGACCCGTTCCATTAGGTACAAAACACTCTGCTCCTGGACTTCCCACCAAATGTATGATTGCAGTCACCTGTGTTGAACTAGATAATTGACTAGGCAGGTGTTTCAGCACAGGTGTCTGCAATCATAAATTAAGAGGAAAGTCCAGGAGCAGAGCAATGGAAAGGGTCATATTGGAGGGTCTGAGATAGCCACATACATACACACAACCACATATGCACACAGGTAGCCACACACTGTATATACACACAGCCACATATGCACACACAGATAGCCACATATGCACACACAGATAGCCACACATATACACACAGCCACATATGCACACAGACAGCCACATATATACACACAGCCACATATGCCCCCACATATATACACACAGCCACATATGCACACACAGATAGCCACATATAAACACTAGAGATGAGCGGTTCGGATTCTGTGGAATCCGAACCACTCCGGACATTGGGGATCCGAGTCCACCCGAACGCTCCCTGCCTGACTCGGATCCCCGTTCGAGGCCGAGCCACAGCCTCCTGATGTCAGATTCTCGCGAGAGAATCCGACGTCAGGGCTCCTCTAGTGTAGGGCAGACATCTGTGATAGCGGTCTGCTCTACATAGGAACAAACACACAGCCGCCAGCGGCAGCTGTGTGTTTGTAATAGCAGCCAATGAGAGTCACACAGACTCTCATTGGCTGCTGCATGGAGGGAGCCGGTTGGAGCTCACTCATGAGCTCCGTCTTCCGGCTCCCTCCGCGCGTTATACAGCAGAGTACAGCGGCGGGAGCGGGGATCCAGGTAAGTATCTTTTTTAATATATATGTGTGTGTGTGTGTGTAAGGGGGCATTACTGGGGGGCATACTACTACTGGGGGCCTGCTAAGTGGGGGCCTGCTAAGTGGGGGCATACTACAACTGGGGGCCTGCTAATGGGGGCACTACTACTACTGGGGGCCTGCTAAGGGGGGGCATACTACTACTGGGAGCCTGCTAAGGACGGCACTACTACTACTGGGGGCCTGCTAAGGGGGAGCATACTACTACTGGGGGCATGTTAATGGGGGCACTACTGCTGGGGGCACTACTACTGGGGCACTACTACTGGGGGGCATGCTACTGGGGGCCTGCTAATGGGGACACTACTACTGGGGGCCTGCTAATGGGGGCACTGCTACTGAGGGGCATACTACTGGGGACATGCTACTGGGGGGCATACTACTACTGGGGGTACTGCATAGGGGGCCCTACTACTAAGGGGACTGCATAGGTGGCACCACTACTGGGGCCATTGTGTAAGGGACACCACTGCTGGGGGCATTGTATAAGTGGCACTACTACTGTGGGCATTGTATAAGGGGCATTATTACTGTGGGCTTTGTGTATAAGGGTCACTACTGTGGGCATTGCGTAAAAGGGGCACCACTGTGGGCATTGTGTAAAAGGGGCACTACTGTGTGTCGAGACCCTACTTTATGGTGTAATATGAATCAGGGGCACTATGTGCGGTGTAATGTGAATAAGATTGTGCACTGTGACTCCTTGGGCCGTAGCCCACTTTGTAAACAAGTACTGTGATTCTACTGGCTGTACCCACTGGGTGGGTGCACTACTTTTCATTTCTGCCACTGCTGTGTGGCAATGTTTCATAGATGTGCTTTAAATTGTGGTGTCTGTGCCGCTGCTTTGTCGCTTAGCAATCAGTCAGCTCACTGCAACCTTTGGCCAATAATGTTGAAAACAATATTATAAGCTGTGAGGTGGTCTAAATTGAATGTAAATGACTGGAAATTAATGTTATTGAGGTTAATGATACTCTAAGAAGAAAAAAAGGACCAATTTATGTGATTTTAGCTTTTTTTGTACATTTTTGTAAAAAAATCCAAATCAAAATCCAGTCACCGCAGTTTGGCAAATCCAAAGCCGGACGACGAATTAGAACCAAATCCAAATCCGGTGTTAAATTTGTAAATAAACCTTTTAATATATTCCTTCCTATAAACCTCTAAGATTCACCTGCCTAGAACCTCTAAGACAAAACCCTGCCTAGAACCTCTAAGACAAAACCCTGCCTAAAAACCTCTAAGACAACGCTAATTGCGTACGCAGTATGACCGCAAATAAGGACAGGAGTGGAACCTTGTGGTTCCAACGCACAAGTATTATTCAGGTAAAAGTACAGTCAGTTACACGCAATCTATACATACATAATTTAGGCGTAAAAGGAAATAATACAGACCAAGTACGGTTATACATACGCTGCGCCTCCGGACCCAGAGATAGACTTCTGACTAGATATCCTCAGTTCACCCAAAATTCAGCATGAACTCCCAAACCAGTGTTTGGACACATGTATTTATTCCCCCCCAGACTGAAACAGGACAAAAGGGAAACTTCCTGCTGATCTCATTGGTTCCCAGAGGAGGAGCATATGTAACAACACATTTAACAGGTTGTTTCAAATAGACTTTCCCTGCCTCTAACAGCCGGGGTCTTTCTGGTAACGCCTCCTGTAACATCCTAACAGTTGAATCTAAAATATACATTTTGGTTGCTTGTAGGTTCTGTGGCCCATAACTCGAGAATGCATAATGCGATCTCCTCACCGATAGCACCGGAAAACTGTGGAAAGAGTATGCGTCAGAACAACTCCAAGAATGACATATTTATCTTGTATAATTCCTTAGTTAACAAATATCTTTATTTCTTAGCATTTAAACTAACTGAACCTTCTTGAATCATACATTTTGATGCTAATGGAACCTTGTGTGCGAATATGTAGTGTGTGGGTATTCGGGGTTTAATATAAGGACGCTAGTTATTAATGGGTGAGATTTAAGTGCATAATCTCTCATACACGAAGTGAACATCCAGCAGTGTGGATGGCTGAGGGTTGTAATTCCACATGCCCTCTGTCAGCAGGCCCCCTCCTGCTGTGTTCAAAGGAAAACAAAACCTCTTTTGTTCTCACAGACTCTTGTGTGAAGTGCAAATGTATTATCACCTCAAACTATGGGATTTAGAGCCATCTTGTCTAGAATTCAGGCAAATCCAATTGTGTAGATATTATATTACAATTGCCACAACTATACTTTATCTGCATCCCGGGATTCCCAATTTGTATGTAAAAATACCCATTGTCTCTCCTTATTTACTTCTACTTAGAAAGCTGTTTTTTCCCGTTGCCCTTGGTGTTAACAAAAACATTGCCATCTGTTCTTAGTTAATGGGTTATAACTTGAATTAATGCTGACCACACAAAATGGTGTCTTGTGATCTCATTTCCAAAATGGAGTCTTGTGGCCATTCGCAAGATGGCGTCGCTGCGATTAAATTTTAAACTGAACTTGTCTCACTCAATTATTCAGCTTTGACACCGGCAAAAATGGTTCCGGCGCACACCGCTACTAAACACACAGATAGCCACATATATACACACAGCCACATACACACACACAGATAGCCACATACACACACACAGATAGCCACATATGCACACACACAGATAGCCACATACACACACACAGATAGCCACATATGCACACACAGATAGCCACATATATACACACAGCCACATATATACACACACAGATAGCCACATAGCATTGAACACACAGATAGCCACATATATACACACAGCCACATATATACAAACACTGAAATATAAGGAGCTTATGTGCTGTTATTACCTTGTTATGGTACCACTTTATGCCTGAGCCGAGTACTATCCTGTGATGCACTTTGGAACTTTTACAGCCTGCACTCTGCTTGTCTCTGCCATGGCACTCTCCCCCATCAGTCCCCTCTTCCAGTATCACCAGTTGCTCGCTCCCCACAGCTCCTGGACCCAACCTACTATAGCAGAGATGAAGGAAGGGGTGGGGGCCTCAGACGGAGGTGCTATCACAGCTGCTAACATGGTAGCAGCTACGATAGCACTATTATGCCGACTGCCGCAGATGCACAAAAGAGGCCAGGAAATTTCCGTCAGCTGACATAGATCCTGGCCATTTACCTCCACCACAACGGCGACAACATGCCTCCATTTGGAGAAACGGAGGCCGTCAATGCCCCCTCCCCGCCCAGAAACGTCAGCAGACTATCAATCACTGACGGACTGCATGCGGGATTCACAGACCCATACTGCACATGCACGGTACGGTTCATGCGCCTACACACAGCACTGGTCATCGGAGATGTGCGCTAACCATCGGGTTAGCGTGCATCTCTGAATCAGCCCCTAGGTGACCAGGTGTCAATGGTGAGTAGTGCTTTGAGTATCTGCAAATAAAATACACAGCAATTCCAAGGAGTTTTTATTAGAGCATGCTAAGGGACGACACCCCAGGACGTGGCATGCTCTCATGTGACATGTTCACACCCCTTTACCCATTTGCCAGGAGTTCATTGTTGGGAGGTATGGTGATCTCTCAAAATATCTACTAAAAGACTGTGAAAGAAAGGATGCATGTACCAATAACTACCATGATGGGGTGGGGTTTGTGGCTTATTTAAAGTTTTCACCCATGCCAGGGTTCTTTCTTATTTTTTATAGTGTAGCGTTTTTCTTGTCTATTGCAAATCACACAGGTCTACGATGAAAAAAGCTTCTTTTAACGAATTTATGTGATACTTATAGATTTTTAGCTTCTGAACACGAAAATGACTCCCGATTTTGCAAATCACATCACTTTTTTTGCAAAACGTGCATTTATGAATATTTTTTTTTCATATTCTTTAAAGAAATAAATGTATTCTGCCTACATTTATTATAAAACATTGTCTTAAATGAATTCAGTCGGTAGTATAGAACGTTGCAATTCAATTCTCAGCATAAAACTTCGCCCTGCCCACTGCCAGATTAAGGTCCACATGGTCCTGGAGCTGAAATGTACAAAGGGCCTAAACCCCATACTGTCTAAAGCAGGCCTGGCCAACCTGAGGCTCTCTAGCTGTTGTGAAACTACAAGTCCCAGCATGCCTTGCCACAGTTTTGCTATTATGGAATGCTAAAACTCTGGCAAGGCATGCTGGGACTTGTAGTTTCACAACAGCTGGAGAGCCACAGGTTGGCCAGGCCTGGTCTAAAGGAATATTGCACACACACAACTACAAGGTGAGCTGGCGAAATGGAACCAAATACAACAGATGCAACACAGTTTTGCCCTGTGCCGGCTCATTTTAACCCCTGCCTACCACCACATACACACACATAGGACATATACAGTACACACCACTCATACAGTACAAGTGATTTCAAAAGGCAATGTCAAGGATCCAAACTACAAAGAAATTGTCAGGGAACAGCTTAATAGTTACAGTAACCTTGGCTGCAATATGAGTTTAAAGGTACATTTCTTGAATTCCCATATTGAGCATTTCCAGAATAATCTCGGAGACTACAGTGAAGAACAGGGTGAATGGTTCCACCAAGACGATATTTCATAAGTGATACACTTCATTCGTTTCTATTCTTATACAGATTCAGATATCCTACGTCAGCATTATCTACGATATAGCTACTGCGCATAATATTGCCTGGTGGTCAAAATATTTTGTCCACTCAGTGTATATGATATGGTCTTAACTCGGTATTTTAAATTCTAGTAAAGCTGGGCATACACAGCAATATAAAATGCCTGTCAGACCGACACATTTTATCTGGCAGCCTGCCAGCCGCAGATGTCCGCGGTATACACTGTGAGATTTCTCTTACAGTGTATTAGCTGACATCTGCGCTCTGCCCCCGGGGGAGGAGACAAATCCCTGTTCCTTCCATGGGAAGGAACACAGGAAATATCTGTCTGTCGGCCGCTGCTGGGCATACACTGCTTGATGCGGCGACAGTTTACCAGTAAATATCGCATCAGACGGGCATGCTGGACAATCCGGCATGCCCAACCGAGCAATATTTAACCCTCGGTCGCCCCCCCACACGCTACAATTATCGGGGAGATCTGCGGCTATCGGGTGGATCGCCCCGATAATTGTAGCGTGTATGGCCAGCTTAAGTGTGAATGATGATATTCCTGAAAAGGAAAACACAGTGGAATTAAATTAGTTTGTGACCCAAACACTGTGTCCTGGCTTACTGTGCTATTGAATGTATTCTGTAAAAAGTATCAAATGTATTTCTTCGGTGTATCTAATACAGGTTGGTTTTTTGTACATTTTGAAATCTCGTATGTTTTTTCATCACTGTCCACTGAGGTTTGATCACATAGGGACCTTGGTTTTCCCTTAACCTTGAAAATGTAAGTGACTGGCACCAAGTCCGTCTTGGGGGACAAATGAGGGTAAAGATGTGCAGCCAGGTACAGCAGGAGTCTTTCAATTGGGCTCCTCAAAGCAGGGCAGGGCCAGCCTGGATATCTGGTACTTTTGGCAAATGCCAGAAGGGCCAATATAGGCCGATACGGGTCAAAATCCTGGCCGAGCAGATCCACCTTTCAACTCTCTGCTCAGCCAGCATGCAGAGAAACGGGGTGTGCCGTGTGGTTCACGTTGCAGTGACTCAAGATGCAATAACTCAAGACACACCGCCCATAAGGTGTAGCCATGCTTTGTTTGGTGTGGCCATGCTCCTTTTTCTGTTGATGTTTAATTATGGGACACCAAGTCCATTTAAATTATACCATCACTATAATACAGAGGGACATCAGGTTTTTAAATAAATGTCCAAGGCGATTTCACATCCTAACAAGAGTGAGTATATTGTGTAGCATTTAGAAAGCACAGTATAATCTGTTCACACTGATCTGCACCATCTTGGCTTTCCATTCCTCTACCTCTGGGATTTCTGTGGTATAAGAATACATGACAACAAAGACACCCGGTGCAGGATCTACTTAGCAGTAAAATGCTGTCAAACCTCAGAAAACTGCCATTTTGTGAGGTTTGACGCAATCCTTGCTGGAGTTTGAGCCCGATAACCTACGCCATAAATAGATGATGTTGCATATAGAAGCCTATCCCTGGAGAGGGATCAGAAGTATCCCTCTCAGTCCCTCCCGTCCCCCTCCTGTGTGGCTTGCATATGCACAGGCTGACAGTATACGCAACAGGGCTCCTTGGTCTTAAACCCGGAAGCCCTCACATTGTGAGGGACAGTTCTAAACGGAAATTGTTCCAAGCATAAGAATTCGTATTTATTCATGCATATGGCTTTAATAAACGCTTCTATGCATGCAATAAGGAGAGGGATGTATCTCATAGAATATGCGATACATGATACATCGCGCCCCTAATTTGCTTACACAACCACCGTAGGACAAGGGTGTGAATTTTTCCAAGGGGTGGGGGGAAAAGGTGATAAGTGAAATTGACACATGTAACACTACTTACCTGTCCACTTCTGTGGGCCGCTGTATAGCACTACAGTGGCAATGGTACATTGGGCAGGGAAGGAGACTGGACCCTCCGCAGCCCAGCATACAACAGCATGTGCTGGGCTGGGGAGGGAGGCACAGCAGTAGCAGTCTCCTCTTTCTCCCTGCTATACCACTGCATCTGCTCTTCTGTACAGCGGCCATCGGTAGTGGGTAGGTGAGAAGTGTTACGGGGAGGATCCGCCCCTGATTTGTCCAATGCATGTTTATATTCAGAGGGAGTATATAGATGTATTCTCCTTGATCCTTTAATTAACATTACAATGCACACTATATTGCACTCTCTCTCCCACATATTTCAGGACACCCATTTGAAGAAATTATCTAAACAACATATTACTCAGGGGTCAAAAAAAGCACCAGACCACCTTCTCTTCCCCATTTCCCTTAATCTTGAATGTCACTTTAGTGGTTTGGATGTTTTACTCTGTTAAATGTTTGGACAGATTACAGCTCACGTACAATGTGCAGCACAAAATGATTTGGTTTTGCACTGGTGCACCCATGTAATTAACCAAGCACACGTTGGGGGTACATGCCCACTCTGCTCTCCTGGGAGATCATAGGGGCAGATGTATGAAGCTCTGGAAAGTGATAAAGTGCAGAGTGATAAATGACCAACCAATCAGCTCCTGTCATGTTACAGACTGTGTCTGAAAAATGACAGTTGGGAGCTGATAGGTTGGTCATTTATCACTCTCCACTTTATCACTTCCCAGAGCTTCATACATCTGCCCCATATGGGGTATATAAGAGGTATTTATTGATGTGTGGAGAGACAAAGAAAATGTAAAAGCTGCAATGTTCAAAAATGCAGACGTCACATCAAAGGTCCAATCACATACTCCTCTAGTACCACACCTTTAATTAAACTTTCACTTTCTGCCGTAAAATACTGATCAGCTAACAATAAATTATGCCAACATGTAAAACTTTGTATATTTTCAAGATTTATTTTATATTGCGAAAAATGCACAAGTCCATTTTCAAAGTAGAAATGGCTGTATGTCCTTCTTAGCAGAGTGTCCTTAAAATTGACCCATGTTCACACATTATTTCAAAAATATTGCTCAGAAAAAAATACATTTAATTGTATTGCTTCTCTACAGAGTTTGGACAACTGGCTTGCTCCATACTTTGCACTTTGTAATATATAGTCTTCATTCTAGCACCCTGCAACTGTCACAACCTGTGCAGTTCTGCCTGAGGTGTCACTCTCTGCCCTGGTGCTTCTAGCACACTCAGCTGATGCAACAAACTGCTGAGATATAGACCAGAGTGTGCTAGAAGCTCCAGAGCATTAAACGGCACTCCAGGCAGGAAAGAAGAACTATTCGTTGGCGTATTGAATGCATCTTTCTATCTGAAAGTGCCCTTAGTAATGATGCACACAATATGCCGGCTGCCAGACAAGCAAAGTCTCTATGTCTGGAGTTATGTCCATCCTGGAACTTTGTGACACTGCATTTCGAGGAACATAAGACACACAGGAAACTGTGGAAGACATGGTGGGAAGACAGGCATGTTTTCCAGATTGCTTATAAAAAATGTCTCATGCCAGACCAAAGTCCTTATATGTCTATTAAAGCTTTGATTAAAATATTGTACTCTTGTTCTACTGTATTTATTGTTCTACTGTTAATTATTGTGTTGTTAGCCTCTGATAGGGCTATTAATTTACTAGGCATAAGACATTAGTGTTAGGAAACAATATACAAATAATAATTATCTCTACCTCTCCCAGTGTTGTGTAACTGTTCACAAGGTACAGTAACATTCAATTTGCATATAAAGTGTATTTATTTTGAAACATAGGTTACAGCTAGGGTACATTTCCTACCAATTTAGTAGTAAAAATGTATGCTTTCTTATTAAAAGTTGGTCTCAAAGAGCAACATTATTGAGAATATCATCGTACCTTCCAACCCAAGGGCTTATTCATAGGTCGTACATATACGACATGGGTCGTACACATACTGTACATCTAGGAGTAAACTTTCAGGATAAAATGTCAGGTCATTCTTCTGACTAGATATGTTACTTTCTCAGCCCAGCCTTTAATTTTCCATAACTGGTACATTTTATCTGCACGGAGGTTACAACAAAAATATACCTGCAGTGAGCAGCATACAACTGACATTAAGTTAGAGTGTGCACAAAGCAAACGTTTTCTCTCTTTGTATTGTGCACTGAAAGGTAATGATGGTCAGTTTTTAAATGGTATCCTTTGGATATAGACCTTTCTGTCGGAGACACAGCCAGGTGACTGAAGTGGTCTCTCTGGTCTATAATTGTCTCCGCTAAACAAATGTTTGATAACAAATTTGTGATAATCATGCATACACATTAGCAAGCTATCACTTTACTTTCTTCTTTTATTATCAGAGCCCTTGGCCCTGCAAGACTTTCTTGCTACATTGCCCCAATAAATAATTTCCTATTGCCACAATTAATTGTACTTATGTTGGCTAAAATATTTCCCTTGATGAAATTACTTCTATGCATTTAATTAACCTACTTTATGCTGCCATAGGAATCACTATTTTGGTTGTTTTTAGATTCACATTTACTCATATTATTGATTTTATGGCATCTATAACTGCTACATCCAGTGGTAGAAAACTAAAACAATGGCGGCATCCTGATGTTTGGGAGTACTACTGCATATAATGGATGGGGCCTCACAGGACTGAATTGAGTTCAAACTGGGCATAGATCCAGATGTACGGGATGAGCGGCTGGACCCGAAAAATTTAGACATCTTCAAATTACAAATGCATGTATCTATTGGGATCATGGGGCCAAATATAATAGGGTGAGAGATTAGAAAATGTGAGTTTAGCAGTAAACACTCACACAAATTCGGCCAGTGTAAAAGAGTCTGAGAACATGCAAACTCACATATTTTTAGACACAAAAAACTCTCAATTTAAACTCTCATCCAGATGTTTTCCCATTTTGAAGATAAAACTCAACCAATGTGAGAGATTACTGTTAAACTCTCACCCTATTACATTTAGCCCATTGTGCCTTATAATCAATGCAGGGAAATGGCACCGATAATACCCTTTGAATGTATATCTCTCTGACTCCTTCCTCCCCCCCCCCCCAAGTGTATAATTGCTACACAATGGGGGTAAGGAACAATCAGGGAGATTGCTGAACTCTTCAGGAAGCCAGGGTGACTGCTACTATTTCAGGGAGTCTTCCTGACAATCAGGGAAAGTTAGCAGGTATGTTATATACTTTCTACCCCCCCAAATCTTGAGCTATAACCAGTGGTGTAACTAGGGGGGGGTCGAACTGGGCACCGTAGCATTCCCAGCAGAATGGGGTCACCGCCGGCCGGGGCATCGTACCCTCATCACCATTGCGCCCGGACCACTTTAAAGAGCAGGCAAGTGTGCCTGCTGGGCTGTCTGTAAGGGGAGCTGCAGCAGAAGTGCGCAGCCCCTCCAAGGCAGTCTTTCCATATTGCTTGCAGACAGCTGCCGTCGAGTGACAGTTTCTTCCTTCCCCGGCGCTCCAGAGTAGGTATGTATTAATTTGTAACAGAAAAAAAAATTAAAGTTCCTTGCGCCCAAAACTGCTGCTCAGTTCCACTCCTAGGAACACCAATCCCTCAAACATTCAAAATACACAAATAGAAGTGGTCCGCAAGCGCTGTTTTCTCTACACGTTATCCGTTCACGGACTCCGTCTCTAATTCCTCCTCCACTTCTATGGACCATCACCCATTGACACAGATAGCACTAACCAAGAGTCAGAGGATAACATAAAGGTTTCTTTAGATCTATGCTGAATATCCCACACTTCAGAAGACAGAATATTTCCTCCTTTGGAGTACCCCACACTTCTAAATGAGCTCACCTTAATACCCCTTGGGTTGTTCTATAAAAGGTTTATTTTCTGGTCACACTCTCAGATGCACACGGATACTGAAAACATCTCCATAAAAAATATTTTATTCCATAAAAAAAATCCAAGTGAATGTGTAACATCCTGAGGAAGGACTTTGGTCTGAAACGCGTTGATGGTGAGGGGGCATACATCACTGGTCTGGCTCTTTCCATCTGGCATGCTGCTATTTGTATCAAGCAGAATCCTACTTACCCGGGTAATGTAAGGATACTGGCCGCTGCTGACTGGCTGTATGTGATGTATATTTGAACTTTGCTACTATTCATTCACTTCGATTTTTTTATGGAATAAAATATTTTTTATGGAGATGTTTGCAGTATCCGTGTGCATCTGAGAGTGTGACCAGAAAATAAAACTTTTAGTGGACGACCCAAGGGGTATTAAGGTGAGCTCATTTACAAGTGTGGTGTACACCAAAGGAGGAAAGATTTTGTCTTCTGAAGTGTGGGATATTCAGCATAAATCTAAAGAAACCTTTCTATGTGAACCTCTCCCACTGACTCTTGGTGAATGCTATCTGTCAATGGGTGATCATGCATAGAAGTGGAGGAATTAGAGACGGAGTCCGTGAACGGATAACGTGTAGAGAAAACAGCTCTTGTGGACCACTCCTATTTGTGTATTTTGAATGTATTAGTTTCTATTGCCTCCGCGGGAGGGGGGCCGGACTGCCCCGGGAGGGTGGGGGGGATTGCGGACTGCCACGTGGGGGGTGCTGGTCTGTGTAAGCTTTGTCAGTGTGTGAGTATCTGTGTCAGTGTATGTGCCAGTGTGTGTATCTGTGTCAGTATGTATCTGTGTCAGTGTGTGCCGGTCTGGCTGAGAAATGAAGCAGGTGGGGGAGATGATGGTGTGGCTGAGAGATGGCATGGGGAGGAGTGGTGTGGGGAAAGACGACGCAAGGGGGGGAAGTGATGGTGTGGCTGAGAGACGACACAGCGAGGGAGATGATGGTGTGCTGAGAGATGACATGGTAGGGAGGTGACGGTGTGGCTGAGAGACAACACAGGGGGAGGTGATGGTGTGCTGAGACAACACGGGGAAGGTGATGGTGTGGCTGAGAGACGAGGCAGGGGGAGGTGATAGTGCGGCTGAGAGACAACAGCGAAGGAGGTGGTGTGCTGAGACTACGCGGTGGTGAGGTGATTGTGTGGCTGAGAAGCAACGCAGGGGGGTAGGCGATGGTGTTGCTGGGAGACGATGCAGTAGGGAGATGATTGTGTGCTGAGAGACGACGCTGGGGTGGAGGTGACGGTATGGCTGAGAACGCAGGGGGTAGGTGACGGTATGGCTGAGAGATGACGCAGAAGGGGGGAGGCGATGGTGTGCTGAGAGGCAACAAGGTACGGAGGTGATGGTGTGGCTGAGACAACGCAGGTGGGTGATGGTGTGCTGAGACGATGCAGGGGGTAGGCGATGGTGTGGCTGAGACAACGCAGGGGAGGGAGGTGATGGTGTGCTGAGAGACGACGCAGGGGGAGATTGTGTGGCTGAGAGACGCAGGAAGGAAGTTACACAGGAGGAATGAGTCTGATTGAACCGCTGTTGTATGATGACCTTGTTAATATTCCTATTCAAACAGGCATCTTCCGGACGATGTGACCTACATGAATAGTGAATATTGACTGGATGCCGTCTTCCCATGGAGAATACATTTCTTCAGAGGTTCCGCGTTGTGAGAAACCACCGTATAGGTAAGGTGCATATGTCAAGATGGCACACCCCATTTTCAGTGACCACACGCATGTATATTTTACTTTATTATCTGGGGGGGGGGCACACTGTTCTTCAGCTTGCCCTGGGCTCCAAAGACTCTAGTTACGCCTCTGGCTATAACTCCCTCCCCAAAACCCCCACACACTACCAGCAGTCAAATACTAATCATAGCGCTGTTCATTGCGTGTAAGAGGAATGCAGTGGAAGATAAGCTGAATTCATATTATTATTCTCGTTAAATCTATGTATTAGTTTCCCAACTGTCCTGGTTTCGCCGCCACAGTCCCGAATCACGAACCCCGAAAGTCTCGGAGCTCAAGGCCCCCATATATCGGCAATTGATTGCAACAATCGTGCAATTTGTAATCGATTGTGTTTGAAAATCTTTCCCTTTTTCAATCGATTGAAAAAGGGAAAGATTTTTATACACAATCAATTGCAAATTGCACGATTGCTGCAATCAATTGCTGATGCATGGGGGCCTTTAGTCTAAATTGGCAGGGTTTCACCAGGTAGGCGTGTTGATTCTGGGCCTAATGTCCCGAGTCTGCATGTGTAAATATCGGGAAGTGCGGGGTCTCTTGACGGTAATGTATTCTAGTCACCCCGCACTGTATAAAGCAAAGCACAGCGCCAGCACTCCGTATGGATGTTATCCCGTGTTGTCCTATGACAGCCGCCGTCTTGTCTCTCTTACACGAACTGGAGCCCGCCTGCTGCAGCACCGTCATTACCGGAGACATGCTGCGTGCGGGTCCGGCCAGCGCTATGCGAATTACACACTGCGGAGCATGCAGAGAGCCCGGTGATAGTACAGCGTACCCCGCCTACATTACCGGTGCGCGGTGACCGGTCACAACCTGAGTGTGCCTTTAGGGGGGAGGCTCCTAACCCAATGACGTCACCACAATGCAGCCAATGGAATGAGGGCACACATGCCTGCAGCCCCGCCTGGCTCTCGCGCTCTCCCTGCTGTACCCCTGGCGGCCATCTTGCGGAGCAGGCGGGGGAGCTGGGCGGTGTGAGCGGCGGAGGCGCTGACGCTGAGGGATGGGCAGCGGGGAGGGGGCGTGTCCCGCATCGCGGGAGTAGGAGGAGCGGCCTGGCCGCCGTCACTAACAGACATTTATCCCCCGCTGCTGCCGCTGCTGTAGCTTCCACCTCCCAGCAGCAGCGTCTCTCACTTCCTCTCTGACGGGACAGCAGCGCCACATCCTAATCCGGACATGTCCCCCGCGATGTGTTAGGGGAGAGCGGGGGTACCGCGGCCTGACTAGAGCCGGTACTGCAATCTGTAAGGGCGGCCTGCAGCGACCCCGGGCTGCGGTGACAGAAGAGGCCCACACTGGGAGCCGGGATGACTGCGCTGCGCTAGAGCTGAGCTCGGTGACCCCGGGAACCCCCCTTCCCAGTGAACCGGAGCAGCGGAGCCGCCTCTCCCAGCCTCCCCGGGGGGACGTGCCCCGGCTCTGCCCCTCGCCATGTCCAAGATGCCGGCGAAGAAGAAGAGCTGCTCCAGATCACCAGCGTGACCACGGCGCAGGCGGCCAGCAGCATCACGGAGGACACGGAGAGCCTGGACGACCCCGACGAGTCGCGCACCGAGGACGTCTCCTCCGAGATCTTCGATGTGTCCCGGGCTACCGACTACGGACCGGAGGATGTGCCGGAGCGGAGCTCGTCCGAGGAGACCCTGAACAACGTGGGAGACGCCGAGACATCCGGCACCACGTCCCCCAATCTGCCTCAGGAGGCTCCGGGGATCAGAGGCAGCAGCGGGCAGGCGGCCGGCCCTCTGCACCAGCCCCCGGCAGCAGCAGCCGCCGCCCCCCAGCCCGCGGCAGTCGCCTGCACCTCACGCTTCCGGGTAATCAAGCTAGACCACGGCTCCGGGGAGCCGTACCGGAGGGGCCGCTGGACGTGCACGGAGTACTACGATAGGGACTCTGAGAGCGGCAGCCTGATCACCCGCAGCGTGGACACCATCCGGCACACCGGCACCTACGATCACTCTGCGGATAGCGGCCTGGGCGCCACAGGGGGCTCCACGGTGCACGTAGCTCACGGTGCGGACTCTGGGGCTGACAGCTCCCACAGCGCTGACACGGTGATCAGCCAGCACGCCCCGCAGCAGCACTTTGTCACTGGACAGCCCATGGGTGGAGGGGCAGCTGTGGTGGTGTCTCAGGGTGCTGGACAGCCCATGTATCCTGCAGTCCCCTCCCAACTGCTGCAGCAAGGCCAGTCCTACATCCCTACACAGAGCCTTCTGCAGAGTGGGCATAATGGCCCAGTACCTGTACCCATTGCACCATCACCTATGTCTAGCAGTCAGCAGCAGACCAATGTCTCGGTCAGTCAACCCCAACAATTTACTTACAGCCAGTCCCAGATACAGCCTGGACATATGATGGTCACACAGTCCTCTGGCCAGGTTGATTATGTGCAACACATAACCGTTATACAGTCACAAGGAACAACCCAACAACCATCAAACTCAGTCATTGCGGGTTCTGGGCCTCCGACCGGTCTTCCAGGCCAGCATCTGCAAACAGGTGGAGCGCAACTTATGGGTCTTCATTCTGTATCCAGTGACTCAGTGAGCCAAGGATCAGGACTCCTACAGAGTGCACCAACTCCCCAGGGCCATCCAGTTCATATGCAACAACCTGGAGGTGTGACACAGCCAACAGTGTCAATTGTTGGTGTGGTGCAGCAAAAACCTATAAGTCAACAGCAAGTGAGTGGGAGTAGTCAGGTGTCGGGCATTCCTGGAGGACATAATGCCATGACACCTGGAGTTCAGACTGTTCCCATTGCTGTACCCAGTACTGGTGTTTCAGGACTAGCAAGTAGTGTCTCTACTACTCCTATTTCTATGCCAATTTCTCCTGCTACTTTTGTACAGTCTCCATTGAGTAGCCATACTTCTGTAAGCAGGAGTAACAGCCTAATTCCAACAGGTGGGCTTCCATCAGTGCAAGGTACAACAAATGTACATACAGGTCTGCCACAGTCTAACATTAATCAGTTTCAGACGCAGCCTTTGGCTGGTCAAATTGATGACAGAAGAAAGTCGGAACCCCTACCTCAGCTACCAATTTCCCTGATTTCTGAGAAGTCTTTTGTGAAAATTCCAATCACAGACACTCTAACAAATCCTCTTCACTTACCCGTATTTGGTTTACCTATCCCTGTTGATGGTGAGGATGACAGGTATGAAGCATTTCAAATTTGTCTTAATGCTATGAGTGCGCCTTGTTTCCAGGAACTTGAGCACAGTTTCTGTTTATATACCACTGAATGACACACTTGAACAGCAGGTTTTATAGTGTTGAAAAGTGAATTTGTCAAATTTGGTGGTATCTACAGCTCCAGTTCAACAATGATCAACTTTACACTAGTCAGGATCAGTGACTACTACTTCCACTGCCGCACACAAACCTGCTCCTTTTGCTATTTGTTTAATGATCTCAGTAGTACATAGTGCGTGTTGAGCAATAATGAAACATGGTAGTAATGAATATGTATACATGTTTGTATTCCCTGCTTTATGCTCAGTAAAATACAATATAATATTGATGACTTTAGATATGTTTGTCCTATGCCAAAGGGTATCTAGCAAGAAGATTACACCACACTGTTGTACGTCGTTGGCACTTGTGCTATTCCTTCATGTTTCTGCCACAGAAGCTCAGTAAAAAGGACACAACGGTAAGACTGAGGGAGAAATGCATGGCTTCTCCATATAGCAAGAGTTTAGCAAGCGCCGGTTTATGTGTGAAACAGCTGTTGGTCAAGTGCCAGTCAGCATGATCATGAAGTACCATTTTTCGCTGCTGTTTATGGATGACATTTGTCTTAGTAAATAAGCCCTACTAACTAGAAAACCTCATTTAACAACTTTGTTTCTAGGTGCAGAAGTTATCTTTGAGCTCTCTTCAATTAAACGTAAATTAAATAGCGCCGGGATGGAGCTCCCGGAGCTAATCAATTCAGCGGGCTTTTCGGTCGGAGAATGCCTGTTCTCCTGCCCCTCATGCCTTAAACAGGGTGTTTAGTCGCAAGAACGGGCATTCCCCGACTAAACAGCCCGGCACGACGCAATTTCCACGACGCTAATGGCAGAAAACAGAATCGCGTCTGTACTTTTGTCAGATTTCTGCTCGCACCCCTGGAGGAGTGTGAGAAGAAATCCTTAACCGCACGCTGAATTGAATAGCTGTGTGAGCTCCCTCCCGGGGCTATTTCATTCGCGTTCAATTGAATCGAGCCCATAGAGTTAAAATGGGAGCAAATAAGGCAGGTTTACATAACTACACATCAGTGTGCGTCTCTGATCTTCTTCCCCTGATGTAGAATTCCCTTTGTCTAACTGTTCATTCATGACAACCATATCATTTTATTTTTTTTTTTGTTTAGGTTTATCTGTATTTTATTTATCATTTATTGCTGTGGTTTTTCTTCCATGCTTTCTCCATGACCCGCACTACTAGGAGTTTGGATAATGGGGTCGGTTTTCTTTTTGAGATTTTAATTTTCTCGCAGATAACACTTACTGTGGTCTACTGCATATAATGTAGATCTCTTGATGTGCTTGATCTGAGCACAGTCTTGTTAGTTAACAAGCAGTTCAGAAGCTTAAGTTAACCTTGTTGGTAAAATGGGAATGATCAGTATGTCTGCTGTATTAGTTTCAGGAGTTGTGTGTATATTTTATTTTAACACTAGTGATATGTGGTTCTAGAAATAACGCAAAGTAACCTTTTAATCCAAAATGAAATCAAAGCTTTATTACATATGAAAAATGATTTTAATTTAAGAAAGTTATGTTTATACATAGAAGATGTCGGACGTCATTTTTGTGGCTCCTATTTAAGCAGGACAGTTTTTATAATGTAGTTCAGATTTTCAAGCTTTACTCAATTTGCCCCTTTTTGCTTTCAGTGATTGCAAGAGTCTCTGTATTGGGTCCCAGTAATTTAGTAGTACCAGTAATGTATGCAGAATTCAGTGACATCATGTAATCAGCACTCAAAAGGCTTCCTGGATTGTATTGCTGAGGTTAAATACCACTGCCCTATGTCATTATAGTGGATGAGATGAAGGAAAGTAGTTCTCCATTACCAGTTCTGCAATTTGGTTGTCATAATCATCAATTTAAAATTACAGGGTGCATTACATGTATTGCTAAGCATAGCTTCCATTGTGAGATACTAAGGAGTATATTTATTAAAGTGAGTGTTTTTTAGAAGTGGAGATGTTGCCCATAGCAACCAATCAGATTCTAGCTATCTTCTATAAGGTGCTAGATAAATGTTAAGTAGAATCTGGTTGCTATGGGCAACATCTTCACTTCTAAAAACACTCCCTCTAGTAAATATACTCCTAAGCGTTTGATATAATGCTTTGTACAAACTCTTAAGCTGTTTATATAAATTTGTGTTTTGGTTTACAATTTAAAATGGATAATAAACCATTGTTTTCACACCTTTTTGTGTGTATAGCTGTCAGTTCGGGGGCCGCACTGGATGGCCCTCTAACTTTCAGTGGGGCTGCACATTACTATTAAATTCAGTAGCAAGTTAAATTAGTACCTTTTAATCGATGGAATAGATACTTATCTTAGTCTTTCTTCTAGCACCCTGCACCTGTTAAAACCCATGCAGTTCCTCCCTCCTGTCTGGGCTGTCGCTCTCTGCTCTGATGCTTCTAGCACACAAACTGCTTAAACGCGACAGTTTCTTGCATCAGAGCAGAGAGCGACACCTCAGGCAAGTTAGAGGAACTGTACGGGTTTTAAGGTGCAGGGTGCTAGAATAAAAACTACTTATCTGTAGTAGCATCAGTAGGCCTTTTTAAACAAGTATTATTATAAATTATAACAAACAATTATGACAACAAAGTTGGAAGGGGCGAAGAGACTGGCTTGGAGGGTCATGCATCACTAGTCTAGAGCCACAATATTAATACTTCTGTGTAGTTCTGTTCCTAGATAAGATATTGGTGGTAAAAGTATATTCCTTTCAGGAGCAAACAAACACTTTGCAGTTAATATTCATCATGTTCTGCTCTGTTTGTTATACCCATATATGAGTGTGTGGAATGCTTATTGAAAGATTTGTGTGTAGCTTTCATTTATTAAGACTTCATATATTTTAATGCTCACACACCTAATCTGTGTGTTTTCAGTAAAGAAACATGGACATTTGCTTTAATTGCCAATTCAGGTTAGAATTGCATAAGTAGTTTACCAGTCTTTAGAAAACCCAGTACTTTACTGTTACAGGAACATCCTGTTGGTCCTTTTTTTTTTTTTTCTTTTTTTTTTTTCAAAGCAGGTAATGATCTCTGTTGCTATCCTGGTGCAAGAGAGGGACAGGTGATGCTTGTGCTACCTGGCTCTGTCCCCTTTAGCTGTTTAACTGTAAACTGGTAATTTGCTGTTCTTGATAGCAATACTTTTGCTGGTAATGATTGCTGTACTGTAGCCCCTTCTGACGCTGTGGTGTTGGTTGTTAGAAGGAAGTGATGATCAAAATTTGGGGTTTGTCCCATGCAGAGAGGAAGGCTGTGTCATTTCTCTAAGGGCATTTTGAGCAGCGTCGGGGTGTGCTCCTACATACGGCCAAGTTAGACTTTGGGACAAAGATTATCTGGAAGTGCAACTTTACAAAAAAAAACTAAAAAAACGGTGGGGAATTTGTTTGAGGGTGCAGCCGCATCCAGGGAGAAAGATCCTTTCAAAGCCATCCTTGGTGCAATTAATCAATTCAAGGATCTGGATATACACTACAAAGCACTATTTTTGGTTAAATACAAATATAAATGTTACGAACCAAAATGTTAGCTTTGTTAGGAAGATGGCTTTCCTGCTAGACTGTTTCAACGGGGTGTTGTGCCTTGCCCGATCTTGAAGTGCTAGAATGCACCTGGCCTTATGGAGGCGCCCCCTTTGATCACATGTTGCCGCCTGTGGCACCCTGCCTCCCGGTGTGCTTCCCTCTGTCCTGCGCCCAGGCACTGTGCACGGAATCTGTCCGCAGTGAGTGGAGAGGTTGGTGGCAGCCCAGTTTCCTTGAGTGCTGGGCACACCCCTCTAAAGTGCTGGAAAGGGAGGGGTGTACTGAGACCACACCCTCTCCCTGAGACTCCACACCCCAATTTCGAGAGCACAGCTGTACTCTTTCATGATCTAGAGCAGGGGTCTTCAGCCTTGGCCCTACAGCTGCTGTGGAACTACACATCCCAGCATGCACTGCCACCTTTTTGATATAACAGCATGCTAAAACTATGGCAGTGCATGCTGGGATGTGTAGCTCCACAGCAGCTGGATGGCCAAGGTTGAAGACCCCTGATCTAGAGTGAAAACTAGGAAGATGTTATTTAAACATGGGTAAAAGCGTGATGGAAAAAATGAAAATCGCACAAAAAATAGCAAAAAAAAATAGTTCCTTTTAACCACAAAGTACCAAAAATCCTTTAATAACATCTCTTGCAGCACTAATCTTCAGTATGAAAATATGTATTACCAAAACTGAGCAATGTACTTGATTTAACTCTCCAATAGAGCTGGTAGACAAGGGCATATTAAAAGATTACAAGTTCAACGCAGAGCAGCGTTCTCTGGGGTCAGAGGCAGATGTCCTAAATTTTGCCAGGCATTTGCTAAGCCCTAAATGAATGTACCTATTAAACTCCATGATGCCTTTTAACCAGCATTTTATATTTCAGAACACTGAAGGCTTCATTGAAATAGGCCTGTGGTTCCCAAACTCGGTCCTCAGGACCTCACACAGGTCACATTTTCCAGATCTCCCGGCAGGTGCACATGTGTATTCATCACTCACTGTCACAGGTTAAAAAATTCACAGGTGAGCTAATTATTTCACTTGCAAGTATGTGAGGAGACATGGAAAACATGCACTGTTTGGGGTCCTGAGGGCCGAGTTTGAGAACCTGTGACAAAGACACAAAGCAAACGCTAAATTGTTTATGCACATGGAGGGGTATTCAATATGGGAGCGAAAAGTCCCTGCTGGACTTTTCGCTCCACATCGGAGATTTTCCTGGGATAAAGTATCGGGCGCGCACCCGCTTTATCCCAGTATTCAATATAAAAGCTACGAAAACGGGAAACTGCGTAGTGGGATCTGCGTAAAAAAAACAAATTTTTCCTTGAATAAATGGTAGGACCCCCTAAAGTTGTAAAAACATGGGGGATCACTATGGGTACCCCTGTTTTAGCCTGCAAATGAAAGTCGGGGATTTAAATAGCCGCAGCAGGTGTTTTCTCCCGACATTGAAGAAGTGTTGCAGAAGAGCACTTAGGTTATTTTTTTCCTTTTGTTAAGTGGTCCCATCAAATTTAGGGTACATGAAAATTGGTACTAGCCTATTTTTATGTCCCTAAAGTAACTTTTAAAAAATTCTGCAACTATGCACCTGCCGCATATTTGCAGAATAGCCCTGAACCTATTTCCCTATTTTTAAACACTTTTTTTTCCCTTTTTTTTTTTTTTCACCCCAATTTTTAAATTAATTTTTTGGGGTGTCCCTATTTTTATTTTTTATTTTTTTTTGAGTTATTTTTAAAATGTCATTCCCAGGGGTGCAGGCTATTTTTTTTAAGCCTGCACCCCTAAACCCCAATTCTGCACTTTTTTTCACCACCTATTCAGTGGTGAAAAGTTTTATCCCTGGTTTTTTTTTTTTTTTTTTTCCAAAGACTTTTCGCAGGTTCGAAAAGTCTTTGAAATTGAATACAGTGTAAAACCAAAACCACCGAAAATGACGTCATTTTTTGCGACATTATCGCAAAAAAAGACTTTTCGCTCCATATGGAATAGCCCTAATGGTGCTTTATTTGTTTCAGTACCGCCCTCTAGGTTACTCTTTAGGTGTGAGCAAGGGCAACAAAAGTTGAAAATAAGCACTTGAAATGTTTTTTTTTTTTTTTTTTTTTCCCTAATGTATTTATAAATCAGGTCAAGCAAAAAAGTTAATTCTAAAAAATGGCACTATTCTCTATGGTGAGCTCAGGCAAATGTCTGTTCGCGTTAATTTGCTTTTATCAGACAACAGTTACTGTAGAGAATGGAATGGTTTCTTTACACTGCTATACTATTATGTTGCTTCTACCATAAGTTAAACTTGCAGTTAGTTGTGGTTGAAAAGCTTTTTTTGGCTAATGCGAGACAATCATTATAGAGTGGGTGCAAGTGCATAAAGTCTAACATCCAGTGTAGAGCGGTCAGTGTAACGTAGTATCCTGAAATGGGTATACCAATGGTTTGCTTCAGGGAGAGTGTGCATAACTGTCTTTCCAAAATCTTATTTGTTGGAATGCACTCTTGACATGTAAAGCTGGGTACACACTAGTAGATTGTTCGATATGGGTAGTGCATCGGCGGGTATGTACACTCGCTATGTCTGTGAACGATGTAATATCATGCAGATATATTGGTGCATCTATGTGTGTACGGGCTACCCGCAGACCACCCGTACACACTGACACCATAACTGGATGGTCAAATTGAAATGCCCGTCCAGTTTTATTGTCTTGCCAGACCTATCAACCTGGGTTAGGTGTAGTGCGTATCTTGCCTAAGTTAGACTGTTACTTGTTTTTGATATATAAAATTATATATAAAATTTGGAAGCCAGTCAGTGAATCTAGGAGAGGTGTCAACAAATTTTTGTAAAATCTATGAGCCAGTTGAAAAGTTTAGGGGCCAGACCACTGTGCCCATCCAAAATATACAAAAACTTGTATAGACTACCACACGCACCCCTTACTTAGCACCCAATTTATAGTGTGCCACACCCAGGAGGGCACCATATTTATCGTGCATCACACTCAGGAGTACCCCATGATAATAGTGACCCACACACAGCAGTGCATTTAGAGAGAGTAACACACAGGAGTGCCCTCTATTTCAAACAATATTCTAGAGGTAGGTTATTCTGATAAAATGTCACTCACCAGCTGTGTACAGCTCCCTGGAGGACACACTCCCTTCCCCGTCAGCAGTACTGCAACTCCCCAGCAGTCACTCTCCTACTCCCTGCTAGCAGTTCTGCAGATCCCACGCGGTTACTCGCCTCTACTGTGCCAGTAATGATGCAGCTCCCCTCAGCTGCGTGGTCACTCTCTTCCCTGTTAGATCTGGAACTCCCTGGTGGTCACTACTCCTTTGTGCCGGGAGTAATGCAGTTCCCTGCGGCATGTTCACTCTGCTCCCCACTCCCAGTGTTGCTGCAGCTTCCCATGGTGCAGGTATTCTCTACCCCACTATAGGCAATGCTGCATGGAGAAGGACTGGATCTATGATCCAGCATACAGTGAAGGGAGAAGCCACAGTAATTGAATGTGGCGGATGCGAGCTTTCCTCCCCGTGGGCTACGACAGAAGTGCAGCATCTCACCCACTCCTCTAACTACCAATAGGAGCTCTCTGTAACTGATTTTTTTTTTTTTTTTTAACTATTAGCTTTTTAAACTTTTTAATAGTACCTGGCTCTTCTAAAATCTGTTCGCCATGGTGACCTTGCTCCCAGGATTTGTCGAGCCCTGATCTAGGAGCAGAAACTTTTTAAAGAAGCCACGGAAGATCTGCATCCTTTGAAATTAATAGATGTATTTTCAGTGTAAGATTGAAGTAACAGTGGTAACATTTGAAGTATTACTGCTCAGGTCTAACTTTTGGGTTCCCTATTATCTGAATTGCTCAATGCAGTTTTGTTGTGCAAGACTGTCAGCTGTTTGTGTGTGTGTGTGTGTGTGTGTGTTGTTTTTTTTTTTTTTTTCCTTTTGTGTTTTCTTTTTGCACCTTTTATTCTCACGTTGTACTGTGGCGGAAGAGAGGATATCCAGAAATACAGGACATTAGACCTCTTTTGCGGTAAGAGTTAGCAAGTAAAAAATATTTCACTGCACAGTAATGCACAGTTTTGTTAAATTGTACATGCAGTCTAATGTTTTATTGATTGGGTCGTACTGGTGTTTTTATACGTGAGCTAATTTTTTATTTTGAAAAAGCACCTATCGTCTTTATGGTTTAATTACTCTTCTGACAAGGGAGGCGTGTTCCATTTTTAGGTTAGCCTGTAATCTTGTGGGAGTGACTTAATGATTTTATATGCTGCGTAACCAATTAGTCTAATTTTGGAGTTGGGCCTGTTTCTATATCCATGTATGCATTTAATTCTGTTTTGTCCAGACGTGTTTTAATGTAATCATTTTGAAACCCATCTGAATGGATGTTGTAAACTGGTCCAGAAATATATGTTGTGGGTACTATTAAGACAGGACTCGACAAAACCCGGGGGCCAGGTCGCCATGGCGACCAGATTTGGTTGCCATGGCACCAGATTTTCAGCAACACCTGGGCCCTGTAGTGCAGACCGCGAGCGTTGTCCACACTACAGAGTAACAAACCCACAGCCGCCAGCGGCGGCTGTATGTTATATCAGCCGATGAGTCTGTCAGACTCTCATTGGCTGCTGCGTCGTCCACTGAGTGAGCCGGCTGGAGCTCACTCATGAGTTCCACCTTCCGGCTCACCCCGCAGCAGGTTGGGAGAGACTTCATGACTTCTCTCCCATAGTGCAGAGCGGCCAGGAGGAGTGGACAGCGGCGGTCGTCGGCAGGAGCGTGGATCGAGTAAGTTGCAGGTTTTTTATTTTTATTTTAAGGGGCACTGCATGGGAGGGGGGTAGCCGCTACTGGGGACACTGTGGACACTGCATAGTTTGGGTGGACGCTACTGTGGGGGCACTGCATAGGTGGGGATGGCTGCTACTGGGGACACTGTATGGGGGGGGGGGCACTACTTGGGCACTGTACTGGGTGGGGCCGCTACTAGGGGTAATGCATAGTGGGGACTACTACTGGGGTAACTGCATAAGGGGGACTACTATTGGGAGCACTGTATAGGGGGACTACTACTGGGGGCAATGCATTGGGAAGACCACTACTGGGGGGACTTCATAGGGGGGGTGGCTGCTACAGGGGACACTGTACGGGGGCTATGGCCGCTAGTAGGGCACTGTATAAGGTGGGGTGTTACTAGGGCACTGTATAGGGGGTGCTACTAAGGGCAATGCATAGTGGGCACTGCAGAGGGGGGGACTACTACTAGGGGCACTGCAGAGGGGGGACTACTACTGGGTACATTGCATAGGGGGACCACTACTGGGGGAACTGCATAGGGGTGCCCAAAGCATATTCTTGCAACTGAGCCCACCACTCTCTAGTTCGGCCACTGCCGGCGGTGGCTTTGCTTGCCCGGGGATTTTTGGCTGCAGAGGGGTGGTCTTTCTGGGGGTTGGTTGGCTGGAGAGGCAGGTTAGCTGCTGAATAATGTGGGAAGGTGGTTTACCTGGGGTACCCCGTTAGTGGTGTGGCCATGGGGGTTGGTTGCCTGGGGCGTAGGTGCTCAGTAATGCTGCCCCGGGCTAAGGGGGTGGTCTGGCTCCTAAACTTTCATCCTGGCTCCTAGGTTTTAGAAACTTTTGTCAAGCCCTGTATTAAGGAAGCGAACAGCTTCTTGGGATACTCTAAACAAGTCTGAATAGCATAGCAGGTCCTGTAGCACAGTCAGTTTGTCTGTGGTGCTCCCCAAATTAGTGCATAATATTTGGTCCTTAGCCTATTGTGTTTTCTACTCTGATAGAATTGTTTTGATTGCTTGGGTGTTTTGGCTTTTATGTGTAGTGATACCACAGAGAGTGGTGTTTCAGTGATACAATCTTTTCTGACATAGCCATTCCTCATTCGCTAAACCCCTAACATGTTTCCTTAAGCATAGCTTGCTGCCACTGTAACAGTAATGCTAAGTACTGTGTTTATCAGCTGTAAATAATGGGAACTGCTTCTGGCTAATTGAGGAGTGGGTATGGCGGATAGTTTTTAGTGGGGTGGACAGTTTTTATTGGCTGATGTAACCAGACTGTGTTTTATTACATTTTATCGGGGTGTTCTAAACTGAAATTATATTTATTTATTTTGGAGAATATGACCTGCTAAATGTGTCTGGTTCTACCTGCTGGATACTGTCTTCATATTCCCATGTAGGATTTACACCTTCATAAGAATTCTCTGCCCAGGTTACTGTTTATATGCATTTAAAACTAGCGGTTGTATTTAAGGGAGATGTTCCTTGAAAAGTCCTCCACATTTGGCACATAGGTAAAATGACTGTGTGTTGGATTAAGAACAGAGTACAGATCATTTTCCATAGATAGCTGACCAGTATGAACTGCACAGGCTGCATTCCAGGAACTGTAATGAATGGCTGTGATTGTGAGCTGTCAGCTATAGCGGCTAGCCAGCTGAAAACCTGATTGTAAGCCCCTCGTTTCTAGGTGCCTGTTGCCTCATTTGCTTAAAGGCTTACTTGTGCACTGTTAATTGAAGCTGATAAATCATTCTATTATCAGAAATGACCATTAAAATGCTTGTTATTAACATAAGTGTTGGACTGATTGAATTTAAGAACTACATAGCTGTCTAGTAGTTTATGCTTGGGAAAAGCCACATGTTGGCTGACTATTTCCTGTTAAGTTGCTGCCAAGCATTGGGGACCCTCAGAGCCAACTGTAATATGAACTGTTCTGGGGGTGGAAGAAGCAGATTAATACTGCTATACTACTAAAATGACTGACAATTATTATTTTTTTTTGTCTAGCTTGCTTTTAGGTCATATAAATAACAAAAATTAAACTAGCAGAAGTTCAAACTAATTGAGCTGTAACCTATATATTTCCTTTCTTCCTCTTCGACTTCAGTGAGCTGAAGGCAAGTGGTTTCACAGTATTCTCATTATCTGGCTTTCTCACTTTAATGTCAATTATTAGCTCTTTGGAAATAGAGTGAGGGTTGGAGACTTCCAAGTGGATGCTCCCATAATATTGAATATAGGGATCTCCTCCTTACTTGGATTTACTCTAACATACATACAGCTTGGCACACTAACTTACAAACCGTGGGACCCTATATAGTTAGAAGAAGAAAAGGCAAAGTTGCCCTTGTGCTCTAGACGGAACTGAAATAATAGTTCTGTTCTATGTACTAAAGTGCAGAATTTAAAAAAATATTTTAACTCCCTAATAATTTGGGATTCATATCCATTAATGTGTTTAAAACTTTAAACCTCAGACTTGCTTTTACTCTGTACATGATTTACTTCTGTTTAGTAAATATCATATGGTTGGGTACCTTTAATGTCTATAGACACCAGCTAATGCATAGGCTGTGCATATAGAACACATTTGATAGATATTGATCATACAAGTCCTTTTTAAAAGATGGGGGGGGGAGTGACACCCATTAGGTATTTGAGTACTAATGTGTATCCCGTGTATATTTCTGGGCCACATACTGACTGACTGGCCGCCCATTCTTGCCTAATCAATGCTTGGAGTTTGTCAGAATTTGTGGGTTTTTGTTTGTCGACCTGCCTCTTGAGGATTGGCCACAAGTTCTCAATGGGATTAAGGTCTGGGGAGTTTCCTGGCCATGGGCCCAAAATTTAGATGTTTTGTTCCCCGAGCCACTTATTTATCACTTGTTCCTTATGGCAAGGTGCTCCATCTTGCTGGAAAAGGCAGTGTTCGTCACCAAACTGTTCTTGGATGGTTGGGAGAAGTTGCTCTTGGAGGATGTTTTGGTGCCATTCTTTATTCATGGCTGTCGTCTTAGGCAAAATTGTGAGTGAACCCACTCCCTTGGCTGAGAAGCAACCCCACACATGAATGGTCTCAGGATGCTTTACTGTTGGCATGACGCAGGACTGATGGTAGCGCTCACCTTTCCTTCTCCGGACAAGCGTTTTTCCAGATGCCCCAAACAATCTGAAAGGGGATTTATCAGAGAAAATAACTTTACCCCAGTCCTCAGCAGTCCAATCCCTGCACCTTTTGCAGAATATTTGTCTGTCCCTGATGGATTTTTCTGGAGAGAAGTGGCTTCTTTGCTGCCCTTCTTGACACCAGGCAATCCTCCAAAAGTCTTTGCCTCACTGTGCGTGAATATGCACTCACATCTGCCTGCTGCCATTCCTGAGCAAGCTCTGCACTGGTGGTGCCCCGATCCTGCAGCTGAATCAACTTTAGGAGACTGTCCTGGCGCTTGCTGGATGTTCTTGGGCGCCCTGAAGCCGCCTTCACAATTATTGAACCTCTCACTTTGAAATTCTTAATCCGATAAATGGTTGCTTTAGGTGGGTTCTTACTAGCAGCAATATCCTTGCCTGTGAAGCCCTTTTTGTGCAAAGCAATGATGATTGGTTAACAGAGGAACAATGATTTCAAGCTCCACCCTTCTTTTAAAGCTTCCAGTCTGCTGTTCTAACTCAATCAGCATGACTGTGATCTCCAGCCATGTCCTCAACACTCTCACCTGTGTTAACGATGGAATCACTGACATGTCAGCTGGTCTTTTTGTAGCAGGGCTGAAATGCAGTGGAAATGTTTTTGGGATTAGGTTCATTGTCATGGCAAAGAGGGACTTTGCAATTATTTGCAATTCATCTGATCACTCTTCATGACATTCTGGAGTATATGCAAATTGCCATCATAAAAACTGAAGTAGCAGTCTTTGTGAAAACCAATACTTTTCATTCTCAATTTTTGGCCATAGCTGTATATAGTCCAGTGCTGCTTCAATAAACCATTCCCTGTGACATTAGCTTTCCTTCGCATTACACTTGTACAGACCTAAATGAACCTTCCAGTTTTTGGGCACTCTGCACCGGTTGTTGCAACTCACTAGAGCAGGGATTCTCAACCTTTTAAATTAAGTCAAAAGTTTGTCTGGAACACATACCACTAACTCTCTGTAAAATCTGGAATATTCCTTTAAATTAACAGACAAACTTGGCCCCTGTGGGAAAAGGGGTCGGGGCTCTCCTTTTATAATCAGTATATTGGGAGCCTCTCATCTAGTCTCAATCGTGTTATTGCTCAATATTCCACTGACAGTCCTTATGTTTGGGACCACTGTGTTAGCAGCTTGAAGCATCGTTGTAATGCAGATATGAGGTGGAACCAAAGTAGCATCGTCCATTTTGACTGTACGCATGCTAGTACTTTTTGTACTTAACATGCAGACTGTTATATTTGTCTGTCATAGGTCCATCTTTAATGCAAATGTCACCTGCTTGAATTTTTATGAAGAATCTTGGCGCTTGCATCATCAAGCTCGTAGGTGTGTAGTAGTTTTTGTATTTTTATAGGTCTGTCCATAATAGGAGATGTAAAGGATTTCTGTTTATTAAGAGTCTATTTTGGGTGATTGGTGTGAATACTTAGTCCATGTTTTCATTTTATTTTCAACTTTTTTTTTTTTTTCCAGCCCATTATTATGACTCATTGGGGGGCGATTCAATTGTTTTTACCGTGGCTATTTCTTTTGGGCGCCCAACAAAGCCATTCAATTATTCCTCCGTTCGGCCGTGAATAGCCAAGGCTGCACACATTTCTGCTCGCAGCCTCCCAAAGTGGCAAGCAGAAATGTGCGATAAGTATGTAATTTGGGCGCCCAAAGCAGGACTTTAGAGTGGTTTAGCCACATTGCATTGCTAAACCTTGTGCTTCTGGACGTTCATACCCGCCCTAACTTGGGAACAATTGAATTGCTCTGAAGGACGTCCATTACATTTTTGTGTTTAAACAATTGAATTACCCCCATTTAGGGGCAATTCAATGCAGCGTAGCCCCGGGAAGGAGTTTATTTGACTGCACAGTTAAGTCTGACTAGAACCACTTTAATTCTTTCAATGGTTGTGAGGCCACCTGTGTGCCAAGGTGTCCAAAACATAAATGAAAATGTATTCTGTGCACGCCCTCAATATATATTTGCAGTAAGTAGGTCACATATACCTGAACCATTAGGAGATTAATGTATTAGAATTGGTCTGTAGCTAAACCATTTATCAGTGTGTATTTAACTTTTTGAATTGATTTTTTTTTTGTCTTCATATATAAGTTTTTGTAAAGTAAATGATTCTTGAAATATAATTTATAAGAAATATATCAGATAGGAAGTCTTCAGATGAGTTGGTATGTCGCTGCTTTTGTAGTTTAAAAAAAATAAAAAAAAATCCTAAAATTATCGAATGGCTAAATTCATGTTCTCCAGAGATTTTTGCTAAGAATTTTTTTTTGTTTTTGTTTCAGAAATACTATATATTGTGAGCATGTGCTATTAAATTCTGATCCTTCTGCTCATACAATGTAGTAAATTTCAATTGGTGTATAATCCCATTTTTGAGCATGTTAGATACTTTGGGCGGTATTCAGTTGTTAGCACTCCCGATCTCCCGTCTAAAGTGACAGGCGATCGCGGGGTGCTATTCAATTGATGCCGATTATTGCGCTGATCGTGCCCATAGAGGTCTGGTTTAGCCGTGTAAAACTGCTACCCCCGACCAAAGTGCTAAACGCGATCGCGAAAAATGCCTTTTGGGCGCTCAAACGGGTCACTTTTCGCCCATTTCAGCTTGCACCCCCCGGGGGTTTGAATAGCTCCTTCGGCCGCGAAGGGGGGTAGAAGCAATTGAATTCCGCCATTGTGTAACAAACCTTAGCATTAATTGTAAATATATTAGGCAATCCTTGGTACCTCATTCACTGGAGACCTTTTAGGCACACTAGACCCTCTCCAGTTCAGAGAAACAAATTGTGGTCTGCATACCCAGTGAAGCCTGGACCTCTGGTGAGTGAACCACAGTTAGTCCTGATCGCTGTGGAATAACAGGACAAAATTTTGAAGCATGTCTACATCTCCAAACTGCAAAGTATCAACTTAACCTGGGCAAACTAGCTTCAAATAGGGAACGACATTTTCGCCCCTAACAGTTTGTATCCAGCTATAACTCATGTATGTTGTAATGGTGGTGATACTCCAGAAAGTTTTTTCTTTACAGTCTGGCACCTAAAAGGATAAAGTGGCATACCTCTGTACCGTATGATTGCAGGACAAGTAAAAGTTGCTGTGAACAAGGGCATCTTAAAAAATTTTAGTGTTCCTGCTAGGCTGTTTCAGCAAGGTGCCACGCCCTCACCGATTTTTAAAATGACAAGTGCAGTTCTTGCCCATTAAGGCCAGCTTAACAAGTAAGTTGTCCCCTCGCGGGCTCGCTGCGCTCGCCACGCTTCGAGCTCGGTGGCTCGCTATGCTCGCCACAAGGTTGTATTCCCCCTCTATGCCCTCTTGGATAGTAGGGAATGACACTGGCTAATGACGTCAGGGTCCTCTCTGGGAAGGGGATATAGACATTACCATTATAAAATCCTTATTTCTCTTAACTGGAACCTCTTAATGATCCTTCTCTGCATGAACCCTTTGAAAGTTATAACTAGAGGCACACCCACCAATGTAATGTACTACATTTAGCTTCATAGATGATTCATTCACCAGAAATCCATTCTGTAATGTGCACGCACATTCCTTGTAATGTTCAGTTTTAGTGGAAGCAGGCGCTGGTGGTTTCATATTGATCAGTTTCCCCCTTTCACGGTTTGTTGTGATATGATAAGCCCATCATCCCCATACTGAGGTTTTGAATAGAGTAACACTATAGGTAATCCAGAGACATATAATCTTTGTGCCTGTATTGTCAGGGTCCCGTGCACAGGTCAGAGTTTGACATTGCTAATCTACACTGCATTGCATCACTGAGGCTGATGTTTACAAATGGCTGAGAGCACTGGGTTGCAGAACCAGCAAAAATATACACATTTGTATTATGTAAATTGATCTACCCAGGAATGGTGGCTCTTAGCACATAACAAGCAAATGCATGTCGAGGGAACAACTATTGCTCTCAGCTGGGTTTAAATTATTTAATTTTTGAATATTTAAACCAGTGGGAGGCAGGGAATGCTGATTCTAGTAGTTCAGAATGCTGAAAAAAGTTTGGTTAGGTTTGGTAAAACACTTTCATATTAAGCATTTTTCTTTCTAGAAACATGCAATATTATTGGTGGCAAGTCAATTTGTTTTGTCACTCCTGTCTAAAGTGATGGGAAACCGGGTGGTATTTATTAAATTTTCATCTGCGGATACCCAAATTTCTGTGTACATCTGTGGCGGGCAGAAATCTGCGCAAAGTCTCTTTATTTTGGCCTCTCAATCCAATTGTTGCGTCGTTAGGGTGGCGAGTAGAAATGTGCGATAAGTTAGTGGTTTGGGCGCGCTAACCAGGACTTTAAACTGTTCAGCCGTTTTATGCAGCTAAACCCGGTCATGCACAAAAAGACATGGGCGCCAGAACCCATTGACTATCGCTGCAGATTTCCTGGCACATAAGATGTTAGATCAGGCGAGACTAAACAATTGAATTTGTCAAAACCACTACCAAAGCTTCCATGTTTCTAGGCCCAACACTTTTTTTTTTTTAGTTTCTCATTACTATTTATTGCAATACCACGTTAAGCTTTTCTGTAAGTGTTGCATGCTTTATTCAATAACTCTGCTTCTATCATTGAACAGTGTGTAGCTTTGTACACACTATCCGATTCTCTGCTCGAAATGGCTATATCTGTCAGGGTCTATAATTGTGTAGTAGAGTGGTTCCCAAACCATTTTGATTCAAGGAGCCCTAGGGTATCAATCTTTTTCATGGCACCCCTAGGCCAAAAGTTTCTTATTGAGAAATTCTGCATACATTTATCAAATTTTTCCTCCGTATGTTCAGTGTTATGGTGGTGAACAGGGTTGCAATTATGTTTGTCCGCATATTTTACAATTCGCAATCACCTGCTCTGGTTTTCATATGGATCTAAACTGATCTGGTTCTGGACCACAAACCCATGGCACCCCTGTAAGTGCCCCGTTATGACCCAGGGTGGCACAGCACCCAGTTTGTGAACCACTGGTGTAGTGTATGTAGCACCAGGGCCTGACTGTTGGCCCAACATCTGTCGGCTCAGCTCCTAACATAGTGATTGCTGCACGCGCTATGTCGTTCTTGACATTTTTGTATCGTTCAAAAAGTGAAGTGTTTATGTACCTCGGCCTGAGGTCTTCCAACAATTTATTGTAAACCAGCCTCACGTTTGGTCATTTGTATTTAAATTCGCTATGATGTGACTTCCCTCTGCTCATCAGCGGGAGAACGAACGTTATGGCGGTCGTGAAGGTAGTGTGAGGCACCCCATTTGCCGTGAAACTACACATCTGCTTTCACAGAGACCTGTACCATAGCAGAGCATATTAGTATGTGTAGTAGTCTGTCAGGGATCTCAGGGCAGCCATCAGGCATTGTTCTACAGTTTTGGCTTTCCTTAAATAGGTGTCTTCCTTATCTCACTGTAGGGAGTGACATGTTGTAGCAGCTCCTGAAAGTTGGGGGTCATCCATTCACAGAAAATTCCTGTAGTTATCAGGATTATTTTCTAATCTGGTGTAATAGGGGCTTTTGGGACAAGGACTCTCTCCTCCGTAGCCAGTCTTTGGTCCAGAAGGGCCCGTCTCTCCCTCCTCTTCTAAACCCACAGAAATCTCAATATAGCGACCACAGAGACTTGTAGGGCAAGGCTATAAAGGATATAGTTTATATACAATAGTATAATAACCAGGGTACAACCAACAGTAGAATGCAATAATTGACTATAACTAGTCTTGACACAATATAAGTGCAATACCATAATGGTGATTATTGTACTTCACTCTTAAGACACACACACACACACACACACACACACACACACACACACACACTTGAAAGATAAGAGACGTGCGCCTAATAGTATAGTATTCCCGGCTGGGAAAGGTCAGACACTGCGTCTGAGAACACACAGATTCAGCTAGATCCAGTTGAGTTTGCTTTTGCTACACTTGGATTCAGTTTCATTCAGGTTTTTTTCATTGTATGAAGAAATAAAGAAAAAGGGGGCTACCTTTTTTCTTTTTAATTGCATGCCTTCATGATGTCATCAGGCATATAGAGATGCAAAGTCCAGAATAAAACAAATGGATTCAAATTAGCAACTACAAGTAAAACAGTAGACCCGTGACAGGAGTTAACAAGTGTTGTGTTAAAACAGCCCTCTTTAAGGTTTTTTCAAGTGGTTATCATCCCTTGTATTAATATCCATAACACATTGCCATCACGTGCTTCCTGACCATAGCAATGTTACCTGGACATCAGATAAGCTTTTAAACATATAATTTTTGGTACACAAAATTTACTTTGAGCACAGATTGCTTTACTTTAAATACTACACGATTAGGCGCACGTCTCTTATTTTTCAGCACCCATCTTCCCGTTGCCACACGGACCACTAGAGGACTGCTGCCACCTGTCACTATCAGGAGTGTTATTCACAAAGTATTGCCGCATTTTTTTTCAACATTATGACTTTATTCACATAAGGAATTTAAAAATTTGTATATGTATATGTGTGTGTGTGTGTGTGTGTGTGTGTGTGTGTATTCTCCATCTCTCCATCCATCCAATGTAAGAACGGCACTCACAGATAGCCAGCTTGTTGGGATGCAGATCTCAGGTCACCTGACAGTCCATCCATAGGCATCCACAAATAAATTCAAAAAAGAGAGCACTCACCAATTTCCATAAAGTAGGCAGGCAACTTTAATAACTCACGGCATCAGGATAATTCAAAAAGGCGATGTTTTGGGCCCCACAGTGCCCTTTGTCAAGACCAGAATACCACAGCCCAAATTGTCCAGGTAGCAAGCCCTACCACCAGATCAAATGGGTCTATAAGTACCAGAGGCCCCTTAGATGGACACACCCCCAATCAGGTGAAACAGGCATCATCTCCATCATCAGGTACCTAAAAAAGCATTGCAATGATCCGATTGACCAATCTTCCCAACTCACGAACCTCATGTGCTATTACAGCTGTCCGGCTGATGAACAAGGAGTTTGCTTTGTGCACTTTTGGCCATCCCGGCACCCATGCGAACATGAGGGCACGTCATTTCCGGTTTGTGTTTCAGCTGGTGGAGCGCACGCCGGACAGCTGTAATAGCACATGAGGTTCGTGAGTTGGGAAGATTGGTCAATCGGATCATGTAAGTCAAAGTTTAGCGACATCAGATGTGCTAGTGTTCACTTGTAAGTTCTAGGACAGCATTAGAATGCTTTTTTAGGTACCTGATGATGGCGATGATGCCTGTTTCACCTGATTGGGGGTGTGTGGGGCCCGAAACGTTGACTTTTTGAATTGTTATCCTGATGACATGAGTTATTAAAGTTGCCTGCCTACTTTATGGAGATTGGTGAGTGCTCTCTTTTTTGAATATATATTTATTACTGTTATCCAGTTAATTTTACCTATTTTGTACAAATTGTAGGTTTAGGACTTTTTTGGAGCGAGTGGTATGTATTTGCTCTTATAGGCCTGCAGTCATCTATTCTTTTGACACTTCTGTTTTATTTAGTGTGTTTAATATTTTTCCATGTGATTTTTGGGTCTCACAGGAATCCTTCCTCTGCTTTCTATGAAGCATTTCAAGTGAAGTTCCGTGGGTCAAAGAAACTGGGTTCTAGGTATGACCATTGAATGACCACGTGTAGCAGTTTGCATGGACAGCTTGCAGTTAGCTTTGATTCTTGCATTAACCAATGGGGACTGTGCTATCACAATGATTCAGCTTTTGCTGGTTGATGTAGCATTTGGGATATGTGTAATTTGACTTCAAATTAACAATGTTTTCCCCCCTTAGGTTTACCTGCTCCCTTCAATGCTCAAATCCAGTTCTAGTCTTCAACATATTATCTGGGTTGATGTACCCTTACACCCCACCATCAAGATGTATCAATTTACCAGTGTTTTCATTAGCAGAATATACTACTTTATCATATTTCCTGGCTTTTGGTGAAGTGGTATGGCACTACTGTTCCTACACTTTTTTTTATTTTTTTTATTTTATGGAGTAGTTGTAGCTAAAGCTGCTACTTTTTTCTCCCATCTAATACCCCATCATTAAGGAGCCCATTAATGGCTTAATTTGTATGTGTAAATGAGAAAAACTGCTCCATCAGACCAGGTGCTGAAAGTGCAGACAACTGTGGGGGCTCTTACTTTTTATTTTGAAGGCGGTAAAGTTCCCATGTGTGGGAGAAGTATTTGATTTGTTCAGAGAAAGCGGCTCCTCTTGGAAAAGCCCACAGCAAAGTATACAAGTCTCATCCAGTCAATTATATTAATTTTGCTCAGTTCGATTTTTATCTTCTGTAACGTTGCATTTTTACAAAGATCATTACAGAATTTTCCCAAGAAGTATTTATACCTCTATAAATACCTATACGGAAATTATCAAACTTCATATGGATAAAGTGATTAATATTCACAACTTTTATTTATAACTTTTTTTTTTTTTTTTTTAACCAGCGAAGAGCTGTGATTCATTAAAGCCCCTTCCTGCCACCCAGCAGATTCATCTTTGAAACTGTTGTCTTTCATCTGGTAAAATTGGATTTAATAAAGCTATTCTACCATACATGCACACTGGCTGTGCCCTCTAGTGGTGAGAGAAGCTAGTATTGGCGGTGGTTCCCTCCATATATTTTTCCCTCAGTATCCACTAATCATTTATACAACTCTAAAACTGGCACGGAATTTGAATTTAGGCAGATATGCAAAGGTAAATTCCTTTCTTTTTAGTTTGGTTTTTAGTGTAATGAGGTGGTGTTTAATAGTGATGGAAGCTTTGCCAGGTCTGCATTCATAAAGCCTTGCCGTCCCTATTGTAATGGAATGCCATTTTATTAGTGAGGCCCACAAAAGTTAATTCATCACTTATGACTTGAGTATCGGTGGTATTTTTGGGAAGCATTGGTTTTGCCTGTTTATAGGGTCAATCATTGTAATTTATGTTAATGTATTCTTACTGCAGTCCCTCAGAATGTGACCTCTTGTTCCTTTAAACATTACTGAATCCCATGCCATGTATGTGTTTCATACTATTATAGATGACAGAATATATTCTGGTCATGTTTCACATAAATCCACCTTCTCACCCACTGGAGGGGAATTTGTTCCTATATATGGCACACTGGCCCCACGTCCAAAGTGAAGTGTCCCATTGACAGTCCACCTTCTGCTCCAGAAACCTCAATTCCCAAATCCTGTGATCCTTGGTACATATTGAGGGAGCTATATAATCTAATTGTGTACAACTTTTTTTTCTCTAGTCTTTTTAGATCTACAGTATTTCTATTTTGCTTTGGAAGACCTTGGAACTGGATTAGAGCAGTCAAGGGAGCAGGGGATACCGTAAAAGAAAAATAAGTGGGATTAACAGTATGTGAACACCGACTGATTTAGCAACTTATTCTAAGTCCCAAACAGAAAAAAAGAAGTGGAAAAGGTAAGATTAATTTCCCTTATTGAAAAGGTCCTCTGTAAGTCCATTAATATAGGCTTTAAGGGGTGTTGTCAACCAGTGCCATAAGGTGTTCAGTGGTTTCAATGTGTCACCAGTGCAATCTTTGTAAACCTTTAATTCACTGATAATTCTGACCGCAGTCTATGAAATATGCCTTACTAATGTTCTGGTGTGCTGCACACAGGCGGGCTTGTAATACTTTCATTATTTTGCTTCCTAGAAATTGGTTGTTGTGTCTTGCATAGTTTGATCTGATTGTGCTTGTAATCACAATGTTTTCAAATATCATGCATTATAGTTTTGTAATATTATTATATATGGCATGCTTCTATTTGCATTGTAACTCTGCTATGTACTACAGATCTTACATTTTCCCTCAAACTTTTGTTAAATTTTGCAAGTAAATGTGAAATATCTCTGGTTTATGTATTGTATAGAAAACGTATTGCTGTGCACACAGAATGTGCAATGGATTGGAGTGTTACAACTTCCAGCCTGATAATTCGGTTGTTCTGTGTGGGGTTTGTTTCCTCTGGGAAGCTTTATTTTAATCCTTACCGTTAGGGTTGCTATGTGATTTATCCCTAGAGTTTGATGAGAGGAATTAACAAGTTAGTCCCTATTTATTTAGTGGGTGTATTTCACACATCACAATTAGAAACATAACCTCCTTGCTGTGAACCTGTTGCTGACGATCATTTCTGATCATACTCCAGTCTGTGAAGGGATGGTAGGATTGATTACCACAATAGTAGGAACAATCCATCAGAGAATAAAGAGTTAGGCACAGAGGTGGATAGTATGTCAATTAATGAAAATTGGTACAAATTTTATTACTCCAATAATATTATATAGGAATCCTGCTTGTAAAGTCTGTAATTGGATTTTGACAGGAGAGCCTTTTATGTTTAAGTAGTATGCAAAGCTACTAATGCGCATACACCATACTACGTTAGTTCTACTTCTCATTTAACATAACTGTGCAATGTTTTATTGTGATCTGAAGTAATTCCTTTTCATGTGTACACTGCTGCCAATTAGGGAACAGGGAGCTGTAATGGTGCATATACACGGTCAGATCAGACGACGATAAAGATATCATTGTGTGATCGTGCTACATGTGCTGGATGATCGTTATCGAACATCCAGCACAACACAACCCCTGAACTATCCGCGATCGCGGGTCCCAGTAGTAACCTGGTCGATATCGACAAGGTTGGACTGCATGCACGGGCGATATATCGTCTGTCGTTTGGGGGTTGGCAGGGCATGGACGATATAAACAAACGATATCGTGTTTATATCGTCCTGCTAAATCTGACCGACCGTGTGTATGCAGCATTAGTGTGACTTCCCATGCATACACTGAGGCTGAATGCAGCCATCTGCTGGGCTTTCTTGCACATATTAACCTAAGTAATACTTTCCTGTGTGTTAACATTTTGGTCTTTGAAACAAGAGGATGTGTTTTCTGTGGCTGTATTCTATTGTAGTACAACAATTTCTGTATAAAACATTGCTGAATGTACAAGAGGATGGTGTGAGTATAACTGTATACAGGAAGTGGTAGATTTGCAGTATGTATCAGGTATAAAGTCCTTGTCCTGACTAGTCTGCAGTCTATGGAGGGAATACAAATGTTTTTGTGCTCTCATCGGAGCTAATCAATTGTTTCTGCCGACAGGTGCAAATGCATGTTTACTGCTCGCTGCATCCTGAGGTGGGGAGAGAGAGCTGCGAAAAGGCCCTCTTGCTGCTAAGCAGGACTTTAGACTGGTTTTAGTTGTGTAAAGTGGCTAAACCAATCTATTTGATCGCAACATGCGCAAAAAACGAACAATTGAACATCGCCCTGTCAGTTTAGATGGTTGCAATCTGGTGCACAAAAACAATTGCTTCCCCTGACTTGCAACACGCTGCTGTGCGTAAACTGCAATCAGCACTGCAATATAGACTAAGCTTCTGCGAGGAGGCCTGTCTGAAACTCCTCGTATTTATTCTGGTTTTATGTATGATGTGTATTTTATATGATTTTAGCACTATGGTGCTTCCTACAAATGATTATACAGGACTGCATGTCTGCAGTTTTTTTGGTTTGTTTTAGTTCAAAGCAGATACAATTTAAACAGGAAGCAGCACGCACACGCACGCACACTCCGATGCCAGGTCCGACGGGGGGAGCTACATGTTATGCCGGATTCTGCAGCATGGCATCAGTAGGGACATCCCCAGTCGGCCCTGCAGCAGCAGGGTCGATGGGCGATGTCACTAACGACCCACAGGAGAGCACATATCATGTGTACACACTAGATGATGTACACAATATGTTGCTCTGATCCGCGGAATCGTATGGCACAGTCTTGTGTGTACCCGGTTTAAGATTATAAAGTGGTGATATGATCAAATTGCTACATTTTTAAAGAAAAATATTGCAGTGTTAGTAGCTTAAAGGTGATCCTGTGGTTTAGTAGCAAAGTCCGGAGGCAGCTTTTCAGGCTTATGTGCCTGAAAAGCTGGTTATTAACCTGCATGTCAAGATTACATTATTTATGCTTTTTGTTTTTGAACTTCTAAAAATAAGCTTGAGTGGATGTAATAAACATGCTCCTATAATGGCTGCAGACTATGTAATGTAAGTTTTTTTTGTTTTCATTGTAAGTTTTCAAGAAAATAGGTTTCTTAATTTTGGCAGATTTTATTTTATTCTCTTGAGGCACGTGTCCAGACATGAATTATACTTAAGGTGCGTATCCACTAGCAGATAGTGGAATGACAGTATGATTACAACATTGTAATTGTACAGTCATTCCTCTTTCCCTGCAGTGCCTACACTGATTATGTTCAGTGTAGGCACCCTCCCTCATTCTTGAACCTGATCAATCTGACGTTATCGGCAGATCGACCAGCATGTTCAGGTTATAATTGATGTCGGAAACTACCAGCAGGAGCGCGCTTTGCTGGTCGTTTCCGACAATTCATGCACGATTAAGGAGCCATTTTTAACTATATCAATCTTTCAATCGCTCATTTTAATCGGCAAGTGGATACCCGCCTTTAAACAAAAAGTCTTCATACTTTGAACCCAATATTCATTTTTTTAATTTGGTATCAAAATGTAGATTTAGCTCAGTGTAATAGCACCATCTGCTGGACTGAAAAGAGAATGCAACTTAGTAATATTAAAAAGGGAAAGTTTACATGGAAGCTCCAGCATGCATCACACGTTGCTGTGGACCTGCAGTGACCAGAATTCATAGCCAGGAAACATATTTGGGTGCATGCAAGTAGTGTAATCTTATGCATAAGTGTATCCAAAATAATAATTTTTTAAGTAATTTAGGTAAACCCAAATGTATTTGCTTTTCTGAATCTACTTGAAAGAAAAAAATCTTCTATAACTGAGCTGCAGCCTATGTACTTAATGGTAATTTAAAACTTTTTGACATTTTTGTGATTTGGGGTAGAATAATCATTCTTGGGTAAAAAAGAAAACAATTTTTGCTTGTATACATGTTAATAATCTGCCAATGCTGCATGTCACTGGCAACTTAAGCTGCAGGATTGTAACCCTGTGTAATAGCTACATTTGTGCCTACCTGGTCATGTCCGTCTGGCAGTACACGTAATGTGACTGGACAGTGGGACTTCTGACATTTTGGTTCTAAATTTTAGCTCTTCATGTAGATGAGGGAGAATGTTTTCCAGTCGGCAGGACACATTTGTTAGTAACCAGTTCCTTATAATATAAATGTGATCTACAATCTCTGCATTTACCTTTTTTTTTTTTTTTTTTTTTTTGTAGCTGTTTGTAATGAAATTTCTGTATAGCCCCGGAGGGGGGGGGGGGGGATTCAATTATTTGTGCTGGTGGCATTTACTACTGGGCGCCTGCCCGGCATTTCTGTTCGCAGCCTCCTGAGGCGGCAAACAGAAATGTGTGCCACAAGTCCTGGTTTTGGGCACCCAAACTGCTTCTGTCTCTTTCAACGCAACCTGCACGATAAAGCATGGGCACCCAAAAACAAAAATCGCACCCGATCTACCGTCCCTTTTAGACCGGAGATCAGGTGTGATTAAACCATTGAATCGCCCCCTTAGTATACCCTGAATAGGATTTGCAAATGAAAGGATAAGAATAAATATCTCCTAATTGGCGCTAAGCTAATGGACTACAGAATAGCAGCTGTATTAAGAGACTGTAATGCTCTCAACAGCCAATAGCAAGAATGTAATGAGCCCAGTGCTTGTTAAATAACTGATCACTCTAGTTAAGTGAAGTCTTGTCGCTCAATATGCTCCTCAAGTTACTTTACTGTAATGAAATGCACATGGACTTCAGTATGTGCAGGATGGTCCTTCAAGTTTAGATTGGGACGGTGTTCATGGGCCTTTTTTATTGGAAAGTTTCTGGTAAATGTATATGTTAAGGCAGAGGTTCCCAAACACGGGCCTCAAGGCACCCCAACAGTTCAGGTATGAGTACAGGTGGTTAAATCAAATTGACTGAGGTACAAATTAAGTCACCTGTGTTCAAGCATAGATATTCTTAAAACCTGGACTGTTAGGGTGCCTTGAGGACAGAGTTTGGGAATATCTGCATTTGAGGAGTCTTCTCACTATTCAGTCGAAAACTGAGGATTAGGATAGAGTTGGTAATTATTTTCATCTTTCTACTTCACTAAGTGGAAAGGTGGCTCATATTTTATAGAAGATCTTTCCATTGGAGACTTAAGCTTGGTACACACTATGCAATGTATGATCCGACAACAGCATTATACAATGTAACGACACATTGCAGGTACCATACACACTGCAGGATCCGGTGAACAATGGTGCTGTTACTTGGTGCATATAACTGCAGTGCGTCGTTCATTGCACCGTCCCATCTGCTGTGCAGAATAGCAGACTGGATGATGCGTTGAACGATTACCACCAATGATCAGGCGCACACACTATACATTGTGTACAGTATATTGTTCCGATCCTATAGCACACAGGGTCTCAAACTCTGTCCTCAGGACTCTAAACAGTGCATGTTTTCCAGGTCACCTCACAGAATCACGTGAAATAATTAGCTCCACCTTTTAATCTTTTAAAATGTCAGTGAGTAATGACTACACCTGTGCACCTAGTTTGAGAACTACTGATAGTGTGTACCCAGCTTTAAACTTTGAGACTGAACATTCTTCAGTTGGTCTCTTATTGTGGTATTACACAGTGTGTGTGTGTGTGTGTGTGTGTGTGTGTGTGTGTGTGTGTGTGTATACATAATTGAAGCTTTTTTTTTTTCTTTTATGCTTGATTGTCTAAATCAAGAGCATTCCCCTGGCTATAGAGCTGCCCAAATTCACTTGGCTAGTGTCCTTTCTTAACAAGCACTTGTCTACGTTTTTTCCTCTTCCCTTTTTTTTTTTTTTTTTATATTCCGTTTCTATTTGCTGAATGCGATTCATGCATCTATTACTGTAAAGTATTGCCTGTTACTCACATTAGCAACCAGTGCAGGCATGTGAGATCACTAATTACTCACACTCTATGTAGTAGTTTAGCTTATTGGGAGAGGAGTATAATTCAGCAATGGACAAGTCTTGGAATAACTACAGCTGGATATACACCTATAAAATCGTTGGACCGTTTTCAATATTGCATGTGCATGTACGCACCTTCAATCGTCTTGTCTGATAGATACTGGCCGAATTGAAGGATCACATCTGTGCTGTCTAATATTCATCCGAATCAACTGGGCTATATCGGACCTAAAGTTCAGTGTGTAGGCACTTTGCTACCGTTCTTGCGATGCTCCAACAGCAGCGCCACCTCTGTGGGTGTGAAACCATGTTGGGTGGCTTGCTAGGCAAATCATCTCCTACAAACTTTCCTCCATCACCAGGGGCGGATCAAGACTCTTACATTAGGGGGTGGTTGTGTGTGTGTGTGTGTACATACATGACGACAGCACCCCCGTACTCTACCAGTCACTCAGAGGCTTGCTCGTCTGCTTGGGCCATCTAGCTCAGCCACTCCTCCAACACATACCCCAGCAACCTTGATTGTTCCCAGTCAGTGTCACCTGCCGTGGAGAGCTGGGTGAGCCAAGGGGGAGTGGCCTAACCAAGGGAGGCATGGTCACGCCCCCTTATGGGGGGGGGAACAAAACCCTTTCTGCAGCGTGGTGTGACATGTCCCTGGGCTCAGAGCTGCATGCATTGAGGTAACCGTTGCAGAATGCAGATCACTCAATCCATCTTTAGAGGCAGGAGGCTGCCAGTACTACTGTGTACACAGTGGCTGTGTGTTACGTGGGGCGACCGCTCTGATCGACCCCCACTGGATCCGCCACTGTCCACCACTACATGAAATACAGCCATGTTGTTGTAAATTTCTCTTTCATCCACTAGGGGACACTGGAGGTGCTTACGCTGGGGTATAGAGGCGTGGATAGCTGGAGCCGGCACTTTAAAATTTAGACGTGTGAAGCTCCTCCCCCTCTATGCCCCACCAGCCCTCAGTTTAGAAAATGTGCCCTTGGAGCTGGTCACAACCTGCTGTGCTCCAGCAAGTCAACTATTTTATTGCTTTTATTTAACATATATTTACTTTTGTTTTATTATTTTATAACATCTTTTACATAATTTTTCTTAGTACCCTTCGCCACCTCTCTAAAGGTGGGGTCCGGGTTACTGGCACCCTGGTAACCTCCTGGGTTACAGGAAGGAGTGTGCAGTGCTTCATCAAAAGCATCTGACAGCTCCTTACTGCCGCACACAGCACAAACACCACAGCTGACCTTCCTGTGAGTGCTGTTCAGAGGAGCCGTCCGGAGAGGGAGCGCAGTGAGTATGAATCACCTGCACATCCCCCGTCTCCTGTCCTGCGGCCAGCGCTGGCTTCACAGAGTGCGATAGCGCTGCTCACTAATTACATCTATCTCCCCGCTGATGAGCGCGGCTATCGGCTCCTACTCAGCGGGGCTTGCACAGGGGGGAGATGATCCTGCAGGCGGGGGCAGCCATTTTCAAGCCCTTAGGGCATAAAGAAAGGGGGCGGAGCCTAACAGCGCGGGCTCCCTGTCTCTAGAGCGGCTCCCTGTCTAGATAACGCAGCAGCGGCTGCATGCACAGCGTGGCTGCCTTGTTTAACCTGGTAAAAAACTGCATCTCTCCACTACAGGCTGTATGCAGTGATTACAGAAGGCTGATTCTCCTGACTACATCCCTGGCAAGAGGTTGTGAGTAACACTGGGGTGTTTGGCAGGGAATCTAATCTGTAGGAAAGAGTGGGGAGTGCCTCTTCCTCTGTATCCCAAACCAGCCTTCTGTTTTATTTCTATTTTCACTGCTGTCCCTCTTGTGTCTGGGTAACTGTGTGTATCCATGTCAAACAGAACAAAAGCGGCTCAAAAGATGTTTGTCTGTTCTAAGTGTAACAACAAACTATCCAAGCTGCATGCCGCTGGGTCCACTTTATGTGATGCTTGTATAGCAATAGATCCACCTATGGCTATTACGGCCGCACCTGCTCCCCCATGGGCCGCTGACATGGTAGGAGTAATGACGAATTTAACGTCTGAGTTAGCTGAGGCACGCAAGTCTCAACCTCCCTGGGTGGCAGGGCTAACCAGGTCTCTAGACACCCTGGTATAGGTAATGGGTACAGTGGTGCCTGCACCCTCCACCTCCTACCAAAGACCGACACAAAAGCGTACTCTTTCGACTGTTCTCCAATCAGAAGAGTCGGACGAAGAATTCCTCGCTACGAAGGAAACAGAAGAAGGGGAATTGGAGGAAGCGTTACAGGACGCTTCCCCTCAAGAATTAGAGTCCACCTCTCCAGGGGTAGAATCTCTAATTTTGGCAGTCAGAAAAGTTCTGAATCTACCTGAGGATGTAATACCTGCATCCCAGGAGTGTGAATTATTTCATGAACAACCAAAGAGCTCTACGGTTTTTCCGTTCTCACAGCAACTGCAACAGCAGCTCTCAGTGGCCTGGAAGCAACCGGATAAACTGTTCCAAATTCTGCGCCGGTTTCCATCTAGTTATCCCTTTCCATCAGCCATGATGGAAAAGTGGGAAACACCCCCTCCAGTAGATGCGTCAGTCTCCTGTCTCTCTAAGAAAACAGCACTCCCAGTACCGGGAGCTACAGTACTAAAAGATCCTTCGGATCGTAAGTTGGAGACAACGCTAAAATCAATTTATACTGCAGCGGGGGCTCAACTTAGACCCACCCTTGTTACCGCTTGGGTTAACAAGGCAGTGGTCGGCTGGGCTGACCAGTTGATTACCGGTTTGGACTCTGGTACCTCAAGAGCAGAGTTACGTCTACTAGCAGAACACATCCGTGAGTCTGCAGTTTACCTGGGAGAAGCTTCGAAAGATATCAGTCAGATTAGTTATCGCATTTCTGCTTCTGCTATTTCGGCCCGCAGAGCCCTCTGGTTGCGCGCTTGGCAAGCGGACGCAGAATCCAAGCGTGTGGTGGAGGGTTACCTTTCACTGGCGATATGCTGTTTGGCCCGCAACTGGACAAATGGATATCCCAGGCCACGGGGGGTAAGTCTTCCTTCCTCCCGTCGGTTGCTCCAGCTCCCAGGAGATCTTATAATGGACCTTCGTTTCATTCCTTTCGTGCGCCACATTCCTTTCGTGGTAGAGCCAGAGGTGCTCCCACGCAACATACAGGTGGCAGAGGTAGAGGTCGTCCACACCCTGTTGCACGTAGACCAGAGCCTAAACCAGCGGATAAGCAGGTGGCATGACGGTCTTCCGTCCCACCTGGGACCTCCTGCAGTGGGAGCCCGCCTGCAAAATTTTCAACAGGTTTGGAACCAGACCTCTACAGAACCGTGGATCCGCAGACTAATTTCCCCGGGGTACCGAATAGACTTCGAAGTCCCCCCTCCACCTCGGTTCTTCACCACAAGTCTGCCAATGCCTGCAAGCAAGGCCAAGGTTTTACAGGAGGCTATCCAGTCTCTAGTAGTATCATCTGTGCTAGTTCCGGTCCCGGAACATCAGAGAGGTTTGGGGTTTTACTCGAACCTGTTTGTAGTACCAAAACCAGATGGCTCGGTCAGGCCCATCTTAAACCTCAAGTCTTTGAACCTGTATCTGAAGATTTATCGCTTCAAAATGGAGTCTCTGCAGTTAGTCATAGCGAGCTTGGAACCAGGGGAGTTCCTATTATCCCTGGATATCAAGGATGCCTATCTCCATGTCCCCATTTGGGAACCTCACCAGGCTTTTCTGCGTTTCGCCATATTGAAGGATCATTATCAGTTTCGGGCATTGCCGTTCGGGTTATCCTCAGCCCCCTGCGTCTTCACCAAACTCATGTCAGTCATGATCGCTCTCCTTCGGTCATCAGGAGTGAACATAATCCCTTATTTGGACGACCTGTTAATCAAGGCTCCATCGGTATCTCTTCATCAAATCAGGCCTTACTGACATATCGGACCCTAATCCAACACGGTTGGATAATCAACTTCAAGAAATCACATCTCAATCCGTCCCAGAAACTTCTGTTTCTGGGCATGATCTTGGATACGGCCTCACAACGGGTTTTTCTTCCAATAGACAAGGCCCGGGATATCCGGTTGTTAGTTCAGCTGGTCCTCAGAACAAGGAAGGTGACCCTGCTTCTTTGTCTGCGTCTCTTGGGGAAGATGGTAGCAGCTTTCGAGGCACTACAGTTCGGCCGGTTCCACTCCAGGGTGTTTCAGCTGGACCTGCTAACATAGGGGTCAGGGTCTCATCTGCTTCTTCATCGACAGATCCGTCTGAGGCCGGGTACCAGAGTGGCCCTTCTTTGGTGGACACAATCCAACAATCTGTTAGCGGGCAGAAGATTCGGAGTGTGGGACTGGATCATCGTAACAAGATGCCAGCCTTCGAGGATGGGGAGCAGTAGTCCTCGATTATCACTTTCAAGGTCGATGGTCCCCTCTAGAACAGAAGTGGCCCATAAGTGTGTTGGAACTCAGAGCGATTTACAATGCTCTGATAGAGGCAACAGACTTGCTAAAGGCTCGTCCGATAAGAGTTCAGTCCGACAACGCGACGGCCATCGCTTACATCAACCGCCAAGGAGGGACTCTGAGTCGCATGGCTATGTGGGAAGTAACTCAGATCCTTCGCTGGGCCGAAAAACAGTCGGTAATCCTGTTGGCGGTATTCATCCCGGGTGTGGACAACTGGGAAGCGGATTACCTGAGTCGACAGGATATCCATCCCGGGGAATGGAAGCTTCATCCAGAGGTGTTCAACGCGCTGATACGTCGATGGGGATGTCCTCAGGTGGACCTCCATGGCGTCGCGATTGAATCGTCAGCTCCCAGTATACGTCTCAAGAACTCGGGATCCGCAGGCGGAAGCGGTAGACGCCCTGACAAGTCCGTGGATCTACGACTTCGTTTACCTTTTTCCTCCGATTCCGCTTCTTCCTCGTCTTCTAAAAAGGATAAAACAAGAATCCGCCTCTGTAATTCTCGTAGCTCCGAACTGGCCTCGGAGAAGTTGGTTCTCGGACCTTCGGTCCCTATTGTCAGACGATCCGTGGCCCCTTCCTCTACGCCCGGATCTTCTACAGCAGGGTCCATTCGTACACCCCAACTTAGCGCAACTGCGTTTAACGGGGTGGCTCTTGAAACCGATATCCTAAGACGCAGGGGCATCCAGACGCGGTTATTCCCACCATGCTAAGCGCCAGGAAACCAGTTTCGGCTGCGCATTATCATTGCATCTGGCGTGCTTATATCTCATGGTGTTCCAGTCGGGGTCTTCCGTCTAGAATTTTTCGGTTGTCCCGGTTTCTGCTTTTCCTTCAGACGGGTCTGGATTCTTGTCTGGATTCTTGTCTTCGGCTAGGAACTCCAAAGATGCAGGTTTCTGCCCTTTCCATTTTCTTTCAACAAAAATTGGCCCTCATTCCTGAGGTGCAGACGTTTCTTCAAGGGGTCTTGCGCGTGCAGCCTCCTTTTGTACCTCCGATAGGTCCCTGGGACCTAAACTTAGTGCTTCTGTTTCTTCAGTCGCCCATGTTTGAACCTTTTGGAGGAGGTCGATCTTAAGTACTTGTCTTGGAAGACTGTCCTCCTCCTGGCTCTCGCTTCGGCTCGTAGAGTTTCGGAATTGGGTGTTCTGTCCTGTAAGCCATGCTGATAGGGCGGAACTCCGGACGGTAGCCACCTTTCTTCCCAAGGTTGTGTCGGCTTTTCATATCAATCAGCCTATTGTGGTACCATCGTTGCTGGAGGACTCTGGTGGATCTTCTACCTTGGGTGTGGTTAGGGCTCTCCGCATCTATGTTGCCAGGACGGCGTCTCTCCGTAAGTCTTTGTCCTCTGTGATGCTGTTCGGAGGGGTTGGCCGGCGTCTAAGCAGACTTTGGGACGTTGGATCTGGCTGACTATTCATCAGGCTTATAATAGTGCTGACCGTCGTCCTCCTTCTTCCATTTCGGCTCTTTCCACACGTTCTGTGGGTGCGTCATGGGTGGCCGGTAGAGGAGCCTCCACGTCACAATTGTGCCGTGCGGCTACTTGGTCTTCAGTTCACACGTTTGTCAGGTTTTACAAATTTGATACGTTTGCTACTTCGGCATCCCGTTTTGGCCGCCTTGTTTTGCAGGCCCCGCAGAGCGCTCCTGCCCGTGGGGAAAACTTTTGGGACGTCCCCAGCGTAAGCACCTCCAGTGTCCCCTAGTGGATGAAAGAGAAAATGGGATTTTGGTACCTACCGGTAAATCCTTTTCTCTGATTCCACAGGGGACACTATGCCTGCCTGTTCGGTTTTGTTCTGTATGTTGTATGATTTAGTTGTTGTGTGTTCTTCTCTCCTTTCACTCCGCTTGTTCTCCACCTCCTCTCGGTCTTCATTTTCTAAACTGAGGGCTGGTGGGGCATAGAGGGGGAGGAGCTTCACACTTCTAAATTTTAAAGTGCCGGCTCCAGCTATCCACGCCTCTATACCCCAGTGTAAGTACCTCCAGTGTCCCCTGTGGAATTAGAGAAAAGGATTTACCGGTAGGTACCAAAATACCATTATTCACATCTTCTCATTTGCCACAACTGTATTTGGTTACTGATACTAAATCTGCAATACATTTTATTTGTTAATCACTAAACTGCGCTCTGCTATAAAGCATGGTATACACTTTAATTCAAAAGCTATATGTAGTATCTTAATGGAAAAATACTTGAACCAATATATACTGACTCTTCCCGTTATTCAGTGCACCTGTTTCTACCCTGCTGCTCATCCTCAGTTCATGTACTGTATACTGTAGGTAATTATGGCATACTATGGTCTAAGAACCGTTTTATTTTGAAACCTCTGCATAAATTATACATGTGTTGTTTTTTTTTGTTTTTTTGTGGTGAACAATGTGTTGTAGTAAAAGAAAATGGCAAGGTCTTGCAGTAGGTACATAAGTAAAGGAAAATAAACACTGCAGCTTATATGGTGATATAAAACGCCAATCACGATTCTGTGTTTCATTCGATTTTTTTGGGGGGTGACTGGGATCAAAGGACGCAAGTATGATTGTATAGGTGTGTACATGCATATCGCCACTGCGGTCAGGACTTCCGATTGGGGATGGAGTTGATTGAAACATTGCATAGCAAGAGTGGTCACAGGTGTGTACCAAGCTTAAGTTTATTTTCAAATTAATCACTGCATAGCTTTACAAATTACTTTTTAAGTATTGAAAACCATCGTATAGGTGACATGAAGTTTTTAGAAATTGGTTCTGACCACCTGAAATCTCAAATATCTTTACTGCCTTATATTTTATGATCTCGCCTTTTTTGCTTTTGTATGATAGTTGTAATGGGGCCTTTCTGCTTTTACAAAATGAATATTTAATCACGTGTGGCTTCTACATTTTTTGACTGATTACCAGACTTTGAAATGCTCACCTCAGTCTGACAGTATTTAGTATCTGAGCTTTGTAAATAGGAGCGGCCTCATAGCCTTCTTAATTTAAAAAGCCATTTTTAAGTATTAGACTTTGGGAGCTAATCTACATGATGCTTAAAAAGAAATTCTAATTGCGGGCTTACGGAGTGCATGAACAGTGTTGTGCCCACATCTTAAGTTCGGAAAGCTGTTTACAGCGACTACTTTGCACACTCATCACAGTAAACTGCTGATGTAAGCGCGGGCCGCGATACGGACAATTGCATAGCTCCAGCCACTCATTCCCGGATCTAAACAACATCTCGTTAAACTGAATTCTCTCCCAAGAGCCCCCGCCCCCCCCCTCTCTCTGTCTTCCCTTTAACTTGGGGTCTGTGAGCTTGAATGGCTGCAGATGGACGAACTTACATTTCAGCACTCAAGCTTGTTCCTGTAAAAGGATCACCTATTCACATTCAGAACTCCCCCTCTTTGTACAAGAGAACAGCTAAAAACAGAAGTAATTGGCAGTGCTGAAACTGCACTATATACACTACTATTCAAAAGTTTGGGGTCACTTAGAAATGTCCTTATATTTGAAAGAAAAGCACTGCTTTTTTCAATGAAGATAACATTAAATTAATCAGAAATACATTATATACATTGTTAATGTGGTAAATGACTATACTAGCTGCAATCGTCTGATTTTAAAAGGAATATCTACATAGGTGTATAGAGGCCCATTTCCAGCAACCACCACTCCAGTGTTCTAATGGTATATTGTGTTTGCTAAGCGCATTAGACTAATGGATGTTTAGAAAACCCTTGTGCAATTATGCTAACACAGCTAAAAACGGGTTTGCTCGTTAGAGAAGCTATAAAACTGGCCTGCCTTTGACCTAGTTGAGTATCTGGAGCATCACATTTGTGGGTTAGATTATACTCTCCAAATGGCCAGAAAGAGAAATTTCATGTGAAACTCGACAGTCTATTCTTTCTCTTAGAAATGAAGGCTATTCAATGCGAGAAATTGCCAAGTAACTGAACATTTCCTACAACAGTGTGTCCTACTCCCTTCAGGGAACAGCACAAACAGGCTCTAACCAGAGTAGAAAGAGAAGTGGGAGGCCCTGGTGCACAACTGTGCAAGAAGAAAAGTACATTAGAGTATCTAGTTTGAGAAACGGACGTCTCAAGTCCTCAACCGGCAGCTTCATTAAATGGTACCCGCAAAATGCCAGTGTCAACGTCTACAGTGAAGAGGCAACTCCGGGATGCTGGCCTTCAAGGCAGAGTGGCAAAGAAAAAGCCATATCTGAGACTGGCCAATAAAAGGAAAAGATTAATATGGGCAAAAGAACACAGACATTGGACAGAGGAAGATTGGAAAAAAGTGTTATGGACAGACAAATCGAAGTTTGAGGTGTTTGGATCACACAGAAGAACATTTGTGAGACGCAGAACAAGTGAAAAGATGCTGGAAGAGTACCTGATGCCATCTGTCAAGCATGGTGGAGGTAATGTGATGGTCTGGGGCTGCTTTGGTGCTGGTAAAGTGGGAGATTTGTACAAGGTAAAAGATTGACCCAAAGCACACCTCCAAATTATGCAAGAACTATTTAGGGAAGAAGCAGGCAGCTGGTATTCGGTCTGTAATGGAGTGACCAGCGCAGTCACCAGATCTCAACCCCATTGAGCTGTTTGTGGGAGCAGCTTGACTGTATGGTACGCAAGAAGTGCCCGTCAAGCCAGTCCAACTTGTGGGAGGTGCTTCAGGAAGCGTGGAGTGAAATTTCTACAGATTACCTCAACAAATTAACAGCTAGAATGCCAAAGGTCTGCAATGCTGTAAAAAGGAGCACGCTTTGACGAAAGCAAAGTTTGAAGGACAAAATTATTATTTGAAATTATTATTTCTAACCTTGCCAATGTCTTGACTATATGTCCTATTCAATTTGCAACTCATTTGATAAATAAGCCAGTTTTCATGTGACCCCAAACTTTTGAACTGTAGTGTATATGACTGGAACTGTCTATATAAAAATGTATTGTATTACAATATACAGTATAAAGTTCATAGTAACAGATGTGGTGCAGGTTGGAGGTAAACCTAAGATAATTATCAACACAGTTGTTGTCCAACGCCCCCTCCCCTCTATATACATTTAGAAGGAAGGGTTGGGTGAGCTGCTTGAAACAAGCACACTGAATGGGGATGTTCCGGAGCCCCTCTACTCATTATATCCTCTCACGTGACTCTGGCTGCCATGGTACACATGATACTTGCAGATCCATGTGAGTATTATGGACCGGGCTTTCCCAAATATTGGAAAAGCCCCCAAACTGTTCTGTCTTGTGTGTGCAATGGTTACACTTTAAAGGTGCATACACACTAGACGATATGCTCCCTGAGCGATATCGTCTAGTGTGTCCCCGGCAGGCTGTGCTCAATGTCGTTTATGACATTGAGCACAGCCGCTGAACGATATCATTAACGATATCGTTCAGCGCCGGGCTCTCTCCCCCATTCCCTGACATGCAGCAACCTGACGAGATCATCAGGTTGGCCTGCATGTCAGCCCGATGAACGATGATGACGAACGACCCGCGGGAACGCGCGTCGTCGTCATCGTTCATCTTTTTGGGCTTAAAAATGGACGATAAAGTGGACGACTGAACGATATCGTTATCGTTCAGTCGTCCACTTTATCGCCCAGTGTGTACGCACCTTAAGTGTTTGGAGGTCTTAGAGAAAATACATGTTCTGAGTAACTGTTAATAAAGGATGTTTTTTTCCTTTTTTGATCTTTTTAAACAGCACACATGCTCACTCCTGTGTCCATTCTTCAATGCAAAGCACTGGTAATAGGACCATGCAAAGAAGTACATTAATATATTGCAGGGTGGTCTTGAAAGAAATTTGATAGGTTCACAGTATGGGGCAAATTTAATACTATAACCACAGTAAAGATTTTTTGTTTGTTTTTACGATGTAGTAGCCCATTCTATTCACTTACGATATATTTCACAACATCTGCTAACTAAATGCCAAAAGAGAGCAAAAAAATTGCTGTGATGCTTATTTATTTATTGGTGCTATTGCTCCAAGCATAAAACAATGGCATCTGCTTTGGGCTGTGACTGACTGATTGTGGACACTTGTTTTATGAACACAAGTAGACTCAAGGATGAAGTTATGAGTCAAGACAAATATATTATCATTTGGCAACTTTGGGGTTTACAAAGTCAGCCCCTCTAGGTCAGCCCTATTGTTGAGGGGAAAATAGCAATGATTCATGCAATTGTTCCAAAATCTTGTGACACACGTGTAAATATTGCCTCAGAACCAGATTAAGGTATACATTTTTAGGGACTGAGAGCCTGTAAAGGTAACTAACAATAAATCTATTTGTGTGCCTTGCACTGTGTAGTCAGGCTATAGGAGTCAGCTCGCAATTACCTGTGTTTCTTCATAGCGATAACTCATTTGCTGATGAGGCTCTCTGTAATCACTGATAATATTGGAATGTGACCACACACACACATGCCACACACATACACACACTTACTTGTTTTCAGAAGATGTTGATTGTTTAGAAAATAGCATTTTTGTGTTTTTCCTCCTGACACGACCTATGCCCAAAATTGTTTATTATTTCCCAGATTTTAATTTTGTTTTCAATAAGTGAAGAATCTATTGCATTAAATGGAGGGTGCCTGTGTATGTTGAATTCACGATGGTGGGTTCAGAGCAATAGAAAACAACCATCCTTGGACTTAATAATCTCTAGTACAAGGCAGTGTTGTCTCTTGATCACAATAATCGGCAGACAAGTATTACTAAGATGGGGGAATGGGCATGTTTAAAAGGAGGGATTTGATGCCTCTTTCAAATGAGGCTCCCCAAAAGCCTGTAGGTGCCAGGATGGTGGTGAGGGTGATTTGGGGGTCACCCCCATTTTCTGGTATTGGGGGTTGCTAGAGTGTGTTGGCAGGATACAGAATAAGTTTTTAATAGAATAAATTACTTAAAACAAATATAATGCTTTTGCAGTATGCTTCGGGTCATTGTCCATCTGCACTGTGAAGCGCTGTCCAAGGAGTTCTGAAGCATTTGACTGAATATGAGCATATAATATTGCCCGAAACACTTCAGAATTCATGTTTGTTTCATTTCAAAGCCATTGTGGTGGTGAATAGAGGCCAAAATATGAAAATTCTGTCAGTGTCCCAATATTTATGCACCTGACTGTATGTATATTGGCTATGATGAGTCTGTGAGGTCTTGTTCCAGCTGGAGAGATCCTTATGCTGTTGTAAGGGTCTCTGCCTCAATTAGAGGTGTCCTAGTATGCTCTGCGGCGTCCCACCTTTATGCTCTGGTTATGCCTTTTAATACGTGCTGGCACTCTGGTGGCTGTGCTGTGACCCCCTTGTATACCAGTCCTCAGTCCCTGGTACAAGTGGTGATTCCTCAAATTATATCGCCCTGTTACCGTTGCAGTGATGTAGCTCAGCAGTGTACTACTGACAGTCTGTCACTGTGATGGGCTGTTAAAGCTTTCTTTGGCAGTTGCTGCTTCTGGAGGGCTGTCTCTTTCCGGAGGTGCCGGAGTGTATCGCGGCTGGTATCTGTCTGTGTTTTATAGAGCCATGTGTTAGACGGTTAGCCTTACGCATGTGCAGAATGACACCAGAGGGACTTTTGGGTCATAGACCTGGATGTCCCGCATTCGTAAAGGACGGCTCTTGCTGAGAGCCGTCCTTTTTTTTTTTTTGTGGTGGGTTTTTTTTTTTCCATGCATACCTGCGTAACTAACGCCGGTATGCATGCAAGGTGGCTGGATGCATTGCAACCCGCCCAATACCTTTTTTAAAATGGTTGCACTAAATTGGGAATATCTAAGATGCACTGCTTTTGCTACATATACAGGACAGAATTATAGTTGTTGTACATAGTCATGCTCTGTATACCATAGCAACTTAGAAAGCGAAGTAAACTATTGGAGAGTAATCGTAATGTACTTCTAAGCTAAATACTGGTGTGTGAGATGGAGGAAATCTCCCAAGTACAGACTTATGGTCTCCTAGGAATTGCATCCTGGTAGGTTTGCACTAAGTGAAATGACTGGCATCACTAACTTTAATTAGAAAAACTGACCTAATTTACTATTTGAGATTTGTGATCCATATTGGCAGCATTTTGACCAATGGTTAGTCATTGTGGAATTATTTTGCCATTTGTGATGGAGATGAGAGAAATTATAATCCTGTAACTATATCATAGGGATGTAGTTGAGACCGGCAGTCGCAATGCTGCTGGTTTCAATCCCAACAAGGCATCGGTATTTCGACGCCTAACTTAATCGCGACGCAGGACGAAAGTGCGAACGAAGGTAAGCCTGGGCGCTCTTAGTGTTAGCCGCGGGGGGAAGGGGGGGGTTAGATTTAGGTAGCCTAGTGGGGTTAGCGTAAGGTTTGGAGAGGGGGGGGTTTATGGTCATGCACCACTGGGGGGAGGTTAGGGATAGGCACCCCTAGGGGGGAGGGTTGGGGTCAGGCACCACTGGGGGAGGGGGGGGAGGTTTAGGCACTAAGGGGGAGGGTTGGGCCACAAAAAGAGGGTTAGGGGGAGAAGGGGGAGGGTAAGTATACTTACCAGACCCCTGTCTGGATACCAACCATCGGGATGCCTGTCTGTATTTTGCCAGGAGGCATCCCGATAGCCGGCATTACATACCGATTCCCTATCATGGCTTGCCTCAGATTGCATGGATACTATGTAATCTCAAGAAGGGAGTTCTTATTGCATGATTCAGAAGTCCTAACATGTGCAGCACATTTTTATTTGAAATGTTTGTGTATTTGATTTAGCTGAACATGTGTCCTGTAAAATAGTCTTGATCAGTTTAGTGTGATTAAATTAGTATGACTGGATTCCTTTTAGAACAACTAAAAACTAAATGTTTTCTGACAACCCCGGTAGTCACCACCCCTTGTGTATGGGTCATTTATCAGATGGCATGACACATGAGTCGTGCACAAGATGATATATCTTAGTACAGAGGAAGAGAAGGTTGGCAAGCATTGCATAGCTGTGGGTTTCTCTGTTCTAACCTAGTTCATTATATGTGGAAGAGTAAAATGACATGTAGACGCTCTTACGTGGGCTCTTCTGTTTCATGTGTGAGATCTCACTGGTGAGTCGTGTGTGAGATCTCACTGGTGAGTCGTGTGTGTGTGTGTGTGTGTGTGTGTGTGTTGTGTGTTTCCCTGCCGTTCAATCTGTCACATCCAGTTTCATTTACCAACAAAGAATATTTTCTAGACTTGTAAAACAGATGCACAATAATGACTTCCATGCAGTGGAGCCTACGAATTGTATGCATTCACCTCTCTGCATCTATGTGTGCATGTTATCTGGGGATTTGTTAATTGTTACAGTTGCAATGTACTAATTGATGCTGACATACAGTATTGTGGCACCAATAATGTGCATGTGTCAGGTATTATAGTGCTTAGTAAAAAATCACACTCACTAACCCTATTAGGTAGGTGCAGTATGTACTTGGTGTATATACTGACTTGAAATGAGATGTTTGAGAATAGAACAGTAATGTCTAAAGTTCACTGTAGAGCTGGATGTATTAAAATGGCACTTTTACCTCTTGATCATAAGACTAGGGTCACTATCTCATGGGTCTGTGGTGGAGAGGTTTGAAAGCATAAATGAAAAGGTTTATTTGGACTATTATAATGGAGGATACATGCCCAATGTTAAGGCTACATTACTGTAAAGATTTAAATAATATTAGTTGCTCTGGCAGAATCTGTCCATATAGCTTTATATCATTTTTATGTTCCCCGTCGGGTGTTTTTAATGTAAATAATAATTTTCTACCCTCACGGGAGTTGGCAGCAGTGCAGTTATTCCCAATGGCTACAGTTTCCGCAGCTTTGTGTCTGGTTTATGTGTGTTGGAGCCAGCCTCTTTATAGTGAGGTAGATTAGGCACATATAGCCGACCAGGGGGAAACCATATAGTCTGTAACCCTGGCACAGAGGAGAAAGGACGTATGCTACTTTCTGTGCGCCATTGCAATGTAACTGAAATATCAAACAGCGGTCATGTAAAATAGTTTTAGAAGCTGAATTACAACTTTTAACAATTTAATGAAGTCTAAAATTAAAACCTTCCCATTTGAGCTATGGTATGGCTACATAAACATGTAGGGAAGATCTGGTTCTGGGGAAAATTACAATTTTAGCTTTTTGTGTCTCTGTTTTTCAGCATTTTTAAAAAATCTACAAAAGAACCTAAGGAAGGAAGCCTGTATATAAAAAGATGCACAATCTCCAATGTATGATTTATTGTGTTTCTTTATCTTTGTGGCTGTATAGTTCATATTTTTGTGCAGCAACTGTTTTTTTGGGGGTAATTGTCCGACTGCTGTCTAAAATATAAATATATATATATATATGCTATGTTTTACATCCTCTTTGCAAATTGTAATTTAATTTCTATTTTTTTTTTTTCTTTACCTAGTACATCGGGTGCGAATGTTGTAGCCATCGACAACAAAATAGAGCAGGCAATGGTGAGTAGAGACCTGAAATGGATTCCTACAATAATTCAGTTTGGTCTATCATGTGGGTGTGATCATATTAATTGCTGCATTGGAGGATTATTATTTTTTTTTTTGCCATTTTATGTTACATTAGGTAAAATAGATGGTATTTGTAGCTCAAACTGCTGGTTATTGTGCAACTGAAGCTGTGGTGAGATGTCATTATTGGCGGTGGTGGGGGGGGGGGGGGGGGGGCGGAATTCAACTGAACACAATTATGTTTAGCGCATTGGGTGAATACCCGGAGCTATTCAGTTGTCCACTTTGGGTCCAGCACATAAGTTTTAGGGAGATGCATGTTTTGACTTCCGGGCGCAATGCAGTAAGCTCACAACTAGCATAGTGGTACTAGTTGAAATTGTACCCTCCTGAGGTGCGAGTAGAAATACAATCAGAAATCCTCTAGTCGGGGGTTTACAACGTGGCACTCATTCCCGGAGCTAAACAAACTCCTGTTCAATTGAATTGCCCAGCTTTCATTCTGCAGATAAGGGCCTGCTATTTCACCATGTAACACAATCGGGTGGAGATCCTCCCTAAAGGTAACACCACAATTGTCTTACAAGAATTTTTTTTTCCTCCAATGAGCTGCTTTAGCAAATACAGATGTAAAATGTTATCGAAGCTTTTAGGCAAAACTTAAAATGTGTGAAATAATTTTGTAGGGAAAGCAATATAGTTCTTGACTCCGCTCCCAAAGTGACAGCCTCTGTGTATAAGCAACTAGTTCTCTACTGCTAAGGTACATTTATTAAAAAAAACTTTTTCATATTTAATTACCGTAACTTGTTAGATTTATTGGTCCTTCAAAATGGGACACACATTGGCTGGTAACAGTAGTTCCTTGCATGCAACTGGCAGTTAGATCTGTAAATTAGCTCAACTACAAAATTTGTTGGCTAATCCTGGGAGTGTTCTTTGGTATTTATGGCTGTGCCCAATAGCTGAAGATACAGAATTGGTGTGCCTCTAGAATGGATGTACTTTATTTATGCTCTACAAGTGGTTTCCTATAGCCATTATTCCAAAGGACACATACAGATGTGTCCTCACTCGTCTGTGCTGCAGTCATGCAAAACAGCCCCCCTCGTGCCCCTGGTCCCGTTGGACTCTGCTAGCTCCGTGCGTCTTTTGTGCCGAATGTACGTCTAAGTTGTGATAGGGTGCACATGGAGACTGTTGATTAATTTGATATGCGACACTTGTATATCTGTGTGCGTCTTAGTCTCTGAAAAGTGCTATGATTCACTGGCCACAGCTTTTTTTTTTCTCCCACTCCCAAGTTCTGTATACAGAGTCAGTCACACACAGATATGCAAGTGTCTCATATCAAATTAACACCGTTTCCTGGTGCGCCGTAGTCACATGGTATTGCCACGTAGATGCATTTTCTGCAAATAGAGGAGCCCAATAGAGTAGTTACATGGGACCTGGTGGATCACTCACACAAGGCATATTGCGCTGTATGGCGTATTGAGGCTAGATGAACAAGGACACATCTGTAAGAACCTAGGGGGTCTATTCATGTAGATGACTGAATGGCTACCGGTAATTACCACTATATATTGCATCATTGATTCAATATACAGTATATAGTAGTGTTATGTATCCATTCAATAAAACGTGCCTTTCTGGCAACCTTCTCTGGTAAAAAGCCCCTCCACAATCCTCTGGAAGCAGCGTAGCGATAGACATTGCAGACTGTGCCACAGCCAAAGGAGCAGAGCATTCGGTAGGTCAGTCCAGTCAGAGGGAGTTCAGCAGTGTACATCGGTGTGGGAATAGCGGGTCAGCAGGGGGTGAGGTTGGGGGAAACCGTCGGCAGTCTGAGGTGACTCGGGACCCAAAAGCAGGCAGATGGACATCAATGCTTCTCTCCTGCTGAGTAGACAAGGCACCTCTGATTGGCTAGTTGTCAGAGAGGGGGGTGGGGAGAAGACGGGAAGACAACTGTCAGAAGGCTTTTTACGTGCTTCTATGAATTGCTCTCCCCATACTACTGTATGGGGAAGCGAAAAGTACATTAATCAGGAGCATTGCTGGAGGAATGAGAGATTTTTCCACAGTAACTGCTTCTATGAATAGGAGGAAGCAGTGAAAAGCCCTGTTATCACTGATAGCTGGCTTATCACTGCCACATTAATAGACTCAATTGGTGTAGCCATTCCTGCAGTCTGGTTCATGGTAGATTTAAACTTTGTATGTATAAGAGAAATGCACCAAGCATGTAATACCAAAGTTCAATACCATTATTTATGAGTGGTGTTGGTTGAACAAGATAAATAACAATAAGCAGATGCTGGCCGATTCAGAGGCAATATTAGTACAGCAGTTGGTGGGAAGGCCGTGTATTCGGTCATAGATCTTTACAAGTTTTATCTCTCTGTGAACTTCTGCTTTTTAAGAGCTGAGATTAAGTTTTATTCTCATCCTTCATATTATGGCAGTCCCATCATACTTATCTGTAACTGGACAGAATCTCTCCATTGCCAATATAATTACAGCATGTCCCATGCAGCAAAGTAGAGGCATCAGCAAGGAGAGTGCCAGTAATATTTCTCTATCCTGGATCACTGCAAACATTCCTACTGAAGCATTTGTGTTCATGCCATGTCCGGCGCTGGGCAGGGCACTGTAGGCCGGAAGTCTAGTGGGAACATTATTACATTATGGCCTTTTATAGTATTATAAATCATGCCAGGCCTCAGATAGTACTTATAATTGGGATATTTGGGAAGAATATTATCAACACATAGGTTTTCAGCACCAATACCTCCAGCAGGTCATGTTTTCTGGAACTTTTTAATCATGCACAGTTAATATATTTTGTTGGGGCAGTAATTATCCCACCTGTTTTCACAGACAAATCCTGAAAGCATAACTTGTTGAAAACCACTGTTACCACATTTGTAAAGAATGTGCCTGTAACAGGGACAATGAGCTCTGGCCTACTATGACCCTAACGTAACTTTTTGCAGCAAATTTTTAATTCTTTTTATGCTGTGGCCTCACAAATTCTGTTTTTGCAGCTTCTGTCCTCTCCATTGTTTCCTGTACAGTGATCTTTCTTTGAAGCTGGGGCCAGATTCAATTACTTACGATAAAACAAAACTTGCTGCTGGAGAAGTTTTTGCACTATTTGCCAGTTTTAGTGCTTTATTTTTTTTATTTTTTTTTTAGTATTTTAGCAATGCGCGCTCAGTTTTTCGCCCTATCCTATTTCAAAACACTCAAACGCATGCGTGCTAAAAGTACAGCACATATTGGGGAAATCAGTCTGTACCCCATAAAAAGTCTAACTGACATAGAAAATCAATATAGAAGTGTATTAATAGCCGTAATTAAAGTATTTGGGGTTCTTAAATTGTCAAATGGCTGTAATATCCATAGCTGCATAAGTGTTGAAATATTATAAAAAACAAAACTTTTTGGTGAAAAATAATTGCAGTTAAATTAGGGGTACATTAAAATGGGCGCAAGTATATATTTTATCTATAATGTGCGTGTTTTTTTTATTTTTTTTATTTTATGTTTAAGATACCTGTCGCATCCATACAGCCCCCCAAAATATCTGGCCAAGTATTTTAAACCCATTTTCCAAACTTTTTTTTTTTTTTTACATTTTCACCCCAAAAATGACATGTAATTATTAGGGGGAATTAATTTTTTAAATCTTTATTTTTGCCTAATTGTTCAGAACCCTTTGGACACCCCACAATGACCAAAGTCCTCACATTTTTAGTTAAATAAAAAATAAAAAAAAAGTCGTCAAAGATTTTGCACATTTTTTCACCTGCTCTGAGATGAAAACATTTTGCCGCTTTTTGTCTATGGAATTTAGTTGTCAGAGTGGAGAATTGGGGCAATGTATCATATATATATATATATATATATATATATATATATATATATATATATATATATATATATATATATATATATATATATATATATATATATATATATATATATATATATATATATATATATACCTCACAAATAAAGGAATACATCTCGGATAGATGCATCCTATTGTTTCCAACATGGGGCACACTAGAGGCTCGATCCAATTCAGCATGATGCTTTTCAATTCACCGTGCTGTTTAGTTCGACTGTTGCCAGTTAAGGGCCGTATTCAATTAGAAGCGAAAAGCCAAGATCCGCAAAAAAGTATCGCTGATTGTGACTTTTCGCTAGGCGGAAACTTATCTCCGTATTCAATTCCATACGCTTTTCGCTTACGCGGAAAGACAATGCAATGTAATGGACGAAAAAGATTTACCTCTGAATAGCAGGAGAAAAGTGCAAAATTATTATTTTGGGGTGCAAAATACTTTGGACAGCCCCCCAAAGGATAACTGCATTAAAAAATCTTTAAAAAAGTGAGGAACACCCCAAAAAAGTACATTTTGAATTTGGGGGCAAAAAAGCAAACTAGCTAAATAAGTTTCTGGGGGTGCTCCAAGAAGGGGTGAAGTGTTTTTGGGATTGCAGGTGCCTTTTAAGAGGGTGGAAATTCGCAATTATTAAAACCACTTTAGAGACATTAAAATATGATAGCACCCATTTTCAGGTACCCCAAATTTGACAGGACCACTTTTCGCCCCAAAAAAACAAACTGCTTTATGCTATTCTTCTCTACTTGTGCAAATACGCTAATTAGTGGCAATTGTGCGAACTTAAGTATCCAAAACAGTTTTATTACAGCTAGTCGGGCACTACTACATTGATCCCCAATGTTTCTGCATCTTTGTTGGGGGGTTCAGGCTGATTTCCACGATTCTGACACCACTTTTCGCCTGTTCTAACTTTGCGTGTCTCCGTTTTCGTGTGTTTTGGAATTGAATAGGGCAAATCACGGGTACACGCAGAATAAGTTTCCACGGCTAAAATAAGTGATGTAGGCGAAAAGTCCAGCATGCAAAACTTTGTTGTGTACACGAAACTAATTGAATACGGACCTAAGTTGGAGAATGCCGGTTCTTGCGGCTTGACAGGTCTTTAGTCGCGAGTACCGACTTTCTCCCACTAATGTGCTGGCCGTGTGGCTGGTGGCACTCTGTTAAGCTGGAAAACAGCCGCGTGGCCGGCACTTTTGTCGGATTTCTCCTTGCACCCTTCGGGGGGTGCGACAAGAGATCCTTTAGTTGGACCAAACAGCGCAGTGAATTGTATAGCTTACCGTGGCTATTCAGCATTGCACTGAACTGAATCGAGGCCTAGGAATGAGTCCTTTTTAAATTGTGTTTTTATAATTTGGAAGTTATCAGTCACTTATATAGCGCCACCATATTCCCTTGCGCTTTACAATTGGAAATCTTTAATTTCTTTTCTTTCTGCTAGGACCTGGTGAAAAGCCATCTGATGTACGCAGTAAGAGAAGAGGTGGAAGTCCTAAAGGAACAAATAAAGGAATTAATAGAGAAAAACTCTACACTTGAACGTGAGAATGCACTGTTAAAATCCCTTTCCAATAGTGATCAGTTGTCTCAAATCTCGGGCCAGGGAGGTCTCAGTACCTGTCAACAACAGCCTCCAGTGACTACAGCTCCTCCCACCGCTACGCAGACCGCACACCCACCACAGCAACCGAATGGATCTTCTGCGTAAAGTGTACAAACTGCTTCCTCGCCTCGCTCAGCAATCTGAGAGCTGTCTGTCCTTGTGTGCCACTGCTGGTCTCTCCACATTAAAAAATGGGAAAAAAAATTATGGAAAAAAAGAGAGAGCAAGTAGCCATGCTTTATTTGTGTTTGGCCTTTTCAGTATTAGACAATCGTACTCCCTGATCTCTCACTGAGAGAGAGGTGATACTTATTACATTGTGTATCAGGTTTTATCAGAATTGGATTGTGAAAATGTATGTGTGTGTATGTAATAATATTTACACACACATGTTCCTTGAATACTGGCAATGAATGTGAGCAGGTCACTAGCCCTTCTTACATTGGAAGGGGTAAAAGCAGCAGTTTATTTTATAGAAAACCTGCATGTATAAATGACAAAGAAGTTTACCTGTATTGTTACAAGAGTGGTTTAATGACCATACTGATACATATATAGATAGTATTGTGTTCACAAACGAGCTGAAGTGCATGCAAGACCAGGCCTTGGCCAATCAGATCAAGTCTACATGTGACTTCATTTTTTGTTTATCATGATAGGTTTAGAAGACCTTCTATTTATACATGTTGGACTGACAAGTGATGGCCATAACGAAGGTGTATGAACGTGTACATTCAGCTTAGAGTCTCTGCACATTGCCAGTGTCTGTCACAACACCATGTTGGCTACCCTCCCTATCTACATTATACCTGCAAAAATAAACTATACTTAGGTTCGTTCTACAGCTTCTAAAACACTTGTCTATTTAAGAATAATATGAAAATACATTATACATGTATCCAAGATGTAGAACTGCAGTGTATAGCTAAACATCTGCTTACATCTGTTATACTGAAGTGCTTGTTGGCGTCAAGGGGACAGACAATAATTTGCTGCATGTTTTAGCTAATGGTGGTAAATCTCAACTGTTTCTATCTAAAGTGATCCAGCAGTTACCTAAATATTTTATTTAATTCTATAAAGCTCATTTTGTTCCAAATGGGTTTTCTATAACATAAAATGCTGCCTCAATCAATAGTTGATGTCTGATATTCAGCAAAGGGTCTTATGGAGGCGTGGTGGCTCTCCCGGGGGTGTCACCTTTAATATATACTCTGAGCCATGTTTTGTCAGTCCTTTTTGTATGCAAAACTAATCATTGTATGCATAGTGAGAGCCACCACCCTTTAAATATAAGTAACATTTTGCCTCTTACTAGTTTCATTTAATGTTTGTGTTTTATTTATTACAGGGCTGCTATTTTCTTAATATGTATGAACAATGTCACAGACACTCTGTTTTATTTTCCTTATATAGAGAATAAACGTAAATCGTATCATAATTCGTAGAGAGGCAGGAATGCATTCAGTAGATGTTTCTGCAATAACAGAGCCTAAGTATCCAGACTATGTATATCGAACACTAACAACTGTTTTACTTTTGGTATTTATTTTACAATCTAGAAAATATCCAGTTTGAATGTAAATTTTGTAATGAGTGTAAGTATGGAAACATAATGCACCTGTACAGGAGAGTAACAATTGTGATACTAAAATAAATGATAGATTAGCTATTTTGATGAAGAAAACTTTGTTCATTTCTCTTCTTTCTGACTGAGAAAAATGCCATGATTCCTATGCTTTTTAGACAATTTATGTGAATTATTATAATTTTTTTAGGGTGGGATAAAAAAAAACTGTGAAATTGTTCAACCTACTTTGTAACCAAAGAAGCAAAGCTGTGTGTTTTTTATTATTTTGTTATGCACATTTTCTGTATTTTTATTCAGTGTTCTTTCATTCACATTATTTTCCTTTGTTGTTTTAAGCATGATCTGCATGACCTATAATCTCTGAACCACTTTCGTACCTCATGTTTTTGTCCAGCACTCTTATTGTAATATGTAATCTGTGAACTGCGTCCAATAAACAGAGCAAACCGCTGGTGTGGGTTGAGACGCGGTAGTGTAACATACACTAGTTGTAATACAGAAAAAAAATGAAGTGAGCCATCTTTTGTTCATTTTAAAATGGTGTTATAAATTCCGAATGCAGAAAACAAAGTTTTGTTACATTGCAGATTTAATGTATTTAATAAATTCAACATGCAGATTAAGTGCAGTGTATAAGGAGTATTTAAATTGAAACAGAATACGAATGTACATTTCATAAATACATTTGCGAAAGCATCTTTTTGTGTATAATAACACAATTGTGTCCAATTATTGTAAAGATCTCTATTTTAACACACTTTTCTGAAATTATTAAATTGCAGTTTTGTTGAAATTGTGGTTTCAGAATATGTTCTAATCGCTCTACTACATCTTAGTGAGGAGAAAGCAGTCACTTGGACAACCTTTTTTTTTTGTTTTTCTTTTTCTCTTTCCTTCAACTATTTAGAGTTCCAGTTTGTCACATTCTGGTATATGTTTTAAGAAAATATAGAGAGGAAATGAAACATTTAAGGAACTGGATTTAGCTATATATGTGTTTTTTTTTTTTTTTCCATTTTAATTGAAATTTTTAAAATTTAGGGAAGGGTACAGAAAGTGAAGAAAAAAAAAAGTGAGTGTAGGGGTTACAGTTGAATAAAGGGTTATGGAGGTAAATCGTTCAAAGATATCACAAATTAAATTTAACATAAAAAAAAATGCAAATTTAATTCCACTAAAGGCAACTATAAAACGATAGGAAGGTTGAGGCTTATCTGAAAGCACAGCTTTCCCTAAATGAGGATGAAAAACTAAATGGGTAAAAGATGGGAGGGCAAGGCAGAGAATTGAAAAATTTGGTTGGAGAAAGGGGAACATACGGGACAGTTAGTAAAGGAGGGAGCGGGAAATAATAGGCTGCTAGACTAAAGGGAGATCTGTCAAAGATATGGAGGTATATGTATTGGGCTGCAGACTTCAAGCATCGGCGAGTCCCATGCGAGACGCCAATGTTTTAAAGTAGCAGCCATTTAAAAGGCAAAATCAGGTTGATGCTTGCCATTTAAATGACTGCTACTTTAAAACATCGGGCAGACTCGCCGATGCTTGAACGCCGCAGCCTATTAAGTGTCAAAGATATGGAGGTATATGTAATAGGCTGCAGACTTCAAGCATTGGCGAGTCCCAATGCGAGACTACTTCAAGCATCGGCAATACTGCCCGATGTTTTAAAGTAGCAGTCATTTAAATGGCAAACATCAACCTACCGGTAGTTTTGCCTTTTAAATGACTGCTACTTTAAAACATTGGCCAGTCTCGCACGGAACTCGTCATTGCATAAAGTCCACAGTCTATTACATATACCCCATAGAGATGAAACCAGATGAAGGATGCTGTAATTGCTTTGAAATACAAGATCTAAGGGGACCAGGCACTGTTGAATTTGCTAGGGTGGTCATGTAGAATACTCATAAAGTGTTCAAGGTGTGGATTCCATCAGAGCTACAGGGGGAGAGTGGTGTTGGCAGCAATTAGTGGAGTTAAGTTTGTGTTGAGAAACTCTGGGAGTGATTAGAAACCTTTGCTAATCATTTAATCTATTATCCAGACTGATCCCAAAGGGAGACTGTGCCCTGTAATAGTGAAGATTAAGTTGTGAACTTATCTTCAATTGGAGCTCATTTTTGGACAGGGCTACTATATATTGACGAGGCTATATTCCTGACCGTAGTCTCTCAAACAATGGCCTGACGTTAAGGGGATGATGGCTCAAAGTCAAGTGGGAGCAGTTTCTTTAATTCCATACACTCGCAGGTGGATCATTTTGTAGAAACTATTCTAATCTGGGTCAATACCTCATGGTCTCCCCCATGTCTGTCTCCAAGGACATCTTGTGGAATTTATTTTGGGATACCTCAGAGGTCTGAGAATTTGAGGAAAGCGCCAAGGTGCAAATTCTTGTTTAGAACTTTTTTTTTTATCCATTTGGGGGATGCCATTTCTTCTGGGTAACTAACTAATTGAAACTGGTTCCCACCCCCTATATAACTCCTCCCCTTCCACCATAAACTCAGTCTGTGTTTAACATAGCTGGAGAAAGACCCACGGAAGAACTGAGAAACCAGAAACCAACAGGTATCTAGTATGAAACCAAACAAGGGAGGGATCCCGGCATCCCCCAGATGGACTCCTTTTTCATCTTCCTGGGGGATGCCATTACTTCTGGGATATACCAAAGCAAGCCAATTAAAGGAGGACCCGACCGCTCTAAGAATATTCTGCCCAACACTGGCATCCCTTGCGCCAAATGTATGAAGGCAGTAATTTCTTCTTCGGGTTCCATAGGGTCCACAGGAATTATCTTAGGATATCTAGTTGGACAGCATCCAATGCACCAAACAACAAAGCTTTGGAGCTCCCAGCATATGCACTGATCCTCCTCCCTATATAGCTCGCTCCCAGCCACAGGCATTCAGGTTTTTTAGTTTGGTTCACAGCAAGAGCACCTGTTTTAACAGCTGGACTGCTAGGCAGTCCTAAGCTTTTTTTTTCTTTTATGTTTTACCTTAAGTTTATGAAAAGTTTAGCGGTATTAGCGCCAGTAATGACTTTCTACTGCGGCTCCATCTACCTCCACCGACGCTGAAACGCTCGTATTGCTGTAAGCCCTGAGGTTCTCGGCAGGCCTCAGCGTGGCTTAGCTGGCATCCTAAAGATCCTGAGGTCCGGGACTGCGGTCGGGTAAACTGAGATGTCGGGTAAGGATTCCTCTTGGGGAATCATGCGCAAAGCAGCCCCTAGCATCTGGTGTTGAGATGTGCCAGTGGCCGCTGCGGGTGAAAAGACGCTCTGCGATTCCTCACTAAGGCGGTCGGGACCATATCGTCTGTTGCCGGCTGGTAAGACGCACTAGTCAAAGTCTTTATTACCTTGTAGTGCAGCGTACCTGGCCGTCAAAATCGCAGCTTAGGGGAAATAAGGCGCTCCCACGGCCACTCCTCCCCGCCAGACAAACTTCAAAGGGAGTCCCTGTGTCTGGTTTACTATTGACCACCTCATGTGTGAGATGCTCACAGTTTATCTGTGCACTACTATAGTGGTCTCAGAAGTTTGGTCTGTCTCCCTATATACCTCTCCCTCAGGGTTTGGCATATAGCGCACTCTATATCCTACCACAACCTCCTTGGGGCTGGTCAGTTGATTGAGTCCACATTGCTTTAGCAAATGTGTGTATTTATGCATTGTATGACTATAAATGCTAGCTGCTGTGTGTACACTGCCTGTTTGCCAGAACTGTCCGGTCTATTATCACTGTGTTTCTCATCACTTTGAAGGTGTGTGGGGTGTTTTCATGAAAGTCACATTGCATTTATACTGTATACCTTATATCATTTATACATGTCTACAGGTACAGGTTAGAAGGAGCATGTAAGTCCTTTGCTGCTGGCTTGTCTGAGCAGGTTGTTAACTAGGATGGATTGGATTGTGTAGTACTGTTGTAACAACTACTTTGTCTCCGGTACATCTGCACCAGCACTAGAGCCACCTGTGTGGCTGCTTGGTCTCAGATTATGTCGCACTTAGTGGACAAAAGCCGCAGAAGCACAGACTTGAGCTGCAGCGCCTCATGCTACGAGGTGTTCACAGCATTTGCGTCCTATGTATATGCCCCACATGAATTCCTGTTGGGTTTATTCTACTGCTCACTCTAGTCAGAGTATGCTGCTGCCTATAGCCTCTCTGCAGGCAGGTTAGTAGTGGGGGAGCAGGGGCATAGGATTTGTCACTCATGGCATTTAGAGTCTGACTAGGCCTTCTCATCAGACTCTGGCGGGGAGTAATGGGTCTGTCTCGGTGAAGGAAGACCATTAGTTCCTAGTGGATGTCCCCTCTCTGGAAGAGCGGAGACTTTCCTCAGTATGGAGGAATAGGAGGTTTCATTGACATCTAGGGAGCAATATTTAGGTGTCACGAGGTGATTAAGAATTATCGTTCTCAGTCTGGGTGCTGACGAATCTGGGGTCTGAAGCATTTTTTTTTTAGCATTTTTATCAGGAATATAAACCTCTCAGTACCCATATTGTTTCACCAGGGTAACAAATGAGAGTTCCCTAAAGATGCTAATGTAATGCAGGAGCACTAGACGATCCTCTTTATAAGAGTTTTCATTAGCTAGAGCTACTACCAGGCTAGCTGCGGCTGTAGCCCCAGGGTGGGGGGATTGGATTGGACAAAGTCTGTGGGAGTAACAAGAGAGTAGCAGTTTTCTTTCAGTGGATGAGAGTGTGTGTGTGTATATGGGGAAAGCTGTTATTTATTCTGGTTTTCTGGCTTCTAGGGTCTTGGCAAGCTCAGGGCAGACTATAGACCGCCATGGCTAGAGGATCTGACAGCGGACGAGCCCAAGATATCTGGTTCGTCCAAGCACCCTGCTGTCAAGCCAGATGGTAGGCTACTGTCTGATGGGATGTAAATCCTGCGTTACAGGCTTGTCTGAGCAGGTTGTTAACTAGGGTGGATTATGTAGTACTGTTGTAACAGTTACGTCATGTCTCCGATATACCTGCTTCAGTACTAGGCAGCACTGTTATGTCGCTCTCCATATTTTGTGTTTCATCAAAATAGAGCTGTCCTTTGTACCAAGGCAGACTGCCTCCCAAAGGTGGTTCATGGTTTTTATATAAATGAGGGAATTGTAGTCCCGGTCGTTAGGTCTATAGATGAAGCTTCCCTGGATGAGGTTCGAGCTCTTCGTATCTGCGGGGAGAAGACCAGCTCCATCAGAGAATCTGATTCTCTTTTTGTGTTATATGGTTTTCACAAAAGGGGTTGGCCAGTGACCAAACAGACTTGGCTCACTGGCTCTGTAGGGCCATTGCTCAGGCCTATACACAGGGTGTTCCCCCTGTTCCTTGCAAGGAGAGAGCACATTCCACTCGGTCCATGGGACCATTGTGGGCAGTAAGACAGGGTGCCTCTGCTGAATAACTCCGCAAGGCGGCCACTTGGTCTTCTGTTAATGTTATCAAATTTATGCTTTTGATACGTATGCCTCCCAGGAAGCTTCCTTAGGAGATTCCGCTGCCCAATCTGCTCAGGAGCGTCCAAACCCTTAAGGGAACTGCTTTAGAACGTCCCAAGGTAATTCCTGTGGACCTATGGAACCTGAAGAAGAAACACAGAATTATGGTATAACATACCTTTTGATAATTCTATATCTTCGAGGTCCATCAGGTGTATCTTGTGTACATGACATTTTCTTCTCCACTCTCTGTCTCTTGCCGTAATGCTTGGTTACAAATTGAATGCCTGGGGTGGGCTATATAGGGAGGAGGGCCAGTGCATGCTGAGAGCGCCAAAGCTTTGTTTGGTGCATTGGACGCTGTCCAACTATTCCAAGGTAATTCCTGTGGACCTTGAAGATAAAGACTTATCAATAGGTATGTTATGCCATAATTCTATATATTTTGTACGAGTGTGTACTGAAGGTAGATGCTTTGCACAACTGCTCAACCGCGCCCCATGCCCTACAGCCCAAGAAGCATGAGTTGAGTAAGCCCAAGTTGAAGCCGGAACCGTCACATTTGAGGAAAAATATGCCTGCTGAATAGCAGAAGTGACCCGATACTTTTGAGACTGGCCAGCCTCTTTTTGGTGCATCAAACGCAAACGGGGAATCCATTTGCCTCAGTACGGTCCAAGTAAAGACATAATACACATACCACATCTAACGGTGCTAAAGGAAGTGGTGTCACTAGTCACTAATCCTGGCGAAAAGCTGGAAGGCTTTCTATAGCACTAAATGTTGGAAAAAAAAAAAAATTCAGGTGCTAATAAAACTATATATATAAAAAAAAAAAAATATATATATATATATATATATATATATATATATATATTCTTCCCAGTGGTATGGTATCACTGTCAATTAAGAAAATAAGCAGCAACAGCCTTGTTTGAGCTCTTGGACACTCACTATAAATAAGCAGAAAACATCACCAATACGTGGCGCTGCGCTAGTAGAAAACAAATGGTATTGCTGTGGTAGATATGTCAATCAAGTTGCATAAAAATGTAATCACTAACAATTAAAAAAAAGCATTAAAATATATGACCCATGTGTGAGTTATTTTTATATATACATATAGATATATATATATATATATATATATATATATATATAGTAAAGAAAGAAGGAGTCAGCACATCCATATCAATCCATAGAAAATGTATTAATCCAGTAGAGAACAAATGTCAAGGTTATTTGAGGGGCTTGTGAGCAAAGTCATAGCAATAGTTCATCATGGCACAAACAGCAGGCAATCATGAAAATACTCATCACAAGTCCTCCCTCCAGAGAGTAGCGCCCGACAACTCAAGAATTTCAAGCAAACATTAAAAAATTAATAATACACCTCCGGTAGCGAGACACTTTGCAGCATATGGTCACACTATGAAAGATTTTTTATTTTTTCCTATTGACCATGTTGCTCCATTAAGGAGAGGAGGAGATCGTAATAAATTGCTTTTACAACGTGAATGTTTCTGGATTAGTCGACTTAACACTGTGACCCCGCACGGACTTAATGAGGGGCTGTCATTGAGTTGTTTTTTATAGTTTTTTGTATACTTTATTTAGTCTCTATATATTGGTGGTTTCGCTGTTATGGATATGTTGTTGTTGTTTTTTTCATTGTATTGTTATTGTTTTTGTATTATGGTTTTCTACTTTTTTTCTTTGGGTTTCTTTTGTAAATATCTTTTTGTCTATTATACACCCACCAATGATGTGGATCATGCTCGCTACGTTACATTACGTACCAATATGCTGGAGTAACCAACCTTTTGGAGTACATGGCGCTTTTATACTGGTGCTCTCTTTGTAGACAGTGTTTATTTGAGCTATTACCTAAGGAGTTATTTATTATTAATTTAGTTTACACTGTTCATTGAGTTGCGTTGCCCTGGTTACTGGTGACTCGATCCGTTTTTCGGATCGTCACTTCCGGTGCTCGCGTTGTTGTTAGGTTGTCTTGGTTACCTGTGACCAGTTCCGGTCCAGGAGCGTCACTTCCGGCATATCCGGCGTGTGTCTGAGCTATGGTCTCATGACCCGCCGCTGTGCGTCTATGTACAGGTGAGTATGCTTTACTTTGATTGTTGGGTGTATATGTAGGCAGGGGTTGTGGTTTGTATGATATGCACTTGATGAAGGTGTCGGATTGACACCGAAACGGCTGTCGGGCGCTACTCTCTGGAGGGAGGACTTGTGATGAGTATTTTCATGATTGCCTGCTGTTTGTGCCATGATGAACTATTGCTATAACTTTGCTCACAAGCCCCTCAAATAACCTCGACATTTGTTCTCTACTGGATTAATACATTTTCTATGGATTGATATGGATGTGCTGACTCCTTCTTTCTTTACTACATATCATATTATGTGTTTGCACTCCTCATTGTTGCTGCTACCAAGAGTGTGCTGCTGGTCTCATTTGCACTACTATATATATATATATATATATATATATATATATATATAGATAGATCGATCGATCTCACACACACACACACACAGGACCTCATTCAGAGTCGGTCGAAGCGGCCGCATGGTCGTACGGAAAAAGGGGCCGGATATGCAAATGATTCCCTCGCAAGTTGCGTCCCTAAGTTCGGATCGGTAGTTGGCCGACCAAGGGGAGGAAGCGGTCGTAAGACAAAAAAAATACGCCCCCTTCTCGTACGCATTGCACGTCATCTCCGGGCATATAAGGATTAATCGAGACCATCGGAACTGGTCGTAGAGCTTAAGGTTGATCATACCCTCTCTTAAGCTCTACGATCATGTTAGTGTAAAAACCTCCCATGTCACATGTGCCATGACGCTACTTTGTTAATTATGCACTCCCATAAAACGCTGTTCGCCTAATGAGGCACGCCAGCGTTCGGATCTCCACTCCCCAGTTTTCAAGCACCTTCCCATGTTACCACCCACAAACGCCTCCATCTGTCACTCAAACTACCGACCTGGCTGTGTTCAAGGAGAGAGAAATTTCTGATCGTAGCGGCTAGTTTGCGCACGCGCATTGCGAACTTTCCGCATGCGCAGTATAGCGAACATCGGTGGCGTACGACCGTGCGGCAGCAACAACCGACTCTGAATGAGGTCCACAGTGCCTTGCAAAGTATTCAGGCCCCTTTGCATTTTCCATGGTTTGTTGCACACACAACCTGGAATTAAAATGGATTGTATGAAGGTGTGCATCATTTCATTCACAGAACATATCTACAACTGTGAAGTTGTTGTTGTTTTTTTTTTTTTTAATATAGTGAATCAAACAACATTTAGGACAACATAACAGAAAACTTCAGCGTGCATAACTATTCACCACCCCCCAGCCCCCCCCCCCCCCCTTAAAGTCAGTACTTTGTCGAGCCACCTTTTCTGGCAATTACAGCTGCAAGTCGCTTTGGATAAGTCTCTATGAGGTAGCCACATCCTGCCTCTGGGATTTTTGCCCATTCCTCAAGGCAAAACTGCTCCAGCTCCTTCATGTTGGATGGTTTCTGCTTTTGAACAGCAATCTTCAAGTCTGACCACAGATTCTCAATTTGATGTAGATCTGGGCTTTGACTAGGCCATTCCAACATTTAAATGTTTCCCCTTAAACCACTCGAGTGTTGCTTTAGCAGTATGCTTCGGGTCATTGTTCTGCTGGAAGGTGAACCTCCGTCTCAGTCTCAAATCACAGACAGACTGAAACAGGTTTTGCTCAAGAATATCCCTGTATTTAGCACCATCCATCTTTCCCTCAACTCAAATCAGTTTCCCAGTCCCTGCTGCTGAAAAACATCCCCACAGCATGATGCTGCCACTGTGGGGATCTTGGGGTGATGGGATGTGTTGGGTTTGCACCAGACATAGCGTTTTCCTTGGTGACCGAAAAGTGAAATTTTAGTCTCATCTGACCAGAGCACCTTCCTCCATACATTTGGGGAGTCGCCCACATGCCTTTTGGCAAACTCAAATTGTGTCTTCTTATTTTTATCACTAAGTAATGGCTTTTTTCTGGCCACTCTTCAATAATATGGAGTGTACGGCTTATTGTGGTCACATGCACAGATATACCAGTCTCTGCTGTGGAACTCTGCAGCTCTTTCAGGGTTACCTTTGGTCTCTGTGCTGCCTCTCTGATTAATGCCCTCCTTGCCTGGTCTGTGAGTTTTGGTGGGCGGCCCTCTCTTGGCAGGTTTGTTGTGGTACCATGTTCTTTCCATTTGATGATGATGTATTTGATGGTGCTCTGGGGGATCATCAAAGATTTTGATTTTTTTTTTTTTATAACGCAACCCAGAATTGTACTTCTCAACTTTGTCCGACTTGTTTTGGAGAGCTCCTTGGTCTTCATGGTGTGATGCGTCTTGCTTAGTGGTGTTGCAGCCTCTGGGGCCTTTCAGAAATGGTATGTTTATACTGACAGATCATGTGACACTTAGATTTCACACAGGTGGACTTCATTTCACTAATTATGTGACTACTGAAGGTAATTGGTTGCACCAGAACTTTTGAGGGGCTTCATAGCAAAGGGGGTGATTACATATGCATATGCCAATTTTCTGAATTTTACTTATAAAGATTCATTTTTATATATATTTTTCTCATTTCACTTCACCAAATTAGACTATTTTGTGCAGATCCATCACATAAAATTCAGATTAAAAATTAAATTACAGGTTCTAATGTAACAAAAAAGGTAAAAATACCTTTTGTAATGCACTGTACATATCATTAGCTGAAGTAACTAGTGTTGCCTGGGTTTAAGGTATATTTGTTTTAAGATTATGTGGTGATTTCCAAATCCATCCAGTGGAAGGCCCAGAACAAGCTCCCCGGGTTAAAGCTCTGTCCACTGTACACCAACGGGAGATCTAACCGGGACCCTAACCCCCCTCCTAAAACCTTGCCTAGATCCAACTGGACCACCTGTCGTTGGTTTCATCCCAATCTCTGCAATTTTGGTAGTGGTTAGTCCAGGATCTGCATCCAAGGACTTCCTGGCCTCGCAGGCTGACAGGACCCAGCCAGGCTGCAGTACGCTTCAGCTACCACAGCCCGAGGAAAGGGGCGACTGATGGTCACGATGGTGATCCCAGGCTGCGACCTCGGTCCCAGCGCTGGGATTGCAGATGCAGCAAGGAGGTGTCAGACACCACCTGCTCAGGGATGTATCTATAATGGGTGCAGGGTGTGTGGTGCACACAGGGGGTCACACCCTGCACCCATATTTTCTAATACCTCTCCGAGGTCCCGCGTCGGGTGTCTCAGCCCTGCACAAAATGCTGGAAAATGTCCACCGGGCCATTTTACCAACGTTTTGCGCATGCACAGTGAGAAATTCACCGGGAAAATGCCCGGCACGCCATTTTCCTGGTGACCTGCGCTTGCGCAGTAGACTCTGGGCACAGGCTAGTGCCCAGAGTCTATTGCTGCTACGGTCAGTAGGTAGTCTGCTGCCGGGCACCGGAGAGAGAGGAGGGGGCCCCAGATAGGGAATGCACATGGGCCCACTCCTCTCTTAATACGCTCCTGCTGCATTAGCATTTTTCCAGGACAGGATTGCAAAGCCACTTGCGTGCAGCTCTGCAATACTGTCCTCTTCTGAATCAAGCACACAGTCTGAAAGAATTTGAAATTGTGAGAACACTGACTGCCTGCCTAAGCTTTATATGAGGCAGAGATTATACACAAATTCCGTCAAATGGTAAAAATAAATTTCCCTTTGTGTATATAAAATCATGAAGTCAGACTGTGCAGCTGAGCAGAGATACCTGCTGTATATCGCTGAATCCAGAGGCGTAACTAGGGTAAATGGCGCCCCTTGAAAACTAACTTTCTACTTCAGGGTCCTTAGGGTCCACAGGCCATAACCTTGGGGTATAGGGGGTAGGGGACCAATCCTGGCACCACGCAGTTAAATTCTTAGAGCCTCCCAGGATGCACCGGGCTCACTTCCTACACCCCGCCCCGTTTCGTAAGTGCCTGAGCCGAAGTCGCGGGTGCTGATTACAGCCCCTGAAGATATTCAAGAGCGGTGATGTGGACAGTCCAGCGGACGTCCATATCACCGCTCCACCACCCCGCTGGAGCAAAGACCCCCAGTACTGATCTGGGGATCTTGGCGCGCCTCCGGGGTTCTTACCAGCAGGGACCCCGGAGAATCCCTGACTGTGTTCCGGGCTTACGGGGGAACGCGGTAAGTAGTGGATGCCATTACACAGTCTTTTTCCCTAGAGGCGGGGGCTCCCTGGGGAAGTGGCCTGTAGTGGAGCCAGGCACTGAGTCCAGCGCTGCCACTAGACCACCAGGGACAGCGGACCGGAGCATAGCGGTACCGCTCTGGTGTCCCTGGGGTTAATTGCAGGCCGGGGAAGGACGCTTTCCCCGTTACAGCCGGCGTCTCCCCCGCTGCTTAGCGTGCTTACACAGCGCGCTCTGTGCGGCTCCTCCCTTCTGAGCTCCGGCGGCCATCTTTGGAGTCTCAGCCAGCGGTGGAGCCGGGGCCCCTCATGCATACCTCTCTCTCACAGGCGATAAAGGTGCAGTTAAAGCGCTTTTCCTACCAGGTACAGAGCCTGTGTAGTTGACAAGAAGCGCTATTAGAACAGGTTGTTCTCAGTTGTATGTGATTTATGCTAGTGCTGTATGCCTGTGTTCTGTTTCACTGTCAGCCATTTTAACTGTACCTGTTTTTTCACTGAAAAAAATAAATAAAAAAGACCCTTACAGTACAGGTGCTGTTTGTCACATACACTGTATATGTCGAATCTGTGCAGCTTGCTACACCTGTCGTGATTTCCTGCATATGTCGTAAAGCAGAAATTGGGGAGGAAGAGGCTGATGGGGGAGGCTTATGTGCAACATGTACGCTCCCGGGCCCTTCTCGGGTTCCCTGTACTCCTCAGGAGCCCCCTTGGGGGTGTTTGGCATGGGCTATTACAGTCCTGGCAGGACGTCTATCGGCACCACATGTGTACCCTCCCATAAGATTTGCACAGCAGCCGATGGTACCGGCCCCCTTACGGGGGGGACCGAGGCAGATGGTGGTGGCACAGGGCCACCCTCAACCTGCGCCTCTAGCATCCCCTGAGCTTGGCTGGGTGAACCCTTTGCCTAACAGGGTTAATATCCTTACAGAGAGTTCGCAGGAATCCCCGCTTAGGCCCGCAAGCGGCCATTATTGTCGTCCCAGTCTACTTATTACGACGATGATGATATGACATCAGATGATGGGGAAATTCTAGATCTATCTGATACTGATCTTCCTACCAAGGAGACAGAGGCTAAGTCTTCTATATATATCTCGGGCGGTCCGCGAAATCATGGTGATTGAAGACAAGGCTTCTGATGAAAATAAGCTCACATATGCTTATTTTTAAAAATGTTGAAAGCACTAGTTGGTAGATCATCTGGAAAAGCTCCTGAGAAGAGATTTCAACCTCAGAAGCATTTGGCTTATGCCTACCCTTTGCGGAGAATTAATTTTCTAAGTGGGAATCTCCTCCTTCAGTGGATTCTCATGTGTCACGCCTAGTGAAGAGTGCGACCCTGCCTATGCCGTCCATGTCCTCTCTGAAAGATCCTATGGACCGCAAGGTGGAGGTATGTCTGAAATCCATTTACTCTCTCGCTGGAGGTGTCACCAGACCTGCTATGGCTGTGTGCTGGGGGCCAGAGCCAGGGAAAAATGGGCCAATGCCTTGGAAGAATCACTGTCTTCCGGGGCTACCAGTGAGCACATTGTACTGATAGGCAATCTCCGAGATTCGGCTGCTTACGTCAATGAGGCAGCGTTGGATGTAAGTCTACTTACTTCCATGATTTCTACGGCAGCGGTGTCCACGCGCTGTTCCTTGTGGCTACATTCTTGGAGAGCAGATGCGGATTATAAGAAAGGCTTGGAATGTCTTCGGTATAATGGTCAGGTCCTGTTTGGCCCGGCTTTGAATAAAATTGTGGATACGCTAGCGGCAGCAAAGTCTGCGTGCTTGCCTTCAGCTCCATCCGCCTTTGGGTCAGGAACGTCGTCCTTTCGATCCTATCGGCCTCAGGGTAAGTCAAAGGCTCAGTCCTTTCCGAGGTCTTCTGCAAACAAGAAGACCACTAAGCCTAGGAAAGAAGCTTGGAGCACCAGACGTCCAGCTGCCTGCCTGACGGGACGGGCCTCCTCTTGGGGGACCCCAAGGTGGGTGGCCGACTTCTTTAATTCGCCCAGTGTTGGTGTCAGACCACCACGGACACTTGGGTAAGAGAAGTGGTTTCTCACGGGTATGCCCTCTCCTTTCGCAGAAGGCCTCCTCGTCAGTTCAGTTGGATCTTCATTCAAATTCAGTGAAGACTCTGGAAATTCACAAGGTAGTACGCTCTATGCTCCAGGAAGGGGTTAAAGTACCGGTCCCGTTACCCCAAAGGGGGACGGGTTATTACTCAAACCTCTTTCTGGTGCAAAAGCCAAATGGCTCGTACCGGCCAATCCTCAACCTGAAGTCCCTAAACAGATATTTGAGGGTGCCTCGGTTCAGAATGGAAACCCTGCATTCCTTTGTTTTGGCTATGGAACCTGGGGATTTTATGGTGTCTCTGGATATCCAGGATGCATACCTGCATGTCCTGATAGCAACATCTCATCAGCGATTCCTCCGGTTTGCAGTAGCAAACCACCACTATCAGTTTCAGGCATTAACCTTTGGCCTCTCTACAGCCCCGATGGTGTTTACCAAGGTCACGGCAGTTATGGCGGCACATCTGCACCTGCAGGGGGTCCGCCTCCTGCCTTACCTAGACGACCTACTACTCCTAGCAGGGTCTCCAGATGTACTTCACCACAACCTGCAACTGACTATGTGTGCAGAATCACGGCTGGCTGATAAATTGGAAGAAGTCATCCCTGACGCCTTCTTGGAGGATGCTCCATCTCGGAGCACTGCTGGATACTCAGCAACAGCGGATCTTTTTGACGGAGGAAGAGATCTCCGTGTTGCAGACAAGGATTCATACTTGTCTGCGGGACAGTAGAGTGTCCATCCACTCTGCAATGAGGTTACTGGCGTCCATGGTGTCGACGTTTGACAGGGTGGAGTATGCCCAGTTTCACTCGAGGCACTAGTGCTATCTCCGGAGGTACGTCTGTCTCTGACATGGTGGCTACAGACGTCTTATCTAAACAAGGGACGCCCCTTTTGGATCTCGGATTGGGTCCTTCTGACGACGGACGCCTATCTCCGGGGCTGGGGCGCTGTGACGGGTCCACAGGCTTTTCAGAGCCGGTGGACTCTGGCGGAGTCTGCTCTTCCGATCAACATATTGGAACTTTGAGCAGTCTTCCAAGCCTTACAACAAGCAAGACTCTTTCTCCAGGGGCTCCCTGTGCAGATTCAGTCAGACAATGCCACGACGGTGGCTTACATAAATCATCAAGGAGAAACTCGAAGTCAGGCAGCTCTAAAAGAGGTATCTCGCATTCTGACTTGGGCAGAAGGCAATCTACCAGCCATCTTGGCAGTGTTCATTCCAGGAGTGCTCAAAGGGAAGCGGACTTCCTCAGCCGTCATGACGTGCATCCAGGGGAATGGTCCCTTCACCAGGCAGTATTTCAGCTCCTAGTGGACAGGTGGGGCCTTCCAGAAATAGATCTCATGGCCTCCAGACACGACCGCAAGTTGTGGGCGTACGGATCCCGAAAAAGAGATGCAGAGGCTCTCCTTGTAGACGCTCTTTCGATACGGTGGACCTTACAGTTCGCATACCTGTTTCCTCCGTCCTCACTTCTGCCTCAGCTGCTTCGGAAGTTCAAGAAGGACAGAGGCACGATACTGCTGGTATCACTGGTACTCAAATCTTCGGAGTCTCTCCATCGACGCTCCGTGGTTGCTACCTCAGCGCCCGGACCTCTTGTCTCAGGGTCCGTGTCTTTATCTGGATCTGAGTTGTCTGTCTTTGACAGCGTGGCTCTTGAGACATCCCTCTTGAGGTCGAAAGGTTTTTCTAGCTCGGTAGTGAATACCATGCTCAGGGCTAGGAAGCCGACTTCGGCCAGGATTTACCACAGGGTCTGGCATACCTATTTTGAATGGTGCCGACCTAGGGGGTACGATCCTCTGGTGTTTCGGGTTTCCAGAGTCCTAGCCTTTCTGCAGGTGGGCTTGGATCATGGTCTGCGCTTTGCCTCCTTTGAAGTGCAGGTTTCTGCTTTATAGATGTGGTTTCAGCTTCGGATTGCTCCGCTTGCTGATGTCCGCACCTTTATGCAAAGGGTCCTTCGCATACAACCTCCCTTTGTCCCTCCGGTGGCTCCTTGGGATTTGGCTGTGGTCCTGAAGGCCCTACAAGGTCCCCATTTGAACCACTGAGCTCAGTGGACCTCAAATGGCTTACAGCTAAGGTTGTTTTTCTTTTGTCTATTGCATCTGCCAGAAGAGTGTCTGATCTGGGGGCTTCGGTTCTTCGGACTCGCCCTGGTTTTCTCCCTAAGGTGGTATCAAGTTTCCACATTAATGAGGAGATCATTGTTCCGGCCTTTCACTCTCCAGGTTTGTCGGTGGGTGAGGCCACGTTGGATGTATTTATGTGAAGCGCACTTGTTCTTTACGGAATTCGGACTGTTTGTTAAGCAAACTTTGGCCTGTTGGATTCGATTGGCGATTTCTGAGTCCTATGTTCAGGAGGGCATTCCTGTCCCGCCCTCTGTCACTGCTCATTCTACGAGGTCTGTGGGTCCCTCATGGGCAGCTCGGAGTGGACCCTAAGCTGTTCAGCTGTGCAAGGTGGCCACGTGGTCTTAGGTTCAGACCTTTGTGAGGTATTATGCTTTCGATACCTTCGCCTCTCAGGATGCTTCCTTCGGGCGGCGGATTCTCCTTTCTGCACAAGAGCGTCCCCGCTCTTGAAGGATACTGCTTTGGGACATCCCCAAGGTTATGGCCTGTGGACCCTAAGGACCCTGAAGTAGAAAACAGGAGATATGGTAAGAACTTACCTTGGTTATCTCTGTTTCTACAAGGTCCACAGGGCGCCCACTCTGACGCCCTGTGCTTCTGAAGGGTCTTGTTCTGGTCACCGGTTTTTCTGTCTCCTTTCTGTGAGTATGAGATTCTTATGCGTGCAGGACTTTCTCCTTTCTTTTTCTCCTCCTCCGGCCTCTGGCTTGGTACGTAACTGAAGGTGCCTTGGCCGGAGGGAGGGGTATAGGAAGGAAGCACGGTGCAACCTGGGGGGCTCTAAGAATGTAACTGCGTGGTGCCCGGATTGGTCCCCAACCACCTATACCCCAAGGTTATGGCCTGTGGACCCTAAGGACCTCGTAGAAACAGATATAAGGTAAGTTCTTACCATATCTCCTGTTGTCTTGAGGTCCCCCTTGTATTTTCTGTATAGCGAAAACCCATTTTCCTCATAGTGAACCCCCTTGTCTGTAGTTTCCTAATAGTGATCCCCTTTTCTGTATTTTCTTTAAAATGACCCTCATCTATATTTTCCTTATAATGACCCTCCTTGTCTGTATCTTCCTTATATTGACCTTCTTGTCTGTATTTTCCTTATAGTGACCCTCCTTGTCTGTATATTCCCTATACCAGTGATTCCCAACCTCGGTCCTCACTTTACACTAACAGTCTTGGTTTTGGTGATATCCAAGCTTGGGCACAGATGGTTAAATCAAAATAACTGAGGTATTAATTAAATCACCTGTGCTCCAGTATGGCTATCCTCAAAACCTGGACTTTTATGGGCATATCCAATTAGCCACGGGGTTTACCCCGCGGCTAATTATCGCGCAGGTCAGGATTCAATTAGCGAGGACCCGCTGTCAGGCTTTACCTCGCACCTCATGTAGGTGCGAGGTAAAATCTGTGTGAGGCCACCCTATTCAGCCTCGCGCGAGCATGAATAACACACTGATTCCGCAGTTCTCGCGGAATCAGTGTGTTCTCGTGTGGAAGTCCTGTTTTTGGACGCGGGGAAAAAGCTATTTTATTGAATAGCTTAACCCCGCGCCGCGGGACTTTCACCCCTCAATTACTCGCGGGAGAAGTCCCGCGGGTAATTGGATATGCCCCTTAGTGTGTCTTGAGGACCGTGGTTGGGAACTCCTGGCCTATCCTGACCACCATCTCTGTATATTCTCTATAGTGAGCCCCTGTAGTTGACTCACCTTGTATGTATTTTTCCTATAGTGAACCTCTTATCAGTATATTCCCTATAGTGACCCCCAATGTCTGTATATTCCCTTTAGTGACCCCCATTGTCTGCATATTCCCTATAATGACCCCCCTTGTCTGTATTTTACCTGTATTTTCCTTATAGTCACCCCTCTTGTCTGTAATTTCTTTATAGTGACCTGCTTGTCTGTATTATGTTTACTGAGCTCCTCAAACATGTCCTCCCCCCGCCTTGATGTCCCTTATTGTGTGTAATTACCATAATCCTCACCCTCCCTCTGGCTGGCTGTTCCTTACATTGCTCCCCATCCCCTATGCAGATGCCTTTAGTGCTCCCTGGCTCCCCCTGTAGATTACTTACTAAAGAAGATGAGCCCTCCATCCTCAGTCTAAAGGTGCATATCCATTAGTACGATTACAACATTGTAATCGTACAGTCGTTCCTCTTCACCTGCAGTGCCTACACGATACGTTGTTCAGTATAGACACCCTCCCTCATCCCCGAACATGGCCATGCCGTTATCGGCAGATTGACCGGCATGTTCAGGCGATAATTGATGTCGGAAACGACCAGCGGGAGCGCGCATCACTGGTCGTTTCTCATCCATTAATATCGGCATGGGGATTCGCTCCTTAATTGTCCTCTCTGACAGGCAGTATGAGTCATGAGTGTAGCTGCTGCAGTGGCAGTCTGGTCACATGACTGCTCTGCTGAGTGCCAGTGAACATACTGGGACTGCACCTTGTAGGGAGGTATGCACCAGGAAATTACGGGGCGATCTGCCCCTGTGCATATGTATGGCAGCTGGACCAGGTCCGGTCTGTCCCTGAACCACAAGCCCATTTATTTATTTTATTTTTTTTATTTATTAACAGTTTCTTATATAGCGCAGCATATTCCGTTGCGCTTTACAATTGGAACATTAATAGAACAAAACTGGGTAATAACAGACAGATATATAGGTAGGAAGGCCCTGCTCGCAAGCTTACAATCTTAAGGGAAATAGGCATTGATACACAAGGATAGGTGCTATATATTGCATTTTGGTCCAGCCAGAATGCACAGTTTCTTAGTTGGCTGCATGATCCAGTCACACAGGAATATCGACCAAATGTCATGAGGATGTGAGAGAAAGATGATGTGTGAGATTGTGTGTGGACTGTAAAAGGGGATGTAATAAGATATGGAAGCTATGAAGGTTATGTGGGAGGTTCTGGAATCTGATAAGCTTGCCTGAAGAGGTGCGTTTTCAGGGAACGCTTGAAGGATTGGAGACTAGAGGAAAGTCTTATTGTGCGAGGTAGGTTATTCCATAGAGTGGGTGCAGCGCGAAGAAAGTCCTGTAACTGTGAATGGGAGCAAGTAATGCATGGGGATGAGAGACGCAGATCTTGTGCTGAGCGGAGAGGTCGGGTTGGGAGATATTTTGAGATGAGTGAAGAGATGTATGTTGGTGTGGTTTGGTTAATAGCCTTATGTGTAAGTGAAAGTATTTTGTATTGAATACGGTAGAAAACCATATACTGAAGGATGGGTTCGGGATGCCAGCGCTCAGGATCCCGGCAGTCAGAACCCCGACCAGGTTACAATCCCGGTAAGTAACCATAACCTATCCTCTAACCCTCTCCCCGGTGCCTATACCTAACCTCCCCCCTAGTGCCTAAACCTAACCTCCCCCCTTAGTGCCTAACTCACCCCCTAGTGCCTAACCTGTACTGGTGTCCCCTCCGTACTGGCACCCAGGGCACATGCCCCTGTTGTCCCACCCTTGTTACACCACTGTCTGAATAAGACACTTAATTATTTATTACACACAGGATAAACATCTAAAACTATTCCATAGGTAACATCAGATAACAAGCCCACAGCTGCCAGTCATTCCGTCATTTCTTTAGTACAGTCTAGAAAATGGAGGCAAATATCCGGATCCTATGGCTACAGAACCTGTTTTTGAGTTCCCTGTTTCTGATGTCCCCTACAGATTATAGTAACACAAAGGTTGGCTACTCTTTAGATTAAAGAATATATTTTGTGGATTTTGAGACTGCCCTTTTGACAGTTAAATATTAAACAAGACATCCTGTAATGCACATGTATTTTCTACATGCTCATTTACCCTGCCCTGGGCAAACATAAGTCTTTATTATCACTCTGCTCTTTTTCTCCCCTTTGCAGGAGGAACAGGACACTGAAAAATCTTTCGACATCCGTCTCCTGTTCTATGTATCTGCAGCATTGTCCATCGTATTGTTGATGTTCTTCATCTTTAACTGCTGTCTCTTATACCCCTTTTACACCAGAGCTAAAACCCAAGCTATTGCAGGGTTAACTCGGGTAGCTCCTTGGTGTAATAGGGGACAGGGTTGGATACCCAGGTCGAGTGACCCGGCATTCCAACCCAGGAAACTTGCAGGGTTTAACACGGGAATGACCCGTGAAACCCTGCAAACAGCGCGATCTGAGTCACGATTACCTGGAGCGTGCCGCATGCCGGCTGATTGGCTGGCTTTAGTGGCGCTTTGAGATTACGTCATCTCCAGGCGTCCACTCCCACTCCGGAAGAGCTGGGTCACTGCAGACCCGGCTCCTGTGTGAACGGTGCCGACTTGGGAATATCCTGGGTCGGGAACAGCTAAATTCCGGGTCTGATTCGGTCTGGAACCCTGTTCCAACCTCCGGGTTAGACCCGGAATTTAGTTATAAAAGTGAGAAACAGGACAACATAGAATTATGAAATAATAGAAAGATAATTAAATAATGGTGTCGTTTTACTGCCTTATGCTTATGCATCGTATTCTGGGCTTTGAGCATATGAGAAATGCAGTCAAACCTGCATTATGGGAGTTTGTCCACATTTCTCCCCTTGCTGCATCCCGCCCCTTATATTTAATGAGAAAGGGGCAATTCATCTCTGAGATCTGATTTGTGTGTGGGGGGAAGCTGGTTTGATCTTGGGTTTTCTTGCTAGGATATCTGCTATTTAATGATTAAAGGAGGAGGGTTCTAATCTGGGGTCTTCTGTCTAATGAGGAAGGGGGGAGTCTGATCAGAGATTTGATTTTCAATTGATCAATAGTAAACTGTTCAGTAATGCTTTCAGATGTGTTGTATGAATTCTCAAACATTAACATCTTACAGTCAGTGATGCCATTTGCAAGGGGAGCGCTCCACCCTTTCTCCCTTCTGTTTACATGCCGGCCACTGCTGGAGTCACGTAACTGCTGCGACCTCCATCCTGGACCCTAGTGGGCTACTGTGCATGCGCAGCATCTCCACGCGGCTTCTCTTTCTATTCTCATTAGTAAGAGGATGTGCCCCAGAGCGTACCGGAGACTGTAGCACACAGAGGCACCACAAACCCAACTGTGCCACCACTGATTACAGTTAGAGGGCCTTGCCACAACTACATGTATATAGAGGTGTGTAAGACTTGTGGTCTTAAGCTGAGTACACACTACGCAATAATTGTCGCTGTTCCGATAAACAACTATTATCAGATTAGTGCGCACCCGTACACCCAGCTATTTCTTGCTCAGTGTGGACTCTCTTTTGATCTCTACAAAAGGATCGGGAGGTTGGGAACGATATAGTGTGTTCAGCACATGCTATATTGTCTTTCCGATCTGACCATTGCAGGAGCGTTTGAAGCCCTTTATTGGCTTCAAACGATGTAACGCACCTGCATACATATTATCCAATTATCGGGCCCGATAATTGGATAGCTTGTACCCAGCTTTACATACATCAAAGAAAGCATTTATTTATTTACAGTAATTGCTGTTTTTATAAGAATTATAATTGAACTAAAGTTCTACCGTCCTAGAATCCACTTCAACTATTCTGAACTGAGCATGAATCCCGCTAATCCATGAGCCCATACACACTCACTATGCTCATGCTTATGGTTAATTAAGACATCTTTGAGGTGATTAACAGCAGCTCAGAGACTCTTATATATAAGTACTGAGCTTTATGGCACTGTACTACAACTGCAAATTTACAGGTGTGATGTACTGGTTTAGTTCGGATGTGTTCAGAGTGCTTTAGTAACCAATTCTTCCGTAGCTAAGATAGTACACACCATGACAGAGAGGCAAGTTTGCTAATGTTCCCTTCTTGCAGACACAGTAACCAAGCCGGAAGGAGACTACAATGCAGTTTTATTATTTTTACAAACAAGTGGATAATAGCGATTTAAAAGGTATCATGCACAGAATATAATCCTGCAGAATTTAACACCAAGCTGATTACGCAACACCTCCCTGTCCTCTACCGGTGACCTCAGTTGGCAAAGCAATAGTTATAACCTCCAGCAAGAGCACAGGTTCTACCTATGGCGATTTTGGAATACCAGTACCTATACAGTGTTCATTAATCTGAGACTGAACATAAATCACACCCAATCTTTGTAGCCATGGCAGTGCACCGGCTGTAACAGTAAACAGTCTTCAAGCAATTAATACATATGCAAATTGGATGAGTCTGTATTATTCTAGCTACAACAGCTAACAGTTTATGCAGGGTAAATAGCTCTAAGCACAATAATGCACGTGCAGGTTAGGCTGGTACTTGTAGTTCTCCAGCTGTAACGGCTAACAGTTTATGCAGAGTAAATAGCTCCAAGCAAAATAAAGCACATGCAGGTTACTATGGTACTTGTGGTTCTCCAGCTGTAACGGCTAACAGTCTATGCAGAGTAAATAGCTCCAAGCACAATAAAGCACATGCAGGTTAGGCTGGTACTTGTAGTTCTCCAACTGTAGCGGCTAATAGTCCCAAACACAATTCATTGATCAAGAAAGGGTTGCCAACTGAGATTACACAGGGTTAAGCGTTTATCAGCTACCAGAAAGCAATCCTAGACAGGTAATGCAGTGGTTAAGCAGGTATAGATTTAGCATTTAATAAACTAATACATTTGAAAAATACTGTGAGCAGTAAACAGCATTACAGAATACTATGTCAGACGAAGGACCACGGCGGGTCACTACCAAACAATTAAGTAGTACCAATGGTCAACTGCAAATAGAGAAAAATACATTTCAATGGCATGGCATTTAGTTTTAGGATAAACATAGGAAATACTGTGCATCACCCACAGTGGTATCGGACATGAGCCGACACAAATAAATCACGTTCCCTCCCAGACATGAGCCGGAGGTTCACAGGAAGAACAATAACACCCCAACTTAGCCAGAAATATGGGACATGCAAGGAGTCTCCTAACTCTTAATCCACTAACACAGCTAGACAATGTCACCTAAGCGCTAGTCTCAGACCCTAAACCTACCTCTATGTCTAGCCTAATAGGGGCAATCTAAATGGTGAATGTGGGTTCCCCACTAACTCTGGACCCAGAAAGGGGAAGGTGACCCAGAGGCAGAGGACCTGACTAGTGGTAGAGGAGAATAGGTAACAGGCAGAGGATATAGGGCTAGGAGGGGTATAGAGAGGGGTGTACGGTTCTCACCACCAGCTGTGGCTGTTCAACCCATCATACGAGTCCTGGTCTCTGCAATGGCAGACCTGGGATGCAGAGCACTGCACCAGGCTGCAAAAACAACTCCACTCCACACTGTTACAGACATCTGACCACAAGTGATAGGGGTGGCTCCTCTGCCCAGCAGTGATACTTCCTCCGGTGCATGCAGGCTCTCTAGGAGTGCACAGGTGCAGAGCCTTCTACCCTTCAGCAACGGGCCCTTCTTCTGTCTCTCCAGCTGTAGTCCTCTGCAATGCAACAGTCCTGCTGGTAATCTGGCTTCACTGGCAGTGGCAGCAGCATCACCTGGGAGACAGGATCCTTACAGAGGGGTCCTCTCCACCTGGGGCTTCCCCAGCACTGCCTGTCCATCCTGCTCTGGATCCGGCAGCCATACAAGCCACCTCAGCAGGGTCCTTCCTGCCAGCAACTGGGTCCTCACAGGGAGTCTTTTGGCAGCAGCAGTAGGTACAGTCGGCAGGCAATCCCCGGGGCAGCCTTTCACCTCCCCTGAATCCTCACATCAGGTGAATGATGCACAGCTGACCAATCCAGGGGTAGCAGGGGTCCAATAATTATAACCCAGGTGGGTAGCAGGGGTTCAATAATTATAATCCAGGTGGGTAGCAGGGGTCCATGCAGCAGGCACTCCTCTAAGCAGCAGGCAGTGACAGCACAGCCCTCATACTTAGCACAGGGCTCTTCCATACTGGGGGGGTCCTCCCAGTTCTTCACTGGTCCTTACAGCTAGGAGTTCTCGTGGGGTCTTTGCACCGGCTGTTCGCAGCTGGGATACCTTTACTGTGGCAGCGATCTGGCTTCCACCACAGCCACTGACCTCCAGTGAGTCCTGCTCTGCATCTGAGTTACTACTGGCTAGGACATCCCCCTCCTCTTCCCCTGCAGGTATTTGAATCACTCTAGAAACTACATGGCAGCTTCTACTGCCCAGCTGCTTCCCATCTGGGCATCTTCTCTCCCCTTCTGCTGGTACACCTTAATACATGCTACATGGCTGCTCCTCTTCTCCCCCAGCGGGCGCAGACTTCCACAGGTGGCGCCTCCTGATAACAGGCACTTAGGAAGGCAGTCCTTATTCAGAGGGGGCTTCTTTCAAAGCAGGGTCCTCTATGCAAGTCCCGAGGCAGGCTTCCTCTGGGGACTCGCATCCAGCATCAGAGCACCTTCCGCTCCCAGCAGCACTTTGTGGAGGATGTCCCCTCAGTATCAGCGGGCACCTGGGCTGCAGACAGCGGGCTTTCTCTCCCCACATTGTGGTGCGCAGAGGTGGCAATGCTGGGGACTGTATACAGCAGGTAAGGGAAGGATTAACAGATGGACAGGAAGCTTTCCATGTTAATGTGAAGTCTGGTATTTGTAATCCAGGGCAAACAGAAAGGGTTATAGCACCCTTATATTTATAGATCCAAGGGCACTCCGCAGGATCTCCTTACAGACAGCACCAGGTGCAGTATTTATAATCCAGGGTCAAGGAGAGGGGTTACTGCACCCCTATTTGTACAGCTCCAGGGACACTCCACAGAAACACCTCACAGACAATCCTTTTTCAGAAATTCCTCCCAGGCCGCCTACAGGGATCTCTGCCTGGACACCCAGGTTACCAATCAATGGGGCAGGATTGTTCCTCCAAAAATGAGTCGCTGACCAAGGGGCACTTTCTACCTCCCTGTTTGCATATGGTCCGAGGGAGTAGGGTCAGCAAAAGTTCACTATATTATCCTATGGTGCCAATGGTGCTGTATGATCTTATATAAAAAAAAACTGACAGGGGCTTGCAGGGTAACTATATCCCCTAACTGGTTAAAGGGGTAACCCCATAACTATGGGGGTGCCACACAAGTATCTTTAGAGAAATTGCAGTATATTACATTATTGGGGGCATTCATGAGTAAAAAGGTATAACACAGTCAGAGTCTATAGGTTGCTAGCACAATTTGGAGAATGTAAAGAAACACCTGCTTGGTTACACATACATTTCTGTGACTTATCCGTTTTGTCTGTGTCCTCAATGTAGAATTGATCTTTAATGATGCCTCTTCTGCAAGAGATGGTCTTTCTCTTGGGTTCAAGAACTTTCAAAGAGTATTTGGGCATCAGAAGATGTATTGGCTGCTACCTATAAATACAAGGTAAGCTGGTAATGTATAAATAAAATTGTAATCTGAAATGTCAGCACGCATGTGAGACCTAATAAACAGCATGTGCCTATAGGATGTTTAGTACTAAGATTAGATCAGCCATCACTGCTTTAAGTCTGCTGTGTTAGTTCAGGCCCCTCCGAACATTAACGTTTTTTGAAGGCATTGTGCCACTGAAAATGATAATTCAATAATATGTCTCTATCTGGCTATATAACCTTCAAACATATTGAAATCAATGCTGCCTCACAATCCTCTGCCTGTCTGAAAGAGACCAGGTAGACACAGTGGTGGATCCAGGGAGGCAATCAGGACCTGATCGATCCCCTCCCCTCGCCATCCCCAGGATCCGTCACTGAGTAGGCAGGTGGGAGGAGAGAGTACATAGAGTACTATTGGAATTCATCTTTATTATTATCAGCACTCTGTCTAACAACTGCTCTGTCTAATAACTGAATTGCTCTCTCTTTTATTACAGCCTGGGAGATGGATATTCTCTGCCAACTCCCCAATACGATCCAGATAAATATGCAAAGTAAAGCTGGGCAGGCCGGATCAATTATTGGGCGGTTGAAGATGTAGCACAAGGCCACCCATGATAGTAAGCCAACAGAATCCACTGCAGTGCAAAAAAAATTACTGTCAGCACCAACAGCATTCTGAAGCCCCGAGCATTCACCTCTTGGGCGACCTGAAGCATCACCCATAACTCCTCCCAATTAAAATTGATCATAAATAACATATATAAAAAAACATAATAAGGAGATATGATAATCAGCCTAAGCCTCCTGCATAAATTTGATACATAGGGGTACTTTACTAAAAGTCTCTATGCCCTTCTGCTCCATAGGAGGTTTCTGTCCTCCCTGAGCTTTTCTTAGGACACCTGCATTGTGGTTTTACAGTCAAACTTCCATTCAAATTCAAACTTTTGGTTGATGTCCATGTTTGGTAAATTTTAGAACGATTTACTTAGGTCAAAACTGATTTCAAATAGACCAAAAATTTTACTTTAGCACAGTCTAGAACATAAGACCAACCATTGATATCTTTTATATAGACTGAAATAGAGACCAGAGATTTACAAATGGTCGGTTTACAAATCGACTGAAAATCAACCAAGAATAGACTTCAAAATCGACCAGACAATAGACCTGCCTGAGACAGGTGAGTTTGGGAGAAGCACTGCACAGATCACTATGATCAATGCAGGCTTGTTAGGCTCAACAGCAATTAAATAGTAAAAAGTTAAAATAAAAAAGTTTGGGGTCCCCCCATAATCCATAACCAGCCATGGACCTTTCAGCCTGAGCTGGTACAGGAAATTGGTAGGGGGGGACCGGCATGGGGTTCCCTCTATTTTTCTGTAACCAGAACCGTGCTGAACAAGCCAGGGAGCTTACACTGTAGGGAGACACAGAGTGGGTCCCCCTGCCATAATATAAAACCAGACCCAAACTTGGCTGGAAATCCTTGGAAAGTATGGACCCCAAAAATATATATATGTATACACAGACATATAATATTATAATATGTGTATATATATGGGATCAGTATGAATGACCGCCGGACCAACGCCGGAAGACCGGCAGCAGTGAAGATCCAGATAGATAAGTAAACTAACTATACCCCCCCTAACCCTAACCCTCCCTTAGGGGTGCCTAACCCTAACCTCCCCCCCTAGTGCCTAACCATCCCCGCAGCCTAACCCTCCCGGGGGGTGCCTAACCCTAACCCCCCCTTCCCCTAGCCTTACCCTCCCGGGGGGGTGCCTAACCCTAAGCTCACCCCAGGACCCCTTAACTTAGCCCTCCCCCCCGCGGCAGTCCGCGCCCGCCGCCCAGCTTACTTTTGTTCGGTATGCCCGGCGAAGGGATAGTGATATGCATTGAGATTTCAACGCCTATCATTAGTCACCTGTCGGGATTTCACAGTCGGGAAGCCGGCAGTCGGCATTTCAACCATCAGCTTCCTGGCTGCAAACCATATAGATATATATATATTATATATATATATATACCATATATACCGTAGGTCCACACTCACGACTTTATAATCAGCTTGCTGGGGTGCCTACCCAAGTGAGGAAAAAATGATCCTCATAAGTCTAGAAAAAATAATCACAGGGGTGCACTCACCAGTCTTCAAAGATATAGGGCCTGATTCAGAATCTGCCTCCAGGCCGCTCGCATAGCTGTGGGTGACCACCCACAGCTTTTGCGAGCGACCTAGCGATGGTCGCGATTATCGCGTCCATCGGGCTTGCGATGAGACCCTTGTGGTAGGGTCTCTGCTCCTGCAAGCCCGAGTGAACTTCCTGCTCTAATAGAGCAGGAAGTTCACTACTGACATCACGAATGATATCAGTAGGGCCTCCCACAAACGGCAGGCATTCCTTCGGGAACGCCTCCGTTAGTCCAGCCACCCCCCCTCCCCGCCTACAAAACGGGGCGAGCTGTCGATCAACATCGACAGCTGCCCCGTTTTGTAGCGAGCCCCGGAGCGAGTGAAGTTCTCACTCGCTCCGGGGCTCGCGCACGCCGCGTGTGCGCACTAGCCGACCATTGACCCGCTTGCGAGCGCTGTGCACTCGCGAGCAGGTCTGAATCAGGCCCATAGTTTATAATTAATCTTCTTAGGTAGGAACAGACAAAAAAAGCATCGACGTTTCGGTCCTGTGCTTGGACTTTTGTCAAGATACGAATACACACACTCACACAAGACCTTTTTTAAATCAAATTCCGATTATGACAATTTCTATTTGGACCACTTTTGTGCAATGCTGAATGCAGATTCCAGATAATTGAGAATCTGCGCATGTGCAGGACCCATTCTGCTACTACAGTATATAGTGCTGGAAATTTGGTGTGTTTTGATCAGGGATGTGCGGAAAAGGTAGACAGGGGAGGCAGTGCCTCACCTGTCATACACTTTGTATTCCAGAGTTTTGACTATAAAAATTATTAGAATAATACAAAGATGATATTTATAATATTTTCTTTACATTTTTCATATAATTTTTATAGTCAAAACTCTGCAGTATACCTAAGTATGACAGGAAAGGCTCTGCCTCACCTGACCGCACATCACTGGTGTATCCCATACACTGAGGCACATCCTCACCAAAGAAAGAAGTACCAGTATACACTGTTATATAAATACATGAAACATACATACTTTTTACCTCATAAATTGTACATACATGTCCTTTAGTAAAGGCTATTTCTTAAAGAAAGAATAAATTCTGCATGTTAAACCTCAACATACAAATATGCATTTATGTCATATATAACATTTTTCAAACCATGTGCACATATTACCTCAGAATATGTATTGTTATTAATACTGTATTTACTTTAGCCCTTAACCAGGGTTACATAATTAACAAAGTAACTAGTTTTCACAGGTTGTGCTATGTATTGTATAAATTAGAACATATTTCCACACTCCAGTATGTGAAAACATGAAAGAAAAAGAAAGGAAAAAAAATCTATAGTGTTTCTCAAAAAGAAAAGAAAAAGTCTGTCTTGGTCACTGCATTTAAACCTTTCAGTGCACAGTCCAGGTTTGGTATATTAGGTTGACAGTCCCAATATTGACATGTTCATCTCCAAATCAGCATGACCAAACCGTATAAATATAATGAAATACATACTGTATACATACCATGGTGAAAGTTATTTCAGCATAATAAGAAATACATCTATTTTATTAACTGTTTGGCTGCTTTGCTATAAATATATCACTGTTACTAAAGGGCCCCATACACGGTGCAGGTCTGAATCAGGGCCCCATATGCACCTTGCGATGCGACGTCCGACATATCGGGAGGCCCCCACACACCCGAGTAATCCAGTGGCCGATCGCCCGATATGCCGGCACCCCACCCGCATAGCGCTGCATGGGATCGTTCATCAATCCCCCAGATCAAATGAACATGCAGAAAGATCTGGAGGATGGACGACACCACAGGAGCCAGCAGCAGGCGATATCATTTCCACACACGGAACAATATAGCAGCGATATCGTTCAAAACCGTTGTATCGGCCGCTATATCGCTTTGTGTTTGGGGGCCTTTAGGTGCGCAAAGTTCATGCACCACTGCAATTTCTCATGGATTTACAAGTGTGAAAGTGTGCAAATGCCTGACTGTGTGCTGCCGTGTGGCCGACTGAGCAAACCTAGCCACGCCCACTTTGCATATCTGATAAATGCTCATCTAGCTGGTAGATCCGATCTGTCCACCATTGGCGCACAGCCTCCCTTGTAACTTTCTCAAAATATGGCCATTTTGGCTGTGGTGCTGTGAAAGAGAAAGCAGCTGTATACTGTAACAAGTCCATGACACTCCCATGTAACATATACTGTACCCCTCTTATTGAGATCATGTTAGGTAACCTCCCCCTGAATCACGCCCTAAGTCACATCTGTTTATCACAAGGCCGCCATGGTCCCAAAGATTTGCACATGCGCAGTAGAGAAATTGCTGGGCACATGGCACGGGTGATTCCTCTACTGCGCTTTTTTATCTCACTTGGCAGCATTTTGGCCAATGAAATTGGATGGAATTTTTATTTTGCTGAAAATCTCCATTTCACCCAACGGCTGAATTGGCTATAATGTTTTATGAATAAAAAAATTCAATGTATTATTATTTTTTTAAAATTCAAAACGGTTTGTGTTACCTGAATTATGAGAATAGACTACATAATGAGTATAATTCATATTAAGGGTTCTATGTACTAAGCCTGGAGAGGGGAACCTTTTTCTGCAGAGGGCCATTTTGATATATAGAACATTATTCGTGGGCCCTGCGCAGGCCATGCCCCCACCACTTGACGTCACATGGGAGCAGAGCAACAATTGCCAGTGATTACAGCAATGCCCGGAGCATCCTGAGGATGCTCGAGGGAACTGTAAGGGCAGCTGTGTGACCATCTGAAGCGTCTTCCAGGCGGCACTGCTGTATTGATTCTGGCTGCAGGTTACCATTCTACGCACCCTGCTAGTAAGATGAGGCTAGCATAAAAAAGCTCAGAGGGCCAGAACAAATGGTATCCGGTCATTAGGTCTAAATTGTCTAGATAGACAATGTTTGGGTAGACAATGGAAGGCAATAGATAGACAGGGACTGAAGGTAGACAGGATCTGAAGGTCAACACACTAATGGTCAACTAGTAGCAAGGTTGACAGGTACTGAAGATCGACAGGGTCTGAAGGTCAACACATTAAAGATCGACTGGTAACAAGGTCGACAGGTATGAAGGTTGACAGGGACTGAAGGTCGACAGGGTCAGAATGTCGACACACTAAATGTCGACTGGTAGCAAGGTCGACAGGGACTGAAGGTCGACAGGGTCAGAAGGTCGACACATTAAATGTCAACTGGTAACAAGGTCAACAGGTATGAAGGTCAACAGGCAGTAGGTCGCAAGAGACTGAAGGTCGACACACTAAAGGTCAACTGGTAACAAGGTGGACATGTACTGAAGGTCGACATGGTCATGAAGTCAACACTCATATGGTCGACATGCAAATGGTCAACACATTGTTTGTTTTGTTTTTTTAGCCCTAATCTATACCCTAACCCTCCTCTTGGTGCCTAACCCTCCCTCCTGGTGCCTAACCCTAACCGTCGGGGTAAGTGCCTAACCCTAACCGTCGGAGTAAGTGCCTAAGCCTAACCCTGACACTAACCCTAAAAAAAAAAAAAAAAAGTGTCGGCCATTTGACTATATGAGTGTCGACCTACTGCCTGTCGACCTTCATACCTGTCAACCTTGTTACTAGTCGACCTATCGGAGTAAGTGCCTAACCCTAACCGTCGGAGTAAGTGCCTAACCCTAAGTGCCTAACCCTGACACTAACCCTAAAAAAAAAAGTGTCGACCATTTGACTATATTAGTGTCGACCTACTGCCTGTCAACCTTGTTACTAGTCGACTCGTCAGAGTAAGTGCCTAACCCTAAGTGCCTAACCCTGACACTAACCCTAAAAAAAAATGTGTCAACCATTTGACTATATGAGTGTTGACCTACTGCATGTCGACCTTCATACCTGTCGACCTTGTTACCAGTCGACCTTTAGTGTATCGCCCTTATGACCCTGTCGACCTTCAGTCCCTGTGACCTTGTTACCAGACGACCTTTAGTGTGTCGACCTTCTGACCATGTCGAATTTCAGTCCCTTTCGACCTACTGCCTGTTGACCTTCATACCTCGTCTTCATACATGTCGACCTTTAGTGTGTCGAACTTCTGACCCTGTTGACCTTCAGTCCCTGGCGACCTACTGCCTGTCGACCTTCATACCTGTCGGCCTTCATACATGTCGACCTTTAGTGTTTCGGCCTTCTGACCCTCTCGACCTTCAGTCCCAGTCAACCTATTGCACGTCGACATTCAGTACCTGTCGACCTATTGCCTGTCTACCTTCTGTACCTGTCAACCTTGTCACCAGTCGACCTTCAGTGTGTCGACCTTCAGGCCCTGTCAAACTTCAGTCCCTATCTATCCTGTCTATCTTCCATTGTCTACCCAAACATTGTCTATCTAGATAATGTAGACCTAATTATCCACACCCGCCCAAATGATTCTGAGGGCCTTATACGGCCTCCCGGGTAGGAGTCTCCCATCCCTGTACAGCGATAAAGTGGATGGAGATAAAGTGCCAACAAATCAGTTCCTAACTGTCATGTTACAGGCTGTGCTTGAAAAATGACAGTTAGGAGCTGATTGGTTGGCACTTTTCTCTCTCCAAGGCTTATTACATAGGCCCCTAACGTTGGGTACACACTGACATATATATTGCCCGTTCCACTGAGCCTATGGGGTATATTTACTAAAGTGAGAGTTTTTAGAAGTGGAGATGTTGCCCATAGCAACTAATCAGATTTTATTTAACATTTAACTAGCAACTTCTAGAAGATAATAGCTAGAATCTGATTGGTTGCTATGGGGCAACATCTCCACTTCTAAAAACTTTCACTTTAGTCAATTTACCCCTATGTGTCTCTTGGATCACTCCCTTGTTTGGATTTCCTTTACCACCATGATAGATAAGGGCTCCTTTAGACAGTGGAGATGTCCCACCCACCTTCATTCCTCTTTTTAATTTTTGGGTAAGGCTGAATCTTACTGAGAGGAGTTCAGATTTAGGAACCTATTCATGTAGCAGTAAAAAACCTTTTATCAGTGATAAATGGACTTTTCACTGCTACTTTCTATTCATAAAAGGGTGTATCCTATAACAAGAAAGGAGGATAAACTGCACAGGTATTAGGATAAATTATTAAGAATAATATTTCTGAAACCTCAAATATATCCAAATTATAATAACATGATATAATCACCACAAGGGTGCTACTGCTAACAACAACCAGGGGCGTATCTTCCTATTGGCCTGGATGGCCCTTGCCAGGGGCGCCGGCCGAGGGGGGATGCCGTTGCCACCCGCCATCCTAAGCAAACAATTTCTGGTCTCCTGTATCTCTGTCCTGCAGTCAGCCGTTATTAGCATATGATCTCTGGTTTCCTACAGTCTCCTCTGCTCTTGCCAGTGCCCTCCATTGATTACTAGTGTGTATCAGGCTTCTTATATGTCCCTTTATATCAGAAACATTTAAAATTATAGAGACTCATTTTTTTTCTTTCTAATATGGTATTTGAGCTGCATCTGACCAAACATGACTGTTATGATCAAGGAAAACCAAGCCCACCAGGATGGTATCTACAAATCAAGGTTAAAAAATGGCATAACAGTATTTTGCAAGCATACCTATTTGTGATATTGGTTGAAATAAATACAGTATGAAACAAAAAAATACAAAAAAAAGTAGCGGCACAAAAGCACGGCAGTTAAAAAAATATGGGACATCTATATTCTATCTATAACATTTGCCACCCAGCAGTGACAGACAGGCTGGCAGTTTAATAAACTATAAAATTAAAAATGTCAGGCAGCAATACCCCAAATAGTACATAAAGCAAAGAAAAGAGGTGCAAGATGGAATTGTCCTTGGGCCCTTGTCACTGTTATGTTGTATATAATAAACAGGACATGCACAGTTTAACAAACAAATCACTTCAGCGACAGGGTGTGCCAAGGCTGAAGAGATTGGTTTGATTGGGCCCCCACAAAATAAGCTACCAACGGGCAGCTGACATTGCTGGCAAGGATCTCTCCGTGCACAAACTCGATTTACAGAGGCAAGATGTTGTCGCCATCATCAACCAATTCCTCACCCTCATCAGTGTGTACATCATCTTCACACAATATTAATTTGTCCCCGCTGGAATCCACCATTACAGCCTCAGGTGACTGTAAGTTTTGGACGTAATTTGTGGTAAATGTCTTTCTCATCGAATTTGCAGTTCATTTTGATGAACATCATCTTTTCCACATTTTGAGGAAGTAGCCGCCTATGCTGATCGCTGACAAGGTTCCCGGCTGTGCTGAATACTCTTTCTGAGTACACACTGGAGGGTGGGTAGCTCAAGTAAAGCAAAGCCAGTTTGTGCAAGGGCTGCCAAATTGCCTTTTTTTCCTGCCAGTAGTCAAACGGACTGTCTGACATGCATATTTGGATGCTATCATTATAATAGTCCTCAATCATTCTTTGAATGGTGACTGTATCAGATGGAGTTATAATAGAGGTCTCATTAATTGTAGGCAATTCTTTTACACCTGACCAACTGTCAAAACTTGGTTGTGTTGTAACTTCTGCATCACCAGTGGGTCTTTTTTTTGGAAAGTGTAGTTTTTTCTTGGCAGCCGCACTTGCTGGAGAAACTGTAGGAGCCATCGCTGCATCACGTTCCACTTGAGCTGACAATTTTCTTACCAACAGGTCTTTGCATCTCTTCAGATCTGTGTCCGCTGGGAAGAAAGACACAACATATGACTTAAACCTGGGATCGAGCATGGTCGCCAAAATGTACTGATCCGATGAAAAGATCGTGACAAGCTTTGGATCCTGACAAAGTGAATAAAGGACTTGATCTACAAGTCCGACATACTTAGCGGAATCGCTTTGCTTCAGCTCCTCCTTCAGTTTTTCAAGCTGCTTTACCAACAGTCTAATATGGAGAATTACCTGACTCAAGCTGGCAGTGTCACAGGTGACTACTTTGAATGGATTCAGCACTTTGCACCACATGGAAAGTATTTTGCACTGAGCTTGAGTAAGGTACATTCCCCCTCCTCTTCCTATGTCATACTTCGTTGTGTAGCTTTGGATGGCTTTTTGTTGTTCCTCCATCCGCTGAAGCATATAAAGGATGGCGTTCCACCTCTTCTGCATGCACCTGCTGAATCGCCAAAATGTCCTGAAATTTTGCGGGCCACAGAGAGCATCATCTGCATGACCCTGTAATTTTTTTTTTTAAATATTGCACCACAAAGTCTATTGTGTGAGCAAAACATGGGACATGTTGGAATTCACCCAGCTGTAATGCTCTCACAATATTGGTGGTGATGTCAGAAATCACAAATCCCAAGGAGAGTCCAAGCAGGGTAAGCCAGTTTGCAATGACTTCACTGAGTTTTTGTAAGAGGTTGTCAGCGGTATGCCTCTTAGTGAAACCGGTGATACACAGGTAGCCTGAATGAGCTTCTGTTTCTTAGATGCCGCTGCTGTTGGTGCTGCTGAAGGCAATACACCCACCCAGTGGGCTATCACAGTCATGTAATCTTGCGTTTGCACTGTTCCACTTGTTCACATATGTGTGGGTAAGTGGACAGTGGGTACAACGGCATTTTGGAGGACAATAATTAAGTTTTTTTAACGTCCCTGTACAGGCTGGGAATTGCTTTTCTAGTGAAGTGGAAACTAGATGGGATTTAGTAGCGGGGACACAGGACCTCAATTAACTGTCTAAAACACACTGTACTAATGATGGACATCGGATGCACATCTAATACCAGCATAGATGTTATGGCATCAGTGATCTGCTGTGAAACTGGGTGACTGCTGTCATACTCGCTGCCCCTTGCAAAAGATTGTTTAACAGTCAATTGTTTTTTAAACTACTACAAGTAGTCTTCCTGGTTCCCTTCTGGGATGAATATACACTCCCAGCAGCAGCAGAAGGCATAGCGCTCAAGGATTCTTCTAAGCAATCCAGGATAGGGGAGGACTGAGTTAGCCTTATCAAATTGGATATTGTTGATGAAGGTGTTGGTTGTGGAGATGGCAGGTGCTTGAATCTAACAGAGAGAAGGGAGCTAGCTGATGCTGGATTGCTTGTTGTTAGTTTTTTTAGCCAAAGTTTCTGGGTTTTCGTCTTATGCCCAGGCATGACAATGGACTTTTTCTTATCATGGGCAACAACTGTTTCCACAGGTGCCTGACTTACACAAACAACCTTATCTGCTGGATGGACACAGCACCGCTGGATGGAACAGTATAACACCAAACCAGCAAATATATATATTTTTTTACACTTTTTTAATTTAAACTGGTGATTTTTTTACAACGAACTGACACTGCTCGGAGTCACACTGCTGATTATTCAAAATTGTTGAACGCAGTAGGCTATGGTCTACAGACTCACTGCAGCACCAGTGTGTGACAGAGAACAGGGAGTAGATGGACACAGCATAGCTAGATGGACACAGCCCCTGGATGGACACAACAGCACCGCTAGATTGACACAGCCCCTGGATGGACACAGCCCCTAGATAGAACAGTACAGCTCCTAGATAGAACAGTACAGGCCCTGGATGGAACAGTACAGCCCCTGGATGGAACAGTACAGCCCCTGACTGGAATAGTACAGGCCCTGGAGGGAACAGTACAGCCCCTGAATGGAATAGTACAGGCCCTGGAGGGAACAGTACAGCCCCTGAATGGAATAGTACAGGCCCTGGAGGGAACAGTACAGCCCCTGAATGGAATAGTACAGGCCCTGGAGGGAACAGTACAGCTCCTGGATGGACACAAGAGAGCCCCCCTGGATTGACACAGCACAGCCCTCGAACGGGTACAGCACAGCCCTGTACAGCAGAGTACCGCAGCGGTGAAGCAAATGGTGCCAATCACAGCGGGGAGGGGCCTATATGCAATCCAAAACCCACAAAAATCCGACGTGGGAATGGTGACGTTTTGCTTCATTTTCAGATCCGAGTCAGGCGGGAAGACCCGAGCCTGACTCGGATCCAGTTCGGATTCACTATGTACGGGCGGTTCTCAGAGAACCGGACCCGTTCATCTCTAACGCAAACCATTGGGTTTGCATACATCTCTAAATCAGGCCCTATATGTATAAACTTCTGTAGGTAAAACTTTTTTTTTTAAGTATCACTTTTTTAAACTAAAAATTCTATATAACAATTAGATCATGCTGCTCATTGCAAGGATGGTTCCCGAGATCATGGAATCAGTTTTTTTATGTTAATATCTTGAAAGAGCAGACTACATAATGAGCATAGGGCCTGATTCAGCAAGGATCGCAGTTACTTATATGCACGCAATCGGTTGATTGTTGCAATCTGCGCATGCGTACGCATCACAGTGCGCATGCGCGAGCTAGCCACTGCGATCGGGACAGTGATCGCAGTGACTATGCAGATCCATCGCAGAGTGATTGACAGCAAGTGCCATTTGTGGGTGGTGACAGGGGGGTGGTCTGTGAAACGCAGACATGCCATTGCATTTTAACACCGCAGCAGAGGCATGCATAAATTAGCCACTGCGATGCTGTACGCATCCTGAAGCCTGATAGCGTGCCATGAAGTTAGCAATTTTTGAGTAAGGTCAGAACTTCTGCAAGTGTGCGTGAGGCTGCGATGGTACTCTATTGTGCCAATGTTTTTGCTGCCTTGCTAAACATTACAGATGTATGTAAGGTAAGGTGGGTGTCCCTGTGTAGTGCTGCGACAGCATAGCGATCACAATGGATTTTGCATACTATCACAGTTGAACTGTGTGCATTGGCCCTGATTCAGAGCCGGAGGCTCTGACCAGAGCGCTCGCTCTGAATCAGGGCCCACCTCCATTACTATGGAGCATCCTCCTGGACGCTCGTATAGCTGTGGGTCACCACCCACAGCATATACGAGCGTGCAGGAAGATGGTCGCGATGGTCTTGACCATCGCGACCATCGCCACTGCGAGCAGAAGCCTGCGGTTGAGTTTCTCAACCGCAAGGCCAGGAGTGATTTTGGCTCTATCAGAGCCAAAATCACTCCCACTGACATCACTAGTGATGTCAGTGGGGCCGGCTTCTGACGGTAGGCATTCCCTTGGGAACGCCTCCGTCTGGCAGGCACGCCCCCGGCACGCCCACCAAAGGGGGCGTGCTGTCAATCAACATCGACAGCACGCCCCCTTTGATCAGACACTACGAGCAAAGGAAAGTCCTTTGCTCGTCGCGTCTCGCGCATGCGCATGACGGAGCTCCCTCCGTCGTGCGCATGCGCAGTGCAGACCATCGACCCACTTCTTGCGAGCGGACAGCCGCTCGCGAGTGGGTCTGAATCAGGCCCATAATCTCTACTGCATTTGTAGTTGCAATCCGTAATGAATCAGACCCATAATTCATACATAAAGCAGACTACATAATGAGCATAATTCATAAGTCTTAACATATGAAGCACATTTTATCTATAATGTTTGTGTTGCATTAGATTCAGGTAAACATGTGTCTCTTATGTGACTGTTGATCAGTTTAGTGTAATCAAATTAGTATTGCTGGACTCCTTTAGTACAGCTAAAAACTAAACTGCTTTTGGATGGTTCTCAAACCCAGATGTCACCACCCCTTGTGTATGGGTCATTTACCAGATGGACTTGCAGGTGACACACCAACTGTTGAAAAGCATTAAAGGTGCCTACACACATAACAATATTTTACACGATCAGGCCGATTCCGACGCATCGGAACGACAGATCGTGTAAAAAATGCCCAAATCGTGAGAAAATTGAGAGTCCCCACTCATGATCACGATGTGATGCACGTTCTCGCTGGTCGTACATCGCAATGTCAGATCTGCCGTGCTGTAGGGCAGATCTGCCAATCTGGGATACAAATGCACTGGAGAAATGTCTGGCTGCACGATAGATCGTTTGAAGATTGGACACTGCAAACACCAAATCGTGTGCAGAGCTGCCGAGGAGAGTTTTCAAGGGAAATCGTACACGATGTCAGATCATGAACACATCGCTATGTGTGTAGGCACCTTAAGGCTGAGCTCTAGTCTTGGTGACACATCATTCTCTTGCACAAGATCATACATTTAAGTATGTTTGAAAGAGAAGGTTGACAAACATTCCATCACTCTATTTCCTCATATATAAAGAAATTAAGCATCATTAAGAAGCTCATGTACAGTTGAACACAAGTCCAACACAGAAGTGCAAAATACACTTTTCAGTACTTTGCATCTGCAGCAGAAAGAATTACATATAAATCTGTATACAGTGCTCGTGTAGAGAGGTGGAATGGGGGAGGGAAACGGTGGTGTAGCCAGGGCCTATTCTAGATCAAGTGGAGCCCAGGGCGAGAATTTCCTTTGGCGCCAACCCCCCCCACACACTCTTGCTGCCCCCCATAGACTTTCATACTCGCTGCACCCATACACTCCCCCATCGTCTCACACACTGCCTCATAGCCTCACAAACACGCACTGCCCCCATAGCCTCACACACACACACACACACACACACTGCCCCCATAGCCTCACACACACACATGCTGCCCCCATAGCCTCACACACACACTGCCCCCATAGCCTCACACATACACATGCTGCCCCCTTAGGCTCACGTACACACTACCCCCATAGCCTCACACAAACACACTGCCCCCATAGCTTCACACACACACGCTGCCCCCATGATCCATGCTCAGGTACCTTCTCCTGCTCTGGCCTCTGAGTCCTCGCACTTCTGTGTGGATGCCCTCATACAGCCCCAGTCGGCAATGCAAAGGAGGAGGAGGTAGGCTTTGGATTCACATCATTATACAGAGCAGTGCTCCTGGCTCACATCATGTCACACTGCAGTGTCCCGGCTCACATCATGTCACACTGCAGTGCCCTTGGCCAGGCCACCATCAAAGGATGGAGACTCCTGGGACTGGAGTCCCAGGCCCAGACAGAGAGGGATGCCCTGCCCCGGCTCCTATTGCCGGTACCTGGAGAACTGCACAGTGGCGGAACTCCCGGAGGCCATGGAAGCATTGGCCTCTGATTGCCAGCTGTGAGGGGGGCACAGAGAGACCTGATGAAAACCACGGCCTGTGCCCTGATGATCACTGCAATGGGGCAAGCAGCGGTTATAGATGGATCTATCCTATCCATTACTGTGGGGTCTGTCCAGGCAGCCGCTTGCCAGAAGCTGCCTGTTACAATAAAGTTTTTTTTTCTATTGAGACAAGGCACACATGATGTCATGCCACACAACTGACAGAGGAGCCATCCGCAACACGAAGAGGAGCACCAGGAGAAAGTGTCTGTGGGCTGCAGGGGACTGGATGTAGGGGCTAGCTGGAGAGACAGAAGGGGTGCTGGCTAATGAGACAGAAGTGGTGCTGGCTGAAGAGACTAAAATGGGTGTTGGCTGGGGTGACTTAAGGGGTGGTGGCTGGAGAAACATATGGGGTGCTGGTTGGGGAGACAGAAGGGGTGTTGGCTGAGGTGACAGAAGAGGTGGTGGCTGAAGATGCAGAATGGGTGCTGGTAGAGGACACAGAAGGGGTGATGGCTGGAGATACAGAAGGGGGCTGGCGGGAGAGACAGAAGGGTGCTGGCTGGGGGAACAGAAAGGGTGGTGGCTGGAGAGACAGAAAGGGTGCTGGTTGGAGAGACAGAAGGGGTGGTGGCTGGAGAGATAGAAGGGGGCTGGTTGGGGAAACAGAAGGGGTGTTGGCTGGAGAGACAGAAGGAATGCTGGCTGGGGAGACAAAAGGGGACTGGCTGGAGCTGGAGAGACACTGAGGAACTGGAGTTGCAGAAACATGGTGGGGAGTGGGGCAATTTCTTATGGCAGTCCTTCCCCTTGCTCACATGATTCCATAATGTACAGCATTCCCACTAGGCTGTTTCAGCGGGGTGCCGCGCCCTGCCCTATTTCTAAAAGGCAGAAAGCACCCTGCCCTCCAGTGTGGCGCCCCGCTAAAACAGCCTGCAGGTTCTGTTCTCCACCCACGGCCCACAGTGTCCCGCGAGTGGGGAAAATGGCAGAGCAGCGGTCACCGCCAGTGAATGAATGCCGGGCACAAGCACCCGGCATCCATTCCAAGTTACTGCGGTGCTTGGGGGCTGCCCGGCATGTCCATAAGTGCCAGGCACGACTCCAAGAGTGACAAAAAGGGGATGCGTCATAAAGACATGCCTGGTGTTGTACCTGGCCACCCAGAAGAGTCGGCAAGTCTCCCAGAGCCTCCCGCCACCGTGGCTGCCCTTTCCGAAGTGAATGAATTGCGTCTTCGTGGCCCCGCCTCCTGCTTCACAATGCGATCTGAAGTTGGTGTTAGCCATTGTAGCCTATAAGCTACAGATCACAAAGTGTATTGGGAGGGGGATCCATAGGTTCCCTTCCATGGCACTCTCCATTTGCTCAATCAGGAAACCGCACAGCAGCCGCCTGGAAGTGAAAGTAAAGTGATCACTAATGTGATCACTAATAGGATCACTTTGCTTTCACACATTGCAGTGATGGGCTCCTATGAGAGCCCTTGTCCCTGCATGTGTACAATAGTACATCCCAGCAGAACTTAATTTTCTATTGCCATGAATAGCGGCGATAAGAAATTTGAATTATCAGGTCTTCCCGCCTGACTCGGATTCCACTTCGTAGCAAAATGTCATCCGAGCGGCCTCTAATTCTAGCGGCACCGCGGATGGGACTTGGCACCATTTCCTTGTCAGGCACACTGCTGTATGCTGCGCTTTACTTTGCTGTATAAGCTGTGCTGTGGGAATCGGTATGATTTACCGCCGGACCCATGCCCAGCGGTTGGAATCCCGACAGCGACATCCAGGCAGAGGAGGAAGTCCTGATCGTAAAAGTATATACTAAACTATTTCTACCCCTAACCCTCCCTTAGGGGTGCCTAACCCTAACCTTCCCCCCAGTGCCTCACCCTAATCCCCTCTCTAAGTGCCTAAACCTAACACCCCTTCCCCGCCGCCTAAACCTAAGTCCCTGGGGGGGTGCCTAACCCTAAGTCCCCCTGGGGGTGCCTAATGCTAACCCCCCCTTCCAATAGCCTAAACCTAACCTCTGGGGGGGTGCCTAACCCCAAGTTTCCCCCGGGAACCATAAACCAACCCCCCCCCCATGGCTATCGGCACCCGGCGTCCCTTCGATCGGGATGCCGGGCGTCAGGCTCCCGGCATATGTCTAATGACAGGCGTCGGCATATCGACGCCTGTCTTTAGACCCTTGCCGGGATATGACAGTCGGGAAGCCAGCTAATGGGATTAGGTCCGCCGGCTTCTCCACTGCATACCATGCTGTGTCCAGACTCAGTAAAGGCTGTGCTGCACTTAGTCAATGTGTATAGGTGCTGCACACATGCTACGCTGTACTATGCGGCTGTGCTTTGTCCAGACTCACAAGTGGCTGTGTTGTTCTCTTAGTCAATGTGTATAGGGGGTGCACACTGCTGTATGCTGCGCTTTACTCTGCTATATAGGCTGTGCTGTGTCCATCAGTATAGACATTTAGGTGCATATATAAGCCCTGTGACACAAACATTTTTTTTATTAAATTCTATTGTTTATACTCTTTGGTGCATTTTACCCTTGTTCGCTTTGTTCATGTGCATATATAAGCCCTGTAGCTCCAGTCCACACAGTTTGAGTAGAGCTGCGACATCGAAAAGTCAAAAAAAGAAATTTACTACGAATCAACCCTTCCTTTCCCTGACTTCATCTACATACATATTCCCTATCCCTCAGGCCTCTTGATTAATGAAAACATTGGTTTCCTGATGTGCCATGTTGGGAGTTGAACTGCCACATGTTTGTGATGCCCACTGCTGTCACTTAGCTTAGTCACTCAGCTAGCTCTGTGCAACCTTTTGGCCTAAACTGGATGAAAACAATATTGTAAGTTTTGAGGTGGTCAAAATTTACTGGAAATTAGTGGAAATTAATGTTATTGAGGTTAATAATACTACGTAAAAACAAAAATAGGCTCAATAATGTGATTTTAGCTTTTTTTGCCAATTTTTGTAAAAAAATCCGAAACCAGTCACGGCGATTTGTCAAAACCAAAACCGGCTGACGAATTACAACCAAAACCAGCAATAATGGTCCAGCACACATCTCTAGTAAATGGGATGCCGACGCTGAAATCCCGACAAGGGAGTTAAGATAGGCGTCGAAATACCGAAGCCTATCTTAATGCAAACACCGGAGAAGGATACGTGCCCAAACAAGGTAAGTCCGGGGCGGTAAGGTTTAGGGCAGTTAGCGGGGTCAGTGTTAGGTTTTGGGGGGGGGGTAGGGTTAGGCACCCCTAGGGGGGAGAGTTAGGGTCAGGCACCACTGGGGGAAGGTTAGGTTTAGGCACTAAGGGGGGAGGATTAGGTTTAGGCACGAAGGAGGGGGACTTAGGTTCAGGAACTAACAGTGAGGATTAGGTTGCGGGGTATGGTGGGTTAGGGTTAGGCTACAAGAAGGGAGGGTTAGTGGGGGAGGAGGGAGGGTAATCATACTTACCCAACCCCTGTCGGGACACCAACCATTGGGATGCCGCTGTCGGTATTCTGACAAGAGGCCTCCCGATAGCTGGCATTACATACCGATTCTTTAGTAAATATGCCCCTTAATCATATTCCATATTTTTTTAAAACAGCAATCCAGTGAAAAAAATTAGATTGTTTTTAAATCTCTATTGAATTAAACTGGTCAATACCAAACAAATTATGTATAAACATAACACAAGGACCAAATCAGCGCAAACATTTTTTTATGTATATAACTGTGACAGGCTATAAGAAGAAACTTGGTCGTTCAACCTGCTAATAATGATAACTATACAGATTATCTACAGCGTTATGTGACTTCCATGGCAACCACAATCACATGCACCTTATGCAGTGAGCAGAGAGGCTTTGAAACATCCCTCTGAGCTCTGTTTTCACTCTGACATCCTCCTTCTCCTCCTCTGCCGCCACGAGAAATGCTGAGAGCCAGAAATGCTGAGAGCCAGATAACCAATGTCTGTGTCTGGCAACCATAATTGGTGTGCCCTCCATAGAGATTCTGAAAAGGAGACAATAGGAGTTAGTTGTGAGGCAATTGCTCTGCTTCACGGCCCTAACTTTCCCCCATGCAGTATGAGACACTAACTCATTATCTCTTCCCTGTCTCTCTCTTTGTCTCTCCTCCCTCTTTCTGTCTCTTTCCTCTGTCTGATGCTTCCCTCTGTGTATCTCTTCCTACTGTCCACTCACATCCTCTGTCTGTCTATTCCCTCTGTGTCTTTCTCCTATCTGTGTCTCTGCCGGTATTGTGTTTCTGTTGGATATATGTATGTGTTAGGGATTTTATGGTACTTTGTGGGTGTACATGCATTTATAGAGGAGACTTTATTTAGTGCATACAGCCGCTTACATTGGACGACCCTTACTTATTTTCAGAATAGGTAAACTGTCATCTGTCAATGTCATGCCCATTTAATGCCAGTTGCTGAGGTGTGAGGATGTATTGCTGATGAGTATAGATATGAGTAACTGTTTCTTATTTGCGGATTATTGTATGTACTTTATTAAATTGAGAGGAAAAAAGATGCCTGTTATCTGTCTTTCTGTCTTTGGGCGGGATGTACTAATCTTGTGGAGTACATCCCACCATCATATACCTACTGATCGCATATGCACTAACATAGGCAATCAGTACCGCAAAGGACAGCTCTTCCGATAAGAGCTGTCCTTTGCGATCAGCGTTGCTCAGTGGACTTCCGGGTTTATGACCCGGGAGTCCATCTGCGCGTGCATGCTGGGAGGGATCCGATCGGATCCCTCGTACCAGTGCGATGTGGTAGAAGCTGGTAGAAGCCCATATGACCCAAGAATCCATCTGCGCATGCACATTGCAATGCGGTAGAAGCTCATAGGCTTCTTTAGTGTAACGCCAGCAAAAGCTGGCGTTACCCTCCACATCGGAGCCCCGGCGGCCAGCCGATGATACATATGGAAAATGCGGTAAAGCCCCGAAAACAGTTTTTTTAACGCATTTTCCATTTAGTACATCGCGGCCTTTATCTCTTTGGGTGCGTACACACACAACGATTTTTGTAACGATTTAACTATAACGACGTCGTTATCGTTCAGTCGTTCCAAAAATTGTACAGTGTATAACGATAAACGATTACGTTCATGCACGTTCAAGTTTGTCGATTGTAATTTGTAGTTCAGTCAGACTGGCCAACTGAACGATTTTCAATAGAAGTTGCAACATTTTTCCTTTAACACACAGAAAATCGTTTATTAAGTAAAGTAAAACCAACTTCTTTGTAAAACGATTTTCGTTCACTTTTTTGAGGGAAAAACTGAGCGAAAATCTTTCAGTGAAAATCGTTCATTACTTACATCGTTGTGTTTGTACGCACCTTTTGTAATGAGGATGTTAGCAGTGGTCTCCAGAGCATGGTGCTCAGGGTTGATGCATGGTGCAGCATAGCCCATTCCCCTGAGTTGATGCGTATAACACCGACCATGCATAGAACATCGTTATTACAGAAACTCCGTGAATGGCCAGAATGCACAGCAATGGCCAATGTGGGGCCAATGTATTTGTTTTTTTTTCTGTGGGGGCCACTGTGCTTTATTTTTTCCTGTGAGGGACAATGGCCCTCATTCAGAGGCGCTCGCAAAATGCGAGCGGTCGCTCTGAATGAGGGCGGCCGCTTGGGGCTTGGAAGTGCGGCCTCCTGGTCACTAGCTAAGCTGTGGATTACCACCCACAGCTTTAGCGACCGACCGGGTTGATGGTCGCGATGGTCAAGACCATCGCGACCATCAGGGCCTGCGACGAGACCCCAAGGTTGGGTCTCAGCAACCGCAAGCCCCAGGGAGCTTCCTGCTCTGATCGAGCAGGAAGCTCCCCACTGACATCACTGCTGATGTCAGTGTGGCCGCCCACAAAACGGCAGGCGTTCTTAAGGAACGCCTCCCTTTGTGAAACCACCCCCCCTGCCACGCCTACAAAATGGGTCGAGCTGTCAATCAAAATCGACAGCCGCCCCTTTTGTAGTGAGCTCCGGAGTGAGAGAATTTCTCTCTCGCTCCGGGGCTTGTGCATGCGCAGCGCTTGCGAGCGGGTCTGAATGAGGTCCAATGTGTGTGTGTTTTTTTCCTGTGGTGGCCAACGTGTTTTATTTTTTTTCTTGTGCAATGTTTTTCCTCTGCGCATGTGTCTGAGTTGCACCCTGCATACATCCTGTTAGTGTTCGTACAGAGGGCCTGATTCAGACCAGCTCGCGAGCGCTGAGCGCTCGCATGCGGGTCGATGGTGGCCCAGTGCGCATGCGCACGACGAAGCTGGCTCCGTCGTGCGCATGCGCGAGACCCGGATAGCGACGGGCAAAGGGGGCGTGCTGTCGATGTTGAGTGACAGCATGCCCCCTATGGTGGGCGTGCCGGGGGCGTGGCTGCCCAGACGGAAGCATTCCCATGGGAACGCCTACCGTCTGGGGCTGGCCCCACTGACATCACAAGTGATGTCAGTGGGAGTACTTTCGGCTCTGTTTGAGCCGACAGCACTCCAGGGCTTGCGGCAACGAGACCCTACCACAAGGGTCTCGTCGCAAGCCCGATGGTCGCGATGGTCTTGACCATCGCGACCATCTTCCTGGCCACTCGCTATAGCTGTGGATGGTCACCCACAGCTATACGAGCGGCCAGGAGGCCGCTCTAAAAATCAAGAACTCCTACTGTAATAAAATAAAAAAAACATCATCCTCCCAAATGACAGAGGGGAAAGACTCACTGGCACAAAACATTTAAAATAGGACCAGTCGAGTAAGCATCCCAGTGTCCTCCCACACAGACCACCCCAACTAATCGCCCCAACCCTGCGTGTCCCTGACAACTTACCAGCTCTGTCCTATGTTGCTGGCTGTCACAGCTGGAGGTGGGGCCATGACCCACTAGCTCTAAGGCCATGGCAGAAGCTGCAGTGTCTGAGCATATGCAGCAGCCCTCCCATCCCGTGGCCATTTACTTTAGCAACTACAGCTGCCTCGCTCTTAAAGCTGCGTGATCGCAGCTGAGCTCCGATCGTGGCAGCAGCCATCCGGCCCGGCAGAGGGGTGCATGAGACCGGCCCAGCAGAAACTCTCCAGTGTTCCCGGTGGCCCAATCCACCCCTGCTCCCGGCCCCCTGAAAAAGCAGGCAAGCCTCCAGGCCGGCCGCTGACACCTCTGGACCCCCCTCCCACCCCCGCAATTACAACACAAATCCCGGCAGCGGGGGGTAATGACGCGATTCGCACTGAGCCAGAATGTCAGCAAGCATGGGGTGTAGTCTAGTTAGGCTTTGAAGCTGGAAGCTACATTTCAGAGCCACTTGTCATTTATTTTGAATTTTCCCATCCCCCTCCTCTTCCTAGAACCACCAGAGACTCTGGTAAAGCATACATGCCTACTCTCCTGGAAGTTGCGGGAGGCTCCCAATTTTTCGGGTAACCACCAGCAGCCATGTTAGAGTAGGCATTTCTCCCGCATCCCTGCCTTCCTAATGATGTGGGCAGAATGGGGAGAATTTCCACGGCGATCGTGGGTCTCCGTGTAGGGGGCGGGGCTTAATGACGCGATTCTTCATGAATCACAGCCATTTGGCCCCGCCCCTATGTAAATTTGAGGCAATCGCGGCAATTTACTGTGAGCGGGTGGGGCTTAATGATGCAAATCATCAGCCCCCCCCCTGCTTCTCCTCCACGGGAGAGAAAAACAAAGGTATGCAAGTATGTGGTAAAACGGTAATGGTTGGGTAGGACTGCGCTCTGCTGTGTGGGCAGATGTGGTGTGTGAATAGGCTGAAAGATGTGGTTGATGAGTGAGTGGGGTGCTGCACCTCCCGATCGCAGGCGTACCGGATCCTGCGTATAATTGTATAGAGACGGTGGGGTACGGAAGGTGCGCTCGCCCTGTGGGTGCAATGATAATTGGGGAGTGTTGGATTGTGTATGTGGTTGCTAGTGTGTATGGTGTGGTTGAGTGGGGAGGGGTGGACCAAATGAATGAGAGAGGCTGACACAAAGTGGGAGTAAACTGTTTTATTGGAGTAGTCACAATGCTTCTCCTATGTAGTCCCGGGCACAAGGTGGGTGTGGTAAAGCTTTATGCGGTGTGTTAATCTGCTATGCAGTACACTGGAGAGAGATAAAGTGGATGGAGATAATGTACTAACCAATCAGCTCCTATCTGTCACTTTACAAGCTGTGTTTGAAAAATGGCAGTTAGGAACTGATTGCTTGGTACTTTATCTTTGTCCACTTTATCTCTCTTCAAGAGTTCTATTCATCATGTTAATTATCGGGATCCGACCAGCTCCCTATAATGAACATTTGAACTCGCCGCGAGTGTCAGAGCAATTCATCATTCCTCTGTCGTGGAGACAGCTGATCCGAAAATCAGCTGTCTCCCCGCCTCTTTTCAATGCTCCTTTCAGTGCAGTGTTACAAGTGCCCCTGTGTGACCTGCAGCTCATGCATGCGCACAAGAGCCCCGGCGTTCAGCAGAAGGAGCTGGACAGGGGTGGAGGGATCTGAAAGGGTCACTCTTTGCGACCCGGGACTCCTTCCCATAGGGAAAAAGCGGGTTGCGGGAGCACTTGCCATTTGAAGATGGAGAATGCTCTTGCAGTCAAGCTCCGAATATATTGTATTTTCGGATCTTGATGAATTCCTGTCCCCATACTAGCATATGGGGACAGCGGGCCACTCCGGGAGAGAAAGGTAAGCAGGAGAACTTTGTGATATCTCCTGCATTACCTTTTTGATGAATGGTCCGAAAACATAATTTCTACAATTGCAGGTGAAAATGTTTTTGTAGAAATTAAGTGATGATGAATAGAGCCCCAAGGCTTAGTATAGTACGTAAGGCCTGATTCATTACGGATCGCAAATGCGAATGCAATAGTGATTATGGACGCAGTCTCACTGCGATGATATGCTAATACTCTACGATCACTATGCCGTCGCAGCACACACAAGGACGCCCAGCTTACCTTACACACATCCGTAATACTTAGCAAGACTGCATAACCATCGGTAACATCGAGTACCATCGCAGCTTCACACAAACTTGCACAAGCTCTGACCTTACTCAGGAATTGCTAACCTCATCTCACGCAGTGCAAGCTCAAGCTGCGTATGGCATTGCAGTGGATAATTTATGCATGTCTATGCAACGGCATTCAAACTCCCTGGCACACCTGAGTTTTGTCGACCACCCCCCGTCACCACCCCCAAGCGGTACTTCCTGTCAATCACTCTGTGATGGGTCTGCTTAGCAACTGCGATCGCAGTCCCGATCGCAGTGGAGTGTTCGCGCACACACATGCACAGATCGCAACAATCAGCTGATTGTGTGCATAATCGCAGTTGCAATCCTTGCTGAAACGACCCTAGTATTTTCAGTTTACCAATTATTATCATGGATGCCCATCTGTAAGCTTACACTGACGCCTTGTGGCAGTTTAGAGAAATTGCTACGTGTTACAGTATGTGATCTCTGCTGAACTATGGGCCTGATTCAGAGCCGGACGCAATTAGCGCTCGCTCGTCCTGAAAATAGGGGTGGCTATTCAAATGAACCGCTCGCTGTTTGCGGTCTGTTCACACCTTTAGGTCTGAACGAGCGAACAAAACTTGCGGTCGTTTTTTGGGAAACTACGCCCCCTGGCTGCTCGCATCCTACGTCATGTACGCTATTTATTAGATTAATCTAGTACATCGACCAGGGTCTGAGCTGCTCGCTATTCTTGTGGTTGGTTTTTGCTACCTCAATTTTGCGAGCAGTTCTGGCTTAGAAAAAACCCAGTGACGTGGTCAATGACGCTGCTGTATTAATTATGCACACCCATAAAACGCCCGTTTTGACCTTTAAGCACGCCTGCGTTCTGATTTCCACTCCCCGTTTTCAAGCACCTTCCCCTGTTACCACCCACAGATGCTCTTTCAGAGCGCTCGCTCTGAATCAGTGTGTTTTTTTGTTGTTGTTGTTGGTTCTGCCTCCTGGCCACTCGTATAGCTGTGGGTGACCACCCACAGCTTATGCGAGCGGCCAGGTGATTGTCGCGACCATCGGGGCTTGCGACGAGACCCTTGTGGTAGGGTCGCATTTCCGCAAGCCCCAGTGAGCTTCCTGCTCTAAATAGAGCCGGAAGCTCACCACTGACATCACTGGTGATGTCAGTGGTGCCTCCCACAAACGGCAGGCGTTCCTTCGGGAACGCCTCCGTTTGTGTAGCCACCCCCCTGCCCGCCTCCAAAACGGGCGAGCTGTCAATCACAATCGACAGCCGCCCCGTTTTGGTGCGAGACCCGTAGCGATGGAGCGCCCATCGCTGGCCGGGCCTCGCGCATGCGCACGCCGGAGGCGGCGCATGCGCAGAGGGAAAACATTGACCCGCTTGCGAGCGCATGTGGGCCCCATGTGTGATCACAGTGGTGCCTTCGCGCACTGCCATGCATACGCATGTGCAGTACGCAACAATCGTCCGTCTGCGTGTGATATTCGCATGGCGATTCGTCCCAGGCCCTATGCTTGATTAATATCTCACACTGATACTATCCCTGTCATTCTTCTCACATACTATGCAATAACAGAATCAGCTACCATATTGCCTCTAAGCTGAAATCTTTAGAAAAAAATTGCAACTTGTGAACCCTCCATTATCTCCTTGTTAAGATGGATACACACTAAATGATGTGTTTTTACCCAGCGATGCGACACACGACCCGGCTTCCGATGGGCTGACATATCAGGCGGTCCATACACACTGTGCGATTCGGTGCCCGACATGCCGCCCCCCCTGCGTAGCACTGCATGGGATCGTCAGCCGCATTGCCGGTTCTTACATGCTGATCATAAGATCAGACGATGAGGCTGACGACCCCACGGGAGAGCGCACTGCATACACACTACACATTTTTTAACATTTTGTTGTCTGATGTGTCGGAATCGGTCAAATCGTTAAAGATATCATGTAGTGTGCACCCAGCTTTAGGGGGAGATTTAATAAACCTTAGAGAGAGAGATATATTGTGATAGATAAAGTACCAGCCAATCTGCTCCTGTCACTTTACAGGTTGTGTTTGAAAAATGGCAGTTAGGAGCTGATTGGTTGGTGCTTTATCTCTCACAATTTTATATCTCACCAAGCTTTATTAAATCTCCCCCTTAAGCACTCCACATTTCACAATGTGGCCAAAGAAATTGAAACTGAACAAATCCACACCTCCAGCTCATGCGCTTGGTGCAGTGGCACCCTGGGTAGTGGGTGCCAGATTGATTGTGTAAAGTGGCCCCCTCCCCCTAAAGCACAACCAGCGTTGGGCTCTTCACTGCCGGTCCTGGTTGTGAAAATACAGGGAAAAAATTACTTAGGGGTGGGTGCCGGGTTGATTGTGTAATATGGTGCATTTTAAAGAATATTATCTTTTGCAGATAAATTATAGGTCCCAGCAAGCCTTCCCCGCATGCTGGTACTTGGAAAACCACAAGTACCAACAAGCAGGGAATTTAGGGTCCACTGGTACCTGTAGTACACCTGTAAAAGAAATATGAAAATGAACAGACTACACCAATTTTTTAAATATAATTTATTTTGTCTGCACCTTCACCTGGGGGGTGGTGGCCTTTATGCTCTTTTTCGTGGCCACCCCTGTAGTCACCCCCAGTAGTGAGGCCCCTGTAGTTGCACCCATGGTGAGCACCCTGTAGTTGCCCCCAGTAGTGAGCCTTGCCCCCAGTAGTAGGCCCCTGTAGTTACCCCCAGTAGTGAGGCCCCTGTAGGCACCCCCAGTAGTGAGGCCCCTGTAGTCACCCCCAGTAGTGAGGCCCCTGTAGTCACCCCCAGTAGTGAGGCCCCTGTATTTGCCCCCAGTAGTGAGCACCCTGTAGTTGCCCCCAGTAGTGAGGCCCCTGTAGTTGCCCCCAGTAGTAATGGCCCCCACCGCGCGCGCACACACAAAACAAACAAACAAACAAACAAATAAACACTTATCTTTATCCCCGCTCCAGTGCTGCTGCCGTCCATCCCCGGCGTCCACTCCTCGGCACTGTGGGAGTGACGTCAGGGTGCACATATGGACTACTTTGAACATAGAATTAAATAACTTTTTTGTTTCATAGGGGTCTACTCATTATCTGAAAATTACTTATTACTTCTACAGTGAGAAACCCACTCATGAATGTATCGCATCACCATACATTTGGATAGTGAGTGCGATTCATAAAGGAACAGAAAGCTCAGCTTTCCATTCCTCTGCTAGTACCGCATTCGCCATCCCAGCTCTTAACTTTGCAGCATAAGCTGTGCTGTAATAATTTAGTAATATATATATAGGGGAGTGCACACTACTGTGCTGTACTCTGCTGTATTGGCTGTGCTGTGTCCAGACTCCATCAGTAAGACAGTTACATGCATATAATAAGCCCTGTGACTCCACTCCACACTGTTTGAATTGAGCTGTGCCTGCGACATCAAAAAATCAAAAAATTAAATTAAATAATTGTTTTGTACTGTTTTGTGTGATTTGTTTTGCTCATGTGCATATACAATCAGTGCCTCACAGTAGTGCCGCAGTTAATAATGTGTCCCCACAGTGTTTCTGCATACAACTAGCTCTAGTCTATCTGCTTCTCTCCAGCTTCAGACCCCCTGCTTCTCTCCAGCTCCAGTACCCCTGCTTCTCTCCAGTTTCAATCCCCCTACATCTCTCCAGCTCCAACCCCACTCCCTACTTCTCTCCACTTCCAGCTCTCTGCATCTTTACAGCTCCATCCCTATTCTGTCTCTCCAGCCCCCTTGTGTCTCTCCAGATCTATACCTCTTATGTCGCTTCAGCTCCGGTCCCCCTTGTGTCTCTTCAGCCCCAGCCTGCATGTCTCTCTCCAGCTTCCCTGCATCCCTTCAGCTCCAGTCCATACTTACCTTTTCTAGTGGTTTCTGCTTCTCTGCCCAGACAGCTCCGAATCCTCTACCCTTCAGGGATGTGGTGTGGCATGATGACGTCACGCATGCTGCATTGTGCCTGCCTGCCATTAGAATTCCAAGCATGACCCATCTGCTACTGATTTCCAGACTGTCTGGAGGAATCCCGGATGGGTGGTAACCATAGCCTAAGAATTGGTTAGCCCTGCAGTACACCCCCGTTGGTGTGGTGCCCCTGAGCGGCCACACTTGCTGAACAGATCTTTAGCCGGCCATGCTAGCCATATGCCTCATTGCCGGCCCATCATAAAGTTCTCCATCAGTACTCTGAAACCTCATATTATAAATGGAACAAGACTAAGGGTCATATTCAATTCCAGGCGAAAAGTCCCATACGTTTCGCATGCCAGATTTTTCGCCAACATCGCTGGTTTTCCATGTGAAAAAGTATCGTGCACATCCCCGCTTATCCCCGTATTCAGTTAGAATCAGCGAAAACGGGACCCGGTAAAACTCTAACATGCGAAAAGTACTGTCAGATTTGGGGAAATCAGTCTGACACCCCCCAAAAGATGCACTGAGATTGGGGTTCACTATAGATACCCCCGAATAGCCCTCCTGAAGGTATTTGGGGTACTTAAATTATCTCAATAGCTGCTATTTAGCGTCTTTGCATAAGTGGTGAAAAATAGCATTTAGCAGGTTGTTTTGGTGAAAATAACTAGTCCCAGCAAATTTGGAGTACATGAAAATGGGTGCTAGCATATTTTAAAGTTGCTAAAATGAAGTTTTAAAAAAACGTAAAAATTCACCTTCCGCAAGCACCTGCAAACTTAAAAACACCCGGGGCATACTTGGGGACCCCCCTCGAGTCTATTTCGCTAGTTTTTAAATTTGTCCCCCAGAGTTGATGCACTTTACCTTTGGGAGCCTGTCCCAAGGGTGCTGGGTGGTTTCTGTACGTTTGCACCCCAAAACCCCAATTCTGCACTTTATTTCGACACCTATTCAAAGGCAAAACTTCTTCACCGGTTCCATTGCATTGAGTTTCCGCACCGGCGAAACCTCTGGAATTGAATACGGAGGAAACTTTTCGCATGGCAAAATGACGTCACTCGCGATACTTTTCCGCAGAAACTGACTTTTCGCACCTAATTGAATACGACCCTAAATCAAAAGACTTAGATTTTGCTATTGCACAGGAATCTCTTCAGGCACATAAAGGTCATTACCATTACTCCTGAAACTATTTGATTCATTGACTAAATCTTGAGCCAACAGAGCCATAACTAGCTGATTTCCAGGTGGACCATGCCAAGGGTGCGGATAGACAGGAGGCACAACTCGACTCAGTCACTCACAAATTGTAATCCTGGGGGTTTGCGGCTACCTGACATTGGGGAATATTCTCTGCAAACTACCATAGTCTTGCTTTTTGGTCCGAGCTTCTGGCTATGGGCTCTGAGCCTCCAAGTGTTTTGGCCCAAAACTCCAGAAATCATGACACCATAATCTCACAACACAGCTAAATAGGAGTTTTAGTCAAATTCTTCAGTTTGCCGAGGGCACCCGAAACACTAGACATGGAACTGTGAGCCAACCTTGAGGGCTCATAGAAACTGTAAAAATAAAGCTCCTTCCCCAGATTTTATATATTTTTCACTGTATTTCCTAAATAATTTTCTTAAAACATCTACATTTTATACTGTATCAACCACCCTTATTAGGAAAGAGTAACATCCCAGCTAAGCCAGAGATTAAATGTTTTAGGGTAAACTCAACAGGGAATTATCTGCACCCAAACAGGAAAGCCACCAACTGAAATGACTATCTAGTCAATTTAATGACTGGCTAGCTCCTACTACTCAAATACCATGGATAAACATTGAAAGGCACTTGTACAAGCCCTTTCCTTCATCGGTCCTTATATGGAGTGATATTCTACACTACCACATTGAGGCATACTCCGGTTGTATGGGATAAAATAGTAAAATCCTGTGGCAAATGTGAACTTCTGACCTCCAGTTACTCAACCCGGAATTTTTGTCACTTAATCACAAAATGAAGTTTAGCCAGTTTATCTACCCAGAGCATTACAGCACTGCAAGATCTGATCAATTTGATATCGCTGCCTGTAAATTATGTGATTATGTACTTACTGAGTCACCACTGGGATCAAATCATATTGTACCATCTCTCACAGCCTGACCTGGCTCCTCTTTATATAAAACAGAAAGTATAACTTTTTGGAATGTCCCCTCCTGATGTAAAGAAGTTAGCTATCCCATGGAAATTGGATCTGCGCATTCCCCTTACATATGAGGAAAAACAAGGATTGGGAAAAAATTGTCCAGCATATATTTAAAATGTCCAAATGCTACCACCATTACAATATATACAAATCAGAGATGAGCGGTTCGGTTTTACTGAAAACTGAACTCACCCAAACTTTGGGTATCCGAATCAAAATGAGTCCCGGCTGGGATCACTTTTGGGGTTCCGAGTAGAACCGAGTTTCCGACTTGGGTCTACCCATAGGTTTAGATCTCGGATCTAAAAATCAGATCTCGGGTTTTGGGTTGGATGGAAACAGGTCCAAATTCCATGATTTTAGCTGTTTTTATAAATTTTAAAGAAATCCGAAACGGAACCAAAATACTTGAGGGTGGTTTTACCAAAATCATAACATTTGAGGGTGGTTTTGTCAAAATCAAAACACAGGGGTCCATGCACATCTATAATACAAACACATTTTTTATTTTTATAATTTTCTCTACATCACCATCCGTTTTATTTATTTATTTAGTTCACATTCACTCCTCAACTCCCCATATGGATATATATTTTTTCATTTGTCTGCAATTTCTCTCTAAACCCCCTTACAACTTTAGGGGTTTATGTATCAAGCAGTGAAAAGTGTGGAGAAGTGGACCAGTTGAGAAGTTGCCCATAGCAACCAATCAGCTCCTACCTATTATTTTATAGACTGTACTTAATAAATGCTACTTCAAAGCTGATTGGTTGCTATGAGCAACTTCTCCATTGGTTCACTTCTCCACACTTTTCACTGCTTGATACATAAACACCTTATTTTTGTATTGATTAGAAACGGTTTTTCCTTTAGCCCCCTCTGTATTATTTTTGTAGTGACATAGGGCCTGATTCAGAGCTGAACGCTCTGACCAGAGCACTCGCTCTGAATCAGGGCCCTCCTCCATGAAAACGGAGCGGCCTCCTGGCCGCTCGTATAGCTGTGGGTGACCACCCACGGCATATGCGAGCGCCCAAAAAGATGGTCGCGATGGTCTTGACCATCGCGACCATCGGACTTGCGACAGAGACCCTGTGGTAGGGTCTCCCTGCCACAAGCCCTGGAGTGATTTTGGCTCTATCAGAGCCAAAATCACTCCCACTGACATCACTAGTGATGTCAGTGGGGCCGGCTTCAGACGGTAGGCTTTCTCATGGGAACGCCTCCGTCTGGCAGGCACGCCCCCGGCACGCCCACCAAAGGGGGCGTGCTGTCAATCAACATCAACAGCACGCCCCCTTTGGTGCGAGACCCGGAGCGATGGAAAGCCCGTCGCTCCCCGGGTCTCGCGCATGCGCACGACGGAGCTCCCTCCATCGTGCGCATGCGCAGTGGGGAACATCGACCCGCTTGCAAGCGTCCTGATGCTCACGAGCGGGTCTGAATGACCCCCATAGTATCATTTTTCTCACTGATGGGTAAATTTACTAACGTGAGAGTTTTCAGAAGTGGAGATGTTGTCCATAGCAACCAATCAGATTCTAGCTATTATTTTCTAGAAGGTGCTATTTAGATGTTAAGTAGAATCTGATTGGTTGCTATGGGCAACATCTCCATTTCTAAAAACTCTCACTTTAGTGAATGTGTAATATAGTGTAATGATTTAGCACCACAGTTCTCTCTCTATAATAATTATTTGTAATGACTTTGTGTTATTCTATGACAATCCCCCCCAACACACACACACACACACACACACACACACACACACACACACAAATGATTTTTGCAGCTTTCTCTTTGACAACGCCAAACATTTGACTTCTGTTTTACAGGGGTCTATTACTAAGACTCCACATACCATGGAGTTAATGCCACTCCTGCTTCGCCTGCATATCGCTGTGAAGCAGAAGCTGGCTACTACGGGTATTACTAATAAAATAGACCCGCCGAGGAGGGTGAACGTAAAGTCACCCCCTCGGCGGTGTAAGCAGCATAGTATAGAGACTCATAATCTTTGTTGACAATATTAAGCTTGTTCCTTTTAAAGTTGACGAGGTCAGCTCTATATTTATCCACCGGCTTAGAGAGATCTTCCAACCACTCCTTAGATGTATCACTTTTCAATATATCCAAGTGATCTTTTTCAAAAAAACTTATTTTTTCTGTAATATTTTTAAGCTCCCCTGTTGCCGCTTCAATGACTAGCAATATCAGATCGAATGAACATTTGTTCAGTATCGCCGCCCATTTTCTACAGAAATCCTGATTAAAATGTCCGATGGTTGGAATATTGCGTATCCGAAATCCACGGGGTATCTTTTTTTCTCGAAAACACATCGTGTAAAAAATAGTCAACTTCTTTCTTGCGTAATTTCAATATTTTAAAATAGCACTGTTCTGGGGTAATGGAGCCACCGGTACTATGTAATTTCTTTGACATGTACGTCACGTTTTGTAATTTATTACATTAAGTGCCCTTGCGGACTTTTTTACGTAGGCAAAACTACTAGGATGTTCGAATGGCGCTCCACCGCTCCTCCATAAGAATGGCTCTAGAGGGCAAAAATTCAGGTTTGCCAGTACCTAGGCACTTTGTTCTATATCGCCATAATTTGGCATCATTGAAGTACAAGATGATCGATTGGATTGCCCCGAGATTAAGAGGAGGCGATTGCGGCAGGGCTCTGCTGCGTAAGGAAGCGTTCTGGATACATGAGCTCCAGACTGTGTCCCCTTTGGGGCTTAATGAGCAACTTGCATTAGCTTGTTTTCTTTAAAGATTGCAGCATTATTCTGATTTGGTGTAATTTCCTATATATGTTCTGAGATGCTTAGACGCTCTTTTAAATACTATAACTCTTTTAAATACTATAACCCCACACAGACTTAATGAGGGATTGTCATTGAGTAGTTTTCAATAACTTTCCTTATATTTTTGGTGGTCTCACTGTGTGTTTTTTTGTTTGTTTTTTTTGTTTACTGTCATACTGCTTTTTCTTTAAGGTTTCCTTTGTATTATTTTTTTGTTTATTATGCACACATCAATATGTGGATCTTATTCGCCTTGTTACAATATGTACCAATATGCTGGAGTAACCTACTATATTATTTTTATACTATGGCGCCTTTAGATCGGTGTTCTCTTTGTGGTAGTGTCTATGGGCCTGATTTAGAGCCGGACACAAGTGGATGATCGCTCGTTCGACGAACGAGCGAAAAAATGTAAATTCAATCGCTCGCTCGTAAGTTCGCTCGTAGCTAATCTTCCGCCCCAAAGTCTCCCAAACCCCTCCTCTAGCTAACCAACGAGAAAAATTGCGACCGTCCATCTCCAAATTTGGTTGCAGGGAATGCTCGCACAAGTCCAAACCGGAAGTGGGCGTGTCAGATTTCGATTACCTGCTCGTTCATTCTGCATACATACTTTAGTCGTTTCATGCCAATCAATATATTAATTAGCTTAATTGCTCTTCACATGTTTGCAATCCTTTTTTTTTGCCATTTTCAATAAACTTTATTCTTGTCCATGTGTGTCATTTTTCCCGCAGAATACGTACGGTTTCACCAATGTTTTACTTTATAAAAAATACATGTTGTAACTAGGGGTGTGCACCGGCCACTTTTCGTGTTTTGTGTTTTGGTTTTGGATCTGGATCTTTCTTCGTGTTTTGGATCTGGATTGGTTTTGCCAAAACCACCCTTCCGTGTTTTGGGTTCTGGGTTTTGTGTTTTGGATCTGTATTTTTTTGAAAAAAAGCATAAAAACAGCTAAAATCACAGAATTTGTGGGTTTTTCTGCTCCTATGCTATTATTAACCTCAATAACCTTAATTTCCACTCATTTCCAGTCTATTCTGAACACCTCACACCTCACAATAGTGTTTTTATGTCCAAAAGGTTGCACCGAGGTAGCTGGATGACTATGCTAAGCGACACGAGTGGGCGGCACAAACACGTGACCCATCTAGGCGTGAAACTGCAGTGGCAGACAGGATGGCAGTTTGAAAAACTAGGCCCCAAACTGTACATAATGCAAAGAAAAAAAAGAAGTGCAAGATGGAATTGTCCTTGGGCCCTCCCACCCACCCTTATGTTGTATAAACAGGACATGCACACTTTAACAAACCAATCATTTCAGCGCCAGGGTCTGCCACACAACTGTGGCTGAAATGATTGGTTCGTTTGGGCCCCCACAAAACAAGCTGGCAATTAATGTGTCCCTGCACAAACTGGCTCTACGGAGGCAAGATGTCATCCTCATCCTCCTCATCCACCGATTCCTCACCCTCTTCAGTGTGTACATCCTCATCCTCACAAAGTATTAACTCGTCCCCACTTGAATCCACCACCACAGGTCCCTCTGTACCTTCTGGAGGCTGGTCTCCCTGGAAGAGCTGATAATTCATTTTGATGAACATCATCTTCTCCACATTCTGTGGAAGCAACCTCCTACGCCTTTCGCTGGCAAGGTTCCCGGCTGCACTAAACACTCTTTCGGAGTACACACTGGAGGGGGGGCAACTCAGGTAAAATAGAGCCAGTTTGTACAGGGGCCTCCAAATTGCCTCTTTTTCCTGCCAGGACAGGTATGGACTGTCTGACATGCCTACTTGGATGCTGTCACCGATGTAATCCTCCACCATTCTGTCAATGGTGACAGTATCATATGCAGTGACAGTAGACATGTCAGAAATTGTTGCCAGGTCCTTCAGTCCAGACCAGATGTCCAAACTTGGTCCTGCCTGCCCTGCATCACCGCCAGCGGGTTGCTTAGGATACCTAAGTTTTTTCCTGGCAGCCCCAGTTGCGGGAGAAAATGAAGAAGGAGCCGTTGACGTGTCACGTTCCGCTTTAGCTGACAGTGTGTTCACCAGCAGGTCTTTGCACCTCTGCAGGCTTGTGTCGGCCGGAAAGAGAGACACCAAATAGGCTTTAAACCTAGGATCGAGCACGGTGGCCAAAACGTAGTGGTCTGATTTCAACAGATTGACCACCCTGGAATCCTGGCAAAGCGAATGAAGGGCTTCATCCACAAGTCCCACATGCCGAGCGGAATCGCTCCGTCTTAGCTCCTCCTTCACTTTCTCCAGCTGCTTCTGCAAAAGCCTGATGAGGGGAATGACCTGACTCAAGCTGGCAGTGTCTGAACTGACTTCACGTGTGGCAAGTTCGAAGGGCTGGAGAACCTTGCACAACACGGAAATCATTCTCCACTGCGCTTGAGTCAGGTGCATACCCCCTCCTTTGCCTATGTCATAGGTGGATGTATAGGCTTGTATGGCCTTTTGCTGCTCCTCCATCCTCTGAAGCATATAGAGGGTTGAGTTCCACCGCGTCACAACCTCTTGCTTCAGGTGATGGCGGGGCAGGTTCAAGAGTGTTTGCTGGCGCTCCAGTCTTCGGCACGCAGTCGCTGAATGGCGAAAGTGGCCAGAAATTTTTCGGGCCACCCAAAGCGTCTCCTGCACGCCCCTGTCGCTTTTCAGAAAATTTTGCACCACCAAGTTTATTGTGTGAGCAAAACATGGGACGTGCTGGAATTTGCCCAGATGTAATGCCCGCACAATATTGGTGGCGTTGTCAGATATCACAAATCCCCAGGAGAGTCTAAGTGGGGTAAGCCACTGGGCGATGATTTCCCTCAGTTTCTCTAAGAGGTTGTCGGCGGTGTGCCTCTTACTGAAACCGGTGATACACAGCGTAGCCTGCCTTGTAACGAGCTGGCGTTTCTGAGATGCTGCTACTGGTGACGCTGCTGCTGTTGCTGCGTAAGGTGATACATCTACCCAGTGGGCTGTCACAGTCATATAGTCCTTAGTCTGCCCTGTTCCACTTGTCCACATGTCCGTGGTTAAGTGGACATTGTGTACAACGGCATTTTTCAGGACACTGAGGACACTTTTTCTGACGTTTCTGTACAGTCTCGGTATCGCCTGCCTAGTGAAGTGGAATCTAGACGGGATTTGGAACCGGGGACACACTACCTCCATCAATTGTCTAAATCCCACTGCACTAATGGCGGATACCGGACGCACGTCTAACACCAACATAGCAGTCAAGGCCTCAGTTATACGTTTTGCTTCAGGATGACTGCTGTCGTACTTCATCCTCCTCGCTAAGGACTGTTGGAGGGTCAATTGTTTAGTAAAAGTAGTGGTGTTCCTACTTCCTCTCTGGGATGATGAACGACTCCCAGCAGCAGCAACAGCAGCAGCGGCAGCAGTAGGCGTAGCAATGCAGGATCCTCCAGAGGAATCCCGGATAGGAGAGTCAGTCATGCCAGTGACATGGCCTGCAGGACTACTTCCGATCCTGACTAAGGAGGAAATTGACGAGGAGGGAGTTGACGGTGTGGTTTGCAGGCGCTTGGATACAACAGGACAACGGGATTTAGGTGTCCCTGGACTGCTTACGGTCTTAGCCAAAGTTTCTGAACTTGACAGTAACTTTTTATGAACGCGCTGCAGGTGCCGTATAAGGGAGGATGTTCCTAGGTGGTTGACGTCCCTACCCCTACTTATTTCACCTTTACATATGGTACATATGGCAAGACAGTTGTTGTCCGGATTTGGATAGAAATATTGCCAGACCAAAGAGGTGGAATGTTTGGTCTTCTGCCCAGGCATGACCGTGATGGGCTTTTTCATCCCACGGACAACAACTGTCTCCCCCGGAGCCTGATTTAAACAAACCACATCACCATCAGAATCCTCCTCGCCAACTTCCTCCTCAGCGCCAGCTACACCAGTATCCTCATCCTGTTGTACTTCAACAGTGACATCTTCAATTTGCATATAAGCAAGTGGACTGTGGGTGCTCCTTTCAGCACTTGCAGGGGGCGTGCAAATGGTGGAAAGAGCCACCTCTTCCCGTCCAGTGCTGGGAAGGTCAGGCATCGCAACCACCACCACACTTGGACTCTCCTTGGGGATTTGTGATATCTTCTTAGAAAGCACAGTTCTTCGCTGTGCTTTTGCCAGCTTAACTCTTTTGATTTTTTTAGTGGGAGGAGGGCTTCCATCGTCATGTGAAGCTGAACCACTAGTCATGAACATACTAGGGATCGACCTTAGCCGTTCCTTGCCACTCCGTGTCGTAAATGGCATATTGGCAAGTTTACGTTTCTCTTCAGCTGATTTAAATGTCTTTTTCAAGGTCATTTTCCTGAACTTTGCCATTTGGGATTGTATGTGCCCTCTACTATGACATTGGGCATCGGCCTTGGCAGACGACGTTGATGGCATGTTATCGTCTATGTCATGACTAGTGGCAGCAGCTTCAGCACTAGGAGGAAGTGGTTCTTGATCTTTCTCTATTTTATTTTTATCGGAGAAAGTTTGGTCCTCCATTTATGTTATATCGATTTGATATATACGTGCGGCTAAACACAGAAAATAATTTTTTTTTTGGTTTGGACTGGAGTGTACTTTGTGGGTTACACCACCCTTTAACGGTCAAGCCAGCCGGCCCTTTACTTATGACACAGGCGCACGCTTGGCACTACTTTGTTGATGCACGTGCGGCTACTGCGCACACAATTCACAAACACAGAAAATAATTTTTTTTTTGGTTTGGACTGGAGTGTACTTTCGGGGGTTACAGCACCCTTAACGGTCAAGCCAGCCAGCCCTTTACTTATGACACAGGCGCACGCTTGGCACTACTTTGTTGATGCACGTGCGGCTACTGCGCACACAATTCACAAACACAGAAAATAATTTTTTTTTGGTTTGGACTGGAGTGTACTTTCGGGGGTTACAGCACCCTTTAACGGTCAAGCCAGCCGGCCCTTTACTTATGACACAGGCGCACGCTTGGCACTACTTTGTTGATGCACGTGCGGCTACTGCGCACACAATTCACAAACACAGAAAATAATTTTTTTTTGGTTTGGACTGGAGTGTACTTTCGGGGGTTACAGCACCCTTTAACGGTCAAGCCAGCCGGCCCTTTACTTATGACACAGGCGCACGCTTGGCACTACTTTGTTGATGCACGTGCGGCTACTGCGCACACAATTCACAAACACAGAAAATATTTTTTTTTTTGGTTTGGACTGGAGTGTACTTTCGGGGGTTACAGCACCCTTAACGGTCAAGCCAGCCGGCCCTTTACTTATGACACAGGCGCACGCTTGGCACTACTTTGTTGATGCACGTACGGCTACTGCGCACACAATTCACAAACACAGAAAATAATTTTTTTTTTGGTTTGGACTGGAGTGTACTTTGGGGGTTACAGCACCCTTTAACAGTCAAGCCAGCCGGCCCTTTACTTATGACACAGGCGCACGCTTGGCACTACTTTGTTGATGCACGTGCGGCTACTGCGCACACAATTCACAAACACAGAAAATAATTTTTTTTTTGGTTTGGACTGGAGTGTACTTTCGGGGGTTACAGCACCCTTAACGGTCAAGCCAGCCGGCCCTTTACTTATGACACAGGCGCACGCTTGGCACTACTTTGTTGATGCACGTGCGGCTACTGCGCACACAATTCACAAACACAGAAAATAATTTTTTTTTTGGTTTGGACTGGAGTGTACTTTTGGGGGTTACAGCACCCTTAACGGTCAAGCCAGCCGGCCCTTTACTTATGACACAGGCGCACGCTTGGCACTACTTTGTTGATGCACGTGCGGCTACTGCGCACACAATTCACAAACACAGAAAATAATTTTTTTTTTGGTTTGGACTGGAGTGTACTTTCGGGGGTTACAGCACCCTTAACGGTCAAGCCAGCCGGCCCTTTACTTATGACACAGGCGCACGCTTGGCACTACTTTGTTGATGCACGTGCGGCTACTGCGCACACAATTCACAAACACAGAAAATAATTTTTTTTTTGGTTTGGACTGGAGTGTACTTTCGGGGGTTACAGCACCCTTAACGGTCAAGCCAGCCGGCCCTTTACTTATGACACAGGCGCACGCTTGGCACTACTTTGTTGATGCACGTGCGGCTACTGCGCACACAATTCACAAACACAGAAAATAATTTTTTTTTTGGTTTGGACTGGAGTGTACTTTCGGGGGTTACAGCACCCTTAACGGTCAAGCCAGCCGGCCCTTTACTTATGACACAGGCGCACGCTTGGCACTACTTTGTTGATGCACGTGCGGCTACTGCGCACACAATTCACAAACACAGAAAATAATTTTTTTTTGGTTTGGACTGGAGTGTACTTTCGGGGGTTACAGCACCCTTTAACGGTCAAGCCAGCCGGCCCTTTACTTATGACACAGGCGCACGCTTGGCACTACTTTGTTGATGCACGTGCGGCTACTGCGCACACAATTCACAAACACAGAAAATATATTATTTTTTTAGCACTTGGGGGGAGCACCCCTGATGGACAGAGCACCCCCTGGACAACACTACAGCACCTCTTTAGGACTGGGACACTGCACAGGACTTTGGAGTGGACACAGCCCCTATGGAGAACTGACTGCACAACACAGTCCAGCCAGCCCCTATGGACTTTGAAGTAGTGGACACAGCCCCTATTAACAACAGCAGCACAGCACAACACAGCCAGCCCCTATGGACTTTGAAGTAGTGGACAACAGCAGCACTACACTACACTACACTACACAGCCCTAACTCCCACCCTCCCTCTTCACTGTCCACAGCCGAGTGAGAAAATGGCGCCGACGTGGGTACCTTATATAGGATCCAAAACCCGCGAGACTCGGAAGGCGGGAAGATGACGTTTTGCCTCGATTTCAGAATCCGAGTCAGGCGGGAAAAGTCGAGCCTGACTCGGATCGGACTCGGATCGGGGGGGCTCGGGGGGGTTCGGATTTCAGAAATCCGAACCCGCTCACCCCTAGTTGTAACCAATGATCCTATTGTTTTCATGTGTTTGTGTTAGGCATATTTTAGTTTATTCATTTCTTTATTTAAATTAGCTTACGCATGTCACTGCATCAAGCCTATCATAACTCACATTATATTTTTTAGGCTGGAGGACACATGACTCATACAATAACAAATAGAATGGTTCCTGTTAATTTACCAAGTACATTAGCCAATCAAATTTTTTCTCTGGCCTTTATTAAAACTGTTTGGTGTAAAAAAAATCATTGCCATCATGAAAGCCTCCGCGTTTACCAGGCGGGAGCTTTTGGTGCTAACGGAGGTGATGGACCGGCGGATCACCAGCCAGCCTCCCCCATCAGCAACCGCCAGAAGTGATCCGCCTATGCGGAGGTTCGCCACCGCCTGCGCTCCTTCGGCTCACGCCGAAATATCGGGCAGCTAGGGCGCAGGTGGTCGGATCTGCGCTGCGGCACGCCATGCTTGCTGGCCTGTTTTCGGCTGCGTATAGCTGAAAGTAAGTATTTGTTTGGTTATTTTCTTGGCTTTTTTTGTGGCCCTATCTGCGTGTGCATGTTTTCAGTCTAGCCCTGTTTGTTTATTGTGGTCCTATCTGCATGTGCATGTTTTCAGTATAGCCCTGTTTGTTTATTGTGGTCCTATCTGCATGTGCATGTTTTCAGTATAGCCCTGTTTGTTTATTGTGGTCCTATCTGCGTGTGCATGTTTTCAGTATAGCCCTGTTTGTTTATTGTGGTCCTATCTGCATGTGCATGTTTTCAGTATAGCCCTGTTGGTAGTTTTTGGACAGGCCTGCGTGTGCATGTTTTCCATTTTTTTAATGTTATAACATTTGTGAAGTTGTTAATTTGTGGCCAAACCCCCCCCCCAAAAAAAGACTAAACATTTTTCAAACCTCATTTAGGGGCTGAATGCAGAAGCCGGCCTCGCCGCAGTAGCAGACGCCGGGCTCGTCCCCTGAGTCCGACTCCCAGCACAGCAACAACTCCCCAACCTTCCCCCAATTCTCCCTCCACCCCTGACCGGCCACTACGTGAGGCCCATCCCTCTGGAAATTTGCCCCACCACCAAAATTCACCCTCCACTCCACCCCCCCCTCTCTTTTCTTCGCCCTCCACTCCACCCCCCCTTCTCTTTTCTTCACCCTCCCCCCCCCCGGCGCTTTTCATCACCATCCAGCAGCTCGGAGATCTCCCCTCCGTGTAGCCCCCAGCACTGGCCCACCTCCGAGGAGGATGGAGGGCCTCAAAACACCCAAATCCCAATAACCGGTATGTTTCCCTTTAATTTTTTTTTTTCTTTAGTGGAGACATTTTTAATTTGATAGACAATGTCTTGGATTTTTACCACTGATACATATCACACATGTCCAAACACTCATACTTGGGTAGTTATTGTTTACCCTAACAAGGGTACTTCGTCCTTTTTGTGGTCGCCTTTTTGTGTGTTCATTTGTAATTTAGTATTTATACCATCTTTGCATTTGCCAGTACTTTGTTTTTTTCATCACAACTGGATCTTTGTTTAACCTAGATTTATTTGTTTAGTTTGTTTTGTAAACTTATAATGTAAGGCGTCATTTTATTACGTTTCATTTTTGTTTTTTCCAACAGAGGACCAGAGGCGGCTGCATTCTCTGCAGGAGGGATTGGCCGTCTTGCGTGCGCACGTTATACAAATGTTAGTGGTCCTTGACCACATGGCGGCGGCCCTTCGGAGCTGATTTTTTATTTTGCTTGTTTGTTTTTTTCCAAAACTTTGTTTCAAATTAAAATTTAGTTGGATTTTAACGAGCCTCATTCCTTGTCTGAAACAATTACATTGTTTAACCTTCCATAAGTCGACTATTTGATCATGTTCTTTAAAGTAAGGTAAATTATATTGTACAAAGCGCTAGTAAGTATGTAAGCTGCCACATTAAACACCTCACCATACCAATAGGTTATTAGAAATTCAAACATTTTCTGGTTTTTCTTTGGGTGGGTAATGTAAATTGAAAAATAAACCTGCTTAGGCCTAGTTTTGAAAACCTACTGATTCAACATAATACCTCTGATGTTTTTTGCAAGCCACAAAGCATGTTCAAAGACTTAAACATTTCACACATTACAGGATTAGGCATTACGAAAGGTGGCATTTTTGTGCCAGGTTACACGTGATTCTAATTTTGAAAAAAACACTCTTTTTAACGGCAGACCAAATTTTAATACAACCAACACCAAAAGCAAACAACAAAAGAAACAATCAAGAACTGATGAAATAAGTAGCAGGCCAACATAAATCCACAAATGAGGTGATGAAATAATTGATTCCAAAGTTAGATCCAATGTGGCCACATGTACACAATTTAGTGGAGCAGGTAGTAGGCATCGTTTTTTCGAGGTTTGTAAAGGAAGACAAGAAAAAAATAATTAAATAAATAAATTAAAAAAGGCACATTACAATCGGACATGTCGACATTGTGTCAATTAAGTAAATGTTTGACAATAATTACCTGAAAAATCTGGCCACCACATCATCGCGTATGGCCCCCACATACTGACCTCCAACCAACCTCGGGGGGGCCATCCTCAGGCAAGGCATCCTCTGGCTGCATTGGGACACCATTCCTTATGGCGACGTTGTGAAATATCCCACACAGGACCACAATTTTCGAAACCATATCCGGCAAATACATGAGCTCGCCACCAGAGCGGTGGAGGCATCTGAATCGGCCTTTTAAAAGGCCGATACAGCGCTCCACCACCTGCCTGGTGGCTGTAAGTGCAGAATTATACTCACTTTGTGGCCCTGGTGTGAGAGCCAAATAAGGAGTGAGCAGCCAGGGCGTGCAAAGGTAACCACTGTCTCCTGTGAAAAAACAAAAACAAACATCAGGGCCATTGTGTACCAAGCTTTGCATTGGTTACCACGGAAGGTGTCAACTTACCCAGAAGCCACGCATCACCAGCTTGTAGGTTGTCTAATTTTTGCCAAATCCCTGATTGTCAGATGACGAAGGAATCATGTGCACTCCCGGGGAATTTGGCATTCAGGGACAGGATCTGGAGGGAGGCATCACATACCACCATTACATTCAGTGAATGAAAGTGTTTTCGGTTCCTATAAATAGCCTCCAGCCTTGCTGGAGGCTGAAGTGGTATGTGAGTGCCATCCACAACCCCTATGATGTGTGGGAAGCCAGCTATTTGGTAAAAATTGGCCTTCGCCACACTAAGGGACCCATATCCACTGGCATTTGAATAAAATGATGGAGGTGTTTAAAAATGGCCTCCATCACTGCCCTCAGGATCCTTGAAAAGGAGGATTGGGAGATTCCGGCAACTATTCCCACCGTGGTTTGAAAGGATCCTGAGGCACAGAAATGTAACACCGACATTAATTGCGTAAGTGGTGGTATTGCTGTAGGACTGTTAATTTGCCGTTCAAGATCACTCTCTATTAATGAGAGAGTGTCTAGGATGATTTGTGGAGGAAGACGGTATCGTCTTAAGACCTCATCATCTGGCATTCCAAAAAGGGTGACACATGTTCTATATATCTTGGGCCTTGCACGCCTACGAGGCCTATGCCTGGGACGAAGTTGAGGTTGGTCGGGTTCGGGCAACATGGCCAAGATAATACGACTAACATCAACCTGAAATGGTAAGCCAGGTAGTTATTGCTTGAGACAAATGTGAATTAAAAAAACAACTTATCTTTTCCAATCAATCCAAAGATGCTTACAGGCCGGGGTATTGTCATGATTTGAAAATCCTACATTTTAAAAGTAAAACGTAATTTTATTTAGATTTTTAAACAATTATTCGAAACACATTTTTAAAAACATAAATATATAGAAGGGAGCACACATTAGTTAGTAAATGCACGCTACATTTACAGTGGTATTCAATATGGGATCGATAAGTCCCTTTTTGCGTTAATATCGAAATTAGGACGTCATTATCTCAGGTTTTACTTTGACACCGTAGTCTATATCAAAGACTTATCGCATTTTGGAAAAGGCAAAGTGATAAAACAAGGATAAGTTTGCACCATTGAATAGGTGTGGCAAAAAAGTGCAGAATTGGGGTTTAGGGGTGCAGACTTTAGAAAAATAGCATGCACCCCTGAGATTGACATTTAACAAAGAACTGTGTAAAAAAAAAAAAAATGGGCCACCACCAAAATAAAATACAAAATTTGGGTTGATAAAAAAAAACATGGCCAAAAATTGTTAAACAATAGGCAAATAGGTTCAGGGCTATCCTGCATGTATGCGGCAGGTGTTTTGAAGAATAGAATTATAGCGGCAGGTGCACAAATGCAGAATTTCTAAAAACTTACTTTAGGGACACCAAAATATGCTAGGACCCATTTTAATGTCCCCCAAATTTGATGGGACCACTTAAAATCTTTTCAGAAAAATCCTAAGTGTTCTTCTGCATCACTTGCTCAATGTCGGTAAAAAAACACCTGCTGCGGCTATTTAAATCCCCGACTTTCACTTAAAGGCTAAAACGGGGGGACCCACAGTGTGCCCCCATGTTTTCCCAACTTTAGGGGGGTCTTACAATTATTTTACGGAAAACTTCATAACTTTACACCAATCCAACTTCGGAGTTTCCTGTTTTCGGTAATTTGCTATTGAATACGGAGCTAAGCGGGAGCGCGCACCCTACCTTTCCGCAGAAAAAAACTCCGAAATGAAACGTTAACTTCCACAGTGAAGTTAACATTTCATATTGAATCCCCCTTAAATAGCCGCAGCAGGTGTTTAGTGCGCTAAATAGTTCGCATTTTTGACTGGTTAAGAAGGAAACATTAGTGCGCTAAATAGTTCACATTTTTGACTGGTTAAGAAGGAAACATTAGTGCGCTAAATAGTTCGCATTTTTGACTGGTTAAGAAGGAAACATTAGTGCCCTAAATAGTTTGCATTTTTAAAATTTATAAAAATTATAACTCTATTTTTTAAAAGAGTACGCTAGATTTATTGTTAATACATGATTGTTTAAATAAATAAAAAAACATTACTTGGCAAAACATATGCGAAGACCAACACATCAAAATTGTAAAATCATGAAACAATAAAAATTTACCGAAAAGCGACAAATAAGTCACAGTCCAAAAACTTCAATGGGGCAGTGCCTAAATAACTTTAAAAAAAAATATATATATATATATAAGTAATAACATTTGGTTAGTAGATCCATTATTTTTTCAAGGAGTTTGTAAAAAGACTTTTGTAAAAAGACAAAAAATAACCAAAAAAGAAAATAACCACAAAAAAAGCGAACGTAAAATCCAAAAATCCAAAAAAAACCACAATAACCAACTCCGACAAACCGACTCAAACCACTAATCACACCAACAATCCACTCCTCCAAGCTAAACCTCCAACATTCATCACCCACCACCTCGACTCGAGTCGCAACAAGTCATAAATAGTCTTTATTTTCCCGCTCAAATTAAGGACGGATCATAGGAGCGCACAATCAATGATGCGGACGAATAATGAGGACGCATGTATAAATACGTCACGGAAATTCACAAATGGTCTGCTGTAGTTCAAGTTGCGGTTCTCAGAATGGCTACAGAACAACAAAACAATGGCCAAGAGGCGCCCGGTAAGTATTTGTCTCTTTTGTATTAAAGGATTATTTAGAACCCTAATTTAGAGAAAGTTTGACATCAAAATTTAAACAATGTTTTACAAAAAAGGTGTTGAGGATGCCATGGAAGAGGCTGCTGGGCCGAGTAGGCCAACAAAACAAACCAAAAAAAAAGGCAGCCACAATTCACAAGAAAGGAGATGGAGGTTTTGGTCCAAATGTGTGTTGACACCCTGCCACAGGCAGAAAGGAATATGGGTGCAAGCCAGAAGTGGAAAATGTGGGATGAGATAGCCAGTGCTGTCAATAGGGTGGGTGAGTTTGAACGTCTAACCCGGGATGTCAAACGCCGGTACGTAAAAACTAAATTTTAATAAAAAGTGGTTATAGGGCCAAATACTGCAGGAATAATGCAAACTTTTTCACCCACAGATGGACCGATTTTAAATATCGTCTGAAACAAAAACTGGCGGATAGGGCTAGGCATGCAAGGGGGACAGGTGGGGGTCATTGGAGCTTAATGACTTGGAAGAGCTGGCCCAGGGGTGTGTGCAGGATGAGGAGGTGTTTGGCGTGTCCAACATGGATACGGACATGCCCGACTTTGCGGCTCCTCATGTTGTCCCAGGTAAATGTTGTTATGTTACTAACTCTGAAATGTGTTTGTGACAATATGTAGATTCTAATGTTACTCTTTTCTCTTTTTTCTTACAGAGACACAGGCGGATGAGTCTGCTCCAGAGGGGAGCCTTGGCCGCAGAATTTCTGCTGGCTCTGCAGGGGAGGAAGCAGTAGATCCGGCTGGGGACCCTGCAGAAGCCAGTCCAGGGCAATCCCCCTCGCAGGCAGTGGCCCTCCTCACGGATCTCAATTTTAAATCGGATCACCACACAGAGATTCTGCTGAGGATGGACGTCAGTCTGCTACGGGTGGCGGAGGCCATGGAGCAAAATGCTGCGGCCAACGTGACCATTGCTCAGGACCTGGCCGAAAATACCAGGGCCAACATCAGAATTGCCAATGCCCTGGAGCAGCTCGTTCGCCAGCACATGGTGGAGCCAGCCTCCCTTCCTGCCGGAACATCAGGATCCTCCACCTCTGGCACAACAACAGCCATCCCTCCAAATGTGCCTAGCCCTCTGCCTAGTCCAGAGGCCACAACATCTGCCTCTGGACAGGACAGCCAAAGGACATCCCGGACCCGGTCAGGCTCCCACCCTACCCCAGCCAAACGGGCCAAAAAGCGATGACAGCTCTGGCTAATTTTCCCACAATCCTTCTGTGCTTGCCCCATATTCCTTAAGGGTCAAAACTTCCCTCTCCTTTCTTGTGAATTGTTTTTAATGTGTGTTATTTTCGTTTTGGCAAATGCCACTATTGTGTTTTTAATTTTTATTTTCAATTTTGTTACGTTAGCCAGAGCTGAAATCTGGCAAATGCACATTAGAAAAAAAAAATGTGTCTAAAAAATAAAAACATTTGAAAATCTGCTCCATTGTATTGTGACATTATTCTAAAAATGGTTTATAAGTAATCCCGGCCAAAAACAGACAAAAAAAAAATGACATTATTTTGAATTCAGATTCCAAAGGGTTAAAAACCATTTAGGAGTTTTAAGGAACACTTTGCAAAAACAAAGTGGATGTGATTTTTCCTGGCCCATTAAAAATGTTGCAAAAACACAAACATGATGACAATATTGTTGCAATAACACAAAACCAAAAATAAAATGCAAAAAAAAAAAAAAAAAAATTAGGTACGCTAATTGATTGTCTAATCCAGAAATTAGCAGCTGAGTATTTCACCTGCGTACGGGTGGATGGATATATCGATTGGACACCATTGCCCCAAGGGGTCTAAATGAAAAATTTTCTTGGAACATTTTTTTATAATATATATCTTTTTCACAATTGATACCTTTTTTCTAACAAATTATCTTGATCATTATGAATTTCCCTATTTCTTCATATCCTACCCTTGTGTTTTCCTACTCGTTTTTCCATTTTCTTTTTCCTTTTTAGGTACCTCTTACCCTTCTTTCCTTTCTCTGTTTCTTTTCTCTGTTGACATTTTCGTTGCTTTTCTCTATCTTGGTTTTCCTCTAATTTTCCTTATTTTTTCTGTTCTTGTTCTAATTGATACTTTTCTCCTGCTCTCTTCTCCTTTTCTGTTCCTCTTCTCCCTCTTTTTCTTTTCCCCATCCCTTTTTCCTCCATTCCTTTCCCTCTTCTTCTTCTTCTTCTCCCCCCCCCCCTCCTTCCCTCTTCTGCCTTGTCCTTTTTCTCTCATTGCCCTTAGCCTCATTTGTCTCTTCCTTTTGAACCTCTCCTGCCTGTGTGCCATGGTCCTGGCAATATATTCATTTCTTTCCCTATTGTGTGAAACTATACGTGGCAACGCTATGCAGTTGTTCTTTCCTTTTTTGTATAGTTCATTTGCACTAATTTTTCCTTTTGTTTGCGAGGTATGATGGTGTCTTTCTCACCTCTATTGTGCATTTAGACATGTTTGACTTACATCTCTCTCCATATATACTTTTTTTTAGCATTCGCTGTTTCCTTGTCTCTGACATTCCATATCCAGCCTTACTCTTTGCCATACAGCAGTCTACTTTTCCATTTTCATTTATGCACTGCTTTTTAACATATTGTACATTCTTTTACACACCACTTATATCTTACTTCACATCACTTTCCATTAACATTTTATTCTTGTATTCACAGCCGGAGTGCGTGGCTGTCTGTATTCACTGAACACACTCAGTTCTTTTTCTTCACCGCTCATCGCGGCAGCCGGGTCCCCCGATGACGTCACTGGATGTGCATCGGCGTTGCTGGGCAACCCCTTGTGGAATCCCCTGCTTCCGCCAGATGCCAGTCCGGACCTCGCGGCTGGGACACCCGCTGCTGCCGTTCTTTCCCTTCAGCACCTTCCAGCACATACACATTCTGTATATAAGGTAAGCACTAGTCACAGTTTGTTTGATTCCTGTTGTACAGTCCTGACGAAAAGGTCTGCGGACCTTGAAACGTTGACATATCTGTACTGAAATTCAACATGTCTTAAGTATATTACAATTTTTTTTTTCATTGTCTAAGGGAGTGCCTCCTCTATTTTGTTCTACCCCTGGGTTTTTTTTACACCTTTCATCGGAAAAGCATTGGACTTTATACCACTTGTTTAGGATGGCACCCCGCTTTTTGTATTTTCAGTTTGAGTGCCGAACCTCTGCATATTATTTTATATATATATATATATATATATACATATATATATCAAGTAGCGAATGCCAGCACTCGTCTTTCAATCAGAGCATCTTGCCTGGGTGCCTCCAAACCACATAGGATATAGAGCTACATACATTATGTGCTACTCGCAGGACTTGTTGATAAAATTATAGACAGGTGACTACAGCCTAACAACAGGAGATATCCAAATAGCAGTCAACATTTAATTTTATTCCAAAAATGTAATCAGGACAAGGATTTATTAAAAACATCTTACGTTTCTTCTGTGAGAGAATCACCGGTGGTAAGAGAGCTGCCTCCCCTGTTTGCCGCCCTCCTTGTCCTGGTGATGTCACTGTCAGTGTGATGCACGCACCCTGGCGCTACCCTGGACTCTCAGTGGCGGCCTCTACAAAAGAATGAGATTAATAAAACACCAGATGAAATTAGCCCAATGTGCCACAAGATGGCAGTAAGAAATAAGAATAAGTAACAATTACAGCAAACTTCTAAATAATTACAATACTGGTCCAATATAGTCAATAAGACATAAATATATCAATAAGTCAAAGAGACATAATTATTTATATACATAAACACATTGCAAGCGAACCTCCATAGTCAAATAGGGGATCATTTTGTCCGGATACACAATATAGATTCTTATAACTATAGAAAACAACCTAAATGGTTGGTTTCATTAAGTCCGTATGGACTAATTGTGTTTAGTTTGTGTATCCTATATGCCTCTAGTTGTAAGAGGCGATTGGCTCTATTCCCTCCTCTCCTATCCTTAGGCACATGATCCAGGATCTTATAGTGTATGGTTGCCAGGGGATGTTTACAGGTTTTAAAATGCCTGGCGACCGGCCGTTCTTGTTCTTTGCCATCCAAAGCCAGCCTGATGGCTGACCTATGTAAGCCATACGTTCTTTAAACTGCCTTGTGGACTTCCCCACATAGAGAAGTCAACAAGGACAGCGTATGCAATAAACCACATACAATAAGTGCTAGTGCAAGTTAATACATGCTGAATAGATATTGGTTTGTTTGAATGTGGATAATTTCCACTTTCCATGTATCTGCAAGTTACGCACCCTGTGCAAGTGTAACATCCAGGTTTCATTTGCAACAAGGTGCTAGTATGAGGTTTATTCAATTTGGTCATTTCATTCCGTACAAGCAGATCTCTGAGATTCTTGCGTCGAGTATAGCTAGTATTCTGACCGCCGGCATCCCGAAGGTAAATATCGGGGTGTTAGGGGGATGTTAGGGTTAGGTAGCGGGGTTTAGGTTAGGCATTAGGGGGGGGGTAGGGATAGGCACCGTGTAGGGAATGTTAGGATTAGGGTGCAGGTAGGGGAAGGTTAGGTTTAGGCACTAGGGGGGGTTAGGTTTAGGTACCGGTGAGGGGCTGTTAGGTTTAGGGTGCGGGGAGGGGGAGGATAGGTTTAGGCACTAGGGGGGAGGTTAGGCACTGGGGAGGGTGGGTTAGGGTAGGGGTTAGGGTAGGGGTTAGAATAATACTTACCATTACTTCCTATGGGTGTCGGGATTCTGTCTGTCGGGGATGCTGCAGTCTGTATTCTGTATTCTGACCAGCGGAATCCCGTCACCCGGGATTTCATACCCAAGCCAGTCAGTGGCGTATCTATAATGGGTGCAGTGTGTGCAGGGCACACGGGCCCCAGGGTCCAGTGGGGTTCCGCACCGCACACCCTGCACGCATATTATTTTAAACTCACCTGTCCGTGGTCCCGCCAGCACTGCTCAGAACACTGGAAAATGGCTGCCATGGCCATCTTTCTGGCATTCTGCGCATGTGCAATAGACTCCGGGCACACTCTTATGCCCAGAGTCTACTAATGCACCAGTGGCTGGCCAGCTGCATCAGTTGGCTGCCAGCCACTAGAGAGGAGGGGCCCCACATGGGGACTGCACACGTGCCCCCTCTTCTCTTAAGATGCCCCTGAACCCAGTGCATTCTATATTTATACTCCCTCTGAAAGTAAAATGCAGCATGGGCCCGGCCATCGCTGCTGGCATCAGCAAGTGTGTATGCAGTTGTCAATGCCGGCTCCCCTGCCGCGTCCCGACGCTGACAAGGTCGGACACACTAGACATTGTCTAGTGTGTAATGGCCTTCATTTTTCTACTATCATGCCATTGACTCCCAAATTGTATGGTTTCCTGTATCTGCACAATTATAGTGTCTTGTATTTGGTTATACATGTATTGGGAGGGATGTGTAGGTTGTGTGGAGGAAGGGTCGAGGGAGGGGTCAGAGATATCTGTGTAATGGGCTACAAGATTCCTGTTGTTGGCCCTGATGGTAAACCCTTAATAGTTGCATGGGGTTGTTGGCTTTTGGCATGGCTTTCGGTCTGTAGGCTTTTTATACAAATCCGTATGCAATATGTGAAGCTGTTGAGATACTTGTACACCTAAGTATTGTACTGAAAATGTATTGATATTAAAGGTTAATGTGCTCATACATGGTATTTACTTGTATCATGGCATCATTGAAATCCTGTTCAGTGCCGTGGCAGATCAAAAATAGAGCATCTATGTAGACCCAGAGGCGGCTCTCTTACCATCGGTGATTCTCTCACAGTATAAAGGTAAGATGTTTTTAATATAACCTTGTCCTGACAAAATTTGGATATTGGATATTTGGATATCTCTTATGATTAGGTCAATACTTTTATCAGCAAGTCCTACGAGTGCCACATAATGTATGTTGCTATTAGGGGTGTGCACCGGCCACTTTTCGTGTTTTGTGTTTTGGTTTTGGATCTGGATCTTTCTTCGTGTTTTGGATCTGGATTGGTTTTGCCAAAACCACCCTTCCGTGTTTTGGGTTCTGGGTTTTGTGTTTTGGATCTGTATTTTTTTTTAAAAAAGCATAAAAACAGCTAAAATCACAGAATTTGTGGGTTTTTCTGCTCCTATGCTATTATTAACCTCAATAACCTTAATTTCCACTCATTTCCAGTCTATTCTGAACACCTCACACCTCACAATAGTGTTTTTATATCCAAAAGGTTGCACCGAGGTAGCTGAATGACTATGCTAAGAGATACGAGTGGGCGGCACAAACACGTGGTCCATCTAGGAGTGACACTGCAGTGGCAGACAGGATGGCAGTTTGAAAAACTAGGCCCCAAACAGTACATAATTCAAAGAAAAAAAAGAGGTGCAAAATGGAATTGTCCTTGGGCCCTCCCACCCACCCTTATGTTGTATAAACAGGACATGCACACTTTAACAAACCAAACATTTCAGCGCCAGGGTCTGCCACACGACTGTGGCTGAAATGATTAGTTCGTTTGGGCCCCCACAAAACAAGCTGGCAATTAATCTGTCCCTGCACAAACTGGCTCTACGGAGGCAAGATGTCATCCTCATCCTCCTCATCCACCGATTCCTCACCCTCTTCAGTGTTGTGTACATCCTCATCCTCACAGAGTATTAATTCGTCCCCGCTGGAATCCACAACCACAGGTCCCTCTGTACGTTCTGGAGGCTGGTCTCCCTGGAAGAGTTGATAATTCATTTTATGAACATCATCTTCTCCACATTTTGTGGAAGCAACCTCCTACGCCTTTCGCTGACAAGGTTCCCGGCTGCACTAAACACTCTTTCGGAGTACACACTGGAGGGGGGGCAACTCAGGTAAAATAGAGCCAGTTTGTACAGGGACCTCCAAATTGCTTCTTTTTCCTGCCAGTACATGTATGGACTGTCTGACATGCCTACTTGGATGCTGTCACCGATGTAATCCTTTAACAGACAGACGCACGCTTGTCGCTGCTGCTTTAAGGATGCAGGTGCGGCTACAGCCCACACAATTCACAAAGACAGAAAAAAAAAGAAGAATTTTTTTATTGTTTGTGGAGCGCACTTTGAGGGTTACACCACCCTTTAACAGACAGACGCACGCTTGTCGCTGCTGCATTAAGGATGCAGGTGCGGCTACAGCCCACACATTTCACAAAGACAGAAAAAAAAAGAAGAATATTTTTATTGTTTGTGGAGCGCACTTTGAGGGTTACACCACCCTTTAACAGACAGACGCGCGCTTGTCGCTGCTGCTTTGAGGATGCAAGTGCGGCTACAGCCCACACAATTCACAAAGACAGAAAAATAAAGAATTTTTTTATTGTTTGTGGAGCGCACTTTGAGGGTTACACCACCCTTTAACAGACAGACGCACGCTTGTCGCTGCTGCTTTGAGGATGCACGTGGAATCTAGACGGGATTTGGAACCGGGGACACACTACCTCCATCAATTGTCTAAATCCCACTGCACTAATGGTGGATACCGGACGCACGTCTAACACCAACATAGCAGTCAAGGCCTCAGTTATACGTTTTGCTTCAGGATGACTGCTGTCGTACTTCATCCTCATCGCTAGGGACTGTTGGAGGGTCAATTGTTTAGTAAAAGTAGTGGTGTTCCTACTTCCTCTCTGGGATGATGAACAACTCCCAGCAGCAGCAACAGCACTAGGAGGAAGTGGTTCTTGATCTTTCCCTATTTTATTTTTATCGGAGAAAGTTTGGTCCTCCATTTATGTTATATTGATATATACGTGCGGCTAAGGCCCACACAAACACAGAAAATATTTTTTTTATTTTTGCTGGAGAGTAGTGCACTTTGTGGGTTACACCACCCTTTAAGAAATGAGCCAGCCGGCTCTTTACTTATGGGATACAGGCGCACGCTTGGCGCTGCTCCTTTGTTGATGCACGTGCAGCCACATTGCACACAATTCACAAACACAGAAAATATTTTTTTATTTGGTTTGGAGTGTACTTTGGGGGTTACAGCACCCTTTAACGGTCAAGCCAGCCGGCCCTTTACTTATGACACAGGCGTACACTTGGCACTACTTTGTTGATGCACGTGCGGCTACTGTGCACACAATTCACAAACACAGAAAATATTTTTTTATTTGGTTTGGACTGGAGTGTACTTTGGGGGTTACAGCACCCTTTAACGGTCAAGCCAGCCGGCCCTTTACTTATGACACAGGCGCACGCTTGGCACTACTTTGTTGATGCACGTGCGGCTACTGCGCACACAATTCACAAACACAGAAAATATTTTTTTATTTGGTTTGGACTGGAGTGTACTTTGGGGGTTACAGCACCCTTTAACGGTCAAGCCAGCCGGCCCTTTACTTATGACACAGGCGCACGCTTGGCACTACTTTGTTGATGCACGTGCGGCTACTGCGCACACAATTCACAAACACAGAAAATATTTTTTTATTTGGTTTGGACTGGAGTGTACTTTGGGGGTTACAGCACCCTTTAACGGTCAAGCCAGCCGGCCCTTTACTTATGACACAGGTGCACGCTTGGCACTACTTTGTTGATGCACGTGCGTCTACTGCGCACACAATTCACAAACACAGAAACAATATGGGGTTTTTTTAGCACTTGGGGGGAGCACCCTTGATGGACAGAGCACCCCCTGGACAACACTACAGCACCCCTTTAGGACTGGGACACTGCACAGGACTTTGGAGTGGACACAGCCCCTATGGAGAACTGACTGCACAACACAGTACAGCCAGCCCCTATGGACTTTGAAGTAGTGGACACAGCCCCTATGGACAACAGCAGCACAGCGAAAACAGCACAGCACAACACTACTCTGCACTACACTACACTACACTACACAGCCCAGTCAGCCCTAACTCCCACCCTCCCTCTTCACTGTCCACAGCCGAGTGAGAAAATGGCACCGACGCGGGTACCTTATATAGGATCCAAAACCCGCGAGACCCGGAAGGCGGGATGATGACGTTTTGCTTCGATTTCAGATCCGAGTCAGGCGGGAAAAGTCAAGCCTGACTCGGATCGGCCTCGGATCGGGAAGGGGCTCGGGGGGGTTCGGATTTCAGAAATCCGAACCCGCTCACCCCTAGTTGCTATATAGATACATATACATATATATATATATATACAGTTTAGCTGCCCAGAAGATCTGTAAAGCAGGATGCCCTGTATTATGTGTAGAGCAAAGCTCCCATCGCTTCCCAGACCTGGCACATGCTACAAACACATGCCAATGCTGCCCATGTCCCTTTGTGACATCACAGTGTGGGTGTGAGAGCGGATCATTTATCTCCTAGTTACACCACCAGAGAGTGACAGTAGCTGCTTAGTCTTAGTGCCAGCAGCTACAAGCTCATGGAGCTGTCTCATGTGCAGTGGTGCTGCAAGCAAGTGGTCCTTTGGATCCCAGTGGTCCTCATTACACTGGCAGTGTTCTGGGGCTACCACGTGTATGTGTCTGAGCTATGTATTGGTGAGTATTGTACTTTCTGCTGACCCTAAACTGACAAATGCCCTGTCACCCAGCATGGGAATGCACATGAGGTCTTGTGTGATTGTACCAATCTTCTGTGTTACATATACATGTACATGTGTATATATATATAATATATATATATATATGACATAACATAAACTGGGGCACTTCTGTGTGACATTATATTAATTAGGTACTGTATGATATAATATAAACTGGGGCACGTCTGTGTGACATATTATTTAAGTACTGTATGATATAATATAAACTGGGGCACTTCTGTATGACATAATATAAACTTGGGCACTTCTGTGTGACATTATATTAATTAGTAACTGTATGATATAATATAAACTGGGGCACGTCTGTGTGACATATTATTTAGGTACTGTATGATATAATATAAACTGGGGCACTTCTGTGTGACATTATATTATTTAGGTACTGTATGATATAATATAAACTGGGGCACTTCTGTGTGACATTATATTATTTAGGTACTGTATGATATAATATAAACTGGGGCACTTCTGTGTGACATTATATTATTTAGGTACTGTATGATATAATATAAACTGGGGCACTTCTGTGTGACATTATATTATTTAGGTACTGTATGATATAATATAAACTGGGGCACTTCTGTGTGACATTATATTATTTAGGTACTGTATGATATAATATAAACTGGGGCACTTATGTGTGACATTATATTATTTAGGTACTGTATGATATAATATAAACTGGGGCACTTCTGTGTGACATTATATTATTTAGGTACTGTATGATATAATATAAACTGGGGCACTTCTGTGTGACATTATATTAATTAGTAACTGTATGAAAATCAGTTGAAAAATACACCAAGTAGGATCTTCATAACAATGCATTGCCTATTTTTCATGTGTTCACAAGTGCTGGTGCTATAAATTGCATCAGACATTATGCAAGATGATATTATATACATTGGAAAGCTAGAAAGAAAAGCAATATATTTAGTAAAAGATGCAGACAGGATTGGTGAAGTTTAATGTTTACAGCCTTGTAAATAGAAAAGTGCATATAGAAGCTAATTCAAATTCTCCTTCAAATTTTGAGTCTAATACTAGTTCCAAATATATTTTTAATATCAGCTATCAAAAATTAATCCATTTGTATTTTTAATTCTTAAGAAACCTTTCTTAATGTACATCAAAAACAGCAAACAGTAATGTAAACAAATGTATTTTTTTCTTCCTTTTACTGCAGTTACAATACAATCATACACTGAAAGAGGTAAGTTCTTAAATAACTATTATTTATCTATAGCAGGCAGTGTTTTTAATAGATACGTTTTTAGAAAATCTTTTTTCTTTTATTTTTATTTAATTACAAAGCTGCTTAAGACAGAATGATGCTGCAGTATTTACTGTGTAAAACAGAGGCTAACAACAAGAACGGAAATATTTTTGCCCTTATATGTGTAAAAAAATTATAAGTATTGTGACTTATTAATGTAAACAAAATAAACAATTGTACACATCAAAAGATAGAGTGGAATAGGCTTAAAGGTAGGTCACGTGCTGAGGGGGGATAGTTATTATTGTTACGCAGGGGAGAGAGAGGTGGAAGGGAGGGATCAGGCATAGTCAATAGGATGCATCAGGACAGAAGCTCTATTTAAGGGATTAAGGGGTCAGGAGATGCTAGGGGCAGTATGCTGGGAATCTGCAAAATTGAGAAGCTTTTTCACCACCCTGGATTACATCTACTGCAAATTGAAATTTTACTTTGCTGATTATTTTATATTTTATTTCTACCAAAAGCTTTGCTTGGTCTTTGTTTCCTAGATGTTTGCTTTTATCCAGTTTAATGAATTGTGCCATACTATTACACTCTCTTATTTGCTATTCTGTTTTACCTATTAGCCTATGCTTTTAGCCTTTGTTGTTTCCCCCCTCCTGGTCTTTTATGCACCTTTGACATTTTTCATTGCAAATGTTAGCATTTATAGACGTATTTGGTTATTGTGTATCTGGGTTTATTCGTTTTGCTTTACACGGTGATGTTATTTTATGTATTTATGGCCATTTTACAGAACCACGTATCCAATTGTTAATTATTTCTTCTCACGGACCTCAATAACAATAATAATAATAAAAAAGTCCCAAGAAAATTAGGCTAATGCAATTTTTATTGCTCCCTTATGGGAGTCCCCTTAATGCTGCTGTTGTGATGGACTGTATCAGTCTTTTTGAGGAAGCACTTGTTATAGTTAGAAGATGTGGAGAGAGAGCCCTAATGGCAAAAATAAATATACAGAACAGTATTCTGTCTGAGTCAGAGGCTGGTCCAAATGTGGACAGATCCCACAGATATCTGCAAACTGCGCATGTGTCAGTTGATGGATCTCTCATGAAATGGGCATTTCTGGGCGGCAAATGGCTAACTACCATGTAATCGCACACAACCAACTCTGGCATGTGAGTGTTGTGGGCGTGTAGGCAGATTTCCCAGCACGTTGGTGAGGTGCATCTGTCTCAGACGGATTTTATGCACTTATCAAGAGGTCAGTGTAATTCTCAATACTAATGATGACAGTGGGCAGAATGATGCATACGCCTGAAGATGGACTGATACTGTCATAGACTGGCAGATACTCTCCTTAGCATAAGGCAGTAAAGAGGCTGCTGCAGCAAGGTGGCATACAGGCCGTGGATGCATCCGACAAAGAATCAGGACCAGAGTGTTGGAAATACATGGGCTTCAAAGGGTCGACACAGAAATGGTTGATGCAGAAAAGGTTGACACATGGTTTTTCATGAATTTTCATGATTGTTAGGGCTAGGGTTAGGATTGGGGATAGGGTTATGCACCTGGTGGGGGGTTAGGTTAGGGTTAGTCACCAAAGGGGAGGGCTATGGTTAGGCAAACGGGGGAAAGTTAGTGTGAGGTCTCATATATATATATATATATATATATATATATGTATATATATATATATATGTCGAGTCTCCCATATCCCATATCAAAATGCTTGGGACCAGGGGTATTTTGGATATCAGAATATTCCGTATTTTAGAATATTTGCATAAAATAATGAAATATCTTGGGAATGGAACCCAAATCTAAACACAGAATACATTTATGTGTTATATACACCTTATACACACAGCCTGAAGGTCATTTTATACTATATTTTTTATAATTTTGTGCATCAAAAAAAGTTTGTGTACGTATATGAAATTAATTTATGTTTCATATACACCTTATACATACAGCCTGAAGGTTATTTTATACTATATTTTTAATAATTTGTGCTTTAAACAAAGTTTGTGTACATCAGACAGCTAAAGGTTTCATTTCCTCAGTCATGCTACAAATATCCTGTATTTCGGAATATTCCGTATGTCTGAATATTTGCATATGGGAGACTCAACTAGTATTTCTCTATATATAATTATATATATATATATATATATATATATATATGTATAGTATATATATATATATATATATATATATATATATACTATATAGACTAAAAAGTGGAATGTTATGCAATGGCCAAGTCAATCCCCTGACCTGAACCCGATTGAGCATGCATTTCACTTGATGAAGACAAAACTGAAGGGAAAATGCCCCAAGAACACGCAGGAACTGAAGACATTTGCAGTAGAGGCCTGGCAGAGCATCACCAGGGATGAAACCCAGTGTCTGGTGATGTCTATGCGTTCCAGACTTCAGGCTGTAATTGCCTGCAAAGGATTTGCAACAAAGTATTAAAAAGTGAAAGTTAGATTTAGGATTGTTTAGTTTGTCCCATTACTTTTGGCCCCTTAAAAAGTGGGAGGCACATATAGAAACCGTTGTAATTCCTACACCGTTCACCTGATTTGGATGTAATTACCCTCAAATTAAATCTGAAAGTCTGCAGTTAAAGCACATCTTGTTTGTTTCATTTCAAAGCCATTGTGGTGGTGAATAGAGGCCAAAATATGAAAATTCTGTTAATGTACCAATATTTATGTACCTGACTGTGGTGGTGAATAGAGGCCAAAATATGAAAATTCTGTTAATGTCCCAATATTTATGCACCTGACTGTATGTGTGTGTCAAATTTTTTGTGTTGACCATTTGTGTGTCAACTTTTTGACCTGTCGACCGTTTGACTATCGAGACACTGTCGATCTTTTAGATCACACCCTATTTTTTCTCCCAGGCAGCCTCAGTGGGCCGTCCCCTCAGATCCCGGCTTCCTCAGGCAACTGCCTAATGGAAGCTCCAACCATGTATATAAGCCTTGTATAATACCCAACAAAACCTGGGAAGTTTTTCAATTATTTAAGCTTTTTGAAATTCTAAAATAATTGTAAGAAATATGAAAAGAAAATGTGATTGAACAAGTAGAGATTATGTCCCCCTGCTTCCTCAGAGGTTCCCATAACAACCAACCAGACTTCAGCTGTCATAAAACAAAGCTGTGTTCAATCCCTATGATTCCAGGGGGTAGATTTACTAAAGCTTCTAAACCAGACAAGTGGAGGTGGTGCCTATAACAACCAATCAGATTCTGTCTATCATTTTCTAGAATGCAATAGAGACATGATAGGCAGAATCTGATTGGTTGTTAGGGGGGACACCACCACTTGTCTGTTGTAGAAAGTTTAGTAACGCTAGGTATCTGTTGTTTATAGAGTCTATCATTCTGTATATGAGGCTTTGATCTGCTTATTTGTATGGTACAATGGGTCAATCCTATTAAGTGTGTGGGGAGGGGAGCGAGTTGTTGATGCTACTGTGTAGAGAAGCTGGCAAGTCACCGCAACTTGCCTCCCTCATGGCCCAGTCTCACCTCAGACTTGCGGATGTTTGTATGCAGACAGAAATTAACAAGATCGGAACTACCATAAGTGCTGCATGTAACCTCACTGACTCGCACCACGATGGGACTCGCAGCTAAAAAGATTGCCCCAAAAGTATTAAGCCAAGAGTATATTTAATGCAGCTCAGTGTATTATAGCTACATATATTTGTATCAATTTCATGTTGCTGAATTCTTCTAGCATGCATGCATATTTATGAAGATGGGCGGTAGAACTGCGCTCTCGTTGACCAGGGGGTGGTGTGTTGTGGTTTCGGGGTGCTGCACCTTTGTGTGGGAGTACCTTTCCCACACTGAAAACGTATGGGGGTAGGGGGGGTAAGGTGCGCTCTTCCTGCTAGTAATGGTGATGACTTGTGTGTGTTTGTGAGTGGTGATAATTAGAATGTTTCTTCTGGTCTTGGTGATGTTTTGGGAGTGAGGAGGGTGTGATTGGGTATGGAGTGTAGTTTGGAGTAATGTGAAAAGGGGAATGGAATAGGATCAAAATGAGGCCAGCGAGACACAGTAATTTTGGGCAAAATCTTTTATTGAGTAGTCACAATGCTGCTCTGATAAGATCCCGGGCAGGTGGGTGGGGTTCAGTGATGAGTGGTGATGAGACTGGGGAGGTAGGTGGACCCTTTTAGGGGGCTCCTTCCCATGCGGTTCAGTGACCTTGCACGTCACCCCTACCGGTAGGTTTTTTGTTATGGTGATGTAGGTCGACGTTGCGGCCGTTGCAGATAGGTTGGAAGCTGCAGGTTTGTTGGTGAGCTGGATCAGTGTGTTGCTGGTGTGCTGCAAGTGCACGGCTGTTCTGATTGGTCTGCGGAGGTCAGCGACCGTAGTATGCAGCTGAAATTGGCTCTTGGTCGTGCCGCTGGTGGTGCGGAGCCAGAGGTGTGGATGGGTGAGCTGCTGGGAGGCTGGGTTGCAGCGTGTGTGCTGGGACCACCCCTGGGGGGTGGTCTGCCCGGGATACTGATTCAAAAAAGCCAGGGAGGAGGGGGGATGTGGAAAGTGTGACCGGGATGGAGCTGGTCACTGGCGATGTTGGCTGGGCGGACTTGCGGCCGGATGTGCGGGATGCTCTTATCACTGACGGTCCCTCGTGGAAATGGGGATCGACGGTGGAGACACCCCTGGCCAGGAGTGAGTTGCTGAGCATGCCTGGGAGCAGGGGGGAGAGGGGCTGGTCCGGGGTGGAGCCGGTCACTGGAGGTGTGAGCGGTGCGGACTAGCAGGTGGGTGGGCTGAGAGCTTTCTGCACTGGTGGTCCCTGGTGGGGATGGGGATCTTTAGTGGAGGTCAGCCTGGATCGGTGTCGGGTTTGATGTGAGGGTCTCCAACGCGTTTCGGCACAGGTGCCTTCTTCAAGGAGGTGTGAGAGGATCAATGCTTCTGAGGTTCTTATGTAGGGCACTTCCGGGGGTGGGGGTGTGATCAGGTGACTCATGGGGCCAATGGTGTGTTTGAAAGGTAATGTGGTGCAGGTGTGTGCAGGGACTTGCTGAATGGTGATGCGGTGCAGGTGTGTGCAGGAACTAGTTGGAGTGATGAATTTAATCAGATTAGGCCACTGGTGTGTTTGATAGGTAATATGGTGCAGGTGTGTGCAGGGACTTGCTGATTGGTGATGCGGTGCAGGTGTGTGAAGGAACTAGCTGGAGTGGTAAGTGTAATCATATTAGGCCAATGGTGTGTTTGAGAGGTAATGCGGTGCAGGTGTGTGCAGGGACTTGCTGGAGTGGTAAGTGTAATCATAATGGGCCAATGATGTGTTTGAAAGGTAATGTGGTGCAGGTGTGTGCAGGGACTTGCTGATTGGTGATGCGGTGCAGGTGTGTGCAGGAACTAGCTGGAGTGGTAAGTGTAATCATATTAGGCCAATGGGCCAATGGTGTGTTTGGGAGGTAATGCGGTGCAGGTGTGTGCAGGGACTTGCTGATTGATGATGCGGTGCAGGCGTGTGCAGGGACTAGCTGGAGTGATACGTGTAATCATATTAGGTCAATGGTGTGTTTGAGAGGTAATGTGATGCAGGTGTGTGAAGGGGTTTGCTTTTTTTTTTTTTTTAAATGTAATGCGGTGCAGATGTGTGTAGGGACTTGCTGATTGGTGATGCGGTGCAGGTGTGTGCAGGAAGTAGCTGGAGTGGTAAGTGTAATCATATTAGGCCAATGGTGTGTTAGAGAGGTAATGCGGTGCAGGTGTGTGCAGGGACTTGCTGAATGGAGATGCGGTGCAGTTGTGTGCAGGAAGTAGCTGGAGTGATAAGTGTAATTAGGTTAGGCCAATGGTGTTGTTTTTTTTTTTTTTTTTAAAGGTAATGCGGTGCAGGTGTGTGCAGGGGCTTGCTGAATGGTGATGCGGTGCAGGAAGTAGCTGGAGTGATAAGTTTAATTAGGTTAGGCCAATGGTGTTGTTTTTTTTTTTTGTTTGTTTGTTTGTTTTGTTTTTTTGAAATGTAATGCGGTGCAGGTGTGTGCAGGGACTTGCTGAATGGTGATGCGGTTCAGTTGTGTGCAGGGACTAGCTGGAGTGATTCGTGTAATCATATTGGGCCAATGGTGTGTTTGAAAGGTAATGCGGTGTAGGTGTGTGCAAAGAAGTGCTCAATGGTGATGCAGTGCAGGTATGTGCAGGGACTAACAGGAGTGATAAAAGGTGAGGTGATAGGGGTTGGGGCTGGAGGAGAGCGTGGGTGGGCTGGTTGGAGATTACTTCGTTATAACAAATTTGACTTCGTTGTCAATGTTGAGTCCCCTGGGGGTTAATGTTTTCAGCGTGAATATCCATCTAAGTTCCTCCTTGTTGAGGATTTTGTTATGGTCTCCGCCTCTCCAGTTTTTTTGCATGTGTTTGATTCCTATGAAAGTGGTGCCTTGTGTGCTGCTATGGTGGTATTCTTTGTAGTGTACGGGTATGTTATGGTGTTGTTTGGTGATGTTTCTCAGATGTTCGGCAATTCTGGTTTTTAGTGGTCCTGCCTATGTATTGTTGATTGCATGGGCATTGTATGAGGTAGATTACGTTGTTAGTGTTGCATGAAATGTGTTCTTTAATTTTATATGTGGTGTTTGTCTGTGTGGATGAGAATGTTGTAGTGGGTGTGGTGCTTCTATATTTTAGTGTTACGCAGTTGGTACATGAGCCGCAGTGGAAGAAACCCCCTGTGAGTTTGGAGTTGTCTAGAGTGCTTTGTGTTCAGATGGGTGGAGGAATGTGGTTGGATACGAGTTTGTTATGGATGTTGGGGGCCTTGCGGTAGATGACTTTGGGTCTGTTGGGTAGGATACTTGTCAGTTGTGCATCTTCCTTAAGTAAGTGCCAGTGTTTGTTGATGATTCTTTTTATTTGTGTCGCCTGGGTGTTGAATTGTGTGATGAAGGGAACGTGGTTGTCTGTGTTTTGTGGTTGTTGTTTGTATCCCAGAAGTGGTTTCCTATCTTCTAGTCCTATTCGGGTGAGTGTGGCTTCTAATGTGTCCGGTTTGTATGCTTTGACCGTGAATTGTTGTTTAAGTGTTGTGGCTTGTTCGTGATAGTCCGTGAGTTTTGTGCAGTTGCGTCTGATCCACTTGAACTGTCCTGTGGGGATATTGCTGAGCCAGGAGGGGTGATGACCACTACTGGAGAGGATGTAACTGTTGACGTCTATGGGTTTTTGAAAAGTCTTGGTCTGTATCTGGTGATTATCAATGTATATTTCTAGGTCTAAGAAGTTGACGGAGGATTGGCTGTAATTGGTCATGAATTTGAGGTTCCAGTCATTGTTGTTGATGTATTGAATGAAGTCAAGGAGTGTGTGTAGGGGACCCTTCCAGATGCAGAGGACGTCGTCTATGTATCTGGTCCATAGGACCAAATTCGCATCCCAGTCATGACCCGTCCATATGTGGGAGTCCTCCCAACTGCTCATGAACAGGTTAGCATAACTGGGCGCGAACTTGGTCCCCATAGCGGTGCCAGTCCTCTGCAGGTGGAAGTCCCCATCGAACCAAAAGTAATTGTGTGTGAGAATGTATTCAATGCCCTGGAGGATGAATGCGATCTGTTCTGGTTCCAGTGTGTCGTCGTGATTGAGATGGTGTTTGATGCTGTCAAGACCCTGTTGGTGATTGATGATCGTGTATAGGGATGTGACGTCGCTGGTGACTAACCAGTGGTCATCCCCCCAGGTGGTGTCCTCGAGTATTTTTAGTATGTGTGTTGTGTCCTGTAAGTGTGAGCGTTGGCGTTTGACGTATGGTTGAAGATAGTGGTCGATGTATTGTGATAGATTAGATGAGATGGAATTGATGCCGGAAATGATGGGTCTACCTGGAGGGTGTGTCGTGCTTTTGTGTATCTTGGGGAGATAATAGAATACGGGTATGACCGGGTTTGGGTTATGGATGAAGTTATATTCCTGCTTATTGAGGATGCCTGTGTCTAAACCGGTCAGGAGTATGTGTTTCAGTGTTTGGTTGAACTTGAGTGTCGGGTCAGAATTGAGTTTCTCATATGTGTCTCTGTCTTGAAGGATGCGCTGTGATTCTGTGATGTAGTCGAGTTTGTCCAGGAGTACTATGCCCCCCCCCTTTGTCTGCTGGTTTAATTATCAGGTTTCTGTCCGATTTGAGATTGTTCAGTGCACTTTTTTCGTTAGTGGTGAGGTTTGGGTTGTACCGTTTGTTAGAGGTATTGAGTTTGTTGATGTCCTCTGTTACCAGATGTTCGAAGGTGTGTATGAGGTGGCCTTTTAGGTGACTGGGAAAGAAGCTGGATGGGGGTTTGAGTGTAGTGTGTTTGTATTGGTTATGTATGGGTTCTTTTGTGATGGGGTTGGACATGAAGTATTTTTTGAGGGTGAGTTTCCGGATGAATCTGTTTAAATCAAGGTAAGCTTCGAATTTGTTAAGAGGGTTATGTGGGGCGAATTTAAGTCCTTTGTTTAGTACGGAGATGTCATTCGGTGTGAGGGTGCAGCTGCTTAGATTGAAGATACCTGTACTGATGGGTGGTGTGGGACTGGTCAGTGTTTTGGTGGTTTGTCCACCTCTGCATCCTCGTCTCGTTGGTCTAGCTTGCGTTTTGGCCTTGTTGGGGTGTGTGTTAGGGTAGGTGGCAGGCAGGCGCGGTTGCCTGCCTCCAGATCTAAAAAATGCTGTGACCATTGTTCGTCTGTGTGGATGGGTGTACATGGAGGTGGCAGTGGTGGTCGGGTGGCTTCTTGTGTGTTGTCTGTTTGTGTTACTGTTTGGTCTGGTGTCCCTCTGAGTGTGTTGACCCACCCTTGGTTAAGCGATTGTCTTGCTAGCTGTTCGTAGTGTTCCGACTCGGATGGGTCTTCTATTTCATGAATGCTAAATGATGTGTTGCAGTCTGAGTCTTGTTCCTGGTCGTTTGTGTCGTTATCTTGTTGTGTGTGTTTGATGGGTTCTTTGTGTTGTGAATCTTGGACATGTATTGCTGGTACGTTAAGTCTAGTTTTTCCTCTGTTTTATTTAGTTTGGTTCGTGTTAGTGTCACAAGGTTTTTAAATTCCTCCTCCCCTTTGTATGGATCCAGGTCTTTGTCAAGCGTGTTTATTTGGTTGTCTAAGAGGGCTAGGTCTATTTTGTGATGTCTGATGATTAAGTTGATCAATGATTTGGAGCAGTCATGAAGTATACTGTTCCATTCAGTCATGAATGTGGGATTGTCGTGGCTATGTGTGGGTGTTTTTTGGATGACTAGGCCCTTCGGGATGAGGTTATTATTGAAGTACCATTGGAGTATGTGTGCATCCCACCATACTTTGGACTCTCTGGTGATGAGTTTTTCGAGTTGAAGGTATGTTTGGCAGAAGGTGTTGCTGTTATTTTGTAGCGTGGCTCATTGGTCTAGTTCCTTTAAGAGGTATGTGTGGATTTGTGTATGGTCCCTTTGTTGTGTTCGGTTATGTGGTTACTTATTGTGTTTTGGGGGTGTCGGTGATTGTGTAGATTGCTGTTGGTCGTTGGTGCTGCAGTTCTGGTTACTGGTAGAAAATATGAAGATGGGCGGTAGAACTGCGCTCTCGTTGACCAGGGGGTGGTGTGTTGTGGTTTCGGGGTGCTGCACCTTTGTGTGGGAGTACCTTTCCCGCACTGAAAACGTATGGGGGTAGGGGGGGTAAGGTGCGCTCTTCCTGCTAGTAATGGTGATGACTTGTGTGTTTGTGAGTGGTGTTAATTAGAATGTTTCTTCTGGTGGTGATGTTTTGGGAGTGAGGAGGGTGTGATTGGGTATTGAGTGTAGTTTGGAGTAATGTGAAAAGGGGAATGGAATAGGATCAAAATGAGGCCAGCGAGACACAGTAATTTTGGGCAAAATCTTTTATTGAGTAGTCACAATGCTGCTCTGTTAAGATCCTGGGCAGGTGGGTGGGGTTCAGTGATGAGTTGAGTGGTGATGAGACTGGGGAGGTAGGTGGACCCTTTTAGGGGGCTCCTACCCGTGCGGTTCAGTGACCTTGCACGTCACCCCTGCTGGACCTATGGTCGACAGTCTAGGAAGTCTCGGGGGGTGGGGGGATTTGCAGAGTGGGTTGGAACACCTGTGCGGGTTCCCGCGTGTTGGTGTGAGTCTTGGCAGTACTTACCTACCGGTAGGTTTTTTGTTATGGTGATGTAGGTCGACGTTGCGGCCGTTGCAGATAGGTTGGAAGCTGCAGGTTTGTTGGTGAGCTGGATCAGCGTGTTGCTGGTGTGCTGCGAGTGCACGGCTGTTCTGATTGGTCTGCGGAGGTCAGCGACCGTAGTATGCAGCTGAAATTGGCTCTTGGTCGTGCCGCTGGTGGTGCGGAGCCAGAGGTGTGGATGGGTGAGCTGCTGGGAGGCTGGGTTACAGCGTGTGTGCTGGGACCACCCCTGGGGGGTGGTCTGCCCGGGATACTGATTCAAAAAAAGCCAGGGAGGAGGGGGGATGTGGAAAGTGTGACCGGGATGGAGCTGGTCACTGGCGATGTTGGCTGGGCGGACTTGCGGCCAGATGTGCGGGATGCTCTTATCACTGACGGTCCCTCGTGGAAATGGGGATCGACGGTGGAGACACCCCTGGCCAGGAGTGAGTTGCTGAGCACGCCTGGGAACAGGGGGGGAGAGGGGCTGGTCCGGGGTGGAGCCGGTCAGTATACTTCATGACTGCTCCAAATCATTGATCAACTTAATCATCAAACATCACAAAATAGACCTAGCCCTCTTAGACAACCAAATAAACACACTTGACAAAGACCTGGATCCATACAAAGGGGAGGAGGAATTTAAAAACCTTGTGACACTAACACGAACCAAACTAAATAAAACAGAGGAAGCCATAATCGAGAAAAAGATAGCCAAAATCACACGGGATAAACCAGGTAACCACCACCGCCCCAGCGCACACAATCCGAACATAGACAAACATCACAACTACAAAACCACCAGTCTCACCACCACAAAGACACACACTTACACCGCACCAACATCACACCACCAACACACAACCAACCATACTACCTCAGGCACCCCGATATACAAAAAACTAGACTTAACGTACCAGCAATACATGTCCAAGATTCACAACACAAAGAACCCATCAAACACACACAACAAAGATAACGACACAAACGACCAGGAACAAGACTCAGACTGCAACACATCATTTAGCATTCATGAAATAGAAGACCCATCCGAGTCGGAACACTACGAACAGCTAGCAAGACAATCGCTTAACCAAGGGTGGGTCAACACACTCAGAGGGACACCAGACCAAACAGTAACACAAACAGACAACACACAAGAAGCCACCCGACCACCACTGCCACCTCCATGTACACCCATCCACACAGACGAACAATGGTCACAGCATTTTTTAGATCTGGAGGCAGGCAACCGCGCCTGCCTGCCACCTACCCTAACACACACCCCAACAAGGCCAAAACGCAAGCTAGACCAATGAGACGAGGATGCAGAGGTGGACAAACCACCAAAACACTGACCAATCCCACACCACTCAACAGTACAGGTATCTTCAATCTAAGCAGCCGCACCCTCACACCGAATGACATCTCCATACTAAACAAAGGACTTAAATTCGCCCCACATAACCCTCTTAACAAATTCGAAGCTTACCTTGATTTATACAGATTCATCCAGAAACTCACCCTCAAAAAATACTTCATGTCCAACCCCATCACAAAAGAACCCATACATAACCAATACAAACACACTACACTCAAACCCCCATCCAGCTTCTTCCCCAATCACCTAAAAGGCCACCTCATACACACCTTCGAACATCTGGTAACAGAGGACATCAACAAACTCAATACCTCTAACAAACGGCACAACCCAAACCTCACCACTAACGAAAAAAGTGCACTGAACAATCTCAAATCGGACAGAAACCTGATAATTAAACCAGCAGACAAGGGGGGGGCATAGTACTCCTGGACAAACTCAACTACATCGCAGAATCACAGCGCATCCTTCAAGACAGAGACACATATGAGAAACTCAATTCTGACCCGACACTCAAGTTCAACCAAACACTGAAACACATACTCCTGACCGGTTTAGACACAGGCATCCTCAATAAGCAGGAATATAACTTCATCCATAACCCAAACCCGGTCATACCCGTATTCTATTATCTCCCCAAGATACACAAAAGCACGACACACCCTCCAGGTAGACCCATCATTTCCGGCATCAATTCCATCTCATCTAATCTATCACAATACATTGACCACTATCTTCAACCATATGTCAAATGCCAACGCTCACACTTACAGGACACAACACACATACTAAAAATACTCGAGGACACCACCTGGGGAGATGACCACTGGTTAGTCACCAGCGACGTCACATCCCTATACACGATCATCAATCACCAACAGGGTCTTGACAGCATCAAACACCATCTCAATCACGACGACACACTGGAACCAGAACAGATCGCATTCATCCTCCAGGGCATTGAATACATTCTCACACACAATTACTTTTGGTTCGATGGGGACTTCCACCTGCAGAGGACTGGCACCGCTATGGGGACCAAGTTCGCGCCCAGTTATGCTAACCTGTTCATGAGCAGTTGGGAGGACTCCCACATATGGACGGGTCATGACTGGGATGCGAATTTGGTCCTATGGACCAGATACATAGACGACGTCCTCTGCATCTGGAAGGGTCCCCTACACACACTCCTTGACTTCATTCAATACATCAACAACAATGACTGGAACCTCAAATTCATGACCAATTACAGCCAATCCTCCGTCAACTTCTTAGACCTAGAAATATACATTGATAATCACCAGATACAGACCAAGACTTTTCAAAAACCCATAGACGTCAACAGTTACATCCTCTCCAGTAGTGGTCATCACCCCTCCTGGCTCAGCAATATCCCCACAGGACAGTTCAAGCGGATCAGACGCAACTGCACAAAACTCACGGACTATCACGGACAAAGCATACAAACCGGACACATTAGAAGCCACACTCACCCGAATAGGACTAGAAGATAGGAAACCACTTCTGGAATACAAACAACAACCACAAAACACAGACAACCACGTTCCCTTCATCACACAATTCAACACCCAGGCGACACAAATAAAAAGAATCATCAACAAACACTGGCACTTACTTAAGGAAGATGCACAACTGACAAGTATCCTACCCAACAGACCCAAAGTCATCTACCGCAAGGCCCCCAACATCCATAACAAACTCGTATCCAACCACATTCCTCCACCCATCCGAACACAAAGCACTCTAGACAACTCCAAACTCACAGGGGGTTTCTTCCACTGCGGCTCATGTACCAACTGCGTCACACTAAAATATAGAAGCACCACACCCACTACAACATTCTCATCCACACAGACAAACACCACGTATAAAATTAAAGAACACATTTCATGCAACACTAACAACGTAATCTACCTCATACAATGCCCATGCAATCAACAATACATAGGCAGGACCACCAGACCACTAAAAACCAGAATTGCCGAACATCTGAGAAACATCACCAAACAAACAGAGAACCATAACATACCCGTACACTACAAAGAATACCACCATAGCAGCACACAAGGCACCACTTTCATAGGAATCAAACACATGCAAAAAAACTGGAGAGGCGGAGACCATAACAAAATCCTCAACAAGGAGGAACTTAGATGGATATTCACGCTGAAAACATTAACCCCCAGGGGACTCAACATTGACAACGAAGTCAAATCTGTTATAACGAAGTAATCTCCAACCAGCCCACCCACGCTCTCCTCCAGCCCCAACCCCTATCACCTCACCTTTTATCACTCCTGTTAGTCCCTGCACATACCTGCACTGCATCACCATTCAGCAATTCTTTGCACACACCTACACCGCATTACCTTTCAAACACACCATTGGCCCAATATGATTACACGTATCACTCCAGCTAGTCCCTGCACACAACTGAACCGCATCACCATTCAGCAAGTCCCTGCACACACCTGCACCGCATTACATTTCAAAAAAACAAAACAAACAAACAAAAAAAAAAAAAAACAACACCATTGGCCTAACCTAATTACACTTATCACTCCAGCTACTTCCTGCACCGCATCACCATTCAGCAAGCCCCTGCACACACCTGCACCGCATTACCTTTAAAAAAAAAAAAAACAACACCATTGGCCTAACCTAATTACACTTATCACTCCAGCTACTTCCTGCACACAACTGCAACGCATCACCATTCAGCAAGTCCCTGCACACACCTGCACCGCATTACCTCTCTAACACACCATTGGCCTAATATGATTACACTTACCACTCCAGCTACTTCCTGCACACACCTGCACCGCATCACCAATCAGCAAGTCCCTGCACACACCTGCACCGCATTACATTTCAAAAAAAAAAAAAAAAAGCAAACCCCTACACACACCTGCATCACGTTACCTCTCAAACACACCATTGACCTAATATGATTACACGTATCACTCCAGCTAGTCCCTGCACACGCCTGCACCGCATCATCAATCAGCAAGTCCCTGCACACACCTGCACCACATTACCTCCCAAACACACCATTGGCCTAATATGATTACACTTACCACTCCAGCTAGTTCCTGCACACACCTGCACCGCATCACCAATCAGCAAGTCCCTGCACACACCTGCACCACATTACCTTTCAAACACATCATTGGCCCATTATGATTACACTTATCACTCCAGCAAGTCCCTGCACACACCTGCACCGCATTACCTCTCAAACACACCATTGGCCTAATATGATTACACTTACCACTCCAGCTAGTTCCTTCACACACCTGCACCGCATCACCAATCAGCAAGTCCCTGCACACACCTGCACCATATTACCTATCAAACACACCAGTGGCCTAATCTGATTAAATTCATCACTCCAACTAGTTCCTGCACACACCTGCACCACATTACCTTTCAAACACACCATTGGCCCCATGAGTCACCTGATCACACCCCCACCCCCGGAAGTGCCCTACATAAGAACCTCAGAAGCATTGATCCTCTCACACCTCCTTGAAGAAGGCATCTGTGCCGAAACACGTTGGAGACCCTCACATCAAACCCGACACCGATCCAGGCTGACCTCCACTAAAGATCCCCATCCCCACCAGGGACCACCAGTGCAGAAAGCTCTCAGCCCACCCGCCTGCTGGTCCGCACCGCTCACACCTCCAGTGACCGGCTCCACCCCGGACCAGCCCCTCTCCCCCCCTGCTCCCAGGCATGCTCAGCAACTCACTCCTGGCCAGGGGTGTCTCCACCGTCGATCCCCATTTCTACGAGGGACCGTCAGTGATAAGAGCATCCCGCACATCCGGCCGCAAGTCCGCCCAGCCAACATCGCCAGTGACCAGCTCCATCCCGGTCACACTTTCCACACAGAGCCATCTACCATGAGTGGAATTAGAAGGGAAATAAGATTGGAGGTTGAGCTGGAACATTTGGGGTACATAACTTTATTATTGTTCAGCAGGGATCACATATTTGGGGAAGAAAAAGCTATAGCTTTACTTGTAATTTTGCATGCAGATAGTGAGCCAGGATTCCCAAGTAAAATGCAGAGCTGATTGTGTTGTGGTGCTAACATAGAGGTCCCAGCAAGGTGGGAAAGCATTGGAGTCAGCAGCAATGGGTGGCAAAAATTGTGATGGGGGAAAGTGAGCTAAACTTGTAATAAGTTGAGCAGAGGCAGCGCGCTGGGGCTCTCTTGGTCTTGGTGTAACTATATGGCTGGAGGGATGCTGGAATTTATAGTCTCATAACAGCTGAAGGGTTGCAGGGTTTTTAGGCCTTGTGAGTTTGTCTGTGATGAGTTGTGTTCTACTAACTTTGGTTTTGCTGTTCTAGTTATCTACTTGGTGTTTTTTCACCTACTTTTGATAATCTTTCTGCATTCCTATTGGACAACGGTACGTTCAAGACCAGCAAAACCACCCAAAGAGGTAAATACCAATGTACAGTATTCATTTATTGTTTCATACCTGTATCTATTATAACACCAAGACTCTTTTCTGTAATGCCAAATTATGTCATGTATGCTGCACAGAAGCACATGGCATGAAATGTAGCAAAGTGTACAGTGAGTAGACAAAAAACTTCATGCATTACTTCATCTATATAAAAGAAAGCTAAATACATGTGTAAACACAAGGGGGGGTATGCAGGGCTGTCATCAGGGGGGGCTGCCAGGACTGTCATCAAAGGGGGCTGCAGAGAATGTGCCCGCTTCCCCCTGGCTCCTATGATAGGGGCTGCATTGAAACTCTGGCCAAGGCCACACAGAGCTCATCTTCCAACTCAGATGCAGCCTGGGACCACCCTCTCTTCCACTGAGTCCCAGCCCACCTCACGGCCCACCCACCGTGCAAAGAAGTGATCATTGCTGGGTGCCTGAGACTTCCCTGGTCCTGCACTGCAGGAGACCGCTTGGCACTCAAGTGGCCCATTTCTGCCCCGCTCTAGGCAGTACCCCCTCCTGAGCTCCGCGGCTGGATCATCCTAAGGGTCTGGCTGTGGTTGGGGAAAGCCGTAATAACCTTCTTCAACATGGGGCAGGGAGCGGCCGATCCCTCTAACAGGATTATTTCTTCACTGGTGAGGACTCCCATTATAATAATGTAACTGCTAAGGAGGAAATCAATGAGAGACAGAGGGAAATGTGAATGTGGCACTGAGAGATAGGTAAATGTGTGTATGTGTGTGTGTGGGGGTGGGGTCACTGAGAGACAGAGGGGAATGTGGGGGGGCACTGAGAGACAGAGGGGAATGTGGGGGGTCACTGAGAGACAGAGGGGAATGTGCCTATGGATGCAGCGTATGTGTATGTGTGAGACTATGTGTAGGGGGGGGTACGGGGGACATGCCTATTTTGCTAGTCCCAGGCCCCACAGTCTCTGATGGCAGCCCTCGGTGTATGTACAAATATCTATTTTTATTTAAACAAAAGTACATTGACAAACCTTTAATGCATTTAGGGGCCCATTTATCCATTATCACATACTCAATGTGATCTGGGAGTGATAGAAGCACCCATGATCACATTGCAGTATGTGATATTAGCACCAGAATGTAATAAATTGCACATGTAGTGACAGCGGCTCCCTACAATGTGCTTAGAATAAAGTGACCGCATCAGAGGTCTCTTCACTCCTGTCCCAGGACTCCTAAAACCTACGGGGGTTGCGGCTGCTGTCGGAAATGGAGGGACCTCAGCAGATATTAAAGATATCTGCTACAATCCCTCCATAGTACATCTGGGGAATACTTAGTATTTGAGGATATCCCCGGAAAACGGGTCTTTTCAGGGAATATGCCTCAAATATTTCATGATAAATAGGCCCCTTAGATTGAACAAGTAGTGTAGTAAATAGTAACTCAACTGACTTAGGCCCTGATTCAAAGCCGGACGCTCTGACCAGAGCGCTCGCTCTGAATCAGGGCCGTCCTATTTAAATTTGAAGCGGCCTTCTGGCCGCTCGCATAGCTGTGGGTTACCACCCACAGCTTATGCGAACGTCCATGATGATGGGCGCGATGGTCAAGACCATCGCGACCATTGGGTTTGCGACGAGACCCTACGGTAGGGTCTCGCTGCCGCAAACCCTGGAGTGATTTTGGCTCTACCCATGGGAACGCCTCCGTCTGGCAGCCACGCCCCCGGCACACCCACCAAAGGGGGCGTGCTGTCACTCACCATCGACAGCACGCCCCCTTTGGTGCAAGACCCGGAGCGACAGCTTGGCTGTCACTAGCCGGGTCTCACGCATGCGCACGACGGAGCTCCCTCCGTCGTGCGCATGCGCATTTGGGTAACATCGACCCGCTTGCGAGCATCCTGCGCTCGCGAGCGGGTCTGAATGAGACCCTTAGACCACTAATAAAAATCTGGCTGTGTACAGGATCATTGGAAATAATGTTTCCGCATTCAGAGCTGATTACATGTATTGTACTATCCCTGGTAATATCATTAAAACACTTAAAAGTTCTATATTTTGACTCCAGTGACCTTTCCAAGAGAAAAATAATGCAAGAGGGGCATGAAAGTCTTTTTGGCTGGCAACCTCTGCAAGACTTCTTATGTACAGAAATCCTCATGTGAAATAAAATTAAACTTAGAGAGGAAAGTGTAATAAACTGGGATTTGTCCACATAGCTGTCTTTTGGCATGTTTCCCATAAGATTTAAGGGGGTGAGCTGTCGATGTTGAGTGACAGCTCGCCCCATTTGCTGTGTGGGCCGGGGGCTTGCCCGGCCAAACGGAGGCTTTCCAGTCAGAACGCTTGCCGTTTGGGGGCAACCCCACTAACATCATTGCTGATGTCAGTGGGGATTTTCCTGCTCGAACAGAGCAGGAAGCTCCCTGGGGCTTACGAGTGCCCAGACCCTACCCTAGGGTCTGGTCGTAAGCCCCGATGGTCGCGATGGTCTTGACCATCGTGACCATCACCCATGTCAGTTGTTAGAGCTGTGGGTGTTCACCCACAGCTTAATGATCGACAAGGAGGCGGCCGTTCAGGATGCAAGCGGCCGCCCTGATTCAGAGTGACCACTTGCATCTAACGACCGCCTCTGAATGAGGCCCTTTATCCTTAATAAAATCGCTGCTTTAAATCCTGCTGCAAAAAAATGCCAGAAATCAGTGATGTTGCAGACGTTATATTTCTCACAAAGGTGGAGAATTATCAAATCTTGGTGAGAGATTAAGTGGCGAGAGATAAAGTACCAACCAATCAGTTTCTATCATTTATCAAACACATTGATCACACAGTAGTCGCCATCCTAATGCTATCCTGTGTCTGTGCTTTACCTTAGTTTTATTTATCTGAGTCTGACAAGGAGTTGTACCAGGAGAAGCAGACGCAAGAAGACAAGCAGCTTATTCTCAGTGCAGCTGCTATGCGCTTGCCCATCAATACAATATCAGGTACAAAAGGTGGGAAACTTAGAAGGGAAGAGGTTATCTCATGGTGAGACATGGCTACAGGGGCGTATCGGAGGGGATTAGGGCAATCGTCCCCCTTTCACAACACTTCTCTTCTACACACTACACATTAGGAAGGCACAGATCAGAGACTGCTGCTGCTCAGTGGCAGCAGTCTCCCTTCCCAGCCCTCTGGGGCGGGTCCAGGGAGGATGTTGCCACTAAGCAGCATTAGTCTTGGTTCTCTCATTGCCTGTTGTGCTGCTGCCCTGCTATATAGTGCCCAGCAGTAGCGGGCAGGAGAGAAGTGTTCATTCAGTGTGAATGAAGTTTAGATTAGGCTAAGGACTGAGGGGGTCATTCAGACCCGGTCGTTAGCGCCGATGCGCTCAGACCGGGTCGATGGCCCCCCACAGAGCATGCGCACGACGGCGCCTGCGCCATCATGCGCATGCGTGAGACCCGCTACGACCGACAGCGCCAGACGTAGCGGGTCTCGATCCAAAGGGGGCAAGCTGTCGATGTTGATTGACAGCTCGCTCCGTTTGGAAGCCGGGCCGGGGGGTGGCAGCCCAAACGGAGGCGTTCCCATGGGAACGCCTACCGTTTGGGGGCAGCCCCACTGACATCACTAGTGACTCAGACAGAGCCGAAAGCTCTCCGGGGCTTACGACAAGGGAGACCCTACCCTAGGGTCTCGTCGTAAGCCCCGATGGTGACCATCACCTTAGGCAGTCGTAAGGCTGTGGGTATTAACCCACAGCCTTGCCATCGCAAAGGAGGACGTCTTGAAAATTCAAGACGTCCTCCCCTCATTCAGACCGACCGCACGCTCTGTGCGACCGGCTCTGAATGAGGTCCTGAGGCCCTGATTCAGAGCCGGTCGTTCTGACAGAGTGCTCGATCTGAATCAAGGCCGGTCTTTTTTTTTTTTTAGAACGGCCTCCTGGCCGCTTGCATAGCTGTGGGTGACCACCCACAGCTATAGCGAGCGGCCAGGAAGATGGTTGCAATGGTCTTGACCGTCGGGCTTGCGACGAGACCCTTGTGGTAGGGTCTCGTTGCCGCAAGCCCGAGAGCTTTCGGCTTAAACAGAGCCGAAAGCTCTCCCACTGACATCACTTGTGATGTCATTGGGGCCGGCCCCAGACGGTAGGCATTCTCATGGGAACGCCTCCGTCTGGGCAGCCACCCCCCCGGCCCGCCCACCAAAGGGGGCGTGCTGTCACTCAACATCGACAGCACACCCCCTTGGTACGAGACCCTGAGCGACGGATTGCCCATCGCTATCCGGGTCTCGCGCATGCGCACGACGGAGCCGGCTCCGTCGTGCGCATGCACTCTGGGCCACTATCGACCCGGTTGCGAGCGCTCAACGCTTGCGACCGGGTCTGAAGCAGGCCCTGGGAACTTACATTTGTATCATTAAAACTCTTCCTCTACTGTACTGTTGGGTTTTATTCATTAACCTTTGTTTTCTTTTTTTATATAGAGATCAGATATTGTGATAAATGCCAGCTGCTGAAGCCTGACAGGTGCCACCATTGTTCAGCCTGTGATGTGTAAGTCCACAAATTGCCTAATATGTGCAATTTTGTCCCTGGTATAGAGTCACATGACTTTCACACATAACCTAAATACCCGGGTTTTTGCCAGTGCACGCTTACCAATACCAACCAGGGTCTACACTATGTGTGAAAGGGCCCAACCCAGGTCAGAGTCCCGGGTCTGGACCCTCCTTGGTAGCAGGGTTTTCCTGGGTTTGAACTGGGGCCCTGATTCAGAGGCGCTCACTAATTGAATCAGGGTGGGCCGTTTTTTTTTTTACCGGCCTCCAGGCCGCTCGCTAAGCTGTGGGTGACCACCCACAGTTATAGCGGGCGGCCTGGCGATGGTCGCGACCATCGGGCTTGCGACGAGACCTTTGTGGTAGGGTCTCGTCCACCGCAAGCCCCAGTGAACTTCCTGCTCTAATAGAGCAGGAAATTCACTACTGACATCACGTGTGATGTCAGTAGGGCCGCCCCCAAATGGCAGGCATTCCTTCGGGAACGCCTCCGTTTGGCTAGCCACCCCCCCGACCCGCAGACAAAACGGGGCAAGCTGTCGATCAACATCGACAGCCCCCCGTTTTGCTGCGAGCCCCGAGCGAGTGAAGTTCTCACTCGTGCCGGGGCTCACGCCGCGCATGCGCACTGCCTGGCCATCGGCCCAATTGCGAGCGCTTTGCGCTCGCGAGCAGGTCTGATTCAGGCCCTGGGTCGCCTGTAGTGCGAAAATCATAACCCAGGTCACAATGACCTGGGTCATGTCTATAAATATTTATATATATATATATATATATATATATATATATATATATATTTGAAGGATACTGCATATTGCATTTTGCTAGCTGATCGTTTTAGTAAATGAATAAAAATTATTTTGTTTTCTTTCAGATGTGTACTGATGATGGACCATCATTGCTTTGGGTATGTGCTGTTTAGAGACTTGCAGCTTGTCTGATGTGTTTTACATTTATTGCTTTTTGAATTACAAAAAAAGTCTTGTTTTAATTATAGGCTGAATAACTGTGTTGGATTTTCCAATTACAAATCTTTCCTGCTGCTGCTAATGTACTCCTTGCTGTCTTGCTTTTATGTTGCTGGTACAGTTCTCCAATATTTCATTCTGTCCTGGAAGGTAAGATTGTCTTTCTGTTTTCTTGTGTGAGGTATATGTATGTAAGCTCCACCATTACTGGGACTGCACCTTGTAGGGAGATATGCACCGGGAAATGACAGGCGACGATCCGCCCCGGTACAAATGAATGGCAGCGGGGCCAGGTCCGGTCTGTCCCTGTACTGGTGCCCCCTACGTGCTGCCACCCAGGGCACATGCCCCTGTTGCCCCACCCTTGTTACGCCACTGTCCGAATCAGGCCCTTACTTCCTTATTACACACAGGGAAACATCTAAAACTATTCCACAGGTAACATCAGAAAACGAGGCGGTGCCCACAGCTTCCAGTCATTCTGTCATTTCTTTAGTACAGTTAGAAAATTAAAGTAAATATCCGGTTCCTATGGCTACAGTACCTGTTTCTGAAGTCCCCTACAGATTATAGTAACACAAAGGTTGGCTACTCTTTAGATTAAGAAATATATTTTGTGGATTTTGAGACAGTTAAATATTAAACAAGACATCCTGTAATGCACATGTATTTTCTACATGCTCATTTACCCTGCCACTGGGCAAACATAAGTCTTTATTATCACTCTGCTCTTTTTCTCCCCTTTGCAGGATGAACAGAACACTGAAATATCTGTCAACATCCATCTCCTGTTCTATCTATCTGCAGCATTGTCCATCGTATTGCTGATGTTCTTAATCTTCAACTGCTGTCTCTTAGTGAGAAACAGGCTGACAGTTGGTAATGAAGCTCACTCATAGAATTATAAAATTATAGAAAATTAATTAAATGGTGGTGTAGTTGTCTCCATTAGCATTAGAGGGACAGAGATGATAGTGTAGCACCATGCTGTAGGAGGAAGGTGCATAGAATAGGAAATAATTTGTTCTCCCTATAACCATCTGTAGTTCCATCATAGGAAGTGGGCGAGGGAGCTTTATCTCTTATTTTATTTTACCTAATATGCAAGAAAAAGAATAAACATTTATTTATTGAACTTGCACTCACTGGTCATCTTCTACTGACAACTGCAGTGTAGCAGGAGGAAGATGTCAGGCCTTCTCCTGCTGAAGGATGCTATTACCCTGCCTCTGTTTGCTGCCTGGAACATGTGTGTTATTGCCACTAAAGGTGTGGAGACATGGTTATTATACTGCATTTCCCTGGCCCTCATTTTGATAAGGAGCTTCAAATGTGTTTTACTATCAGAGGAGAACATTTGTGTACTTCAGGAATCTATCCATCCATGCTATATTGTCCTTCTGATCAGACCGTTGCAGGAGCGTTTGAAGCCCTTTGTCGGCTTCAAACTCTGTAATGCCCCTGCATACACATTTTTCAATGATCAGGTCAACAAGCCATTTATTGGCTGAGCAGTCCAATAATTGCATAGCATGTACCCGGCTTTACATGCATCAAATAGATTTTTTTTTGTTTGTTCACAATAATTGTTGTTTTTGTAGGAATTATAAATGGACTAATGTTCTACCATCCTAGAATCCACTTCAGCTTTTCTGAACTGGGCATGAATCCCGCTTATCCATGAGCCCATGCACACTGCTATGCTCATACTTATGGTTAATTAAGGGCAGTATTCAATTTGGCTGCGAAAAGCCAGGTCATTTTCACCTATTTTAATTATCCCCGTAATCAATTTCAAAGACTATTCGCTGGTGCGAAAAGGCTTTGTTAAAAAAAGGGGATAACTTTTCATCATGTTTTACATGGCGAAAAAAGTGCACAATTGTAGTTTAGGAGTGCAGGCTTAAAAAAAAATAGCCTGCACCCCTGGGGATGGCCCCTAAAATTAATGGGTGTCAAAAAAGTTTTCAAAAAAATCGGGACACCCCAAAAAATTAACTTGAATTTTGGGATAAAAAAAAAAATATGGGGGGCAAAATCCTAAAGTAGCAAAATAGATTCCAGAGGGGTCCCCATATTTGCGGCAGGTGTTCATTGCGGGTAGTAGCGGCAGGTACATTTTTGAAGAATTTTTTTTAAACAAATTTAGGGACTTAAAAATATGCTTGCACCCATTTTCATGTACCCCAAATTTAATGGAAATATATATATATTTTTTAAATAATCTAAGTGCTATTCTTCACCCCTTCTTCATAAGCCACATTTATGTACCTGCCGCGGCTATTACAAACCCCGACTTCCTTCAGCAGGCAAAAATACCCATAGTGATCCCCGATGTCTAGACATCTTTAGGGGGGTCCCAGGAACAATTCCTGAAAATTCTCGATTTTTTGCGATACTTACCTTTCCGCTGGCTCCCGTTTTTGCTGATTTCTAATTGAATACAGGGATAAAGCGGATACATGCCCAATACTTTATCCCTGTCAAACCTCCGATGTGGAGCGAAAAGTCCAGCACGGACTTTTCGCTCCAAATTGAATACCCCCCTAAGACTCTTAAAATGTACTGAGCTTTATGGCACTGTACTACAACTGCACATTTACAGGTATTTTTAGATAAATTGCAGTATGATTACATTATTGGGGGCATTCATGAGTAAAAAGGTATAACACAGTCAGAGTCTATAGGTTGCTAGCACAATTTTTAGAATGTAAAGAAACACCTGCTTGTCTGCACGTAAACATCTGTGACTTATCCATGTTTTTTCTGTGTCCTCAATGTAGAACTGATCTTTAATGATGCCTCTTCTGCAAGAGATGGTCTTTCTCTTGGCTTTAAGAACTTTCAAAGAGTATTTGGGCATCAGAAGATGTATTGGCTGCTACCTATAAATACAAGGTAAGCTGGTAATGTATAAATAAAATTGTAATCTGAAATGTCAGCACACATGTGAGACCTAATGAACAGCATGTGCCTATAGGATGTGTAGTACTAAGATTAGATCAGCCATCACTGCTTCAAGTCTGCTGTGTTAGTCCAGGCCCCTCCCAACATTAAAGTTTTTTTAAAGGCATTGTGCCACTGAAAACTATAATTCAATACAATGGGTTAAATTTACTAAGGGGCGATTTGACTTTCGTTTTGTAGTTCGATTTAGCTCACCTCAAACCGACTCAAATCAAAAGTTCAAATCCCTCTTCAAATCATGAAGCATTTCTCAAATCGAATTCGATTTGGGTCTGTTTGGAACAGTGATTTGCTGTTCGATGTGGCATGTTCATGTACAAATCGTGTAGAAAATCCTACTTCAACCCAAACTGCAAATCCCCGTCTGTATCGAACTGCTTCATGCTTTCACTTTCAGCATGAGCAGTTCATTTTCACACAGATACATGCAGACATCAGTGAGATGCCTGCATGTCTCTTATTGTAACAACCTTAGAAAGAGTTAAATGTTAAAAAAAAAGATGTGGGGTCACTCCTTAAAACAGAACCAGCCCGGACTTTTCATAGCCAGTCCTGGCTGTCTAAGTACAGGGAAAAAAATATGTACAGTTCCACTGTACTTAGTCAACCAGCACTGGGCTCTGGGAACCAGTCCTGGTTCTCGACTAACATTGACAAATTTGCATAGGGTTCCCCTGTAAGCTCCAGAACCAGCACCGGACCCTTTCTAGCGGGGGACTGATGCCACAGCCAGGGGAGCCCTATCTCCGGGCCCTCAAGCCACAGCATCAGCCCTGACCACTAGTCAGCCTGGGCCAGGGATCCCTGGGGAGTTGGGGACTCCTCCAATAAAGGGCTCCCCCTCTCCAGGGCACCCCTAGCCTAAGCTGATAGCCCGGAGCTATCCCCGCCACCCCTGGGCGGTGAGTGGTGGGTTGATAGTTTAAATGTAGTGCATTTTATATAGTTTGAAATATTGTATTTTGCTGTGGAACTGTGTACGGTGTGTGTGTACTGTTTTTTTTTTATATTGCTTTTACAGGTGAACTACAGGTCCCAGTGGGCCCTTAATGCCCCACATGCTGGTAATTGTGGTTCTCCAAGTACCAGCATGTGGGGGAGTTTGCTGGGACCTGCAGTTCTACTGTAAAGACAATGTTTTTACAGTGTATTTTTTACACCACACCTACACTATCAACCCACCACCCACTGCCCAGGGGTAGTGGGGATAGCCCTGGGCTATCAGCTTAGGCATGCCCTGGAGAGGGGGACCCCTTTATTGGGGGGCCCCAAACTCCCCAGGGATCCCTGGTCTGGGCTGACCAGCGGTCAGGGCTGATGCTGCGGCTGGGGAGCCCGGTGATAGGGCTCTCCTGGCTGTGGCATCAGTCCCCCGCTAGAAAGGGTCCGTTGCTGGTTCTGGATCTTACAGGGGAACCCTACTTAATTTTTTCCCTGTAAGTCCAGAATCAGGACTGGTTCCCAGAGCCCAGTGCTGGTTTTATTAAGTACAGTGGAACCCTACCTATTTTTTTCCCTGTACTTAAACAACCAGGACTGGCTATGAAAAGACCGTGGCTGGTTCTGTTTTAGGGGGTGACCCCACGTCTTTTTTAAAAAAAATGTAACTCTTTCTTAGCTTTTTACAGTAAGAAACATGCAGGCATCTCACTGATGTCTGCATGCATCTGTCAATCCGACCTGCTCATGCTCAAATCGAAAGCATGAAGCAGGTCTATTAATTTGGGCATTTGAAGTTCGATTTGAAGGTCCATTTTGTGTTCAATTTCAAATCGAATGATAGTAAATAAGGGATCTGTGTGTTGGTCTATGTAAAAGTACTGATGTTTTTCCGATGTTCGATTTGAGTAAAATTCGGTTTTACATTCGATTTGGCCTTTAGTAAATACCCAAATGCAAAATCGAAAACAAATCAAATGCAAATCATATGCCGAATCACTCAAAATGCAAATGTTAGTAAATTTACCCCTATGTCTCTATCTGGCTATATAACCTGAAAACATGTTAAAACCAATATTGCCTCACACCATCCTCTGCCTGTCTAAAAGACAGTGGTGGATCCAGGGGGGCAATCAGGACCCTGATCGATCCCCTCCCCCTGCCATCCCCTGGATCCATCACTGAGTAGGCAGGTGGGAGGAGAGGTGCTCTCTCCACTATTGGAGTTCATCTTTATTATTATTATCAGCACTCTCTCTAACAACTGCTCTGTCTAATAACTGAACTGCTCTCTTTTATTACAGCCTGGGAGATGGATATTCTCTGCCAACTCACCATGACGATCCAGAGAAATATGCAGAGTAAAGCTGGGCAGGGCCAATTAATTATGGGGCAGTTGAAGATGTAGCAAAAGGCCCCCCCATGATAGTAGACCTACAGAATCCACTGCAGTGCAGACAGAAAAAGAAAAATCCTGTCAGCACCAACAGCAGTCTGAAGCCCTAACCATTCACCTCCTGGGTGCCTGAAGCATCACCCATTCACAACACCCCCGACTCCACCTGGGCGGTAGGCTGGTTGAAGCCACATCTCCTCTGGAGATGTCCAAAGCTTTGCCTATGTGCCACCTAAAGCCACGCCTCCATGTAGCCTGAAGTTCTACCCCTGTGTTGTTCTAAGCTCCACCAATGAGCAATCTGGCAGTAAAACAAGGCGGCAAGGGATAGTGCTGTCTCAGCTGTTACTCATTGGAGAGGATGGGCCCCAGCAGTGACATATTTGCGACAGCCTGAGATGGTATCTAGCAGAGCAGAGTGGGCTGCGTGGCTCTCAGGCTAAAAAGAAAAAAAGTATACACATACGCTCCACACTTCTTTGTGTATATTGGGAGAGAGAGAGGATAGTTCTGCCTTATTGTACTAACACCTGTTTAAATCATTCTAAATTGCCATGGAATGAAAATTTGTACAGTTGGCGCAAATATCAACTTTTAAGGTGTGACATAAAAATTTGTGTTTTCTGTATGGTGTTTGTTTTTGATAAATGGATGTATATAGCAGTGGTATAGACAGTGGTAATAAAAAATAGTACTACTAGTGGTTCTATATATATATGGGTGTAATACAATTGTTAAAACAATGTGTCAACTTATAAAATAGTCACACATTTAATATGTATTAAATATGATCATAACTAATATATATAAAAACATAATAAACAGATATAATAATCAGCATAAGTCCCCTGCATACATTTGATACTTAGGGGTACATTTACTGGAAGTCGATTTTTGGTTGATGTTAATTTTTGGTCAATTTAGTAAATAATAGATTTACTAAAGTCAAAATTGACGTCAAATAGACCAAAAATGTTTTTAGAACAGTTTAGAACATCGGACCAACTATCAATACTTTTACATAGACTACAGTACAGTCTAGAAACCAGATATTTACTAATGGTCATTTTATAATTTCTACTGAAAATCAACCAAAAATAAACTTCAAAATTGACCAGACAATAGAACCTGCCTGAGGCAGGTGAGTTTGGGAGAAGCAATGCATATATCTCAGTGGCAGATTTTGCCTAGGGGCTGCATGACTGCAGCCCCCCAGTAAAATCTGCCACCTCAGTGTAGTCAGTGCAGTCCGTGACTGCACTGGCTATACTGTGACTGGCAGTGGCTTCCTATTGGAAGCACCAACTGCCAGTCACACAACAGGCCGTCTCAGGGGGAGGTGTCTCCTCCTCCTGGGACTGCCAATCCGGGCTACTATTAGCAGAGATCAGCTACCAGGAGGAAGCCACGACTCTGCCTTTCCACCAGCCCTAACCGGCTCCTAGGGACTGCAGACGATGCAGTCCTTTGGAAGCCAGTGACATGCGCATGTGCGGCTCCCCTACACTAGTACGCATATGCCGGTCCTGACACATAGTGTCAGATCTATTGTGCAGGCACCAGGACCCAGTCAGAAGGAGACAGTGACTCGGTGAGTGATTGATTTTTTTTCTTTTGTACCCTCGTTTTTGTCAGAGGCAGCCCCACTCATCTAAGAGAGTAGGAGCTGCAGCTGACTATGATCAATACAGTCTTCTTAGGCTTAAAAGCAATTAAATGAAATAAACATTTAAAAAAGAGCTTCGGGTCCCCCCTAAATCCATAACCAGCCACGGACCTTTTAGCCTAGGCTGGTACAGGAAATCGAGGGGGGGAGACTGGCATGGGGTTCCCCCTATTTTTCTGTAACCATCACAGAACTGAACCAGCCGGGGGCTTACACTGTAGCAGAAAGACACACAGCGTGGGGTCACCTTGCCATATTGTAAAAACAGCCCCAAACTAATGCTGGAAATCCTCAGAAAGAGGGATCCCTAGGATCAACCAGGTTAAATCATTCGGTGTGTGTGTACTGTGTTTTTTTTTTTTTTTTTTTTCACAGTGCAGGTGCAGGTACAGGTACCAGCAGATACTTACTGTCTGGGCTTGCTGGCACTTGTGGTTCTAAGTGCCCGCATGCTGGGGTAGGCTTGCTGGGACCCACTGAAGAGGACAATATTATTTTTCACTATAATCCATTAATCCTGCACCTGCCGTCACCAGGGGTGGCGGGAATAGACCTGTTGATCCATGAGAGCTGGGACCCCATTTTATTTTTGGGGTCCCCACTTTCCAAGGATTTCCAGCCAAGTTTGGGGCTGGTGTTATAATATGGCAGGGGGACCCACTCTTTTACCCTACAGGTGGTTCAGCCCAGTGCTGGCAGTGTTCTCCCCAGAATTTTTTTCCGGCCGGGTGGCATCAAAAATGAGCCGGGTGGGGGCCTTCGCAATAATAAATGTTTTAAACCTTGACCTTATAATGATATGAAATAACATTTTATATATTAATTAACCTTCTTTTTAGAGGCCAAGTCATCTGATTATGAAAAAACTGCAAAGTCTGTAGGATGTGGTCCTTTTTATACAGATCCCAGATACTGTCCCCACTTGCAGGCTTCCAAAGTGCCGGATGGTAAGCTGTTTCTTGCCGGGTGGTGCACCCGCAAAAAACAGCCTGGCGAGAACACTGGCTGGTTATGGAAAATAAGTCCGATATACGTGTAAACATTACCCAATAATCATTTTGTTCTAAACAATCCCTGCGATTCCAAATCGTCTCGCCGATCTAGTGTCTCCGTACACACTGTGAAATAATTGTGCTTTCAGATGGAAAATGCTAATTATAATAATTGGCTGGACTGAATGGACAATACAGGAAGAGGAAGTACAATATTCACCATTATGTTATTGCTCTAGTATTGTGTAAAGATTTGTTATATACTCTGTAGCATTCTACTATTAATTATTAATACTATTGGTTGTACCCTTGATGCTGTTGGTTCCATCCTGGCTATTATACCTGCGATAATGGATTGTGAACAAGCTGTTGCTGCCTATATGGTTGCTATAGTGAGCTTTCTGTGGGCTCATGCACATTATGCCACACAGTAGTACCCCTTATACACATTATGCCACACAGTAGGGGCTTGTGATGTTCTGGTTTTGTTGTGAGCCCGGGGTGGTGATAGGAGCAGACACAGAAGCAGATTTAAAACAAAACGTGGAACTTTTAATAAGTGGTTTGGCAGACATGAACAATGGGAAAAAATAAGTCCAGGGATGGCACTACAGCGCTAATGGGAACTGAGGTGAATGCAATGAGTAAAAGTCCAGGTAGTGGCAGATAGGAGCAGTCCAGTATCCGGGTCTTGTGAGGGTGGTGAAAAAAACTTGTCCAGCAGTGTGAGGTTCTGGTTAATAGGGAAAAGTCCAGTTAATGACAGGCAGGGGAAATCAGGTGTAGTGGTTGAAATGAAGAATGCAGGCTGAGGGAAAATCATCCAGCAGAGTGACAGGGGAGGCAAGGTGCAGGGTGAACAGCAGACTCAGGTTCTCAGGCAAGGGAGGATGCAGGGTAGTCCAGCGGGGTTGGAGAAGACAAGCAAGCAGGCAGGTAGCGTTTCACAGGAACAGATGGTGAGCACAGGGAACTCTCTCTCAGCTATGCTGAGAAACACGTTGCACTGGCAATGAAGTGAGGCTCTGAACCTCCCTAAATACCAAGTACAGTGCCGTGACTGGCCAGAGAGAGCATGTGACAAACTAGGATTGGGCGAGCAAATCACACGGCTGGAGGCAAGATGGCTGCGCCCATGCCAAACGGAACGGAAGCACTACCAGGCCTCACCAGCCCAACGTGACAGCATGCCCATGCAGAACCACGCACAGCCTGACAGGTAATAGCCGTCGACCACCATGCCGAGAAACCCTGGTCGTGACAGGGCTCCCCTTACCTATCTGTTACTAAAGAGTGGACTGGGCCTAATGCCTAGCCACTCACTAGGGGCTCAGATAATTGCCTGCCTACCTTAGGGCACATAAAATTACCTGGGTCTAATGCCCAGACTCACTTAAACTTGTGGCACAGGCCTTCTGCCTGCCTAACACGCCTGACACCAGGTGGTCTAGGGACGGGAGTGGGGATAAATTACCTGTGGCCAAGACCGTCTACAGGTAAGCTCGGAGAGGCTGCAGTGGGGAGCTTCATTAAGCTCTTTGCTCTTCACCGTCTGCAGCACTCTCCGGTCCTCAGCTTCTTTCTTGCACAGGCCTATCTTCTTTCTTTACCGCGCTCTCTGCTGGCCTCATCCGTGGCTCCTGGAGTTCTTCACCTGACATATTCTCTTCATGCTGCCGTCGCTGAACTCAATGTTCCTGCTTCTGATTGGCTGCCAGTTCGTAAGCCTTGATTGGCACGAGGCCAGTGCCAAGTTCAAATAGCCGCTGCTGCCTATCGGCCACCCATCTGGGGGCCGTGATCGTCTCATGGCTGGCCCTATATTTAAACTGGCACCACACCCGCTTGTTCGGCGCTGCCCCAAATACAGATCACGGAGGCCGGGCAAGCACCTCCCTAGTTACGACCCTAATCAAACCATTGGTATATTATTTTTATTTTTTTGCTTCAGCCTGACCAATACCTTTCTCAAATTATTATCTGGGTGGGAGGGGAGTGTTATGCCTCAATAAAAATGCACAAATGTAGCCGGGTTCGGACCGGGCTGGGGGAATCCCCGGTGGGCCCTGCTGGTTCTATCGTGGGAGGATGTGGCCTAGCGCAGGTCACTGGTAGCTATTGTCAGTGCAGCAGCTGCTTTGCAGGCATCACTGAGCCAGCAGGCAGTGGACAGCAGGCTTCATCTGCACCACTGATTTAATTTTCCGGAAGCAGTGGTGCCAGTGACGTCACACGCTGTCAGCGGGGGAGCCGGGGACTGAACATGGGATAAACAGTTCACATTGGGATGGTTTAGAGCTGTCCTGCCCCCCTCTCGGAGGGCCCCTGCCTCAGTCTGTTCTCCCCCAACACATTTCATGTGTTCTCAAATCCTTCCCCCCTTCCAAAAGCTAGGCACTCCTGTACGCCCCCCTCCTGTCTTCCATTACCTCCTCATCTAACAGTACAGAGTGCCCTAATCCTCTCCAACAATCCCAGACCCCATCAGTCCTTTACTTCATTGCTGCCATTAATTTATATCTCACAAAACTGCATGTTCCAGCATCACCCTCATCTTGGCCTGTGATTGGCTGCAAGTTGCAGCATAATGAACACACAACTCCATCAACTTGAAATTACATGTGTGACATAACTTAAATCCCATTTCATGTGTGCATGCATGACTTTTATATGTGCATGCAGAGAGAAATATAAAAATATACACTAAGCAATGTGCATGGTATCTGTGTCCAGTGGCATCCATCCTCGCGATGTCACCCGGTGCGGTGCGGGATGCTGTGCCACCAAAAAAGGGGGTGTGGCCATGTGGAAAGAGGTGTGGCCACATGGGAAGGGGACGTGCCCATGCGGCCCAAACTTGGGGGGAAGGGGGGATGCAGGAGGTCCCTGTGTGCAGTGGCGGCCGGCTCTCTCAGTGTCAGGAGCCAAGTGCTGCACTTAGTGCTACAGTGCAGCACCCGGCTCCTGTCACCGAGGGGGAGACTGCACCTTGGTGTCACCCCTCTGCAGGTGACACCCGTGTGCAGACCGCACCCCCTTATGACGCCACTGAATTTGTCTAGTAATGTGAAAGTAAGGTATATGTATATAATTCTTCTCAGCAAATATATGTAGTATAGACACCAGAAGTTCTCTGTCTGTCTACACTGTATTAATTTTATTATATTAGGGTTCTGTGTAGAAAGGTCACATGTTAGGAGGGTCTGGCATCTAGAATGCATGGCAGCCTGATTGCAAATATGAGCTGTCACTGCACCCTCTGTATATTCTATAGCAACCTGACTGTATAGGAGCACTGCAGCACTCAGAGGCATAGGATGTGGGGTAAGCTGTATGCATTGCAGTGGCGGATCTAGACTTTTCTTTTAGGGGGGGCGGTTTAAGTTTAGCACCGACTCCTCCTCTCTCCAGTCCAGACTCCTCCCCTCTCCAATTAATTTAATTAACACCTTACCTTGCCAGCCAATGAGGTCAGCTGGGAGGGGGAGGGATGGACCTGTGACTCTGTAAGTCTCTGCACTAAGCAGCAGGGAGCCCAGCTCGGCAGGGGGTACTTATGCTGACAGGCAGTCAGTAAAGATGGAGGAGAGAGGATCCGGGAGGCAGGAGCAGGACTGCTAGGAGTTGGACAGGGCGTGTGCATTCATGTCACAGTAAACCCTAAAATTTTCTCTAAATACCCCATTTTTCTATAGGCAAAGCTACCATCTATGTATATATACCTCAGAGTAACTGTAATTTACCATCCCCCTGGCTCTCTCTCCAAATTCCTTGACAACTTCGCTTCCTGGCTCCCTCACTTTCTCTCCTCAGATCTTCCCTCCATTATCCTAGGTGATTTTAACATTCCTATTGACATTCCCACAGAATCCTCTGCAGCTAAACTCCTTACCCTCACCTCTTCATTTGGTCTCGCCCAATGGACCTCCTCACCCTCCCATGTGAGTGGGCACTCACTTGACCTGATCTTTACGCACCGTTGTGATATTTCTGATTACTCCAATTGCCCATTCCCCCTCTCTGACCATCACCTTCTCTCTTTTAACCTATCCCTCTCTCCTTCCCCTCCTCTAACTCCTAAGGCTACCATTACTAAGCGTAATATTGAGGCTATTGACACTGTTGCTTTTTCCTCCCTGCTGGACTCTCTTCTCTCCCCTATCATTTCTCCTGTACTGAACAAGCTACTTCCCTGTACAATTCCTCCCTTACTTCTGCTCTTGATTCTGTTGCTCCAGCAATAACCACTCACCCTCGCAGATCCACACCACAACCCTGGCATTCCAAATGCACCAGATACCTACAAAAGTGTTCAAGAATTGCAGAGCGTCAGTGGAGAAAGTCACGCTCTAAGGCTGACTTCCTCCATTTCAAATTTATTCTCTCTTCCTACAGTGCTGCCCTGTCTCTCTCCAAACAAACATATTTCAAGAACCTCATCGCCTCCCAGTCCTCAAACCCCCGGCGTCTGGAGAGGAAGTCATGGCCCTCATCCGGTCCTCCCCTCCTTCCACCTCCCCTCTTGACCCTATCCCTTCCCGTCTCCTCTCCCACCTGTCTCCTTCTGCCTGTTCCCATCTGGCTCACCTCCTTAATCTCTCCCTATCATCTGGCACTGTCCCTTCTGCATTCAAACATGCTCTTGTCTCCCCCATTCTTAAAAAACCTACCCTTGATCCTAACATACTTTCCAACTATCGACCCATCTCTCTTCTCCCTTTTGCTTCCAAACTCCTTGAGCATATTGTCTACAACCGCCTTACCACCTTGCTTTCCTCCCACTCCCTCCTTGACTCATTTCAATCTGGCTTCCGATCTCTCCACTCTACTGAAACTGCCCTCACGAAAGTCAGCAACGACCTCCTTGCTGCCAAATCCAAGGGCCACTACTCTCTGCTCATTCTCCTTGACCTCTCTGCTGCATTTGACACTGTAGACCACCCTCTCCTCCTGCAAATCCTTTACTCTCTCGGTCTACGTGACACTGCCCTCTCCTGGCTTTCCTCCTACCTCTCTGATCGTTCCTTCGCTGTATCCTCTCATGACTCCTCTTCCCCTCCACTTCCACTAAAGGTAGGAGTTCCCCAAGGTTCTGTTCTTGGACCTCTCCTTTTCTCCCTATATACATCCTCTTTAGGTGAACTCATTAACTCCTTTGACCTCCAATATCATCTCTATGCAGATGATACTCAAATTTACCTTTCCACCCCTGAGCTCACCCCTGAGCTCCTTACCCGTATCTCCAACTGTCTCTCTGCTGTCTCTTCGTGGATGTCCCAGTGCTTTTTTAAACTTAACATGTCTAAGACTGAGCTGATCATCTTCCCACCCTCTTCCACTACATCACTTTCCACAATTTCATTATCTATTGATGGCACAACTATCTCCTCTAGCCCCAAAGTGCGCTGTCTTGGAGTTATCTTAGACTCCTCCCTCTCCTTTAAACCGCACATTCAGCACCTCTCGCAGTCCTGCCATTTTCACCTAAAAAATATCTCCAGGATTAGACCCTTCCTCACCCAGGATGCCACTAAAACCCTCATCCACTCACTGGTCATATCCAGATTGGACTACTGTAACCTTCTCCTAGCTGGCCTCCCAGTCTCTCACCTCTCTCCACTACAATCTGTTCTTAATGCTGCTGCTCGGCTCATCTTCCTCTCCAGACTTTCTACATCTGCTTCCCCTCTCCTTCAAGCCCTACACTGGCTCCCCTTCCCCTTCAGATGCCAATTCAAGGTTCTTACATTCACCTACAAAGCCCTCACCAAATCCTCTCCCGCATACATTTCTGACCTTCTCTCCCTTCACACTCCCGCCCGCCCACTTCGCTCAACTAATGCATGCCGCCTCTCTTGCCAACTGATTACTTCCTCCCACTCCCGCATCCGAGATTTTGCCCGTGCTGCTCCCTACCTTTGGAATGCTCTCCCTCTCCCCATCAGACTCTCCACCTCTCTACAAATCTTCAAATGGGCTCTCAAGACCCACTACTTCATCAAGGCCTTCCAGCACTCATCCTAACCCACCTCATGCTCTTTCCTTCCTATCTTCCCCTTCTGTGTCACGCCTGTCGTCTGCCCCTCCCTTTAGAATGTAAGCTCTCATGAGCAGGGACCTCTTCCCTCATGTGCTTCTCTTTACATTATCTTCTACTCTCTACACCCCATAGGGCACCTAACACGTGACTGCCAACTCCCGGCAGCTTATTGTGAGTGCTTTAATCACTCTTTCAGCAATGTATATAAGTTGTGTCCTTGTCCTGCACTGTAATGTACTGTAAGTTACTTGTTTCTTGTTCACCTATTTGTTCTATGTACTATGTAAGGTGCTGCGGAACACTTGTGGCGCCATATAAATAAAGGATAATAATAATAATAATATATAAAGTATGAGGGCAGGTGTTATAGGAAGCACACACATACAGTATATGTAACATGTCTATGTAGATGGCACCCTGAGAGCCTGTACTAACAGACACGCATGTCCTATGTGTCTGGTGTCCCCATGACCACTACTCATGTGCTATTCCTACCTGCCATGCCGCTCTGCCCAATCACTGCCTGGAGCCTGCTATCCCTGTGGGGCACACATCTCACTGCCCAATCCAGCCTGATCATCCACTGGCAGCAGCATAGACTGAGCAGCAGTGGCCCCAGTAACAACTGTGACTGGTAATGCATCTGTGGTACTTTCTAATGGGGTCTGGTCCTCGGGAAAATGGCCGCCGCTCCTCGTCTCTAGAGACAGCCAGGTACATCTGCTGCTGCAAGTTTCCACCCTCTAGTGCCCGGATCTCTACCGCCCGATGTCTGCAGCAGCGTGCAATGACCGGCTGCTGGTTGTTATGGGGACAGGAGCGCTGTCCTGCGGCATCCGGGTTTGTCCTGCACTGTATGTTAGGGGGGGGCGATCGCCTCAATCCCCCCCCTGGATCCACCAGTGATGCATTGTGAGCACATACTGTCCTTAATTCCTTCTGCGCATCTGGAGAGACTGAACCCCATGTGACTGTCCGCTGTGCACCCCTTCACTACTGTATTACTTGCTATTCTGCAAGAGCACTGACTAATCCCTGTGACATTTCACTCTGTGTTCTATCATATTATTAGTATTATAAGGGAGAAGAGTGCCGGAGTGTGAAGGAAGGAGCAGGGTGATAGGGGAGAAGAGGGGCCCGAGTGTAAGGTAAGGAGCAGTGTGATGGGGAGAAGAGGGGCCGGAGTGTGAGGGAAGGAGCAGGGTGATAGGGGAGAAGAGGGGCCGGAGTGTGAGGGAAGGAGCAGGGAGATAGGGGAGAAGAGGGGCAGGAGTGTGAGAGAAGGAGCAGGGTGATGGGGGAGAAGAGGAGCCGGAGTGTAAGGGAAGGAGCAGGGTTATAGGAGAGAAGAGGGGCCGGAGTGTGAGGGAAGGAGCAAGGTGATGGGGGAGGAGAGGGGCCAGAGTGTGAGGGAAGGAGCAGGGTGATAGGGGAGAAGAGGGGCCGGAGTGTGAGGGAAGGAGCAGGGAGATAGGGGAGAAGAGGGGCAGGAGTGTGAGAGAAGGAGCAGGGTGATAGGGGAGAAGAGGGGCCGGAGTGTGAGGGAAGGAGCAGGGTGATGGGGAGAAGAGGGGCCGGAGTGTGAGGGAAGGAGCAGGGTGATGGGGAGAAGAGGGGCCCTGAGTGTGAGGGAAGGAGCAAGGTGATGGGGGAGGAGAGGGGCTGGAGTGTGAGGGAAGGAGCAGGGTGATGGGGAGAAGAGGGGCCCTGAGTGTGAGGGAAGGAGCAGGGTGATAGGGGAGAAGAGGAGCCGTTGTGTGAGGGAAGGAGCAGAGTGATGGAGGAGAGGATGGGGACTGTGTGAAGGAAGGAGCAGGGTGATGGGGGAACGGAGGGGCCAGAGTGGCTTTAAGCCTAGGGGCGAAGCTATGGTTCTGTCACCCGGGCAAAGTGTGTGAGGAAAGGATCAAGGTGATAGGGGAGAAAAGGAGCCGGAGTGTAAGGAAAGGAGCAGGGTGATGGGGAGAAGAGGAGCTGGAGTGTGAGGGAAGGAGCAGGGTGATGGGGGAGAAGAGGAGCCGGAGTGTAAGGGAAGGAGCAGGGTGATAGGGGAGAAGAGGGGCCGGAGTGTAAGGGAAGGAGCAGGGTGATGGGGGAGAAGAGGAGCTGGAGTGTGAGGGAAGGAGCAGGGTGATGGGGGAGAAGAGGGGCCGGAGTGTAAGGGAAGGAGCAGGGTGATAGGGGAGAAGAGGGGCTGGAGTGAGAGGGAAGGAGCAGAGTGATGGAGGAGAGGATGGGGACTGAGGATGGGGCCTGATTCAGAGCCGAATGCTCTGACCAGAGCGCTCGCTCTGAATCAGGGCCCTCCTCCATGAAAATGGAGCGGCCTCCTGGCCGCTCGCATAGCTGTGGGTGACCACCCACAGCATATGCGAGCGGCCAAAAAGATGGGCGCGATGGTCTTGACCATCGCGACCATCGGACTTGCGACGGAGACCCTGCGGTAGGGTCTCCCTGCCACAAGCCCTGGAGTGATTTTGGCTCTATCAGACTAGTGATGTCAGTGGGGCCGGCTTCAGATGGTAGGCGTTCCCATGGGAACGCCTCCGTCTGGCAGCCACGCCCCCGGCACGCCCACCAAAGGGGGCGTGCTGTAAATCAACATCGACAGCACGCCCCCTTTGGTGCGAGACCCGGAGCGATGGAAAGCCCGTCGTGCGCATGCGCAGTGGGAAACATCTACCCACTTGCAAGCGTACTGCCGCTCGCGAACGGGTCTGAATGAACCCCTGTGTGAAGGAAGGAGCAGGGTGATGGGGGAAAGGAGGGCCAGAGTGGCTTTAAACCCAGAAATGAAGCTATGGTTCTGTCACCCAGGCAAAGTCTCAGCTTTGTGCTGCCTCCCTTTTTAACACATTCTTATATGCCATCAGACCCTCCAGATGCCCCTTATATGCCATCATACCCTCCAGATGCCCTTTATATGCAATCATACCATCCAGATGCCCCTTATATGCCATCACACTCTTCTACATGCCCTTTAAGTACCATCACACCCATTTAGACATGCTAGCAGGCCTTCACAGACACCATCCCCATTTAGGGCTGCTTCAGAAATTTCCCAGGCTGCTTTTCCATCCCAATCTGCCCCTGCACAGAGGAGCCAGGTCTGTCATGAGTAGGATAGAAAACAACAAAAATGTGGATGCAGGGAGCCTCAGCCATACCAAGCACACTAAATGACGTAGTAAACACCTTAAATCAAGGTTAGTATTTGTTGGAATAAGTAGTCAGTAGGCTATGGTTGAAATGTTTCATTTGGCAGCAAATTAGAAGCAGTGGGCCTGATTCAGAGCCGGACGCTATTTGCGCTCGCTCGTCCAGAAAAAGGGTCTGGCTATTTAAATTGAGCGTTCGCTCTTTGCGGTCTGTTGACGCCTCTGTGTCTGAACGAGCGAACAAAACATGCAGTCTTTTTTTTTTTTAAAAAGGCCCCCTGGCCGCTCACATCCTACGTCATCTCCGCTATTTATTAGATTAATCGTGTACATCGAAAGGCGAATGAACTGCTCGCAGTGCTTGTGGTTGGATTTTCCTACCGCAATCATCCGAACAGTTCAGGCTAAGAAACAACCAAGTGACGTGGTCGATGATGCTGCTTTGTTAATTATGCACACCCTTAAAACGCCCGTTTTGACCGTTTGGCACGCCTGCGTTCGGATCTCCACTCCCCGTTTTCAAGCACCTTCCCCTGTTACCACCCACAAACGCCTCATTCTGTCACTCAAATTAGCAGGCATTCGCTATTTTGCGAGCACACAATTTCCAACCGCAATGACTGGTTTGCGCATGCGTATTACCAGCCGTACGCATGCGCAGTTGTGTGAACATCGCTCGGAGCGAACGAGCGGCCGCTTACGAGCGGCTCTGAATCAGGCCCAGTGTCCCTTCACATGAAGATGCATTAGATCAGACTGTCTAATGCTTGCCGACACAAACTATTGAATTAAACCGCTGTTTTTGTTAATCCTTGTATTACATTTTGGGGACATGCATTGTCAGTTTGTGTACTCAAAACAGTGTGATCATCATCATCTAATTCATCTTCATGTGAAGAGAGTATAATGAAAGGGAATGATCTTTAATAATGAACTTAATACAGTATACCAGTGATTCCCAACCTCGGTCCTCAAGGCACACTAACAGTCCTGGTTTTAGTGATATCCATGCTTAAGCACAGATGGTTAAATCAAAATAACTAAGGTACTAATTAAGGGCCTGATTCAGAGCCGTACGCAAGTGGATGATCGCTCGTTCGACGAACGAGCGAGAAAATGTAAATTCAAGCGCTCGCTCGTAAATTCGCTCGTAGCTAATCTTCCGCCCCAAAGTCTCCCAACCCCTCCTCTAGCTAACGAACGAGCAAAATTGCGACCGTCCATCTCCAAATTTGGTTGCAGGGAACGCTCGCACAAGTCCAAACCAGAAGTGGGCCTGTCAGATTTCGATTCCCTGCTCGTTCATTCTGCATACATACTTTAATCGTATCATGCCAATCTATTAATTAGCTTAATTGCTCTTCACATGTTTGCAATCCGTTTTTTTTTTCATTTTCAATAAACTTTATTCTTGTCTGTGTGTGTCATTTTTCCCTCAGAATACGTACGGTTTTACCAATGGTTTACTTTTTCAAAACTACATGTTGTAACCAATGTTCCTATTGTTTTCATGTGTTTGTGATAGGCATATTTTAGTTTATTCATTTATTTAAATTAGCTTACGCATGTCACTGTATCAAGCCTATCATAACTCACATTATATTTTTTAGGCTGGAGGACACATGACTCATACAATAACCAATAGAATGGTTCCTGTTAATTTACCAAATACATTAGCCAATCAAATTTTTTCTCAGGCCTTTATTAAAAAATCATTGCCATCATGGGAGCCTCCGCGTTTACCAGGCGGGAGCTTTTGGTGCTAACGGAGGTGATGGACCAGCGGATCACCAGCCAGCCTTCCCCCATTAGCAACTGCCAGAAGCGATCTGCCTATGCGGAGGTTAGCCGCCGCCTGCGCTCCTTCGGCTCATGCCGAAATATATCGGTCAGCTCGAGCGCAGGTGGTCGGATCTGCGCTGCCGCAGGCCATGCTTGCTGGCCTGTTTTCGGCAGTGTATAGCTGAAAGTAAGTATTTGCTTATTTTCTGGGCTTTTTTTGCGGTCCTATCTGCGTGTGCATGTTTTCAGTCTAGCCCTGTGTGTTTATTGTGGTCCTATCTGCGTGTGCATGTTTTCAGTCTAGCCCTGTTTGTTTATTATGGTGCTATCTGCGTGTGCATGTTTTCAATTTTCAAAATGTTATAACATTTGTGGAGTTGCTAATTTGTAGCCAAACCCCCCCCCCCAAAAAAAAAACCTAATAATTTTTCTTAACTCATTTAGGGGCTGAACGCAGAAGCCGGCAACGCCGCATTCGCAGACGCCGGGCTCGGCCCCTCAGTCCGACTCCCAGCACACCATCAACTCCCCAACCTTCCCCCAATTCCCCCTCCACCCCTGACCAGCCCCTACCTGAGGCCCCTCCCTCAGGAAATTTGACCCCCCTACAAAATTCACCCTCCACTCCACCCCCCCTTCTCTTTTCTTCACCCTCCCCTCCCCCCCCCGGCGCTTTTCCTCGCCATCCAGCTGCTCCCAGATCTCACCTCCGTCTAGCCTACAGCACGGGCCCACCTCCGAGGAGGAGGAGGATGGAGGGCCTCCAAACAACCAAATCCCTATGACCGTTATGTTTCCCTTTAAAATTTTTAAAATTTTTTAGTGGTGACATTTTTATTTTGATAGACAATGTATTTGATTTTTACCAATGATACATATCACACATGTCCAAACACTCATACTTGGGTAGTTATTGTTTACCTTAACAAGGGTACTTTGTCCTTTTTGTGGTCGCCTTTTTGTGTGTTCATTTGTAATTTAGTATTTATCCCATCTTTGCATTTGCCAGTACTTTGTTTTTTTCATCACAACTGGATCTTTGTTTACACTAGATTTTTTTGGGGAGTTTGTTTTGGAAACTTATAATGTAAGGTGTCATTTTTTTTTGTTTTTGTTTTCCTACAGAGGACCAGAGGCGGATGCATTGTATGCAGGAGGGTTTGGCCGCCTTGCGTGGCCACATGATCTCAATGTTAGTGACCACATGGTGGCGGCCCTTCGGAGCTGATTTTTTGTTTTCCTTGTTTGTTTTTTTCAAATAATTTTTTGGAAATTAAAATTTCTTTGTATTTTAACGAGTCTCATTCCTTGTCTGAAACAATTACATTGTTTAACCTTCCATAAGTCCACTATTTGATCATGTTCTTTAAAGTAAGGTAAATTATATTGTACAAAGCGCTAGTAAGTATGTAAGCTGTCACATTAAATACCTCACCATACCAATAGGTTATTAGAATTTCCAAAATTTTCTGGTTTTTCTTTGGGTGGGTAATGTAAATTATCCAAAAAAGCTGCTTAGGCCTAGTTTTGCAAACCTACTGAATCAACATAATACCTTTGATGTTTTTTAAAAGCCACAAAGCATGTTCAAAGACTTAAACATTTCACACATTACAGGATTAGGCATTACAAAAGTTGGCCTTTTTTGTGCCAGGCTACACGTGATTCTAATTTAGAAAAAAACAGTCTTTTTAACGGCAAACAAAAATTTAATACACACCAAACACATACAAAAAGTGAATTGTGACAAGCAATTCACACAGTGAAAAGACACTCCAAAAAACAACCAACACCAAAAGCAAACAACAAAAGAAACAATCAAGAACTGATGAAATAAGTAGCAGGCCAACATAAATCCACAAATGAGGCGATGAAATAATTGATTCCAAAGTTAGATCCAATGTGGCCACATGTACACAATTTAGTGGAGCAGGTAGTAGGCATAATTTTTTCGAGGTTTGTAAAGGAAGATAAGAAAAATGTAAAAAAAAAATTAAATTTAAAAAAAGGCACATTACAATGGTACATGTCGACATTGTGTCAATTAAGTAAATGTTTGACAATAATTACCTGAAAAATCTGGCCACCACATCATTGCGTATGGCCCCCCCACATACTGACCTCCAACCAACCTTGGGAGGGCCATCCTCAGGCAAGGCATCCTTTGGCTGCATTGGGACACAACTCCTTATGGCGATGTTGTGAAATATCCCACACAGGACAACTATTTTCGAAACCATATCCGGCAAATACATCAGCTCGCCACCAGAGTGGTGGAGGCATCCACCACTTGCCTGGTGGCTGTAAGTGCGGAATTATACTCACTTTGTGGCCCTGGTGTGGGAGCCAAATAAGGAGTGAGCAGCCAGGGCGTGCAAGGTTAACCACTGTATCCTGTGAAAAAACAAACACAAACGTCAGGGCCATTGTGTAACAAGCTTTGCATTGGTTGCCACGGAAGGTGTCAACTTACCCAGAAGCCACGCATCACCAGCTTGTAGGTTGTCTAATTTTTGCCAAATCCCTGATTGCCGGATGACGAAGGAATCATGTGCACTCCCGGGGAATTTGGCATTCAGGGACAGGATCTGGAGGGAGGCATCACATACCACCATTACATTCAGTGAATGAAAGTGTTTTCAGTTCCTATAAATAGCCTCCAGCCTTGCTGGAGGCTGAAGTGGTATGTGAGTGCCATCCACAACCCCTATGATGTCTGGGAAGCCAGCTATTTGGTAAAAATTGGCCTTCGCCACACTAAGGGAATCCATATCCACTGGCATTTGAATAAAATGATGGAGGTGTTTAAAAAGGGCCTCCATCACTTCCCTCAGGATCCTTGAAAAGGAGGATTGGGAGATTCTCGCAACTATTCCCACCGTGGTTTGAAAGGATCCTGAGGCACAGAAATGTAACACCGACATTAATTGCGTAAGTGGTAGTATTGCTGTAGCACTGTCAATTTTCCGTTCAAGATCACTCTCTATTAATGAGAGAGTGTCTAGGATGATTTGTGGAGGAAGACGGTATCGTCTTAAAACCTCATCATCTGGCATTCCAAAAAGGGTGACACATGTTCTATATATCTTGGGCCTTGCACGACTACGAGGCCTACGCCTGGGACGAAGTTGAGGTTGGTCGGGTTCGGGCAACATGGCCAAGATAATACGACCAACATTAACCTGAAATGGTAAGCCAGGTAGTTATTGTTTGAGACAAATGTGAACATAAAAAACAACTTATCTTTTCCAATCAATCCAAAGATGCTTACAGGCCGGGGTATTGTCATGATGTCAAAATCCTACATTTTACAAGAAGAAAAAATTCGAATTTTTTTATCAAATAAAAAATTATTCGCCAAACAATTTTAAAACAAAAAATATATAAGGGAACACACATTAGTTAGGAAATGCACGCTACATTTACAGTGGTATTCAATATGGGATAGATAAGTCCCTTTTTGCGTTAATTTCGCAATTCAGACGTCATTATCTCAGGTTTTACTTTTACAACGTAGTCAATATCAAAGACTTTTTGCATTTTTGAAAAGGCGAAGTGATAAAACAGGTAGAAGTTTACACCATAGGAGTGGCAAAAAAGTTCAGAATTGGGGTTTAGGGGTGCAGACTTGAGAAAAATAGCCGGCACCCCTGAGATTGACATTTAACAGAGAACTGTGTAAACCCAAAAAATTACACAATAAATAGGGACACCACCCAAAAAAAAAAAAAATTGGGGGGGATAAAATAAAACATGATAAAAAATTCCAAAATAAATTGCAAATATGTTCAAGGCTATTCTGCATGTATGTGGCAGGTGTTTTGAAGAATAGAATTATAGCGGCAGGTGCACAAATGCTGAATTTTCTAAACACTTACTTTAGGGACACCAAAATATGCTAGTACCCATTTTCATGTCCCCCAAATTTGATGTGACCACTTAAAATATTTTAGAGAAATTCCAAAGTGCTCTTCTGCATCACTTGCTCAATGTCGGTTAAAAAACACCTGCTGCGTCAAATTAAATCCGCGAGTTTAAATTAAAGGCTAAAACGGGGGTACCCACAGCGTGCCCCCATGTTTTCACAACTTTAGGGGGTCTTACAATTTATTAAAGGAAAACTTCTTAATTTTACGCAAATCAAACTAAGGAGTTTCCCTTTTTCGCTAATTTTATATTGAATACGTGGATAAGTGGGAGCTCGCACCAGACTTAACGAAACAAAAAACGCCAATATGAAACATTAACTTTGACAGTGAATTGCAAATGCCCTGGAGCAGCTCGTTCGCCAGCACATGGTGGAGCCGGCCTCCCTTCCTGCTGGAATATCAGGATCCTCCACCTCTGGCACAACAACAGCCATCCCTCCAAATGTGCCTAGCCCTCTGCCTAGTCCAGAGGCCCCAACATCTGCCTCTGGACAGGCCAGCCAAAGGACATCCCAGACCCGGTCAGGCTCCCACCCTACCCCGGCCAAACGGGGCAAAAAGCGATGACAGCACTGGCTAATTTTCCCACAATCCTTCTGTGCTTGCCCCATATTCCTTAAGGGCCAAAACTTCCCTCTCCTTTTGGGCAAATGCCACTATTGTTGTGTTTGTAATTTTAATTTCAAAATTTTTTACGTTAGCCAGAACTGAAAACTGGCAAATGCACATGAAAAAATAAAAATGTGTATAAAAAATAAAAACATTTCAAAATCTGCTCCATTGTATTGTGACATTATTCTAAAAATGGTTTATAGGTAATCCTGGCCAAAAAACAAAACAAAAAAACATTAATTTTAATTCAGATTCCAAAGGGTTAAAAACCATTTAGGAGTTTTAAGGAACACTTTGCCAAAACAAAATGGATGCGAATTTTCCTGGCCCATTAAAAATGTTGCTAAAACACAAACATGATGACAATATTGTTACAATAACACAAAACCAAAAAATAAATGCAAAAAATAAAAAAAACAAAAAATAATTGGTACGCTAATTGATTGTCTAATACAGAAATTAGCAGCTGAGTATTTCACCTGCGTACGGTTTTGTGCTACAAAAAAAAACTATTTGCTAAACACATTACAAGCTTGTTTTCAATTCTAAGTTGATTGCTTTTCGGGCAAGAAAAGATAAATCGATTAAACATCGAAGAGGCACAGGAAGGAGGACGAGACCATCGTCATTGTGGTAGAGTATACCAGACCACAAGCTGTGCGAGCAGTTTGAACGGAAAGTGGATCAGACAGTGACGTATGACTTGTTCCGATCACATTGGCCGTTCGCATGAGATCATTTATGTACGCCCAAAAAATGCCTCGACACGCCTGTGTTTTCCCATCTCCATCCCCGTCAACGCCCAAAAACGGCCTGTTCTGTCAATCACATTTGACATGTCACTTCCTGTTCGCTATTCGAAGAACGACTAAAAAAAAGATCGCAATCAGCAGTACGCACATGCGCAGTGTAACACCGGCGCATGCGTGGTTTCACAACATCGGAACGCTACGAGCGTACTGCCACTTACGAGCGGCTCTGAATGAGGGCCTAAGTCACCTGTGCTCAACTATGGCTATCCTTAAAACCTGGACTGTAAAGGAGGGTATCCTCTACACTACACGTTTGATCGTTCAATCGTTTGCACAAGTGTCTAAAACGACCAGCGATGCGCGTGCCCGCTGGTCTTTTAGACATCTATGATCTCTCCAACATGCTGGTCAACCTGACGATATCGTCAGGTTCAGCATGTTTCCAGATGATTGATGACCCTGCAATGAATGTCTGCTCGTTCAGTGCAGGCACATCACACAACTGACAAACGACTGCACGATTACAATGTCGTAATCGTGCAGTCGTTTTCAGATCTGGTAGTGGATACCCCCTTTAGTGTGCCTTGAGGACTGTCAGGGCCGTATTATAGGCAGGCGGCAGGGGCGGTCGTCCAGGGGCCCCCACACACACAGGGCCACCACAACTAGAACAAAAAAACTGGAGCATTTAACTGTGTTCACTCCTCCTCGGTGGCTGCTCAGCTGCTTCCTAACAGCAGCCGCCGACGAGGACCGGCATTGTAATACAGCAGTACAGCTAGGAAGCTCCTCCGAGGAACTTCACTGTACTGCAGTGGTCCTGAGTGAGCAGCAGTCAAAGTCTCGCGAGATGATGACGTCACATCTCACGAGACTTTGACTGCTCACTCAGGACCTGAGCTGGGGCTGTAACTAATCGCTGTAACCAAAATCACAGAGAGAGCACTGCAGGGGAGACTCTGAAATGTATCAGACACCCAAGCCAATTCCCCGTGTGTGGTTGTGAGCTGAGCTAGACAGCTGACAAGCAGGTACCACACATTTCTACACATATAATAGGCACACATTACAGGTCAATTTGTAAACATTACATGTCAAATTCAATCAAGGTTATACACATAGTCACATACATATATAAAATATGTGTGTATATATATATATATATATATATATATATGTGTGTGTATGTATATATATGTATATATGTATAAATATATATTGATATGTAGATACATTGTGTATATATGTATGTGTGTGTATTTACATATCTATGCATCTATATTTATGTGTATATATATATATATCTACATATAGTTATATATATATATATATATATATATATATAAATTAGGGGTGAGCGGGTTCGGATTTCTGAAATCCGAACCCCCCCGAGCCCCCCCGATCCGAGTCCGATCCGAGTCAGGCTCGACTTTTCCCGCCTGACTCGGATCTGAAATCGAGGCAAAACGTCATCATCCCGCCTTCCATATCTCGCGGGTTTTGGATCCTATATAATGTACCCGCGTCGGCGCCATTTTCTCACTCGGCTGTGGACAGTGAAGAGGGAGGGTGGGAGTTAGGGCTGTGTAGTGTAGTGTAGTGTAGTGCTGCTGTTGTCCACTACTTCAAAGTCCATAGGGGCTGGCTGTGTTGTGCTGTGCTGCTGTTGTTAATAGGGGCTGTGTCCACTACTTCAAAGTCCATAGGGGCTGGCTGGACTGTGTTGTGCAGTCAGTTCTCCATAGGGGCTGTGTCCACTCCAAAGTCCTGTGCAGTGTCCCAGTCCTAAAGGGGTGCTGTAGTGTTGTCCAGGGGGTGCTCTGTCCATCAGGGGTGCTCCCCCCAAGTGCTAAAAAAATAATATATTTTCTGTGTTTGTGAATTGTGTGCGCAGTAGCCGCACGTGCATCAACAAAGTAGTGCCAAGCGTGCGCCTGTGTCATAAGTAAAGGGCCGGCTGGCTTGACCGTTAAAGGGTGCTGTAACCCCCGAAAGTACACTCCAGTCCAAACCAAAAAAAAAATTATTTTCTGTTTGTGAATTGTGTGCGCAGTAGCCGCACGTGCATCAACAAAGTAGTGCCAAGCGTGCGCCTGTGTCATAAGTAAAGGGCCGGCTGGCTTGACTGTTAAGGGTGCTGTAACCCCCGAAAGTACACTCCAGTCCAAACCAAAAAAAAAATTATTTTCTGTGTTTGTGAATTGCGTGCGCAGTAGCCGCACGTGCATCAACAAAGTAGTGCCAAGCGTGCGCCTGTGTCATAAGTAAAGGGCCGGCTGGCTTGACCGTTAAAGGGTGCTGTAACCCCCAAAGTACACTCCAGGCCAAACCAAAAAAAAAATTATTTTCTGTGTTTGTGAATTGTGTGCGCAGTAGCCGCACGTGCATCAACAAAGTAGTGCCAAGCGTGCCCCTGTGTCATAAGTAAAGGGCCGGCTGGCTTGACCGTTAAAGGGTGCTGTAACCCCCGAAAGTACACTCCAGTCCAAACCAAAAAAAAAATTATTTTCTGTGTTTGTGAATTGTGTGCGCAGTAGCCGCACGTGCATCAACAAAGTAGTGCCAAGCGTGCGCCTGTGTCATAAGTAAAGGGCCGGCTGGCTTGACCGTTAAAGGGTGCTGTAACCCCCAAAGTACACTCCAGTCCAAACCAAAAAAAAAATTATTTTCTGTGTTTGTGAATTGTGTGCGCAGTAGCCGCACGTGCATCAACAAAGTAGTGCCAAGCGTGCGCCTGTGTCATAAGTAAAGGGCCGGCTGGCTTGACCGTTAAAGGGTGCTGTAACCCCCGAAAGTACACTCCAATCCAAACCAAAAAAAAATTATTTTCTGTGTTTGTGAATTGTGTGCGCAGTAGCCGCACGTGCATCAACAAAGTAGTGCCAAGCATGCGCCTGTGTCATAAGTAAAGGGCCGGCTGGCTTGACCGTTAAGGGTGCTGTAACCCCCGAAAGTACACTCCAGTCCAAACCAAAAAAAAAAATATTTTCTGTGTTTGTGAATTGTGTGCGCAGTAGCCGCACGTGCATCAACAAAGTAGTGCCAAGCGTGCGCCTGTGTCATAAGTAAAGGGCCGGCTGGCTTGACCGTTAAGGGTGCTGTAACCCCCGAAAGTACACTCCAGTCCAAACCAAAAAAAAAATTATTTTCTGTGTTTGTGAATTGTGTGCACAGTAGCCGCACGTGCATCAACAAAGTAGTGCCAAGCGTGCGCCTGTGTCATAAGTAAAGGGCCGGCTGGCTTGACCGTTAAAGGGTGCTGTAACCCCCAAAGTACACTCCAGTCCAAACCAAAAAAAAAATTATTTTCTGTGTTTGTGAATTGTGTGCGCAGTAGCCGCACGTGCATCAACAAAGTAGTGCCAAGCGTGCGCCTGTGTCATAAGTAAAGGGCCGGCTGGCTTGACCGTTAAAGGGTGCTGTAACCCCCAAAGTACACTCCAGTCCAAACCAAAAAAAAAATTATTTTCTGTGTTTGTGAATTGTGTGCGCAGTAGCCGCACGTGCATCAACAAAGTAGTGCCAAGCGTGCGCCTGTGTCATAAGTAAAGGGCCGGCTGGCTTGACCGTTAAGGGTGCTGTAACCCTCGAAAGTACACTCCAGTCCAAACCAAAAAAAAAATTATTTTCTGTGTTTGTGAATTGTGTGCGCAGTAGCCGCACGTGCATCAACAAAGTAGTGCCAAGCGTGCGCCTGTGTCATAAGTAAAGGGCCGGCTGGCTTGACCGTTAAAGGGTGCTGTAACCCCCAAAGTACACTCCAGTCCAAACCAAAAAAAAATTTATTTTCTGTGTTTGTGAATTGTGTGCGCAGTAGCCGCACGTGCATCAACAAAGTAGTGCCAAGCGTGCGCCTGTGTCATAAGTAAAGGGCCGGCTGGCTTGACCGTTAAAGGGTGCTGTAACCCCCGAAAGTACACTCCAATCCAAACCAAAAAAAAATTATTTTCTGTGTTTGTGAATTGTGTGCGCAGTAGCCGCACGTGCATCAACAAAGTAGTGCCAAGCGTGCGCCTGTGTCATAAGTAAAGGGCCGGCTGGCTTGACCGTTAAGGGTGCTGTAACCCCCGAAAGTACACTCCAGTCCAAACCAAAAAAAAAATTATTTTTTGTGTTTAGCCGCACGTATATATCAAATCGATATAACATAAATGGAGGACCAAACTTTCTCCGATAAAAATAAAATAGAGAAAGATCAAGAACCACTTCCTCCTAGTGCTGAAGCTGCTGCCACTAGTCATGACATAGACGATAACATGCCATCAACGTCGTCTGCCAAGGCCGATGCCCAATGTCATAGTAGAGGGCACATACAATCCCAAATGGCAAAGTTCAGGAAAATGACCTTGAAAAAGACATTTAAATCAGCTGAAGAGAAACGTAAACTTGCCAATATGCCATTTACGACACGGAGTGGCAAGGAACGGCTAAGGTCGATCCCTAGTATGTTCATGACTAGTGGTTCAGCTTCACATGACGATGGATGCCCTCCTCCCACTAAAAAAATCAAAAGAGTTAAGCTGGCAAAAGCACAGCGAAGAACTGTGCTTTCTAAGAAGATATCACAAATCCCCAAGGAGAGTCCAAGTGTGGGGGTGGTTGCGATGCCTGACCTTCCCAGCACTGGACGGGAAGAGGTGGCTCTTTCCACCATTTGCACGCCCCCTGCAAGTGCTGAAAGGAGCACCCACAGTCCACTTGCTGATATGCAAATTGAAGATGTCACTGTTGAAGTACAACAGGATGAGGATACTGGTGTAGCTGGCGCTGAGGAGGAAGTTGGCGAGGAGGATTCTGATGGTGATGTGGTTTGTTTAAATCAGGCTCCGGGGGAGACAGTTGTTGTCCGTGGGATGAAAAAGCCCATCACGGTCATGCCTGGGCAGAAGACCAAACATTCCACCTCTTTGGTCTGGCAATATTTCTATCCAAATCCGGACAACAACTGTCTTGCCATATGTACCATATGTAAAGGTGAAATAAGTAGGGGTAGGGACGTCAACCACCTAGGAACATCCTCCCTTATACGGCACCTGCAGCGCGTTCATAAAAAGTTACTGTCAAGTTCAGAAACTTTGGCTAAGACCGTAAGCAGTCCAGGGACACCTAAATCCCGTTGTCCTGTTGTATCCAAGCGCCTGCAAACCACACCGTCAACTCCCTCCTCGTCAATTTCCTCCTTAGTCAGGATCGGAAGTAGTCCTGCAGGCCATGTCACTGGCATGACTGACTCTCCTATCCGGGATTCCTCTGGAGGATCCTGCATTGCTACGCCTACTGCTGCCGCTGCTGCTGTTGCTGCTGCTGGGAGTCGTTCATCATCCCAGAGAGGAAGTAGGAACACCACTACTTTTACTAAACAATTGACCCTCCAACAGTCCTTAGCGAGGAGGATGAAGTACGACAGCAGTCATCCTGAAGCAAAACGTATAACTGAGGCCTTGACTGCTATGTTGGTGTTAGACGTGCGTCCGGTATCCGCCATTAGTGCAGTGGGATTTAGACAATTGATGGAGGTAGTGTGTCCCCGGTTCCAAATCCCGTCTAGATTCCACTTCACTAGGCAGGCGATACCGAGACTGTACAGAAACGTCAGAAAAAGTGTCCTCAGTGTCCTGAAAAATGCCGTTGTACACAATGTCCACTTAACCACGGACATGTGGACAAGTGGAACAGGGCAGACTAAGGACTATATGACTGTGACAGCCCACTGGGTAGATGTATCACCTTACGCAGCAACAGCAGCAGCGTCACCAGTAGCAGCATCTCAGAAACGCCAGCTCGTTACAAGGCAGGCTACGCTGTGTATCACCAGTTTCAGTAAGAGGCACACCGCCGACAACCTCTTAGAGAAACTGAGGGAAATCATCGCCCAGTGGCTTACCCCACTTAGACTCTCCTGGGGATTTGTGATATCTGACAACGCCACCAATATTGTGCGGGCATTACATCTGGGCAAATTCCAGCATGTCCCATGTTTTGCTCACACAATAAACTTGGTGGTGCAGAATTTTCTGAAAAGCGACAGGGGCGTGCAGGAGACGCTTTGGGTGGCCCGAAAAATTTCTGGCCACTTTCGCCATTCAGCGACTGCGTGCCGAAGACTGGAGCGCCAGCAAACACTCTTGAACCTGCCCCGCCATCACCTGAAGCAAGAGGTTGTGACGCGGTGGAACTCAACCCTCTATATGCTTCAGAGGATGGAGGAGCAGCAAAAGGCCATACAAGCCTATACATCCACCTATGACATAGGCAAAGGAGGGGGTATGCACCTGACTCAAGCGCAGTGGAGAATGATTTCCGTGTTGTGCAAGGTTCTCCAGCCCTTCGAACTTGCCACACGTGAAGTCAGTTCAGACACAGCCAGCTTGAGTCAGGTCATTCCCCTCATCAGGCTTTTGCAGAAGCAGCTGGAGAAAGTGAAGGAGGAGCTAAGACGGAGCGATTCCGCTCGGCATGTGGGACTTGTGGATGAAGCCCTTCATTCGCTTTGCCAGGATTCCAGGGTGGTCAATCTGTTGAAATCAGACCACTACATTTTGGCCACCGTGCTTGATCCTAGGTTTAAAGCCTATGTGGTGTCTCTCTTTCCGGCCGACACAAGCCTGCAGAGGTGCAAAGACCTGCTGGTGAACACACTGTCAGCTGAAGCGGAACGTGACACGTCAACGGCTCCTTCTTCATTTTCTCCCGCAACTGGGGCTGCCAGGAAAAAACTTAGGTATCCTAAGCAACCCGCTGGCGGTGATGCAGGGCAGGCAGGACCAAGTTTGGACATCTGGTCTGGACTGAAGGACCTGGCAACAATTTCTGACGTGTCTACTGTCACTGCATATGATACTGTCACCATTGACAGAATGGTGGAGGATTACATCGGTGACAGCATCCAAGTAGGCATGTCAGACAGTCCATACCTGTACTGGCAGGAAAAAGAAGCAATTTGGAGGCCCCTGTACAAGCTGGCTCTATTTTACCTGAGTTGCCCCCCCTCCAGTGTGTACTCCGAAAGAGTGTTTAGTGCAGCCGGGAACCTTGTCAGCGAAAGGCGTAGGAGGTTGCTTCCACAGAATGTGGAGAAGATGATGTTCATCAAAATGAATTATCAGCTCTTCCAGGGAGACCAGCCTCCAGAAGGTACAGAGGGACCTGTGGTGGTGGATTCAAGTGGGGACGAGTTAATACTTTGTGAGGATGAGGATGTACACACTGAAGAGAGTGAGGAATCGGTGGATGAGGAGGATGAGGATGACATCTTGCCTCCGTAGAGCCAGTTTGTGCAGGGACACATTAATTGCCAGCTTGTTTTGTGGGGGCCCAAACGAACCAATCATTTCAGCCACAGTTGTGTGGCAGACCCTGGCGCTGAAATGATTGATTTGTTAAAGTGTGCATGTCCTGTTTATACAACATAAGGGTGGGTGGGAGGGCCCAAGGACAATTCCATCTTGCACTTCTTTTTTTTCTTTGCATTATGTACAGTTTGGGGCCTAGTTTTTCTAACTGCCATCCTGTCTGCCACTGCAGTGTCACTCCTAGATGGGTCACGTGTTTGTGCCGCCCACTCGTGTCACTTAGCATAGTCATCCAGCTACCTCGGTGCAACCTTTTGGACATAAAAACACTATTGTGAGGTGTGAGGTGTTCAGAATAGACTGGAAATTAGTGGAAATTAAGGTTATTGAGGTTAATAATAGCATAGGAGCAGAAAAACCAACAAATTCTGTGATTTTAGCTGTTTTTATGCTTTTTTAAAAAAAAATACAGATCCAAAACACAAAACCCAGAACCCAAAACACGGAAGGGTGGTTTTGGCAAAACCAATCCAGATCCAAAACACGAAGAAAGATCCAGATCCAAAACCAAAACACAAAACACGAAAAGTGGCCGGTGCACACCCCTAATATAAATATATATATAGATATATCTATCTATCTATCTATCTATCTATCTATATAGATATATATATATATATATATATATATATATCTATAGATATATAGAGTGAGATTTCTACCTAACTAAAGATTATTTTGGTGTTCAGAAAGATGTCTGTGTGATTTTAATTGTTTTTAGTTAACTTTAGAAATATTGGAAAACACTTGTAACTTGTTTATATTTGATAATGTAATTGATGGGGCCCCCACCAGTTTATTGCCTAGGGGCCACCACAGACCTTAATCCGGCCCTGAGGACCGTAGTTGGGAACCCCTGCAGTATACCCTATTCAACTACACACCTAACATGCATATTGCAGACTTTAGTTATAGGCCATAGAATATGTGTATTTCACAAGCAACAATAGGAAGTAATGGACAACATATATTAGTGTGTGTACTAAATAAATTTCCAGGTAAGTGGCACTGGTGCATGTACTTTACTAAGTCCGAGAAACATGCGGGCCTATTCAAATAGCTGTGAAAGCCGCACGGTAAGTTCTTCTTGCACCCTATGAAGCTACAAGCTGAATCTGCCTATGTGAAAAAATGCACAACATGAGCTGCTGACGGCTAATTAAATCTGCCTCATGGTGTTAATAGCCTGATAAACACACTTATCATGTGCGCAGCTATAGTTGTGCAGGGGGTGCCATTGCTAGGTATAGGGGGCCCACCTCAACTGCACCCAGATCATACTAGAGTCCCAAAAATGCTCGCTAAGTACAGTATGGCAGGGCCGGCTCTAGGGGTGTTCGACCAGTGCTGTCGCACAGGGGCGTCACCTGTAGAGGGCGGCACCCCTCCCCAGCATCCCGATTTCAGTGGGACAGTACTGTCCCACTGTTCCAATCGCGGGCCGCAGTGGCCCGCGGGTGGTCAAATCGGGAGGCTGGGGACCCCCACCGCCGCTGCTGTGTGGACCCCCGGAGAGTGCGCGCGGCAACCATTCACTGACGGGAGAGGGCTGGGGGAAGCCCAGCCAGTGACGGAGTGCTGGGCTTTACCCCCAGCCTGACGTTATTTGGAGGCGTGCCATGCGGGCACGCCTCAAAATAACGTAAAAACACAAGGGGGCGTGACCTATGGTAATTAGGCCATGCCCCCAAATTCGCCGCGCGAGTTTAGGGCGCTTTCTCAAGAGCTGGCACAGGGTGCTCAGAACCCTGGAGCCGGCCCTGAACTGAGGGTATTGTGTGGCATGTGTTCTGGCTCAGTACAATGTGCCGTATTGTCAACTTGGGGCACTACAATGTAACATAATATGAACTGGGGGCACTGTGTGAACTAGGGTACTACTATGGGGAATAACATTAACTATATCTATATGTCCCACTATAGTTCAGAAACTGAACTAGGGCACTACTATGCGATCCTATAATGGCTGGCCACTCATATGGCCACACCCTTCCTGCTACTGGCTACGCCATTTAGTGGGCCTCTGTGGTTGCTTTCCCCTGGTGGGCCCTTCATGCCTCAGGCCGATACTGAATGTAACTCACATTTGATGCCAAAAAAATAAGCTATTCCAGCACCAGTTTATATCATAACTAAATTTCCAGTCTTATCTCTTGTTCATAATTGCCTGTCTATAGGAAATAAATATCTCTAAGTATTTTCAAATATTTGTTGAGGCACTGCCTTAGCCTCTTCTAGGAATACTAGCTGTTGTCCGCGACTTTGCCCCAAGTGACCAGCAGCGCTATACAGACTAGTGGCAGCAGCTCCTTCACCCACCACTCACACCAATGTCACTGTGTGCCCTATACACAGACTGCTAAGTAGCCTATCCTATTCAAGTGAACACGGGCCCAAAGCACCTCTGCCCCCATCCCTTACCAGCTGCGCGCATGGTGCCACATCTATCTCTTACATTGATGGTGTCAATACATTTTCTTTTTGTTATTGCTCAGCTTTACCTTGACAGATTGAGATGAAACAAAGTGCAGGTTATTTCTAGGAGCTGCACCTGTGGATCTTTCAAAAATATGTCAGTGAGTAATGAATACACCTGTGTACCTGCTGGGTGAAATGGAAAACGAACTGAGGACAATGGTGCAGTTTTCATGAAAATCAGTTCAGACGTTTTTGCCCCATCTGGAACAGATAGATGGACACAAAGGACCTCATTCAGAGTCGGTCGCAAGCGATGAGCGCTCGCAACCGGCCCGATGTTTTGGTCCTGCGCACGCGCAGCGGCCGCACTGCGCGTGCGCAAGCCCCGGAGCGAGAGAGAAACTCTCTCACTCCGGAGCTCACTACAAAAGGGCCGGCTGTCGATGTTGATCGACAGCTAGGCCCGTTATGTAGGCGGGGCGGGGGGTGGCTACACAAATGGAGGCGTTCCTGACGGAACGCTTGCCATTTTGTGGGCGGCCGCACTTACATCAGCAGTAATGTCAGTGGGGAGCTTCCTGCTCGATCAGAGCAGGAAGCTCCCTGGGGCTTGCGGTTGGCGAGACCCTGGTCGGTTACTAAGCTGTGGGTGGTAACCCACAGCTTAGCTAGGGAACAGGAGGCCGCACTTAAAAAAATAGAAGCGGCCGCCCTCATTCAGAACGAGCGGTCGTTTCTTGCGACCGCCTCTGAATGAGGGCCAATGTTCTTATTATATTAGTATAGATACACTTATGCAAAAAAAAAAAATAGAAGGAGTCATAAAGCAAGGTGCACTAGAGATCCGGTGTAGTCATAATATTGACATTTTCTGAATTTTATTGATATACATTAAAACATCACTTGCGTTGAATCAGGCCCTATGTTCTGGAGGTTATATGGTCAGATTGTATTTAGGCTGCCTCCTGATGCTCTCACACTATTCTGTATGATGAGCAGTGATTAGGTAGTGTTCTAATCTTTACCAAAGGTTTTAATATATTTTCTTTAGATTTCAGCCAATATATAATTAGGTTGTTACAGCATAAATAGTCCAGTATATATTTTATATACAGTAGTGGCAGTAGTATGAATTACAAGAAAGCAATCGTTTGGCCTGATAGCTAAAGTTGCAGTTAATAAATGGACAGAGGACCTCACTCAGACCTGCTCGCAAGCGCTTGAGCGCTCGCAAGCGGGTCGATGTTTGGCTGTGCGCACGCGCAGCGGCCACACTGCGTTTGTGCAAGCCCCGGAGCGACAGAGAAAATCTCTCGCTCCGTGGTTCACTACAAAAGGGGCGGCTGTCGATGTTGATCGACAGCTCAACCCATTTTGTAGGCGTGGCAGGGGGGTTGCTTCACAAATGGAGGCATTCCCAAGCGAACGCCTGCCGTTTGTGGACGGCCCCACTGACATCACCAGTGATGTCAGTGGGAGAGCTTCCGGCTCTATTAGAGCCAAAAGCTCTCTGGGGCTTGTGGAAGACGAGACCCTACCACAAGGGTCTCGTCGCAAGCCCGATGGTCGCGATGGTCTTGACCATCGCGACCATCATCCTGGACGCTCGTTAAAGCTGTGGGTTTTTCACATTATTTTAGTTTCACCTAAAGTTACTACAGGGCAATTGGAGTAGAGTTCGTAAAATTCTACTCCAACCCCTAAGTATCACTTATTTTTAGTAAGCAGATCGCATTTCCCATAATTGTAATGGGAAATGCGATCTGTGTGCAAGTTACTAAAAATAAATTGTGAAAAAAAATACCTGGGGAGGCCCTGTGATAATAACGCCATCTGGAGGTGGTGTTATCCAGGGTATCCCCCGGTTACCGGACTCCTTCTTCCCTCTAATGTGCAGAGCAGAGCCCGGAGCCAGCCCCAGTGATCAGCTGTATGGTCTAAACAGACCGCACGCTGATACACTGCAAAAAATTTTTAAAAAAAATTAACTTACCTGAGTCCAGGGACCAGAGTTCGGGGCTCCTGTGATGACCTCCCTCCGGTCAGCTGGTCTCCCATATTGCACTGTGGCCCGGTCATCAGGTGACTGGGTCCCAGTGCAGTATGGGATGTCAGCTGACATGTCTGGAGCCCGGATCATGCAGGTAAGTGCAATTAAGGGAGGGGGGTCCGTGATCACGGGGGGCGGAGCTTAGTGCCGGGGGGGTAGCAGGGGCAGCCGGTCAGCGCATGTGCGGGCACTTGTCAACAGTATTTTTTGCGAAAATACTGTGATAAGACTGCGGAGGGGATTCGCAGGGACAGAGCTTTATCAAAAGCTCTGTCCCTGCAAGGGATTTTTAGTAAATCCCTGTGATATAGGCCTGAATTCGCAATGCGAATTCAGTCGGTAATATCACACTACAATCTGCATTCCCAATGCGGATTGCAGTAAATAGAGCCCTAGGAGTGTTAACATGTATTAAGTGCACTGACTGCTGAAAAGTGTCTTCGGTCCAGCAGCTAATGGTGATCTCAGCTCCCTGAACATTTCTTTATTGCAGCTGCTCCTTTCTATAACCGATGCCGTCTCACCAGCATGTGTCTGCTGCCGTTCATAGGAGCATTAGTTTTGCACTTTACATGAGTATCATGCAGAGTCTATATCAGGGGTTCCCAACCACGGTCCTCAAGGCACAGCTAACAGTCCAGGTTTTAAGGATAGCCATAGTTGAGCACAGGTGACTTAATTAGTATCTCAGTTATTTTGATTTAACCATCTGTACTTTAACATGGATATCACCAAAACCAGGACTGTTAGTGTGCCTTGAGGACCGAGGTTGGGAATCACTGGTCTATATGAATGCTCCTTGCCCATAATAAATGTGCTTTTTACTCCTTCAATAGGCACTTTGATTTATCATTCACATAGGAAACAATTAGAACATTTCAACAATGGCCACAGGAACGCCAAGTTTCGCCTGTACTGCTTTATCAAGGCCTTGACTCCCTAACCCTACCAGGGAGACAAAGATTGTAAATAGAGAGACAAACATTTGAAGTGCTAATGAGTTCAGGATTGTTGTTCCTACAGTCTGGCAGAGCCAGGGAGCACGGGATTGTTATTTATTTATTTATTTTATTTATTTATTAACAGTTTCTTATATAGCGCAGCATATTCCGTTGCGCTTTACAATTGGAACATTAATAGAACAAAACTGGATAATAACAAACAGATATATAGGTAGGAAGGCCCTGCTCGCAGGCTTACAATCTAAAGGGAAATAGGCATTGATACACAAGGATAGGTGCTATATATTGCATTTGGTCCAGCCAGAATGCACAGTTTCTTGGTTGGCTGCATGATCCAGTCACACAGGAATATCGACCAAATGTCATGAGGATGTGAGAGAAAGATGATGTGTGAGATTGTGTGTGGACTGTAAAAGGGGATGTAATAAGATATGGAAGCTATGAAGGTTATGTGGGAGGTTCTGGAATCTGATAAGCTTGCCTGAAGAGGTGAGTTTTCAGGGAACGCTTGAAGACTAGAGGAAAGTCTTATTGTGTGAGGTAGGTTATTCCATAGAGTCGGTGCAGCACGAAGAAAGTCCTGTAACCGTGAATGGGAGCAAGTAATGCGTGGGGATGAGAGACGCAGATCTTGTGCTGAGCGGAGAGGTCAGGTTGGGAGATATTTTGAAATGAGTGAAGAGATGTATGTTGGTGTGGTTTGGTTAATAGCCTTATGTGTAAGTGAAAGTATTTTGTATTGAATACGGTAGAAAAAACGGCAACCAATGGAGGTACTGACAGAGCGGGGCAGCAGAAGAAGAACGTTTCACAAGGAAGATAAGTCTTGCAGCTGCATTCATAATGGATTGTAATAGTGATAGCCTGTTTTTGGGAAGACCAGTAAAGAGGCTATTGCAATAGTCAATGCGGGAAATAATAAGTGCATGGATTAGAGTTTTTGCAGTGTCTTGTGTGAGATATGGTCGAATTTTGGATATGTCTTTTAAATGTATGTAACATGATTTTGAGACAGATTGAATATGGGGAACAAAGGACAGTTCAGAGTCAAGGATGACACCAAGGCAGCGAGCTTGTGGGGCGGGGTGGATGGTCGAGGTATCAACAGTGATAGAGAGATCAGGTTGGTAACTGTTATTGGCCGGTGGAAATATAATTAATTCTGTTTTAGAAATATTAAGTTTCAGGTGGCGAGATGACATCCAAGATGAAATGGCAGAAAGACATTCAGGGACACGGACCATTAGAGATGGAGATAAATCTGGAGAGGATAGGTAGATTTGAGTATCATCCGCATACAGATGGTACTGAAATCCAAAAGAGCGGATTAGTTTGCCAAGAGAGGTGGTATAGATTGAGAATAGTAAAGGACCTAAGACAGAGCCTTGCGGTACACCAACTGATAGAGGTAGTGAAGAGGAGGCAGAATCAGAAAAATGAACAGTAAAAGAGCGATCAGATAGGTAGGAAGAAAACCAAGAAAGAGCTGTGTCCTTAAGACCTAGGGATTGCAGTGTTTGTATGAGAAGAGAGTGGTCAACAGTGTCAAAAGCAGCAGAGAGATCTAGAAGAATTAGGAGTGAGTAATGGCCTTTAGCCTTGGCAGTGACAAGATCAATTGCTACCTTAGTCAGTGCTGTCTCTGTGGAGTGTTGGGAACGAAAGCCGGACTGAAGTGGGTCCAATAAGTTGTGTGAGTTAAGAAAGTGTGTGAGGCAGGTGTAGACAAGTCTCTCAAGTAGCTTGGAGGGGCATGGGAGCTGGGAGATAGGACGGTAATTTGAGAGAGTATTAGGGTCAGAATTTAGTTTTTTCAGAATGGGAGTAATCACTGCGTGCTTGAACAGTGATGGAAAGTTGCCAGTAGAGAGAGAGAGATTACAGATTTTAGTTAGGGTTGGGATAAGCACAGGAGACAGAGCTTTACTGATTTGTGAGGGTATAGGATCTAGAGGAGAGGTAATAGAGTAGGAGGATGAGAAGAGTGTAGATACTTCATCTTCGTTTGTGAGATCAAATGAAGAGAATGTGGCAGAGGGTTCAGGTAGGGAATTGAGAAGGTCACTAGCTGAGGAAGAGTCTACCATTTCATTTCGGATCTTATCAATCTTGTCCCTAAAATAGGAAGCAAGATATTATGCACAGATAGTAGCAGGTGGTTTGGGTGATGGAGGGGTAAGAAGCAGTTTAAATGTATTAAAAAATCGCTTGGGGTTAATAGCTTGAGCAGAGATTAGAGATTGGAAATATGTTTGTTTGGCAGTGTCCAGAGCAGTACGATAAGAGTTGTAGATAGTCTTATATGTGAGGAAGTCACTTGGAGTATGAGACTTTCGCCACTGACGTTCAACTTTACGTGAGAGTTTTTGTAGAATGCCTTGTTAAGCTAGAATGCCACGGTTGACGTCTAACTCTACGTGGTGTGTGATGGGTAGCTGGAGCTACTTCATCGAGGGCTTTCTGGTTTAGGTGTGATGCAGCAGTCTCAGGAGAAGTGAATGTAGAAATTGGTGAAAGTTGTTGTTGTAGAGAGGTAGATAGTTGTTGAAGGTTAATGGCATTAATATTTCTACGGGGTTTAGGTTTAGGTTTGGTTGATTTCAATGATGTTGATGTAATGGAGGAGAGTGCGCAGGTGATAAGGTTGTGATCTGAGAGAGGGAAAGGAGCATTAGTGAAATCAGAAACTGAGCATAGTCTGGTGAATACAAGATCAAGACAGTGGCCCTCCTGATGAGTAGAGGAGTCAGTCCATTGGGAGAGGCCAAGAGAGGATGTTAAAGAGAGTAGTTTGGAGGCATGAGGAGATTGTGGACTGTCAATGGGGATATTGAAATCACCCATAATGATGGTGGAGATGTCTGAAGATAGAAAGTGAGGGAGCCAGGCAGAAAAGTGTTCCAGAAATTGTTGAGGTGGCCCAGGTGGGCAATAGATAACAGCAACTCGCAGAGAGAAAGGGGTGAAAGTCCTGATAGAATGTACTTCAAATGATGTAAATGTGAGTGAAGGTACCTGTGGGAGAATTGTGTATGTGAAAGATTGGGAGAGTAATATTCCTACCCCACCTCCTTTACAATTACCAGGCCTGGAGGTGTGTGAGAAGTGTAGGTTACCATGTGAAAGTGCAGCAGGGGAGACAGTGTCTGATTGTGTAAGCCATGTTTCTGTTATTGCCAGAAGGTTGAGGTTGGTTGAAATAAAGAGGTCGTGGATGGATGTTAGCTTATTGCAGACAGAGCGTGCATTCCATAAGGCACATTTTAGTGACTTGAATGGTGAAGGGAGGCACGCAATGTTTATGAGGTTAGCTGGATTTATAGTTCGTTGTGGGTGTGGAATGTGGGTTGGGCCTGGATTTGGTTATATGTCACCAGCTAATAGAAGCAGCAGGAGAGAGATATAAATATAATTGCTGGATTTGTCCGAAAGATTTTTATGGCGACAGGTTGTGGATGTTATTGTCAGTGTGTATAGATAAGTTAAAAGCTCATGTGTGTTCATAAGAGGTGAGTAGATTAATGAGGTAGCAATATGTACAGAAGGGTGAGCTGCAGGAAGAGTAAAGGATGTAGTAGCCTTAGAAATGATTCCATGAAGTGAGATTATAAAAATAAATTTTTGATACATTGTCTTTTTTGTATTTGGAAAAAATAAAATGTTCTAAGTAATGGGTTTGTAATTACCTGGTCTTCGATGTTGTTCAATGTTTTTAACGGTTATTTAACTGTTCAGAAAGCCCACTTGATTTTAACCACTTAATGCATAACCACATCAAGCTGCTACCCTCAGCAAGCTGCCCTAACACTGAATGTTAAGAAATAGTATGCCTGATTAAGACACTAGCTTACATCTGAGCCAATTGGTCAGCTGGTTGAAATGCAGATTGATCAGTGGACATATATTGCACTAAGTTTAAGTAAACAGGCAGTATGACACTATAAACTATGCTTCAGTGATCCCCATCTAAACACAGGTCATGACTATGGCTAGCAAGTCAAAAAAGATTCACAGACATTTAAACAATACCAATTACAAACTTGTACAAAATTAAACACATACTTTAAATACACAGCTAATTTTGCATTAATGCAACTATAGATTAGGAGTTGTGGTTTGCAGGATGTCAAATAATATCACATACATTGCCTAGACAGCTGATGGTGCATGGGGGTTAATGCAGGCTCTGGCAGTTTTACTCAGCAAGGACAATCACATACATCTGAGCCAATTGGTAGAAGGGGCATTGACAGGGCTACTTGTCATTACGTATGATGTGAGTGTCAGGGGGATAGGTATTGGTATGAGACTAGTTGGCTCAGAGGATCTATAAAGGAGCTGACATATTGGGGAGGATGTATTATAGCGGCACGGATTGTGATACTATAACTCTTCCTGCTTTGCCTCTTTACCAAGGCGAAGCCGCAAGCCCTATGCATGAGATATATGAACATCTCATCTGCCGGAGTGGGGTAGTGAAAACTCTCCCCTCCGCAATTCGTGCCTGAGCACATAGCGCATCAGCCTAGTGCTAATGCTATGTGTCTCACCTTCCGGCTGGCTCCACTGGGCATGCGCTGGATCTCGAAAGCATTGTGAGATCCCGTGTGCTGCCCCTGGAGCTGGCAGCTACCGCAGCAAGAGCAGTGCTGTCACTGCTGTGGTGTCAGGGCAATGGCAGCTGCATCTGCTGATATCACAGCTGTCAGAACAGTCAGTGCCGCTAACCGTTCATACATTGCCCAGCTTATTGGCGCTGCTATCTTGTAGATAGTAGCACAAATAATGACAGGGACGCATAGTGCCCCTGTCATTTCACACCGGACCCCTCAATAATACATGGGGGAGAAGCGTTATCAGTGCACACAACGTGCACTGATGACACTTTTTCCCCATATTGCCCCTTCATACATCTGTGACTGGCAGTGCCTGGGAGCTAGGGAACATTGTGTGGCCAAGAATGTGCCAGGGAAGCCATGATATTATGTTACTTAATGGCTGGCAGTACCAGGGAAATTGATGATTAGGATTTGATATAGAACTAGGTGAGTAAAGGAAATTGATATAAAGTCAAATTCCATTTACTGTAACTCACAGAGGCCTCACATCTAGGTATTATCCTCTACAACCCCCATAGTTTTGTATTGTTCTCCCCCTCCCTATGTTTTGTGTACTGTCTTCTGTCCCATCTCTCTATTCTTTGTGCATTGTATTCTGTCCCCCCCTATGCTTTGTGTATTGTCCTCTGTCCCCCCCATATGCTTTGTGTATTGTCCTCTGTCCCCCCCATATGCTTTGTGTATTTCTGTATTGTCCTCTGCCCCCCCCATGATTTGTGTATTGTCCTCTGTCCCCCCATGCTTTGTGTATTGTCCTCTGTCTGTCCGTCCGTCCCCTTATGTTTTGTGTATTGTCCTCTGCCCCCCCCATGATTTGTGTATTGTCCTCTGTCCCCCCCATGCTTTGTGTATTGTCCTCTGTCTGTCCGTCCGTCCCCTTATGTTTTGTGTATTGTCCTCAGTCCCCCCCATATGCTTTGTGTATTTCTGTATTGTCCTCTGTCCCCCCATGATTTGTGTATTGTCCTCTGTCCCCCCCATATGCTTTGTGTATTTCTGTATTGTCCTCTGCCCCCCCCATGATTTGTGTATTGTCCTCTGTCCCCCCATGCTTTGTGTATTGTCCTTTGTCTGTCCGTCCGTCCCCTTATGTTTTGTGTATTGTCCTCTGCCCCCCCCATGATTTGTGTATTGTCCTCTGTCCCCCCCATGCTTTGTGTATTGTCCTCTGTCTGTCCGTCCGTCCCCTTATGTTTTGTGTATTGTCCTCAGTCCCCCCCATATGCTTTGTGTATTTCTGTATTGTCCTCTGTCCCCCCATGATTTGTGTATTGTCCTCTGTCCCCCCCCATATGCTTTGTGTATTTCTGTATTGTCCTCTGTCCCCCCATGATTTGTGTATTGTCCTCTGTCCCCCCATGATTTGTGTATTGTCCTCTGTCTGTCCGTCCGTCCCCTTATGTTTTGTGTATTGTCCACTGCTCCCCTCCCTATGATTTGTATTGTTGTCGCCCGCCCCAATGTTTTGCATTGTGCATGCCTCCCATTATGGATAACTTATCTTTGCATGCCCCGGTCCTGCAGAGTCTGTCCTGATGGCAATGTCATAATATGTCTGTGCCACTGTCTATGATCTGGATGCCAGCCGCTGGACAGTGCTACTTGAGGCACTGACTGTGGGAGGAGAAGGAGTGGACCATATTATTTAAACCACTGGTATCCCGTGGATGTATTTTTTTCAATGGGGGGAGTCTGGAGCTGCATCAAAATCTGCCCCATTGTTAATCCCGCCCTGGTGACTGGTTAGGATAGTAGATAGGTGGGATTTAGGGTTGCTGTATGATTGGTAGACAAGTTCAATACTGTACATGTCAGTAATCATTGACAATCTGAGAGGACAGTGACAGGGAGCATCTATTCTATTTACCCAGGCTTAAGCCTGCCCGAGTTCTCAGGTCAGAGCATAAGAAATATCTAAAAAAAAAATTACTTTTCTTATGGTTACAATTTTTATTGTCAATACATTTTCACAGAGTCCTCACAGATGACTGGGCTATACATTCCTGCCGCTCAGCTGTGCAATCACTAGTATAGCCACAACAGTCACAGAGCTGTTGGTCTTGGAAGATGCCAATATCATCTCACAAGACTTTGGGGTCTATGTACTAAGCCTTACGCCCGTATTCATTCAGCCTTGAAAAATCCCGAACTTTTTGGCTGTAGTACTTTCCGCCACATTTGCCTGTTTGAAATGCAAATTCACAGTATGCGTGTCCCCGCGTTTCACCCTATTCAATTACAGAACAGGCGAAAACACACATATGCGAATGCAGAACAGGCGGAAAGTACTGAAAAGATTGGGGGAATCAGTCTGTACCCCAAAATAAGACTATCAGACACTGGAAATCTTTACAGATGTGTACTATTAGCTCTAATAAACATATTAGCCCAAGTCTGGGGTGCCCTGGAGAGGGGGACCCCTTTACTGGGGTGGTCCTCTGCTCTATGGAGATCCTCGGCCTGGGCTGACTAGTGGTCAGGTTTAATGCTTCGGCCAGGGGACCCAGTGGAAGGGTTCCCCTGGCTGTGTCATTATCCCCCTGCTAGAAGAGCTCGGTGCTGGATATGGATAATACAGGGGATCCCCTATGTTGTTTGTCCCCTGCATTTCCAAAACCAGGACCGGCTCGGCTGAGCCCAGTGCTGGTTGTGCTAAATACAGGGGACCACTATGTCTTTTGTCCCCTGTATTTTGACAACCAGGACTGGCTCTAAAAAGCCCATCCTGGTTGTGCTAAATGCAGGGGACCCCTATGCTTTTTGTCCCCTGTACTTTCACAACCAGGGCTGGCAGTGAAAATCCCGGGGCTGGTTGTGCTTTGGGTGGGGGGGGATGTCCTTTTTTTATTTAACACATATTCAATTTTAACATATATGCATAGATAGATCTCACTGATACATCCATGCATCTGTGTCTTATTGATTTTATTTTCTCAGATGCATGCCCAGCACCAGTGAGCCCCTCTGTAGCCCACTGATGCCCCTGTTTACTGCCCCACTGCTGCCACTTCTCCGCACCCCCACTAATGCTGCTTCCCTGCACTCCTGCAGCCTGCCCCCACAGCCGTCTCTCCCTGTGCACCCCCAGAACACCTCCTGTGTGCCGTCCTTCCTCCACCTGTGCTAATGTACCATTTTGTTGCTCTTTTCCCCTGCAGGTGGCCCAGTTTTCTCCTCCAAACCCTGATAGTTAATACATTTTAAAAAAGCAATGAAATTCCATAGACAAAAAATCTTACAGTTTCACATGTCCCATTAAGGCTTCTTAGACATGATCTGAAATTTCACAAAACCTACTGAAGTTGTGCCACTCAAACTTAAAGAACTTCTGAGTGGCACAGATGCAGAAAGGCAGGGCCATGTGGATAGGGAAAGACAGATTGGTGCGGATGAGGGAATAAAGAACTAGCACAATTAGGAGACCACATCGCTGTAGGATTTGGTGAAGTTATAGCAGCATGAAGGCGAAGATAGTGTACTTGCATAGACAGCATATGATAGTTTTAGAAATTAGGGATCTGAATGTGTATTCTGTGTATTCTGGATGAGATGGATGTATGGAGTGAGAAAGATGTTGGAACCCAGTGGGATTGTTGTGTTGAACGAATGGGAAGATTGTGGGCACAGAGAGGGATGTGTGTGCCACATAACTGCTCAGACCTCAGTTGCTTAGACTGCATGTGTGTATTCCAATGAGCACACAATTGTGTGAATTAGCAGCTCCACCATTTTGTGAGTGACAGCCATCTCACTCTGTGATAGTGCTGAATCTGCAGTTAATATTGATTGCAATGGCAATACCATATCTGTATTGCGCAAGGAACACATCCATTAAGGCGTAAGCTTTTGAGTGGCACAAATTCAGTAGGTTTTGTGAAATTTCAGATCATGTCTTAAGCCTTAATGGGACATATGAAACCGTAAGGTTTTTTGTCTATGGAATATTCTTGTTATTACTCGTTAATAATCTTAAATGGTGTTCCAACCAATCAGCTTCTAACTGTCAAGTATTTAAAAAAAGGCAGGAGCTAATTGGTTGGAGTACCAGTTAAGATTAGTAACGAGTGATAACAAGATTATCACTCATTGATAAATCTGGCAATTCCTAGATGTCTCTGTCAGACAACATCTGCTGAATTAATAAGAAAAAAAAATTGTTGTGGTGGTATTTTTTAGTTGTATGTGTTGCTGGTTCTTTAAATATAACAAGGGAATTAGTTTAGAAATAGGGCCTGAAAATTAATTGGGGTCATTTGTTTACTAACAAAGTAGACTCAAGAATGAAGTAATGATCTAGGGAGTCAACACAAATGGACAATCACAATGAGAAGTTTGGAGTTTGGGGTTTACAGAGTCAGTCTCTCTAGGTCAGCCCTATTGTTGAGAAAAAACAATGACTAATGCAATTGTTCTCGAAGCTTGTGACACACATAAGCATGTAAATATTGCCTCAAAATCAGATGAAGTTGTCACTTTTGAGGGAATGAAAGGCTCTTAAGGTAGTTACCTAGTTACCTAGTTTTCACAGGTTGTGCTATCTACTTCTTTACCAGAGCTTAAGTATCAACATAAACACATAAAAACAATTCATTAGAACATTTTTCCACACTCCAGTATGTGAAAACATGATAGAAAAAAATCTACAGTGTTTCTCAGAAAAAAAAAATGTCTTGGGGGCCTATTCATCAACACTAAAATAAAGTTTTTAGGGACATTTTCGTTAATTACCGTTATTTTAGTATTCATGAAGAGACTTAACACAGGAGATATCACTGATATCTCCTGGTTAAGTCCCCCTGCGTTAATTTCCACACTCCCCATACATTAGTACATTAGTTTGGGATGTGGAAATTATGCTATTCATCAAATTACGAAAATTATGTATTTTCGGAATTTGATGGAGTTACTATCCGTCACTGTGAGGTGGCGAATAGCAGGAGACACTTACCTGTGTCAGTGTGTGCTTGTCCCGCGCCGTCTTCCTCCGTTGCTCTGATCCCTCCTCTGGCTCTGGTGTCTGCTCGGACACTGTGTTCTCCCAGCAGACCACAATAAAATTTAGAAAGAAAAAAGCTTTTTTTTTTTTCTTCTAAACTGTACTGTGATCTGCTGGGAGAACACAGTATCCGAGCAGACACCAGAGCCAGAGGCGCTGCAGCGGGCAGGTAAGTGCGGGACAGGGGGGAGGTATGCGGAGGGGGGACACACACACGATATTACCACAGCTGTAGGAAGTGCTGCGCATGCGCTGGTTTTGTGAATGTAACGGCGCATGCGCAGCACTGATTATAGCTGCGGTAAGGTAGGACTAGGCAGGGAAAACTATTTCCTGAAAAGCTGTCATCGCAAAAATGACAGCTTTTCGGAATAGATAGTTATGGAGAGGAGGAATGATGAATTCCTCTGGTAATTAAGTAGAACTCAATGCTAGTTCTAAACCTAATTACCTCCATCGAATTTTAAGTTATGATGAATAGACCCCTTGGTCACTGCATTTAGGTCCTGATTCAGAGCCGCTCGTAAGCAGCTGCTCGTTCGCTCCGAGCGATGTTCGCACAACTGCGCATGCGTACGGCTCGTAATACGCATGCGCGAACCAGTCAGTGCGGTCAAAATTCATGTGCTCGCAAAATAGCGAATGCCTGATAATTTGAGTGACAGGATGAGGCGTTTGTGGGTGGTAACAGGGGAAGGTGCTTGAAAACGGGGAGTGGCGATCCGAACGCAGGCGTGCCAAACGGTCAAAACGGGCGTTTTAAGGGTCTGCATAATTAACAAAGCAGCGTCATCGACCACGTCACTTGGTTGTTTCTTAGCCTGAACTGTTCGCATGATTGCGGTAGGAAAATCCAACCACAAGCACTGCGAGCAGTTCATACGCCTTTCGATGTACTCGATTAATCAAATAAATAGCGGAGATGACGTAGGATGCGAGCGGCCAGGGGGCGTTTTTAAAAAAAAAAAGACCGCATGTTTTGTTCGCTCGTTCAGACACAGAGGCGTCAACAGTCAATTTAAATAGCCAGCCCCTTTTTCTGGACGAGCGAGCGCAAATAGCGTCCGGCTCTGGATCAGGCCCTTATACCCTTCAGTGCACAGTCCAGGTTTGATATATTGGGTTGACAGTCCCCATATGTTCATCAGCACTGCCAAACTGTTATTTCAGCATAATATGAAATAAATCTATGTTATTAACTGTTTATCAGTGCTGCTTTACTATAAATATCTCAGTGTAACTAAGGGCTGGATTTAGGGGTGCGCACAGTTCATGTATGACTGTGATTTCTCACAGATTCATAAGTGTGAAAATATGCAAATGTCTGCCTGAATGTGTGCTGCCGTGCGCCGTGCGGCCAACTGAGCAAACCTAGCCACGCCCACTTTGTATATCTGACAAATGCTCATCTAGCTGGTAGATCCGATCTCTCCACCACTGATGCAACATCGACTCCCCGAGCAGCCCCTGCCTGGCGCACAGCCTCCCTTGTAACTCTCTCAAAATATGGCCACTGTGACTGCGCTACTGTGAAACATAACACAGCCGCATGCTGTAACACACCCATGATGCTCCCATATAACACATCCATGTCACCTCCTATTTTTAGATCACTTTAGGTAACCTCTCCGTCTCCACACTGAAACACCCATGAATCGCAGATGCTGTCTGTGCTCATAGCGATGTCATGAGCAAATGCATATGTCATCGCACAAATTGGTTTGCGTCAGCGGCGTTTCTAGAGAGGAGGGGGCCCGTGTGCAGTCTCTGACACGGGCCCCCTCTCTCTCTCCTTGCGGCCAGCACTGCACTGAGCAGTGCGCGTCCAGCGCCGGAGTTGTAGACTCTGGGCACTACAGTGTGCCCAGAGTCTATAGAGTGTGCACAGGTCACCGGGAAAATGGCTGCGGCGGCCATTTTCCCTGTACTGCACATGCGCAAACTACGGGAAAATGGCTGCGGTGGCCATTTTACAGTCGTTTTTATAGCGCCGGACCCTTGCCAACGTGGGACTCCGGAGAGGTAAGTATCTATGGGTGCAGGGTGGAACCAGGGGCCCGTGTGCCCCGCACACCCTGCACCCATTATAGATACACCCCTGGTTTGCATGTGCTCAGTAAGGGTTTTCTAGACTTTTTGCACATGTGTAGTAGCAAATAGTCACTCAACTCCGCAACCATCGGTACTGCGTGCACCTCTGAATCATGCCCTAAGTCACATTTGTTTATCACAAGGCCGCCATGTTCCCAAAGATTTGCACATGCGCAGTAGAGAAATTGCTGGGCACATGGCACGGGTGATTCCTCTACTGCGCTTTTTTATCTCATTTGGCAGCATTTTGGCCAATGACTTGGTAGTGAGGAATTTTTATTTTGCTGTTGGCAGAAAATCTCCATTTCACCCAACTTTTATCAGAGCTTATGAATATGCTATGTTTATTAATAAAAATTATAATTTATTTTTATTATTATTTTTAAAAATACAAAACCTACATAACTATTAGACTGCCAGGGTTAGCTGAAGCTTTGTGGGAGCAGACTACATAATGAGTATAAGTTTATCTAAAATGTTTGTGTTACATGTTATTCAGATAAACGTGTGTCTGCTATGAGATCACTTCAGTGTAATTAAATTAGGATGACTAGTCCGTTTAGAACAACTAAAAACCAATCTGCTTCTGAATGGTACACAAACCCAGCTGTCACCACCCCTTGTGTATGGGTCAGTTATCAGGTAACACACCCACCTTAGATAAAGCTTTAAGGCTGAGCTCTAGTCTTGGTGACACATCATTCTCTTGCACAAGATCATACATCTTAGTACGTGAGGAAGAGAAGGTCGACAAGCATTGCATCCTCTGGGGTTTTTCATTGTTGAAGTTCAGTAAATGTGGAAGAAGAAAATGGCATGCAGACGCTCCTATAGAGGATCTCGCTTTTCACGTCTGGGAACTTACTGGTGAGTTTTTGGATCTTTTTTTTTTTTCTGTCTTTTCTTTCCTTCAGTTTATTTGGCAACAATGAGTCTCATTTATTACCGGACAGTGTTGTAAACTTGTAGAATAGGTGATTTGTCACAGCAGAGAATGACAACTAGCAGAGGAATATAATATTCATTTAATCATTCACCTGACTGCATCTATAGTCTATACATGTGCATATTATCTCTGGGGTCTGGGGAACTGTTCAATGATGAAAATAGTGTAATCGAATTGATAAAATACAAAGCTACCATGTTATGTACCACCAATAATGTATATGTGTTTATATATATATATATATATATATATATATATATGTGTGTGTGTATAAGTGTGTGTATGTATATATATATATATATATATATATATATATAAAGTATATGCATGTATTTACAGTATGTATGTATATATATATATATATATATATTGCAGTATGCATGCCAGAATCGTATAATGTTAGTCTTTACACCATGCTGGTATACTACAACCTGTTTACATTGCGACATTATTAGGAGTGATGCTGTCACATACAAATTTAGAGATCAGCTCAGTGCCTCATTACTACCTGTAGTCAACAGAATGTGAGAAAGGTTAAGGTGCGTATCCACTTATAGACATACAAACGAGAGCACGATTACGACATTGCAATCGTGCTGTCGTTTGTATGTCTAGTGATGTGCCTAGACTGAACGTTCACTCGTTCATCAGTCATCATCCCCGTACATGCTGAACCTGACGGGATAGTCAGGTTGGCCAGCATGTACGGGCGATGATAGATGGCAAAAACGACCAGCGGGCACGAGCATTTACATGCCCAATATGTGGCCGATTTGCGGACGATTGCATGATAACCACGTCATTATCGTGCAATCGCCTGTCAAAATCGCCTAGTGAATACCCGCCTTAAGATTGGTGGCTCTCAAGGTAGCAGAAAGTGTGTTGTTAAAAGGGCTCACACAGGTTATCCAATTCGGCTCTACACCCCTGGTTATGACCTGGGATTGCAGTATGAAAGAGGGGAACCTGGTTACTCTACCCAGATTATGACCAAGGATGATGTTGCAATGAAGCAGGGCCGGCTCCAGGCACGTTCCATCCGTGCGGTCGCACAAGGGCCACGGGGCCATAAGGTGGGGGGCTCTGCAAGAACCCCGCTCTCTACCCATTGGCTGGTGTTATAGGTATGAGCTCAAGAGGAGGGAGCTGGGGAAAGCAGTGGCGACGGTGCGCACTGGACGCACTACAACCCTCACGATGCTGGGTGTCGAGAAACTTACAACCGGCCCTGCAATGAAGTAGCATTGTGATAACTCTGTTATGCAGGGCAATTGCGGGTCTAGTAGTGTGACAATGCAAAGACCCAAGATTTTCCTGGGACCAAAATGCAGGATCGGCAGGAGTAATGCGAGTTGAAACCATGTTCAGCTATGCAAAGACAGATTCACAATAGCGTGTGCCTTACACCTTGGTATGAATTACAGATATGAATTATAGATAATTAGGCCCGTATTCAATTACCCGCGAAAAGTCGGAATCCGCGAAACAGTATCGCCGTGTTCAATTCCAATGCAATGTAATAGGCGAAAAAGTTTCGCCTCTGAATAGGTGAAGAAAAGAAGTGCTACATTTTTTGGGGGGGTGCAAAGGTGGGGAAACCCAAAGGATAACTGTGTCAAAAAATTCTAAAAACACCTTAAGAACACCCCAAAAAAGTACTTTGAATTTGGGGACGAAAAAGTACAAAGTGTGGGGACAAGTTTGCAAACTAGTAAAATAAGGTTCTGGGGGTGCACTGAGAAGGGGGTCAAGTGTTTTGGGGATTGCAGGTGCATTTCTTGGGGTGCAATCTCACTTTATTTAAAAGTTCACTTTAGAGACATTCAAAGATGCTTGCACCCATTTTCAGGTACCCCAAATTTGACAGGACTACTTATTTTCTTCAAAAAATACTGGTTAATGCTATTCTTCACCACTTGTGCAAATATGCTAATTAGTGGCAATTGTGCGAACTTATGTACCCAAATAGTTCTATTAGGGCTAGTCGGGCACTACTACATTACTATCAATGTTTCTGCATCTTTTTGGGGGGTTCAGGCTAATTTCCCTGATTCTGACACTAGTTTTTGCATCTTTTGACTTTGCGTGTGTCCATATTCTCATACTTTGGAATTGAAAACGGCGAATAGCTGGGGCGCGCACGATAAGTTTCCGCGGCTAAAATAAGCGATGTAGGTGAAAACTCCGGCAGGCGAAACTTTATTGCGGGTGCGAAATTAATTGGATAGTGGAGATCCTTCACTGACCATTGAGCAGTGAGGATTACACTTTCCCTTGCCAGGCAGAGCTTTTCGGAAATTTACATTCCGCGTGTTCCACACTGTGAAAGTATTACGAGTGTTTTTTGTTGATACTACTATTGCTACAAACTGTGAACTGCTGACGTTCGTGTTGTTCTGTTTAATATTGCTAGATTAATGTTACCTATTATGATGCCTTAGTTTATACTGAAATATCATTAGCTGAGATTTGGGGACTGATGCAGGGTTGGGAGCAGAGCAAAAAACAGCAATCAGCTTTGTTCCTTGGTAAAACCATGTTGCACAATGTAGATATCAGAGGGTGTGTCCAAACATAAAATAAAGCTGTCCAGCATTTGTGGGATACATGCGAAAGCAGCCAGTATTTACCCTGCATGCAAAAATGTAAAATAATGTATTTGTACTCCTTGCAGTGCAACATGGTTTGTCCAGGTGCACAGTTACACCTAACAGATATGTCATCTGGTCGCGGGTCCCACTGGCCGGAAGGCATGTCGCGCCCCACTCCCCGCGGCCACTGCAGCAAGTGTACAGGTGGTCGGCTGACTGCCCGTACACACAGCATATATCTGCAGATATTTTGGGCATCGGCTGTGTAGTACAGCCGACGTGATATGTCTGTGAACGGCGTTATTCACAGACATATCGCTGGTACACACTGGCCGACACACACAAGATATATTGGCCGATCAATTGTCAGGGCTTGCTGATGTCAGAGTCAGCAGCTTTGAGAAGGAAAGAAGGAAAGAAAGAAGGAAAGAAAGAAAGAAAGAAAGAAAGAAAGAAAGAAAGAAAGAAAGAAAGAAAGAAAAAAAGAGAGAAAGAAAGAAAGAAGAATATTGTTAATCACTTATGTCTGAGTTGTGTCAGTATTTACTGTCTCACAAAATTGTGTTATTGGGTAGCTATGTACTATATAGGGGCCTATTAGTCATGACATAATTATCACTAGTGATAATTATGTTTTAAACTTGCTGCGAGTTTAAAAAATGTGTTAGTTGATCCTTTCCCCCCTCACCACTGAGGTAACCACAAGGATTTCCTCACTGTTGCCTGCCTCCCCCCCTCTCTATTGCCCGCCACCCTCGCATCCTCCAGTGTCCAATCCAGCCGCCCCCCCCTTGGATGTCCGATGCTGACCCCCTTCCCCCCCTGCGGATGTCTGATGCGCAACCCCGGGTGTCCGATCACCCCCTCACCCACGCAGGTATCTGATCCTTGACCCACGCCCCTCCCCCCGCATCTTCTCCTCACCCGGGCTCACCTGTCTTCTTTCAGTGAGTCCGGGTCACATGTCCGTGGTGCCCCGGAGCTCTCAGCTCAGGGGCTCTGCAGTGCAGACACAGCAGGGAGGGATCTTAATAGATCCCCCTGCTGTGGCTGGCATGTAGATCTTCACAGGCTACCGTGTAAACAGCAGCCTGTGAAGATTATTGGGGGCTGAACACCAGTAACACCATCAAGTTCCGAAAAAAATACTTTTACAGAACTTGATGAATGGCTCTGACACTTATTTTTTACAAAAGTATATGAAAATGTTAATTTTCATATGCTTTTGTGAAAAAAAAGTGATGCTGAATAGGTCCCATCATCTTCTAGGGCGTGTGTCTAACTGCAGGGAGGCAGCCTCCTCCCTCTCCTCATAACCATCACTGGCTGGCAGATATACAGACACAGCCTCAGTTCTTCCTTCTCCGCCCCCAGTGCCGCTGGGTAGGGATGGCCATCAACCATCGATGGTTTCAAAACATTGATGGTGGCTGGCTGATGTCAACTAGTTTTGCCATTGATGGCAGAGAACCAATGATTCTCTGCCATCGATGGATGACTGGGAGCCGATTATTTTTTTTTTTCTCTTTACAGGATGAAGCTTAGCCCCGTCCCCGGCAGCTGCTAAGCCTTGCCCCCATTTTTTATTGGTCCGCAGCCTGGCATCCCCCAGCATCGGTGGCCATCGTGGGGGTGCAAACCATCAATGGTTCACCATAGATGGTTTGTATGCCATCGATGGTAATCATTGATGGTAACCATTGATGGACACCCCACTGGTGGCCAGCCCTACTGCTTGGTTGGGAATGTTCCTCTCTTTCAGAACTTGCAATCAGCACCCTTCCCCCACCCACAGATTCCCTCCTCAGGTGGGGAGGGCTGCATATACTGACAGTAGGGAATGCAGTTGCTTATACTCACGAAATAGGTCGATTGTTGCATACTGCACATGCATACGCATCACAGTGTGCGTGCGCGAACTAGCCACTGCGATCAGAACAGTGATCTCAGAGGATAAGCAGACTCATGGCAGAGTGATTGACAGGATGTGCTGTTTGTGGGTGGTGACGGGGGGGTGATCGGGCGAACGCAGGCATGCCAGTGTGTTTCAAATGCCACTGCATGGGCGTGTATAAATTAGCCACTGCGATACCAGATGCCTTCTGAGTCCTCATAGTGTGGGCTCAAGTAAGCAATTCCTGAGTAAGGTCTGGGCTTCATTAACTGTCCGATGTTACCGATTGTTTCTCTATGTTGGCCAAGTATACGAATGTGAGTAAGGGGAAGTGGGCGTCCTTATGTCAGGCTGTGATCGCAATGCGAATTCAAACATTTACATGTCACCCCTGATTTTAGCAACTGAGTTGCGTGTGTATAAGCAGAATAGCGATCCGTAGTTAATCAGGTCAAGTGTTTAGGGGAAAGGGGGGAATGGGGACAGAGCTGAGAGAGACAAACGGGGGAAAATTAGGGGGTGGTCAGAGATGAGAGAGACTGACATTAGGGACAGAGATGAGAGAGAGGGTGATGGAAGGGGGGTGAGACAGACAAGAGAGGGAAGATGGGAGGGTTAGGGGGGACAGACATGAGAGACAGGGAAACGGGAGATAAAGGATCAAAGACATGAGGGACAGGAAAAAAACCTGCTGGGCACGATAACTAGCAACCTGGCATATGACGTGTCCAAAATACTAGTTGTATATATCCAAACTGTCTGTATCAGAGCAGACTATGCCATATCTCATTCTCCACGTAATATATGTAATAAACCCAGACACATACACATTCATGAATATTTTTGAATCTAGATTTGCAGCATTTTTATGTAGTGTGACGTGCCGTAACAGAGCGGCAGTGCATCCTGTGCCACCCCCTGAATGCATGATGTCATGACATCGTGCCAAAGGGGCGGGCCACTAGCATTGGAAAGTATAGCACTGCTTGGAACCTCCTCAGAACTCTCCAGGCATCTGTACAGACGGGTGTGGTATAAGAGAGAGACAAAAATTAGTTAGACAATGTCTAGTTCTACCCCAGTTGTTAGACAGTCAATAGATCGACAGGTACAAAAGGTCGACAGGTACAAAAGGTCGACACACTAAAGGTCGACATGTGAGAAGGTCGACAGGTACAAATGGTCAACATGGTAAAAAGGTCGACACGAAAATGGTCGACATATTTTTTTTAAATGTTTTTTTGTGTAAATACCATTCGGCCCCTTGCGGGCTCGCTTCAGTCGCCAAGCTGCGGGCACGGTGGCTCACTTCTCTCGCAACATGGATTGATTCTCCCTCCGTGCCGACTTGGATGGTAGGGAATGACGTTGGATGGTAGGGAATGACGTTGGACACTGGCTCATCTTAAGTGCCTAACCCTAAACCTAAAAAAAATTTAAAAAAATAGGTGTCGATCATTTTCATGTCGACCTCCTGACTCTGTCGGCCATTTGTATCTGTCGACCTTCTTATATGTCGACCTTTAGTGTGTCGACCTTCTGTACCTGTCGACCTTTTGTACCTGTCGATCTATTGACTGTCTAACAACTGGGGTCGATCTAGACTTTGTCTAACTAATTACTGTCTATCTACAGTCCGGCACCCGTACAGACTGCAGTGTACACTCCAGGCATCTGTACAGACTGCAGGGTACACTCCAGGCATCTGTACAGACTGCAGGGTACACTCCAGGCATCTGTACAGGCTGCAGGGTACACTCCAGGCATCTGTACAGACTGCAGGGTACACTCCAGGCATCTGTACAGACTGCAGGATACACTCCAGGCATCTGTACAGACTGCAGGGTACACTCCAGGCATCTGTACAGACTGCAGGGTACACTCCAGGCATCTGTACAGACTGCAGGGTACACTCCAGGCATCTGTACAGACTTCAGGGTACATGCCTGGAGCATCCAAAGGACAGTCATACTGGCTGCAGGGTGCTGTTCCAGGTGCCCTGCTAGCCAGAAGCAGGGGTGGAGTCACCCACAGAGTCCTGCGCTCTGTGCGATGTCACTGCTCGTAGTGACTCATTTATTATGTGACCTTAACCCCGGTAGCTAACTCCATTAGCCAATAGTAGTCTATATGGTAGGTCACTGTGTTGCAACATTTATAGAAGAGGAATTTGTCAGCCCATACTTGCACATGTCCAATCGCTCCACATTTGCATTAACCTTACCAGGCCCACAAGTAATGTAATAGACTGTTTCCCGATAAGAGATACTTGTTCAATTTGATAATAAAATGATTTCTTATTGCCTAAATATGTGACAATAAGAAAAGCCAGGCCTCAGTCAGAGGTGCACGTTACAGCTGTTTGCAGAGTGACAGCACCGATAATATGTAAATGCTAGTTTCAGCCTTCACTACTAGCGCGCCGGACTGTGCAAGCCCTAGGCGCCACTTTTACTGCCCGTGGACAGTGCAACTCTGCCAGTGTTTTTGGGAGCACTACAGGTCACCTCCCAGTTACTTCCCAGGAATGCCCACAGTTTCCTCCGCCAGCTGAAATAGGAGTAATCCCATATGCAACAGCGGTCTCTGCATACACTCAGTGGTATACATACATGTACTTGATTAATGCCACTTCAAAGCTGACTGGATGCTATGGGCAACTTCTCCACTGGTCCACTTCTCCACACTTATCACTGCTTGATACATAAACGCCTTAATCACTAAACGTTCACAGAAAATGATGTTTTAAAAATGTATAAAATATAGGGCCTGATTCAGACCCGCTCCAAAGCGCACAGTGCTCGCCAGCAGATTGATGGTCCCCCACTGTGCATGCGCCACCTCCAGCGTGCGCATGCGTGAGACCCGTCCAGCGACTGCAGCTCAGTTGCTACGGGTCTCGCTACAAGATGGGGCGGCTGTCGATGGTGAGTGACAGCTCTCTCCGTTTTGTAGGCGGGGAGGAGGGGTGGCTGCACAAATGCAGGCGTTCCCTTAGGACCGCCTGGCATTTGTGGGCGGCCCTACTGACATCACTAGTGATGTCAGTAGTAAACTTCCTGCTCTATTAGAGCAGGAAGTCCACTCGGGCTTGCGGGAGCCGAGACCCTACCACAGGGTCTCGTCGCAAGCCCGATGGTCGCGATAATCGTGATGGACTCCAGGCCGATCGCACAAGCTGTGGGTGGCCACCCACAGCTTTGCGAGCGGGCTGGAAAAAAACCCAAAAAACACGCCCTTATTCAGAGCGAGCGGCTCTGAATCAGGCCCATAGTCTCAATTCTGTTATTAGGTAACAATTTACACTTTGTGAATAAGCAACAATTTGTGACTCAATTGTATTTGTTATATAAAGTAAGTGTCTACTGATTATTCCGGCAAGTTTTGTTTCCTTTGTTATGAAATGGAGCATTTGTAAATCTCTCTAGAAGTTCTGTGTTTGCCTCTGATGAGCTGTAAACGTAAAACACTGTCACTTCCCAAAATGACAAAATAAATCACCCTAATATGTTATGAAAGAACACAGCACTTCATGGGGAAATGACTAGTGTCCACTCAGTCTTCCTGTGTATTAGACACTACACCAAACTGATTGCTGCAGATATGGTGAATAATTAGTAGGTGACCCTCCACACGCTGTAGTTAAATTATTTTTTAAGGTAATTTCTCTCTCAGCGCTGTAAGTAGTGTTCTCACTGGACTTTTTCCATGGTGAACACAGCAACGTCCAGATGGTTACCACCGGGAAATTCAGAATTAATTTGGACTCAGAGAGAGACTGTTTCAGTGGGCGCTCCTGGATGGTAACAGCGGGTAGTTAGTCAGATGTGGGTGGGTCACAGTCAGCGACTGTGTCTTTTTCCGCCATTGCACTGATTTCAGCGGCCATGTTCAGATGGACATTCTGAGCCTCCATAGGGCTGGTGCAATGTCTGATGGTGCCGGTGTCTCTTTACTAATCAAATCGGCTGCAGCATTAGCACAAAGATGCTGCATAAAAAGATACAGTCACGTCTGCAAGAGCGTCCACCTCTGATTCAGGACCAAAATGTGTTGAGGTATCTTTCACCAGGGACTAAGGGGCCTATTTATCAAGCAGTGAGAAGCGTGGAGAAGTGGACCAGTGGACAAGTTGCACTATAGCAACCAATCAGCTCCTACCTATTATTTGATAGACTGTACTTGATAAATGCTACTTCAAAGCTGATTGGTTGCTATGGACAACTTCTCCACTCGTTCACTTCTCCACACTTTTCACTACTTGATAAATAGACCCCTAAGAAAGCAGGATTCCAGCCACCAAACTTAGGGCTTGATTAAGAGGTGGATGCATTGCCAATGTTTGCACAGTTGACTGATGTTTTTAGCTCAAGCTTCCCACCTCATGTGTTTCTCCATAGCATCAACTCCCACTCATGTCTCTCAAGCACTGTGACTCTCCATGACCTAAGCCCCCCCCCGTGTCTCTCCATGGCCTCAGCTCACCCCCTGTGTCACTCCACGGCTTCCCTCAGCCCCCTCCTGTGTCTTTATATGGCTTCAGCTTTTCCCGTGTCTCTCCACCAGCCAACACTTACCTCCCCTGTCCTGGTCCTATTTCCTGCTTGCTCTGTTGAACTCCTCATCATCGAAGCAGTGGCTCTTCCTCTGTTCTTCATCACAACTGAAAAAATTTCCCCCTTGAACTTCCCTGGCAGCAGCAGACGGGCGACGGACCCACTATAACCATTGGACCCTAAGTGTCCGTCTGTACTGTCTTGTCGGATATCCTGTTCTGCTTTGTTCATTGGTGGCAGCTAAAAGTACTGTGTATGCATTTGAGTTGTACTTCGTATGCATGCTGATGTTGTATATGTGTGCACTTACCACACTATATTAAATAACTTAATAAATAAATAACTGCTTCCTGCGCAACGATACCCACTCAGTGCTGAGCAGCAATGAACAGGACAAATCTCTCAACCTTCTCTTCTGTAAGATGAGACCCGTCCGTGATCCACTGAATCACAAATGAAGACTGTACCTCCTAAACAAGACAGTGGTAAAGACATATTCTGTTAGCGACGCCATTGTAATGCTACTGTGATTCGTCTGTTAAAGCAGATTTACATGATTGCTGTTTACTTTGTAATTTTTCAATAGATTTAAATATTTATTTGAAGACGTCATTTCAAACCTTCTCAAATGTGCTATGTTCTATATATATATATATATATATACACACACAGGTGCATAAATATTGGGACATTGACAGAATTTTCATATTTTGGCCTCTATTCACCACCACAATGGCTTTGAAATGAAACAAACAAGATGTGATTTAACTGCAGACTTTCAGATTTAATTTGAGGGTAATTACATCCAAATCAGGTGAATGGTGTAGGAATTACAACGGTTTCTATATGTGCCTCCCACTTTTTAAGGGGTGAAAAATTAATGGGACTATCAACTCAAAAGCTATTTCATGGACAGGTGTGAGCTATTCCCTCGTTATTTCATTATCAGTTAAGCAGGTAAAAGTTCTGGAGTTGATTCTAGGTGTGACATTTGCATTTGGAATCAGTTGCTGTCGACTCTCAATATGAGATCCAAAGAGCTGTCACTATCAGTGAAGCAAGCCATCATTAGGCTGAAAAATCAAAACAAACCCATCAGAGAGATAGCAAAAACATTAGGTGTGCCCAAATCAACTGTTTGGAACATTCTTAAAAAGAAAGAACGCACCTCTCAGAGAGATAGCAAAAACATTAGGTGTGCCAAATCAACTGTTTGGAACATTCTTAAAAAGAAAGAACGCTCAGCAACACCAAAAGACCCGGATGACCACGGAAAACAACTGTGGTGGATGACAGAAGAATTATTTCCCTGGTGAAGAAAAACCCCTTCACAACAGTTGGCCAAATCAAGAACACTCTCCAGGAGGTAGGTGTATATGTGTCAAAGTCCAATCAAGAGAAGACTTCACAAGAGTGAATATAGAGGGTTCACCACAAGATGTAAACCATTGGTGAGCCACAAAAACAGGAAGACCAGATTAGAGTTTGCCAAACAACATCTAAAAAAGCCATTACAGTTCTGGAACAACATCCTATGGACGGATGAGACAAAGATCAACTTGTACCAGAGCGATGGGAAGAGAAGAGTATGGAGAAAGAAAGGAACTGCTCATGATCCAAAACATACCACCTCATCAGTGAAGCATGGTGGTGGTAGTGTCATGGTGTGGGCATGTATGGCTGCCAATGGAACTGGTTCCCTTGTATTTATTGATGATGTGACTGCTGACAAAAGCAGCAGAATGAATTCTGAAGTGTTTCGGGCAATATTATATGCTCATATTCAGTCAAATGCTTCAGAACTCATTAGATGGCGCTTCACAGTGCAGATGGACAATGATCCGAAAAATACTCCAAAAGCAACCAAAGAGTTTTCTAAGGCTAAAAGTGGAATGTTATGCAATGGCCAAGTCAATCCCCTGACCTGAATCCGATTGAGCATGCATTTCACTTGATGAAGACAAAACTGAAGGGAAAATGCCCCAAGAACAAGCAGGAACTGAAGACATTTGCAGTAGAGATGATGAAACCCAGCGTCTGGTGATGTCTATGCGTTCCAGACTTCAGGCTGTAATTGCCTGCAAAGAATTTACAACAAGGTATTAAAAAGTGAAAGTTAGATTTAGGATTGTTTAGTTTGTCCCATTACTTTTTGCCCCTTAAAAAGTGGGAGGCACATATAGAAACCGTTGTAATTCCTACACCGTTCACCTGATTTGGATGTAATTACCCTCAAATTAAATCTGAAAGTCTGCAGTTAAAGTACATCTTGTTTGTTTCATTTCAAAGCCATTGTGGTGGTGAATAGAGGCCAAAATATGAAAATTATGTCAATGTCCCAATATTTATGCACCTGACTGTATATATATATATATATGTGTGTGTGTGTGTGTGTGTGTGTGTGTGTGTGTGTGTGTGTGTGTGTGTGTGTGTGTGTGTGTGTGTGTGTGTAGGAAAAGCTGGTAAGGAAATAAAAAATAGACTTTGTAAGAAATATAAATGAGCCTTACCTATTTCCATCACGTTATATGGCTGACACAATATATACACATTTTTGTTCACCAATCTGTGCACTTCTATGCATTTCTTTTCAAAACATAGGACCCAACTGCAAGCTCATTGACGTCTGCAAAATGTCCTGGAGCTCTAAGTTACATTTCACATAAAAGTGTAGATAGTTATTATCATGTGAAACCTACATTATACAGATTCTTTGCTAAGTTGGTATGAAGTTTTGTTTTGGTTTTACAGTCTCTTTGCATATTGCAATTTCATTATTTTATTATTATTTTCCTTCCTCAGTTCATCGAGTACCAATGTTGTAGCCATTGACAACAAAATAGAGCAGGCAATGGTGAGTAGAGATATGAAATTGATTTCTAAAATATGTCAAATTGTTTTTCTGGAAGAGTTTGTCATTCATTTGTTTATTAAATGGAGAAAAGCCCTATCACCAGCAAAAACAAGTGGGACTCGTCTTCAGTATATGCATCTAAAGAGCTAAGGATAAGTCCCACTTGTCTTTTGCACTGTAGGAGTTCTAATATGGAATAATAATACCTACCTGACACCTCTGGTAGTTACTGCTGGTGGAAGAGGCAGGGCAGTAATGACATCATCAGTCTAGTGCGCAATGATATCACTGAGGGTCTGATTCAGATCGGCACGCAAATGCCATTGCAGCTGCGATTTCTCGGAATGCAATTACGAATATATGCTAATGACCCACCTGCAGTCCAGGGCTAAAGGTGCACATCCACTATGCGATTTTAATGAGCGATTGAACGATTACGACATCGTAATTGTTCAATCGCTCATTAATCGTGCACAAATTGTGCACTATAATGTCAGAAACAACCGGCGATGCGCGCTCCTGCTGGTCGTTTCCGACATCAATCATGGCCTGAACATGCCGGTCAATCTGCCGATAACGACAGATTGGCCATGTTCAGGGATAAGGGAGGGTGCTACACTGAACGACAAATCGTTCAGTGTAGGCACTACAGGGGATGGGGAACGACTGTACAATTACAATGTTGTAATCGTACTGTCGTTATCCCGTCGCCTAGTGCAGTGATTCCCAACCTCGGTCCTCAAGGCACACTAACAGTCCTGGTTTTAGTGATATCCATGCTTAAGCACAGATGGTTAAATCAAAATAACTAAGGTACTAATTAAGTCACCTGTGCTCAACTATGGCTATCCTTAAAACCTGGACTGTTAGTGTGCCTTGAGGACCGTGGTTGGGAACCCCTGGCCTAGTGGATATATTCACCGTAAGAGATACCCACTGAAAGCATCTTTTTTTCTGTGTCATTAGATATAAGCAAACCGATATTTTCTGAGAATTCAATGTCTTCAGAAAACAAAGTCATATTTTGAGTGGGTAATGTGTAAACAAATTACTTATATTGGATGTTGGAATGAGATCATCCAGAAAAGTGACAAAATAGGCTCAGCACAGGGGTGAGAAAACCTCAGTGGTGATGAGGTTAAGTGAAAAGTAATGAGAAGACGTGTATTATTTTCATATAAATGTTCAGGTCAACATGGTTATAACTGATTGTGCACAGATTACATTTTCTCTCTTTATCTCTTTATCTAAAAAGAGATTTTTTTCTGAAAGCAAATATTGGTCACAGAACACTACAGATAGCAACCAAAGTGCCAAGGTTATTTTGCAAAGATATAGAATACTAGTTTGTCTTTACCATACAAACCAAAATATTTCTTGGATGTGCTCCTTCTTTGTTCAGCACAAATAGCAACTGTACATGAACTTTACAATCCAGTAATGTTTTATTATAGTAAAGTAGTTAAGCCCATGTACACATCTGTATATTGTTTTCAGCATGGGATTTATTGGAAAAGAGCCAATAGATTATGTTTCAAACTTGGAGAATGCTAATTTCTTTTCTCTCTGCTAGGACCTGGTGAAAAGCCATCTGATGTACGCAGTAAGAGGAGAGGTGGACGTCCTAAGGGTACAGATAAAGGAATTAATAGAGAAAAACTCTACACTTGAACGTGAGAATGCACTGCTAAAATCCCTTTCCAATAGTGATCAGTTGTCTCAAATCTCGGGCCAGGGAGGTCTCAGTACCTGTCAACAACAGCCTCCAGTGACTACAGCTCCTCCCACCGCTACGCAGACCGCACACCCACCACAGCAACCGAATGGATCTTCTGCGTAAAGTGTACAAACTGCTTCCTCGCCTCGCTCAGCAATCTGAGAGCTGTCTGTCCTTACATCTCTGTCACAACACTATAGTTACTCTCCCTATCTACAGATTGTGTACATAATAACTGGACAAAAAAAATTATGGTGTCAATTCTACAGCTTTTACAACAACTGTCTTTTAACAAAATAATATGAAAATACACTGTGCATATAGCCAAGATGCAGAACTGCTGTGTATATTTACATATCTGCTTACATCTGTTATACTGAAGTACTGTAAAGTACTTATTGTCGCCATGGGACAGACAATAGTTCCCTGCTTCTTCTTTCCGGGCATGTGTTAGCTGCACCATACTGGCTGATAGCTGATAGTGATCAATCTGGACTGTTTCTATCTAAACTGATCCAACAATTACCTAAGTATGTTACCTAATCATATAAAGTGCATATATTTCAAATGGGTATTCTGTAACAAATGCTGCCTCAGTCAATAGTTGATGTCTGATATTCAGCAAAGGGTCCAATGAAGGCGTAGTGGCTCTCCCAATGGTGTCTCCTTTAGTATATACTCTGAGCATGTTGTGTCAGTCCTTTGTATGCAAAACTAATCATTGTATTCTGGGGCAGAACACAACATCGCCAGGCCACACAGCGAGATGTGGTTGGGAGATGTGGTTGCAGTTTATTCTCCCTCTGGTCCCGCTTTGGACTTCTCCGGGAATTGTATCCCAGACACTTCCTGCAATATTGAAAACGCTGCCATAGATTACAGTATGCATAGTGAGAGCCATTGCACTTTATGTATAAGTAACATTTCTAATTGTCTAATTTAATGATTGTGTTTAATATATTACAGGGCTGCTATTTTCTTAATATATATGAAAAATATAACTGAGCAAAAATAATGCACCTGTACAAGAGAGTATCAGTTGTGATACTAGATTAGCTACCTGTATTTTGATGATGAAAGCTTAAGGTGCACATCCACTATGCGATTTTAATGAACGATTACGACATTGAAATCGTTCAATCGATCATTAATCATGCACTATAATGTCGGAAATGACCAGCGATGCGCGCTCCCATCAATCATCGCCTGAATATGCCGGTCAGTCTGCCGATAACGGCAGATTGGGCATGTTCAGGGATGAGGGAGGGTGCCTACACTGAATGACAAATCGTTCAGTGTAGGCACTACAGGGGATGGGGAACGACTGTATGATAACAATGTTGTAATTGCACTGTCGTTACCCATCGACTAGTGGATGTGCGGTTTTAGTTAATTTCTCTTATTTCAATATGAGAAATATGCCACTATTCCTATGTTTTATGTGATTTATAATATTTTAGAACAGATTAAAAAAACAATGTAATTGTTCAACGTACTTTGTATCCAAAGAAGAAAAGCTGTGAATATATTGTTGCCGTTTGTTATTATTATTATTATTATTACTATTATTATTATTTTGTTATGTGCATGTTTTGTATTTTCATTCAGAGTTTACTCATTGACATTATTTTCCTTTTTATACAAATGACACTACAGAAAGTATATTTCTGAGAACATCTTTTTATGTATGGTAAAACAGAAGTGTCCAATTACTGAAAATATATCTGTTTTTAACACACATTGTTGAAATTATGGCATTTCAGTTTTGTTGAAATATGTGGTTTCAGAATATGTTCCAGTCAGTCTAATACATGCTAGTGAGAATATAGCAGTATCTTGGAACTTTTTTTGTTTGTCAGCATAACTTAGAAATCCTAGTTATTGTTACTTTCTGAATAGGTACTAGTACACATAGATATTTGTTTCACTGAAAATAGAGGCAAAAAAAAATAAATATTTAGAAAGCAAAATAATGAAAGTAATGGAAGCTCCAAGACCCTGGGCCAAAAATATGGATAAGAGGCTAAAGAAGTATAATGTCAGCAGTGGCGCAACTAGGGGGTGTCGACAGAGGCTCGTGCCGTGGACGCAGTCAGACCGGCGGTGCAGGGGGGAGAGGGGGTCCGCGGTCCAGGTCCATGGTTAATTTCAGTCAGTGTAGTGCGGTCCGCACTATACAGTAAAACAAACACACCACTGCCGGCGCCAGGTAATACACCCGTACTACCTGGTGGTGGTGTTTGTTTGTTTTAGCAGCCAATGAGAGTCAGGCACGCTCTCATTTGCTGCTGCACCCACGGCCGGAGCCGGGCTGGAGCTTACTCATGAGCTCCACCTTCCAACTCCCGCAGTGGGTGAAGGGAGAGAGATAATGACATCCGTCCCGTAGTGCCGAGCGGCAGGACGGAGGAGCGGATGGCGGCAGGCACAGGAGCGGGGATTCAGGTAAGTATTGTGTTTTGGGTGGATGTCTTTGTGATATATGTAAGGGGCACTGCATAGGGGGACCACTACTGGGGGCACTGTATAAGGGGCACTACTGGGGGCACTATATAAGGAGCACTACTGGGGACACTGCATAGAGGGACCACTACTGTGGGCACTGTATAAGGGGCACTACTGGGGGCACGGTATAAGGGGTACTACTGGAGGCGCTGCATAAGGGAGACCCCTACTGGGGGCACTGTAAAAGGGGCACTACTGTGGGCACTGTATAAGGGGCACTACTGGGGGCACGGTATAAGGGGTACTACTGGAGGCGCTGCATAAGGGAGACCCCTACTGGGGGCACTGTAAAAGGGGCACTACTGTGGGCACTGTAAAAGGGGCACTACTGGGGGCACTGTAAAAGGGACACTACTGTGAGCACTGCACTACTAGAGGGGACCACTACTAGGGGCACTGTATAAGGGTCTATACTGTGGGGCACTGTATATGGGGTGACCACTACTAGGGAAAATGTATAAGGGACACTACTGAGGACATTGCATAAGGGGCACCACTACTGGGAGCACTGCATAAGGGGGACCACTAATGAGGACATTGTATAAGGGGCACCACTACTGGGAGCACTGCATAAGAGGGACCAGTACTGGGGGCACTGCATAAGGGGGACCACTACTGGGGGCACTGCATAAGGGGGACCACTACTGGGAGCACTGCATAAGGGGGACCACTACTGGGGGCACTGCATAGGGGGACCACCACTTGGGGAACTGTATAGGGGGACCACTACTGGGGGCACTGTATAAGGGGCACTGCTATTGGGGACATTGCATAAGGGGTACTATTACAGTGGGCATTGCAAGAGGGACACTACTACTGGGGCATTAAGGTGCATATGGAATGGAAAGGAATGTTCCCAGAGTGACGAAACACAGAGGTGTGTCATGTTGACACGTCCCCATTTTGCAACATTAAGTGAAACACTGTCCAAACGTCAGCCCCCATCCCCCACACACCTCAATTTTGGACAATGTCACTCCCATCCAAGAAAAACTGAACCACACTCACCACAAAGTAATTTGGTTCTTGTTTGGGGACAACATGAAAACTGGGGATAACAAACCAAAAGTAAAAGTTTCAGGTGAAAGGGATAGGGAGACGGCAGCAGGGAAAGGGTGGAGGGTCACTGCTATAACACCAGGGTAAGAGTAGGAAAGAAGCAGTATGATGGGAGGTTCACAAGAGCCAGGACCACGTTCTACTCAGATGGGGGGAGCTAGGTCTGTGTCAGTGGTGGATGATCATGAAAATAAGGGTCCAAATTACAAAGAGGCTTGTGGATGAGTAGATTGGATTTGAAGGACAAACCAATGAGCCTAAATCTGAGTGACAATGGCCCTGATTCAGAGCCGGACGCTCTGACCAGAGCGCTCACTCTGAATCAGGGCCCACCTCCATAAATATGGAGCGTCCTCCTGGACGCTCGTATAGCTGTGGGTCACCACCCACAGCATATACGAGCGTTCAGGATGATGGTCGCGATGGTCTTGACCATCGCGACCATCGCCACTGCGAGCAGAAGCCTGCTGTTGAGTTTCTCAACCGCAAGGCCAGGAGTGATCTTGGCTCTATCAGAGCCAAAATCACTCCCACTGACATCACTAGTGATGTCAGTGGCGCCGGACCCAGACGGTAGGCGTTCCCATTGGAACGCCTCCGTCTGGCAGTCACGCCCCCGGCACGCCCACCAAAGGGGGCGTGCTGTCACTCACCATCGACAGCACGCCCCCTTTGGTGCGAGACCCATAACGACGGCTATCCTGTCGTTATTCGGGTCTCGCGCATGCGCACGACGGAGCTCCCTCCGTCGTGCACATGCGCACTAGGGCACCATCTGAGCGCTCGCAAGCAGGTCTGAATCAGGCCCTGTGACTCCACATCTCTGGCTCTGCAAGTTGAAGTGATACAGTGAGATATGTCACAGCTGAGGTCAGGGTCATTCTTCAGTGGGGGACTGGGGAAATGAACCATGAAAGTGGGTTTTATTTCTTTCCTGTGGGGGAAATTAATGTTTTTTTTTTTCCTGTTTGGGACAATGGAGGCAATTCAACTGTTTGCGGAATGTTATATTTTTAACATGTAGACCTTCTCTGATATATGTAGTCAGTGTATGTAGGAGCCTGGCGCAGCTACTTCGGTAGGCCGAATTGTGGTTACAATTCAATCCCGGGATTACAAAAATTTCATGGGATTGTCTTCCCTAGTGTATACATTCTTTCTTGGGTTTTTCACACTTCTATATTGTTTTTCACTTTCACAAATCTTATTTATGGAACAAATCCCAACTCCACCTCCCTCTAATCAATCCTTACCACAATATGGTACACATACCGTATGGGGCTAATAACTAGCATCCTCAAAGTATTTTGAAAAAAATTTGGACCAATGGATTGCCTCAATTATAGTCACTGGAATCTGGTTTGTTTCTGTAATAGTATTTCTTGTTATCTGAATCGTCTTTCTCCCCTCCCTTCCATACCCCTTCATAGCTACGAGCCACTACTCCATTCCCTTCTTCAACTGGTGTCTCCCCCACCCCCATCTTACATTATTAAAAAAAATTCCTAATTTATTTTTGTCCCTTGGCAGCATCTCTAGTGTCCGTCCGTCCCCTCAGCCACCGCCCTGGTCTTTTATTCCCCACCTAGGACAATCCTGCGCCCGCCAGGGGGCAGTACCATTTACTTTGGGAAACACTGCGTTATCTCAAATTGAAAATCTTAATTTTGCTATAATTTTCTCCGCTGCCCACTCAGTGTTTTTCATAAAGTTTCCAGCTCTTCTTTGTGTAATAAGTGTCAGTAGTTGATAAATGTGGAAAGTCAATAAATACAGTGGTGTGAAAAAGTTTTTAGCCCCTTTCTGATATCTTAAATTTGTGCATATTTGTCACACTTGTTTCATTTATTGAAGGAAAAAAGTTATTCAATACCAACTGGCCCTGTGTGAAATAATAATTGCCCCCTTAGTTACTCATTCAACCAATGAACCAAAATTTAATTGATAATTCGGATCAATCAGAAAAGACACAATCAGACTTGATTTATTACAGTCCTGATGAATCTAAACAGCATTTAAATAGAACCTTTCCAGCAAAGTGAAGTTGGCTAAAAGGTCTCAAGCAGCACAGCATGCCATGGCCAAAAGAAAACCCAGAAGAGATGAGCAAGAAAGTTTTGAAAGACATCAGTCTGGAAATTGTTTTAAAGCCATTTCTCAATACTCCAGAGAACCACAGTGGAGAAAATTTAGAACAGTGGTGATTCTTTCCAGTCTAGCTAGTTTAGCGAAATTCCACCAAGAGTGTATCGTCAATTCATCCAGGAAGTCAAAACAGTATTCTCCCCAGGGCATTTTTGATGTGCCCTCCACCCATTATTTTTCCTACACCACCCAGCAGCCGGCTTTCAGAGTGCCCTGATGCCAGCCAGCAGGGGGTGCCATGTGCAGCGGAAGTGTAAGAAAAATGCCAGCCGGAGCACCCTTGACTTCCTGGTTGCATCACACCTTAGTATAATTTAAGGACAGTGATTTGGTCAGGTTTACATATACCTTTTCCAAGCCAGGATGTAGCCTTTGGTTATTTTACCATCCTTATCCATATATGGAGGGAGGATACTGGCTGCCCTTTCCATCTGAGCCCCAGACCCACTCAGGGATGCACGCATTGTGGACTTGCAGCCTCCCCTCTCCTGCAGTGGGTGGGATGCCGAATGGGTGCACAGTGGGCTGCTGGTTGCCTCCTGTGAGAGATCGGGAGAGCGCAGACCCCACCCCCCACCCTTAACCTCTGCCTGCCTCATGGTGCCACCCAGCTTTGGGAATTTCTCGGAATAACCAAGATGAACATCTACTGGCCATGCTCACCTCAGCTAATGTCAGCGTCTATGATTCCACCATAAGACACTGGGCGAAAATAGTATCCATGGGAGAGTTGCAAGGTGAAAACCACTGATAGCCATGAGGATCACAAAGGCTAGTCTCTTATTTGCAAAAACAACACATTGATAACCCCCAAGCCTGTTAGGCTAATGTTCTGTGGAATGATAGAATATTGACCTAACATCCCTGCTATCTCAGTGGCCACTTACCTGGTACTGGCGGAAGTGGCGTCTCCAACAGTGTCTACTGAACCCTGCTGATCATGTGACCAGCAGTTCTTGCACAGAAGAGTGACATTCTGGTGACTAATTTCCCCCTAACCTAACTCCCCCTCCCCTCCCCACACCCTAATCCTAACCTCCCCCTAGTGCCTAAACTAAATCTTAACTGTTGGCATTCTGAGAAGGTAACATTTCAGATGTCGACATTGTGAACATGTTAAAATCCTGAGGATGATGACATGGAGGTAAGAATCGTGCTTGGTCTGAGATTGACCAAGTTGAAACACAATCAGCATCGCTGAAACACAGGAGACTTTTGGCAGCTGAAACACTCACATTTACCAAGAATCGTGTTTTGCTGAACCACAACATTTTTTCCCTGTATTTGTAAAACCAGGATGGGCTCACAGAGCCCAGTGCTGGATCATAAGGGGAACCGTGCATGTCTTCCCCCCCCATATTTTTGGAACCAGGAGCCTGGGACTGGTTATGCTTTGGAGGGGGGGGGGGGCAGGGGGGGAGGCATGTAGTTTTGTTCTGATCTGTGTATGTTTTTGCCAAACACGCAGCTCAGGAGCTAGTCTATTTGAAACTTCTATTTAGGACCGAGTTTGCTAAAATTATACTCGTGAATATAATCACAATTCTTGGGAATTCCCGAGTTGTATTCCTGGCTATGTAAAGTACCTGCACGTTTGGCTGATGGTGTGTTAATTTCTATTTGTGTTTTCATCCATGTTTTAAAGAGAGTTCTCATCTGATAATTGTGAATCTGCGTTCAGCATTGCACATGCGTGGAATGCTGAATTAGGCCCTAAGATTGCTTTAGATACATAAAAATTACTTTTGTCTTAAAAGCAGCCAAAGTGTAGCATAGTGGAGACATATATTTGTATATGGGATAATGTATTACATACTGTAAAGACTAGGATATAATAAGTCACCAGAGATCTGTGCCATATAAGGTCACAATATCAGAAGCTGAATGCTTTTATAAATCTTATACATAAAATTAATTGGTCTGTTTGTTTGTCTGTCTGGTTATGCATTCAGACACCCTGCAACAATTGGGATGAAACCAATGCGAGATGGTCCAGTTGGATCCTGGCCAGGTTTTAGGGGGGTTGAGGTCCCAGTCGGATTTCCCATTGGTGTACGCTGGGCAGAACTTTGACCTGGCGAGCCTGTTCTGGGCCTTCCACTGGATGGAGTTGGATTAAAACTTCACAGAGTGGTAACATTGGATCCCAGAAGAAATACTAGGAGGTTGAGGTCCTGGTAAGACTTCCCGTTGGTGTACACTGGGCAGAACTGTAACCAAGGGACGCTGGGCAGAACTTTGACCCAGGGAGCCTATTCTGGGCCTTCCACTGGATGGATTTGAATGAAAACTTCACAGAGGGGTGGCAATTGGTTTGGGATGCCTAATGGAGTGGTTGGGGTCACAGACGGACCCCACGGAGGAGTGCGCTGGGCAGAACTTTGACCCAGGGAGCCTGTTCTGGGCCTTCCACTGGATGAAGTTGGATGACATCACATAACAAAACTTAATAACTTGAAGATTTAAACCCGGGCAACGCCGGGTTTATCAACTTGTTACTCATATATTGCACAATATCAATTTTTATAACTAGGTCATTATAACAATTTATTAATTGCACATTAAGTCTAGAACATGTGGGAGTTTCATCACATTTTTTAAACTCGGACAATGTAAGAGTCTGAGAACAGGCAAACTCGGATGTTTTTCAGACTAAAAAAACTCTCACAATTTAAACTCTCATACAGATGTTTTCCCATTTTGAAGATAATACTCAACCAATGTAATAGTGTGAGAGATTACTGCTAAACTCTCACATTTTCTAAACTCTCATCCTATTACATTTGGCCCCATGTATTTACAATGAAGTGCTTTGCGTAATATGGAAGAAAAGTGTTACATTAGTATTAGAATTAAAATTATTATTGTAATACACAATATTTGTAGTTTTGCTGATTTCCTTGAAAGCTTCCTTCTCAATGTCCAGAAGACATGCAAAATCAAAATGAATAAGTATAAGTTCAAGGACCACAGTGTACTCCATGTTTCAAGGTGTGCTTCTAGAGGAGTCAGTGGGCATTCTGGAATGTATGCAGGTCAGGGGTGTAGCGAGGGTGACTCCAGTGGAGCACCTGCTCCAGGTGCCTACTCCAGCCAGGGGGCTGGAGAACAGCCATCTGACGAAGGGTAGAGCACCTGCTGAGCTAAGCGTGAAACATATAAAGAGATCAGTACCTCCAGATAGTGGGCATGGTGTGGACGGAGCAGCACTTGTAGATCCGCCCACACCACGCCCCCAGTATGGACACACTGATCTCTTTATGTGCTTCAGGCTCAGCTCATCAGCAAGTGATTCCCATCCCCCCCCTTCCCCAGTCGAATGGCTGATCACAGATGCCCTGCAACAGTAAGGAGAGGGGAGGGAGATCTGATTAAGGAGGAATATTTGTATGTGTGAAGGGAGGGGAGCTTTGTTAAGTGGAAGAGCTGTGTGTGCGGGGGTTGGTCTGTGTGAGGAGGGGAGATCTTTATGAGGGTCTGTGTGAGGAGGGGAGATCTTTGTGAGAGGGATAACTGTGTGTGAAGGGGGAGATCTGAACGCTTTGTGTGAGGGGAGGCTGAGTGTGTGAGAAGGGGGAAGATCTGAAGTAGTGGGGAGAGCTGTGTGAGAAATTTATTCACTGTATGTATTTAAATATACATTAATGTGTAGCCCCGAGGCAGTATTTTGCATAGGGCCCTGTGGGATCTTAATCCGGCTCTGGGACTAAACAGAAGGAAGAGTAGAGCCACGGGCAATAACAATGAGGAAGGAGAAGGTGGTCCCCTCTCATCATCATCCTCGGCTTCTCCTCTTTTCCACTTCTGAGGTGGGTACCACCTACCACCCTGGCCCTGATGTCAGCCGGCCCGGTTTGAACGGAGGAGAGAACATGGTTGCTGTGTCCCTGCTGCTGATGGGAGGTCTGAGCCGGGTGCTGCCACTGAGAGCCTGGGTTGTGGCACTCGTGACTGGGAGAAGCCTGAGCAGTGAGCCTGGTGAGGTCACGCCTGACTGCTCTGACACTAAATGCCAATAAGGGGCACTACTATGGCATGTTGTATAAGGGGCACAACTGTGGCATAATGTGTAAAAGGGACACTACTGTGGCATAACTTAAATAAGGGGCACTATTGTTAGGCATAATGTGAATAAGGGGCACTACTGTGGCATAATGTGAACTATGGACATTACTGTGGCATAATAAGAACTGTGGGGACTACTGTGCAGCATAATGTGAAAAATAGCCCAAACTGTGTCATAACACAAATTAATGGGTGCTAATGTGTGGCATAACAAGCATTGTGGCCATTATTTTGTAACATAATGTGAATAAAGGGAACTACAGTGGCGTAACATGAATAAAAGACACTACTTTGTGGCATAATGTGAATAAGGACCACTACTGTGTGACATAACGTGAATTGTGGGCACTACTGTGTGGTTTATTTATTTTTATTGGAATTACTTTAGTGGGTTGGAATATATCCAGTCCTCCATGTCCCAGTTTGATACTGCCCCTGATGTTTATTTTTATTTCCCTTTAATTTGCCCCTACATGTTGGACACGCCGCCTTCCTGGCACACTTAGGGGGTGGGGGCGCGGTAGCACACACATTCTCCGGGCGCCATGGCTACATGCTACACCGCTGGTGCAGGTGAACTCATTGTGTGTATGGTTAAATTGGCGTCCTTTTCACAGATATCTCCAGTAGACTGTCTATGTGCAGTGGGAGCTGTAGCCTTCTTTATATGGAGGGAGAGAGCAAATGTTTACAGGACACTTAGCTGTAGAATGTTTACTCAGAGTAAATTGAAAAAAAGGTAAAAGAGGGGATTCCAGCCTTTGCCTTATAGTAACTCGCTTTTAATTGTAGTTTAAAGTGTCTCCAGGAATATAAGAGCAAGCAGTCCCAACACAAACTCATAATTGTGCCTCATAATATTATAATGGCTGCAGTCTAGTATAACATATAGCTCCCAGTTTAACACACAGGCGAATATTGCTGCACTACAATGGCTGAATGTGATTGTGGTTGTAGTATAAAATGTAATAATATTTTAATATTCCAACATAAAACACTGAATAAATTCCAAAATTATAAACAATAAAAATGTTTTAATAATTGATAATGATACTAAATAATATATGAGGCAGTGAGATAATAAAGTGCATATGTAATTCAAACTAAATAAAGTTATGGGTGTGATATATGAAGATTTTCAAATGAGCCAAGTAAATACAAGCATGGTTTGGCTGTTAATATGATGGAAATAAGTAGGTATTACTTTCATGAATGTAGTCATTTGCATGAACATTATTCATTCTAGCCTTATGAGGACTAACTTGCTATCCTTGGGGCTCAATCCAATTAGGTGTGAATGGCGAGTAGCGGGTTTGTTTCTTGAAACATGCACACTTCGCAGCGAAGCGCGCTTCCGAGAATTCTCCAATCCAATTAAAAATGCCTATTCGCAGCGGAGGGGTGCGAATTGACTGCCAAATGAGATTTGTGAGAAATGCATGAAAATGTGGGGAGACCATTCTGGACCCGTCAAAATGGATAATTTCGTTAGTAGGACCAAATAGAAGGCTGTTTGTGGGCATTAGGAAGGTACTGTAGGGTTTTAAATGGTGTCAAATGGCTGATTTGTAGTGTTTTTTTAAATGCAAGAAAATGATAAAAAACAAACTTTTTTCATTTAATCTCAAACGAATTAAATGAAAAATGCAAAAAAAAGTAGGAAGAAGAGTGATTTTTGGGTACTTTGACCTACACTACATCACTGACCTCTCTATACCCTACACTACATTATTTACTCCTTTATACCCTACACTACATCACTGACCCCTCTATCCCCTACACTACATCATTGACCTCTCTATACCCTACTCTACATTACTGACCCCTCTATACGATACACTACATTACTGACCTTTCTATATCCTACACCACATTACTTCCCTCTATACCCTACACTACAACACGGACCCCTCTATACCATACACTACATCACTGAATCCTCTATACCTTAGACTACATCACTGACCCCTCTATACCCTACACTACTACATCACTGACCGCTCTATACCCTACACTACATCACTGACCCCTCTATACCATACACTACATCACTGAATCCTCTATACCTTAAACTACATCACTGACCCCTCTATACCCTACACTACATTACTTACTCCTCTATACCCTACACTACTACATCACTGACCCCTCTATACCCTACACTACATCACTGACCCCTCTATACCCTACACTACTACATCACTGACCGCTCTATACCCTACACTACATCACTGACCCCTCTATACCATACACTACATCACTGAATCCTCTATACCTTAAACTACATCACTGACCCCTCTATACCCTACACTACATTACTTACTCCTCTATACCCTACACTACTACATCACTGACCCCTCTATACCCTACACTACATTACTGACCCCTCTATACCCTACACTACAACACGGACCCCTCTATACCCTACACTACATCACTGACCCCTCTATACCCTACACTACAACACAAACCCCTCTATACCATACACTACATCACTGACCCCTCTATACCCTACACTACAACATGGACCCCTCTATACCATACACTACATCACTGAAACCTCTATACCTTAGACTACATCACTGACCCCTCTATACTCTACACTACATTACTTACTCCTCCATACCCTACACTACTACATCACTGACCCCTCTATACCCTACACTACATTACTTACTCCTCTATACCCTACACTACTACATAACTGACCCCTCTATACCCTACACTACATCACTGACCCCTCTATACCCTACACTACAACACGGACCCCTCTATACCATACACTACATCACTGACCCCTCTATACCATACACTACATCACTGACCCCTCTATACCCTACACTACAACACGGACCCCTCTATACCATACACTACATCACTGAATCCTCTATACCTTAGACTACATCACCGACCCCTCTATACCCTACACTACATTACTTACTCCTCTATACCCTACACTACTACATCACTGACCCCTCTATACCCTACACGACATCACTGACCGCTCTATACCTTACACTACATCATTGACCTCTCTATACCCTACACTACACTGTAAAACATCACTATGTTACCTCCCTGCACTACATCAGAGACACTGGTAAAAGTAAGACAAAAGTTAAAGTGAGCAACAGACACTGAAGCACTTAAACTTTTTTTGTTTAATCTCAAACTAATTAAATGAAAATACAAATAAAATATTGGGAAAAAAATGGATTTTGGAGTAATTTGAGACCACTTTAAATTAAAAAATAAATAAATAATGAAAAACATGCTAAAAAGCAATTATTTTTCCATTTAAAAAATACTGTGATTAAATTTGGGGTACCTAAACTAGGGGTGTGCACCGGCCACTTTTCGTGTTTTGTGTTTTGGATCTGGATCTTTCTTCGTGTTTTGGATCTGGATTGGATTTGCCAAAACCACCCTTCCATGTTTTGGGTTCTGGGTTTTGTGTTTTGGATCTGTATTTTTTTGAAAAAAAGCATAAAAACAGCTTAAATCACAGAATTTGTGGGTTTCTCTGCTCCTATGCAATTATTAACCTCAATAACCTTCATTTCCACTCATTTCCAGTTTATTCTGAACACCTCACACCTCACAATATTGTTTTTATTGCCAAAAGATTGCACCAAGGTAGCTGGATGACTATGCTAAGCGACACGAGTGGGCGGCACAAACACGTGGCCCATCTAGGAGTGACACTGCAGTGGCAGACAGGATGGCAGTTTGAAAAATTAGGCCCCAAACAGTACATACTGCAAACAAAAAAAAAGAGGTGCAAGATGGAATTGTCCTTGGGCCCTCCCACCCACCCTTATGTTGTATAAATAGGACATGCACACTTTAACAAACCAATCATTTCAGCGCCAGGGTCTGCCACATGACTGTGGCTGAAATGATTGGTTCGTTTGGGCCCCCACAAAACAAGCTGGCAATTAATGTGTCCCTGCACAAACTGGCTCTACGGAGGCAAGATGTCGTCCTCATCCTCCTCATCCACCGATTCCATGGATAAAACAGGGAAAAGGGATTTGGGTGTCCCTGGACTGCTTACGGTCTTAGCCAAAGTTTCTGAACTTGATAGTAACTTTTTATGAACGCGCTGCAGGTGCCGTATAAGGGAGGATGTTCCTAGGTGGTTAACGTCCCTACCCCTACTTATTTCACCTTTACATATGGTACATATGGCAAGACAGTTGCTGTCCGTATTTGGATAGAAATATTGCCAGACCAAAGAGGTGGAATGTTTGGTCTTCTGCCCAGGCATGACCGTGATGGGCTTTTTCATCCCACAGACAACAACTGTCTCCCCCGGAGCCTGATTTAAACAAACCACATCACCATCAGAATCCTCCTCGCCAACTTCCTCCTCAGTGCCAGCTACACCAGTATCCTCATCCTGTTGTACTTCAACAGTGACATCTTCAATTTGCATATCAGCAAGTGGACTGTGGGTGCTCCTTTCAGCACTTGCAGGGGGCGTGCAAATGGTGGAAAGAGCCACCTCTTCCCGTCCAGTGCTGGGAAGGTCAGGCATCGCAACCGCCACCACACTTGGACTCTCCTTGGGGATTTGTGATATCTTCTTAGAACGCACAGTTCTTCGCTGTGCTTTTGCCAGCTTAACTCGTTTGATTTTTTTAGCGGGAGGAGGGCTTCCATCGTCATGTGAAGCTGAACCACTAGTCATGAACATAGGGAAAGACCTTAGCCGTTCCTTGCCACTCCGTGTCATAAATGGCATATTGGCAAGTTCACGTTTCTCTTCAGATGATTTAAATGTTTTTTTCAAGGTCATTTTCCTGAACTTTGTCATTTGGGATTGTATGTGCCCTCTACTATGACATTGGGCATCGGCCTTGGCAGACGACGTTGATGGCATGTTATCGTCTATGTCATGACTAGTGGCAGCAGCTTCAGCACTAGGAGGAAGTGGTTCTTGATCTTTCCCTATTTTATTTTTATCGGAGAAAGTTTGGTCCTCCATTTATGTTATATTGATATATACGTGCGGCTAAGGTGCACACAAACACAGAAAATATATTTTTATTTTTGCTGGAGAGTAGTGCACTTTGTGGGTTACACCACCCTTTAAGAAATGAGCCAGCCGGCTCTTTAGTTATGGGACACAGGCGCACGCTTGGCGCTGCTCCTTTGTTGATGCACGTGCAGCCACAGTGCACACAATTCACAAACACAGAAAATATTTTTTTATTTTGTTTGGAGTGTACTTTGGGGGTTACAGCACCCTTTAACGGTCAAGCCAGCCGGCCCTTTACTTATGACACAGGCGCACGCTTGGCACTACTTTGTTGATGCACGTGCGGCTACTGCGCACACAATTCACAAACACAGAAAATATTTTTTTATTTGGTTTGGAGTGTACTTTGGGGGTTACAGCACCCTTTAACGGTCAAGCCAGCCGGCCCTTTACTTATGACACAGGCGCACGCTTGGCACTACTTTGTTGATGCACGTGCGGCTACTGCGCACACAATTCACAAACACAAAAAAATATATTTTTTTATTTTGTTTGGAGTGCCCTTTGGGGGTTACAGCACGGACAAGCCAGCCGGCCTTTTACTTATGGGACACAGGCGCACGCTTGGCACTGCTCCTTTGTTGATGCACTTGCAGCCACAGTGCACACAATTCACAAACACAGAAAAAATATATTTTTTTTTAGCACTTGGGGGGAGCACCCCTGACGGACAGAGCACCCCCTGGACAACACTACAGCACCCCTTTAGGACTGGGACACTGCACAAGACTTTGGAGTGGACACAGCCCCTATGGACAACTGACTGCACAACACAGTCCAGCCAGCCCCTATGGACTTTGAAGTAGTGGACACAGCCCCTATGGACAACAGCAGCACCGCGCAGCACAGCACAACACTACACTGCACTACACTACACTACAACACTACACTACACAGCCCAGCCAGCCCTAACTCCCACCCTCCCTCTTCACTGTCCACAGCCGAGTGAGAAAATGGTGCCGACGTGGGTACCTTATATAGGATCCAAAACCCGCGAGACCCGGAAGGCGGGATGATGACGTTTTGCCTCGATTTCAGATCCGAGTCAGGCGGGAAAAGTCGAGCCTGACTCGGATCGGCCTCGGATTGGGGGGGCTCGGGGGGGTTCGGATTTCAGAAATCCGAACCCGCTCACCCCTAGCCTAAACTAATGAAAAAGTTGATTTGGGAGTAAATTGAGGCCATTTTTTTTTTAAACTTCCAAAAATGACATGTAATTTTGGGCCAAAAGCTAATTGAAAACTTATAGATGCCTAATTAGTAATTAGGATGGGGGGTATCTAAAGGGTTCTGCCCTGTGTCCCAACATTTTTACCTTCAAACAAAGGCCGTGATTCAGAGCCGGACGCTCTGACAAAGCGCTCGCTCTGAATCAGGGCCGTCTCTCTGAATTTAAGAGCGGCCTCCTGGCCAAAATGATGGTCGCATCGGGCTTGCGACAAGACCCTTGCGGTAGGGTCTCATTGCCGCAAGCCTTGGAGTGCTTTTAGCCTCCGTCTGGGCAGCCACGCCCACCAAAGGTGGCGTGCTGTCACTCACCATCGACAGCACGCCCCCTTTTGGGCGAGACCCATAACGACGGCTTGGCCGTCGTTATTCGGGTCTTGCGCATGCGCACGACGGTGCCGCCTCCATCATGCGCATGCGCACTTGGCCAACATCGACCCACTTGCGATAGCTCAGCGCTCGCGAGCGGGTCTGAATTAGGCCCAAAGATGTTCCCTACCATCTCACACCCTCAGGGATGTGCGCACAAAAAAAAGTGAGTTTCCTCTGACAAAAAAATGCAAGGTTTTTTTGGGGGGGATTGCAAATACAATTCGCAGTGTGAGTTTGCCCGGAAAACAGCTTGCACAAGCCAGCTATCACCTAATTGGATTGACCCTTATATGTTGTATTACATATTAACGAAACCAACAAAACAATCTTTCACACACTACTGCCATTAAGTGGTCACTTTAGATATTGTTTAAAGTGCGGCTTATGGGCATGATTAATGCTGCATACACACGGTTCAACCTGCACAACAAAGATATTGTTGATAGATTTCCCTCCAACTTTCTGTAGTGCAGGGCAAACGATTTTGGGTGTACACACTGATAGATATCTATTGGTGCGTTCACACTGTCCAACTTTGCAGGACGATATGACCGATAACGATATCGTTTATCGTTCGATCCTTCATATCGTTGACTTTTTCGCACTGAACGACCAACGAATCGCGTTGCCGTATGGACGATAACGATATCTGAGGTCGACCATACATGCAGGTCAACTTTGTCGATATCTATGAATTCTTCATCATTTAAATACTGTCAGATATCGTTCATTATCGTTGATGAAGTCATTCAACAATATCGTTCATTTTTAAAATAGAAAATAACATTCAACAATATCAATGATCGAGCGAGTTGTGTATGCACCATATGATAGATATCTATGATCAATATTTCAGTGAAGTCATGTCTTTACAAGCAAATATTGACAAAATCATCCAAGTTGGCCTGCATCTACGGTCGACTGTAGATATCGTTATCGTTCCTGCGGGAATGCGCATAGTCGGTCAATTGTTCACTGCATAAAAATGAACGATAAGAACGATTTATCATTGAACAATATTGTTATCGTTCATATCGTTCATGAAAATCGTCCCGTGTGTATGCAGCATAAGACTATCACGGTAAGACGTAGCAGCTGCTAAATTATGCTAATGCCTGCAGGAGGCATCTGAAGGAAAAGGTGCCTCCTGTAAGCATTGCAGATCTGATGCCTGGTCGCAGTCACCGCCCACCTCAGTAAGTCAAATGGGTAACGAAACTCCTCAGCCGGGGCCAGGAAATCCATGTAGGAAGACGCAGATCCTTGCCTGGCCACGCCTACAAAGCAGAACGACATGCCTCCATTTTGTAGAAAGGTCCCTGTTGGCGCCCCAAATGGCTGCAACATGTCAATCATGCTGCCGCTGTGGGGCACTGTGAGCGAGATTACAGATCATGATCTGCACATGCGCACTATGACCTCTGCTTTGGGCAATTAGCCAGGATAATTTTTAACCGTGGGTTCATCTGATACAGTGGCGTCCCTCCCCGTGGTGTCACCAGGTGCGGGGACGATATGCATGCGGCGCAGCGCACCGCCGAGAAGACAGCGTGGCCATGTGGATAGGGGCGTGGTCACTCGGGAAGGGGCATGGCCTCACAGCCAAACCCCCGTGGTCCCGTTGTTACTGGGGGCAGGGGGGGTGCCGGAGGTGCAAACTGCCCTTTGTGCAGTGCCGGCCAGCTCCCTCACAGTTGTCAGGAGCCGAGTGCTGCACTTACACTTATTATACAGTGCAGGACCCGCCTCCTATCACTGAGGGGGAGTCTGCACCTTGGTGTCACCCCTTGGCGGGGCACACCCGGGCGCGGCACGCATCCCCCCTTGTGACGCCACTGATCTGATATACAATTTTTCTTAAAAGATAGAGTAATGAATAGCGGATATTGTTTATTTTTACCTTGTTTATAATGTTTTTGTCAAATCTAAGACAATGTCAAATGTAACAGGGTGCGGAGTTCTGACATCGGTGAGTCCCATACGAGACTGACCAATGTTTTAAAGTAGCAGTTATCTAACAGGCAAAACAAGGTTGATTCTCGTACCCTATTACATTTACCCCATGGTTTCCCAAACTGTGGGCCTGATTCAGACCCGCTCGCAATGGTTGTGCATTGCGCACGCGCGGCTTGCGTGAGCCCCATAGCGAGAGAGAAATTCTCTCACTCTGGGGCTCGCTACAAACGGGGCAGCTGTCGATGTTGATCGCCCCGTTTTGTAGGTGGGTGGCTGGACAAACAGCAAAAGCTGTGGGTGGTCACCCACAGCTTAGCAAGCGGCCAGGAGGCTGTTTTGTAGAAAAAAAAAGCGGCCGCCCTGATTCAGAGCAAGCACTCGCTTTTTGCGAGCGGCTCTGAATCAGGTCCTCTGTCCTCAAGGCACCATAACATTCCAGGTTTTAAGGACAGTGGCGTAACTACCGAGGGTACAGGGGGTGCGGCTGCTATGGGGCCCGGGCTGCCTCCAGGGCCCGCCGCTCCCCCTGCACCCAGTTAGTTACGCATGGATTGGTCACCTCACCTGTACAAGGAACTCGGCAGGCTGGCTGGCCAGAGAGTGAAGTAGAGTGGCACATGGGATTTGTAGTTTTATCTTTTACTGCTCACACTCTGCGCAGTTGAAGATAAACTACAAATCCCATGAGGCTATGATCCACCCTCTGACTTCACCTCTGCTCCTCCCCTTTCCTTCTGCTCTGCATCTCTTGACTGGGAGACGGACACAGCGTAGGTCCCAGACTGAACCTAGGCCCTCATTCAGAGCCGCTCGTTAGCGGCAGTACGCTCGTTCCGAGCGATGTTTGCACATCTGCGCATGCGTACGCTTTTTAGTACGCATGCGCGAACCAGTCAGTGCGGCCGAAAATCCTTTGTACGCTATATAGCGAGTGCCTGCTATTTTGAGTGACAGAATGAGGCGTATGTGGGTGGTAACAGGGGAAGGTGCTTGAAAATGGGGAGTGGAGATCCGAACGCAGGCGTGCTTAAAGGTCAAAACGGGCGTTTTATGGGTGTGTATATTTAAATCAGCAGCGTCATTGACCACGTCACTGGGTTATTTTAGAGCCAGAACTGCTCGCAAATTTGTGGTAGCAAACACCAACCACAAGAATAGCGAGCAGTTCATACGCTGGTCGATGTACTCGATTAATCTAATAAATAGCGGACATGACGTAGGATGCGTGCGGCCAGGGGGCGTTTTTAACAAATAAACGAGCGTATGTTTTGCTCGTTCGTTCAGACTTATAGGTGTGAACAGACTGCAATGTGCGTACGGATCATTTGAATAGCCACCCCTTGTTTTTAAACGAACGACCGCAAATAGCGAACGGCTCTGAATGAGGGCCCTAGTTAGAAAGAGAAGTGAACAGGGACCATCACAGCCAGTTGCACAAAGCATGCTAGGTGAGAGCACTTGAGTAGGTGCATTATGTGTGTGTGACAATGGCTGACTGCTATGTGTGTGTGACTGCTATATGTGTGTGTATGACAAAGGGTGACTGCTATATGCAGGGCCGCCATCAGGGGGGGACTGTTGGGACTGGAGTCCCGGGCCCGGCCACTGGTAGAACGGGGGGGGGGGGCGCCCTCTGAGAGGACGAAACTAAGGATCACTCTTTAGCCAGCTGGGCAAAAATGTATTCTAATTACTCTCCGGTCAGGTCCGCTACCGCGCCGGTAACAACCAGGGAGGAGGTACAAGCGGAGAGGAGTCTCTAGAGGTCTATCTCCCCTGCCTCTAGTCACTGCATTTCAGTGCACGCACGGCTTAATGATGTCATGCCGTGCATGCTCTTTTGTGTGCCAGCGGCTGCACGTAAAGGAGAGGAGACCGAGGAGCCGAGGAGGAGAAAGAGCGCAGAAGGTGGACGCTGCAGAGTGTCAGCCCGTGCTGGGAGAAAGACCCAATGTGACAGCTGACCCTGAACCCTGAATCAGAGAAGAGGGGAAGCTGCCTACAGTAATTAAGCTATCAGGTAAGTGTGTGTGTATTTATATATGTGTGTACGTGTGTGTGTATGTGTATATATATATATATATATATGCAAATCTCTTGAACCCTGCTGAGTGCCCCATTTATTTTATTCCATCATCGGCGGACTCTGTGGATGCCAGTTTGGGTAGACCCCCCAGTTGATGCCTCCCTGTAACCTCCCCTCAGTGTCTCTACCCTCACTCCCTCTAAGCTCCCCTCAGTGTCCCTACCCTCACTCCCTGTAACCTCCTCTCAGTGTCCCTACCCTCACTCCCTGTAACCTCCCCTCAGTGTCCCTACCCTCACTCCCTGTAACCTCCTCTCAGTGTCCCTACCCTCACTCCCTGTAACCTCCCCTCAGTGTCCCTACCCTCACTCCCTGTAACCTCCCCTCAGTGTCCCTACCCTCACTCCCTGTAACCTCCCCTCAGTGTCCCTACCCTAAACCTCTCTGTAATTTTCCCTCAGTATACCAGCTCTCACCCTTCCTGTAATGTTCCCTCAGTGTCCCTGCCCTCTCCCTCCCTGTAGAATCAGGCCCAATACTGAACATATAACTTGAGTTCTATATTAAGGTACCAAGTAGAAACGTACCATACAGTACTTCTTAAGTATTAAGTGGATTGTTTCAGAGATATCATTACCTATTATGTCACAGGGGCCAATTCAATTCTGTGTGCTATTGATAGCGCTGAGAGGGAGCTCCTGGAGCTATTCAATTCAGCGTGCTGGTAGGTCGACTAATTGATTTGTCCCTGTTGGGGTGACGAGGCTTCCTACCCCTGGATCACGGAATGCAAAGCACTACTCCTGTGCTTTATCAATTTTCCTTACAGCCGGCTGGGAAGATAAGGAAACTCAACACAATCTGTGATGAATTGCACTTAGCTCTCACAGGTACATCCTCTTTGAGCTGACTTTTATAAGTTCAGAAAACTGCTGTCACAAACATTTGCCAAAAATGGTTTGACAGAAAAGAATACATATGATTGGTTTAACAAGTACATAGTATGTGTCAATGCATCTTCAGTTTGTCTTTTTTTTCACAGTGTCCAGACTTAGGGCCTGATTCAGAGCCGCTCGTAAGCGGCCGTTCGTTCGTTCCGAGCGATGTTTGCCCAACTGCGCATGCGTACGGATCGTTATACGCATGCGCGAAGCAGTCAGTGCGGCCGAAAATCGTTTGTTCGCTAAATAGCGAATGCCAGCTATTTTGAGTGACAGGAGGAGGCGTATGTGGGTGATAACAGGGGAAGGTGCTTGAAAACGGGGAGTGGAGATCCGAACGCAGGCGTGCTTAAAGGTCAAAACGGGCGTTTTATGGGTGTGCATAATTAATTCAGCAGCGTCATTGACCACGTCACTGGTTATTTTATAGTCAGAACTGCTCGCAAAATTGTGGTAGCAAAAACCAACCACAAGAATAGCGAGCAGTTCATACGATTAATCTAATAAATAGCGGACATGATGTAGGATGCGAGCGGCCAGGGGGCGTTTTTTTCTAAATTACGTTCGCATGTTTTGATCGCTCGTTCAGACCTAGAGGCGTGAACAGACCGCAAAGAGCGAACGGTTCATTTGAATAGCCACCCCTATTTTCTGGACGAGCGAGCGCTAATTGCGTCCGGCCCTGAATCAGGGCCTTAGTATCCTATTCTGGGATCATTCAGCTGCTGCTGTCTTGTAACATGCTCGCCCAGGGTGCCCGAAGAACGTGCGTGCTACGGCGCCCCCCCTCAAGTGAGCCAGGGAGGAGGCGGGTCCATATGGGATTAATGTAAAGTAAAAATAAAGATTAGGGACAGCCCCGTCGTGGTGCCCATATCCAGTGCCCCCCTGTGCCCCAGGAGAGGACCCCCTTATGCAGGCCTCCAGTAGTGCCCCCCCCAGTGATCCCCCTATGCAGTGCCCCTTATACAGTGCCCCCAGTAGTAAGCCCCTTATATAGTGCCCCAAGTAGTGGTACCACCTATGCAGTGCTCCCTATATAGTGCCCCAAGTAGCAGTCCACACCCCATGCAGTGCCCCCAATAGTGGTAACCCTTATGCAGTGCCCCTTAAATAGTGGCCCCAGTTGTAGTCTCCCCCCTATGCAGTACCCCCAGTATTGCCCTTTTTATAGAGCCCCCAGCAGTGGTCCCTCGATGCAGAGCCCCCAGTGGTAGTCCCCTCCCCCCTATGTAGTGCCCCTAGTAGTAGTCCCCACCCCCCTATGCAGTGCCCCTAGTAGTTGTCCCCTCCCCTTGTAGTGCCCATAGTAGTAGTTGTCCCCCCCTGTAGTAGTAGCCCCCCTCCTTGTAGTGCCCCCAGTAGTAGTCCCCCCCCTTGAAGTGCCCCGTTATAATCCCCAGTAGTGGTCCCCCCTTGTAGTGCCCCCCCTATAGTGCCCCCAGTAGTGATCTCCCCCTTGTAGTACCCCCAGTAGTAGTCCCTCCCTCTTGTAGTGCCCCCAGTAGTCCATTCCCTTGTAGTGTCCCCAGTAGTAGTAGTCCCCCCTTGTATTGCCCCCATTAGTAGTAGTCCCCCCCTTACAGTGCCTCCAGTAGTGGTTCCCCCAGTAGTGGTCTCCATCTTGTAGTGCCCGCCCCTCCCCCAGTAGACACACGTAGTAAAAAAAACCCAAAAAGACCCACTTACCTGAATCCCCGCTCCCGCCGTCGCCATCCGCTCCTCCGTCTGTCCTTCCCGGGCCGAGCCGCTCTGCATTATGGGAGAGACGTCATATGACGTCATGACGCCTCACCCATTGCCCACTGCGGGAGCCGGAAGATAGAGCGGGTCCTGCAGTGGGCGCAGCAGCAGCTAGTGAGAGTCTGACAGACTCTCATTGGCTGCTGATCAAAACAAACACACAGCTGCCGTTGCCGATGGCTGTGTGTTTGTCACTTGTGTAGCGCTGACCGAACTCCGTCCGGTCAGCGCTACACACGCGGTGCAGTCTGTGTCACAGTGACACAGACTGCCCACGGCCCGGGGGGCACATGGCATCCTGCCCCCCGGCCCAGCCCGCCACTGTTTGTGTGTGTGACAATGGCTGACTGGAGTGTGTGAGAAACATTTAGTGACTGCTGTGTTTGAGGCAATGGGTAACTGGTGTGTGTGAGGGACAATGGGTAACTGCTATGTATCTATGAGGGACAATGGGTGACTGGTGTGTGTGTATGAGGGACAATGGGTGACTGGTGTGTGTGTGTGTGTATAAGGGACAATGGGTGACTGGTGTGTGTGTGTATGAGGGACAATGGGTGACTGGTGTGTGTGTGTGTCTGTCAATGTCTGAATGCTATGTGTGGGTGTATTTGTGCGTGTGTGTCTGGGGTCACCACCAGCAATGCCATAATGCGGAAGGCAAATTCGACATCTGTGCCCACAATTGCGGGGTGGCTCTACCAAATGTCACAGATCCTTATTTGAGGGTCAGGAATAAATGCTAAGCAGATCCAATCAGGGCTCAGCATGTGCTCATATGATTTTGGCACTCAAACATTTTAGGGCAATATTTCAGTCCTCTCAAGATTAAAAATGTTATCATGTGGGGGCATATTTTTTGTTTTTACCTCTCGGTGCCAATGGAGGGGGGGGCCTTTTAAAATTTTGCTATGGGGCCCACAAAGTTCTAGTTACGGTCCTGTTTAAGGATATCCATGCTTGTTTCAGATGGAATAATCAAACTGACTGAGGTACTAATTAAGTTACCTCTGTTTAAGCATGGATATTCAGAAAATCTGGTCTGGTAGGGTGCCTTGAGGACCAAGTTTGAAAACCACTAAACTAAGAGATTATCTACTTTTTTGCATCTGTTATCATAAAGTCTTCTTAAACATAAATACTGACTAATGGGTATATTTCTAAAGCACATTGACTGGTGCCAACTACCAAAACACGGGATGTAGTTATATTGTCGAAGCCGATATCCCGAAAGATATCAGGATACCACCACCGGCACCCCGAACCACCGTAATCACGTATGTACAGATTCAGGTGAGTATACTAGTTTCCACGGGGATGGAGGGGTTAGGTTTAGGCACCCCATGGGTGAGATCAGGGTTAGGGAACCCACCCCCCGGGAGGGTTAGGCACCACTGGGGGGAGGCTAGGCAGCGCCCCCCCCCTTCCCCCCCCGGGAGGGTTTGGTATAGGGTGCGGGAAGAGAGGATTAGGGTTAGGCACCACTGGGGGGAGGATAGGGTTAGGCACCACCAAGGGACTTCAGACTAAGACCCTGCTGCTTACGTGTTCTGGCTGCTCTCCTCCGCGGCGCACCCAGAGGTGTCAGCGGTAACTTCCTCCGGCTCAGGTCCTCGCTGCGGCATCTTCACTCCTGGACCTCCGGTTGCTCCTCTTCACTGAACCGGCGTTTGTGTGCAACGCAGATGGTGCCAGCGTCACATGTGTTCAGCTCTCAGCACCTCTGGGAGTATGGGGGCAGTCAGTAGCGGCTCTAGGCCCGGACAAGCCGGGCCGTCGCCTGGAGCTCTATGGTTTCCGGCGGGCGCTATGGAGAATATGTAGCTTCTGGGGGAGGGAGTGGAGGAGGGAAAGGGCGGTAACACAGGACGGCGCTGGGCGCAGCAAAGCCTAGCGCCAGCCCTGGGGGCAATCATGTTCTTCCCTGTCACATGACTGCTGTTCCACCAATGGAATCCTTGGTTCTGCCTTCCTGGTGACCCCAGAAAAACAGGAGCAATCAGTCCCTATAAAAGAGCTTCCAGGAGAGCTGACAGGCTGCCAGTGCAATAAGTCTCACAGATCTCTGCGTGAGTCTTGCTTCTGTGCTCCTAGCAAAATTTCTGATTCTGCCTTGGATATCAGCGATCCTGCTATGGTTGAGCTTATTTCCCCTTCGTGCTAGGAACCTGGAAGTGACGTGAGTCAGGGCTGTAGTGCAGTTCCTGCCCATGACGGCCAGCTAAAGAAGAACTTTGTCCCCACTTAAACAAGTTTGTTGTCCCCTCGCGGGCTCACTGCGCTCGCCAAGCTTCAGGCACGGTGGCTCGCTATGCTCGCCACATGGTTATATTCCCCCTCTATGCCCACTTGGATGGCAGGGAATGACGCTGGACACTGGCTGATGATGTCAGGGTCCTCTCCATGAAGGGCATTTAGACATTGCCATCCTGCTATTCTTGCTTCAGCCGACATCTCTCCGGTATCAGCCCATAGTTCAGCCGACATCTCTCTGGTACCAGCACGGAGTTCAGCCGACATCTCTCCTGTACCAGCCTGGAAGTCTGCCGACATCTCTCTGGTACCAGCCTTGAGTTCAGCTGAATTCTCTCCGGTACCAGCCCGAAGTTCAGTCGACATCTCTCCGGTACCAGCCCGGAGTCCAGCCGACTTCCCTCCGGTACCAGCCCGGAGTTCAGCCAACATTCCTCTGGTACCTGCCCGGAGTTCTATCCTGAGCTCTCTGATTCCACGGAATCCAGTTAATATTCCTTCGATTATCGACGGATCTCAAGCTACTTACTAATGCAAGTTCTACAACACCTTCCTACAACTAGTTGGAGTCCTATTCTCATAGTATCACTTCTCCCACCATTTCACAACTAACTTTCATTTAGTGTGACCCTGTTTCTCCAGTTGCCCTCTACGCTCATTTGGAATTCCCCTAGCTCATCCCAGTAGCTTCCTACTTTGTGCATGCATAGAAATTACATCAAGCCTTCAAGTTTTCTGCACACTGCCACGTCAACTAATCCAGACCCAGATTCCAGGCCGGGAACACAAATCCAGTTACCTCTGACAATGAACATCTAAGGAACTGCAGGTTTTGATTGCATCAGTTAATGTCAGCATTTATGATTCCACCATAATAAAGAGACTGGGGAAAAACTGTATTTATAGGAGAGTTGCAAGGCGAAAATCATTGCAAACCAAGAGGAACATAAAGGCTTGTCTCACACTTGCCAAAAAAACACATTGATAACCCCTAAGCCTTTTGGGTAGCCCAGAGTAGAGATGCAGTTGACTTGAGGTGGAGGAGGAGCATGGCGCTACGCACCAGTAAGTCCCACCTCCTCACAGGAATTGTCACGAATCGCGGGTTATTCGAGAGGGTGTGGGACCAATATGAAGTATTTTTTCATAGAAACACGTCATATTGGACCCGTGAAAATGTTACTATGGGGCCCCCTAGGTCTGATTACGCCCCTACTTGTGAGTATTGCAATTATAATTTTTTTTGTTTTATGTACAATTGTTCATTCATTTAAGGCATTATTCATTCCTATTTTATATTTGTAGTATTTGAATACTACTATACTTATTTATGGTTTAAGAAACCCACACAACTTCAGAGCAGCTGATAATTTTGACCCTCATTTAGTGTGTGCCAGGGATTTGTGTTTGTTTGTTCACTGGGCAATATGGTATGATATTTTAGAGGTGATGCAATCATAATGTCAACATTTACAATGTCAACAGTTATGATGTTGACATTTTAAATTTCAGTATCTTCAGAATGTCAACATGTTCAGGGTTAGGCCCTAGGGGGAAGGTTAGGGATACCGACGACGAAACCACTGCATGATGAGCCAGAAATCATCATGACATCACCGCCAGTCCCGGAAGACACCATGGAGGCACCGGACCTGCCAACCATGTAACTCACTGCTAGACCACCAAGATCTTTTTGTCACAAGCCAGGGTCTTAGTATGTCTTACCTGATCCAACGCTTTCATATTCAGGTGGGCTGTAGCTCTCCTGGCCTTCTGCAGCATTCCGGATCACCATTTTGTTTCTATTTTCCTTGGCTTTATGGGCACGGCCATATTGGATGAATCAGGTGATTGATCCGTCCAGTGAAATCCAGAGTGCTGTGCTCAAATGATCCCTCCCTCCATTGCCGACCTGGAGCTCCCTATATAGACCTGCACAAGACCCAGCCCTGGTCAGAATAACTCAATTCCTAGTGAGGATGCCTTTCTCCAGTGCATCTGCCAGTGATCCGAACAGTACCCGTTACCTGTGACCAGCACCTCTGTCAGTTCTATGTATCCAGCGCATGTTATCTGATTGTGTCCACCGCCTCTGTCATCAACCTGTGTCCAACCTTCTGCCATCTGCCTGTGTTCAGTGCTCCTGCCATCAGCTTGGATATTCTGTGACTAGTTACAGCCTATACTCCAGGCAGTACTACCAACTTGAAGTTATCAGTACTATATCATCATTGTTCTAACCTGTGCTTTGGCCATCGGACCAGTCACTTCAAGTTGTTATTTCATGTGAGCCTCACATGCTCATTGCAGGTTCCAACTGGTTCTTGCCCTTCCTCTAAGCAATTATACATCTTACTTTACACCAGTATCTGAGATGGACCTACCATCGGTGGAACCATCGATGGTGGTGGGTTGTCCTCATTTCCATTTGCTAGTAGTTGAGGTATGTGCTCAGTTTCTGGTTGTTTGGTCAGCCCTGGGTGCTAAGGGTATGAACTCCAAGTTTGTGTCACTTATTGAGAACACGTCCAGGTCGCCCAGCCTTGGCTCCTGGGAAGTGCCCTACTTATCAGTCTCCAGTCGGACTCAGAGGTTTCTATGTCTCCTCTGGTTCACTTTCCTGAGTTCCTAGTACTAGGTTCAAGCTCCAGTGTCCTGGGGTCAAGGTCCAGAGCTATGTTTCTCATTTGGTTCCAGGGGCTTGTTCAACGCCGCTTGAACAGAAGTCTTATTCAACCACCAAGGTTTCACTACTCGTCAGTCCAGCCCAAGGGTTATGCCTCAGATCAGAACCCCAAGCCCATGACAGTCGACATTCTAATCATGTCAACGTGTCGTCAGTGTCAATATGATGAATGTCAATGTAGAGATTATGGGCATATTAGGGCATATTGCAAGTTATGTTCTTTTGATGTACTGATAAAATTCTGCCCACACTGACAAATAGGAGTTAATCCCACTCCCATTCATTGAACATCACTTATGGTATCCGGTGAGCAGGGAAAAGCAATTACCTGGACAGGACATTGGTAAGAAAGGCCTTTGTCTATGTCTGCATATAGATTACTTTAGGATGTGTAGCTGGCACGAGAATAGCAAGGATATGCAAACAGCAGTCTGCTCACCATGTATGACTGGACACAGGCACAGATCAAAGGCCTCACCATATATTATCTGTTTTTGATTAAAAATTTATATTTCCACCACAGATTGGACCTAAAATTATATATATATCAAGTCTGTAAACTGGGCTGGTGTTATTTGTGGGGACCTAGGACACATAGTTTGGAAGAAATTAGGTATCTAACCAATCACACATCCCAGAGAAATCTTAGTTACACTTATTTTATATCTTAAAGAATCAAGATTAATATGAATATACCATATGTGGTTACTACACAGGGAAAATTGAATGGGTACAGTTATTTGTACATAGGTTAAAAGTTATATGGGTGTTCTTAATATGTTCCCTAGGTTATTTAACAAGCCAGCCAATCATCATGGATTTGGTCATGACATCAATATTGGGGGGGTGGGGGGGGGGCAGTTGATAAAAGGTACGGGTACATTTGTCAGACTTGGGGATCAATTCTAATTTGAAGCCTGGACCTGCATTTTCCGGCTGTGAGCCCTGGCCCAGAATAAGCAGAGTGTAGTTCTGTGTACATTTCTCCCTTTTTATTTTGAAATTATAACTTGTCTATATAATCTATAACCATTTCTAATGATATTTCTGTAAATAAACATTGCACTTCCTTTTTGAAATAAAATGTTCTTTTATTAATCTATTTTCATATATGCTCCAGAACCCAGTCTTTGAAGAGGCTATTAGATTGCCAAGGTTAAGCTACAACTATTATTTATTGCTAGATGCAGAGATCAACTGTTTCTCAGAACGTGCGCAATCGTGATATAGTGTTAGATGACCTGTGGCCCCTTTGTGTATTTTCCAGGAGTGGTGGAAGTTCAGAGGGGTATGGCAGCGTTTTCATCAGGGCCTTTTTGATGGGCCCTCCGCCCAGTTTTTTCAGTACACCTCCTGGGGCCATCCCAGCTTGCAGAGAGCAATGCTGTAACTAGAACCACAAGCCATGGGACAAATGTAATACAGAAACTGAAAGTGTGAAAGATTATATATTTGATGTTTCAACCTTACACTGCATACTGTCAGACGTATGTACTACAGGTGGAGTTCTAGCAGTATGCAAGTGCTCGATTTCTCCAGGATGTCAAGTGTTCATAAGTGGCTGGTCTGTTGAGGTGATGCAGGCAGCATCTATAGGGTATAGTATTTCCCTTCACTCACTTCTGCCCCTGGTCTCCCCCCTGGCTGCCTCATGGTACCACCCAACTTTGGGAAATTTCTGGGGAAAACACTGGTATGGTATAATGGGCAGAGTGATAGAATATTTGTTGCATTATATTTGGCTCTATCCTCACTACATCAGGACTTGGGGATCTGCGTGATTGCAGTCCTAACGCTAGTGTGGTAGCAGTCAAGGTGATACTGTTATTGGCTCTGACCTAGTGTGCCAAATTAGGGATAGCTATTGGGGTCTCTGCCAGTCAACATGCCAAGCATGTAAACATTAAGACCACATTGACATGATGAAAGTTTACAAAATATATCACATCCATTTTAGGGTCGAATTCAGTTAGCCGTGAAAAGTGCAGTTTGGAGAAAAGTTTTTGCGGATTTGTACTTTTCGCGTGTTTTCAACTTATCTCCGCATTCAATTACAGGAGCTTTCGCCTATGTGGAATAAAAACAGCAGAAAAGTTTTCTCTATGTATAGGCAGGCAAATTGGAAGTGCAAAATCACTATTTTGGGGTGCAAATGTAGGAATTTGGTCCAGAATCTTTTGGACACGCCCCCCCCCCCCGCCCTCTAATGCCTAATCAGTCAGAAAAAAACAAAAAATAATTTGAGAACACCCACAAAATTACATGTCAATTTTGGGGCAAAAAGTGTTGGAAAATGGGTAAAAAGTGGTACTTTGGTGGGCTATATGGATGGGACAGGGGTTTTTGGGATTGCACGAGGCTGCAGCAGGTGTATTTTTAAGATTTTTTAAATCTTCACTTTAGATACATCAAAATATGCTTGTACCCATTTTCATGTACCCCAAATTTGACCTTAGTACTTATTTTTCTAAAAAATATTGCTTTCTATAATTATTCAGCACTTATGCATATACAGTCAGGTGCATAAATATTGGGACATTGACAGAATTTTCATATTTTGGCCTCTATTCACTACCACAATGGCTTTGAAATGAAACAAACAAGATGTGTTTGAACTGCAGACTTTCAGATTTAATTTGAGGGCAATTACATCAAAATCAGGTGAACGGTGTAAGAATTACAAAGGTTTCTATATGTGCCTCACACTTTTTAAGGGGCCAAAAGTATTGGGACTATCAACTCAAAAGCTATTTCATGGACAGGTGTGGGCTATTCCCTCATTATTTCATTGTCAATTAAGCAGGTAAAAGGTCTGGAGTTGATTCTAGGGGTGACATTTGCATTTGAAATCAGTTGCTGTCGACTCTCAATATGAGATCCAAAGAGCTGTCACTATCAGTGAAGCAAGCCATCATTAGGCTGAAAACTCAAAACAAACCCATCAGAGAGATAGCAAAAACATTAGGTGTGGCCAAATCAACTGTTTGGAACATTCTTAAAAAGAAAGAACACACCGGAGAGCTCAGCAACACCAAAAGACCTGGAAGACCACGGAAAACAACTGTGGTGGATGACAGAAGAATTATTTCCCTGGTGAAGAAAAACCCCTTCACAACAGTTGGCCAAATCAAGAACACTCTCCAGGAGGTAGATGTATATGTGTCAAGAGAAGACTTCACAAGAGTGAATATAGAGGGTTCACCACAAGATGCAAACCATTGGTGAGCCACAAAAACAGGAAGACCAGATTAGAGTTTGCCAAACAACATCTAAAAAAGCCATTACAGTTCTGGAACAACATCCTATGGACAGATGAGACAAATATCAACTTGTACCAGAGTGATGGGAAGAGAAGAGTATGGAGAAGGAAAGGAACTGCTCATGATCCAAAACATACCACCTCATCAGTGAAGCAAGGTGGTGGTAGTGTCATGGCATGGGCATGTATGGCTGCCAATGGAACTGGTTCCCTTGCATTTATTGATGATATGACTGCTGACAAAAGCATCAGAATCAATTCTGAAGTGTTTCGGGCAATATTATATGCTCATATTCAGTCAAATGCTTCAGAACTCATTGGACAGCGCTTCACAGTGCAGATGGACAATGACCCGAAGCATACTGCAAAAGCAACCAAAGAGTTTTTTAAGGCTAAAAAGTGGAATGTTATGCAATGGCCAAGTCAATCCCCTGACCTGAATCTGATTGAGCATGCATTTCACTTGATGAAGACAAAACTGAAGGGAAAATGCCCCAAGAACAAGCAGGAACTGAAGACATTTGCAGTAGAGGCCTGGCAGAGCATCACCAGGGATGAAACCCAGCGTCTGCTGATGTCTATGCGTTCCAGACTTCAGGCTGTAATTGCCTGCAAAGGATTTGGAACAAAGTATTAAAAAGTGAAAGTTAGATTTAGGATTGTTTAGTTTGTCCCATTACTTTTGGCCCCTTAAAAAGTGGGAGGCACATATAGAAACCGTTGTAATTCCTACACCGTTCACCTGATTTGGATGTAATTACCCTCAAATTAAATCTGAAAGTCTGCAATTAAAGCACATCTTGTTTGTTTCATTTCAAAGCCATTGTGGTGGTGAATATGAAAATTCTGTCAATGTCCCAATATTTATTCACCTGATTGTAACAGCCAATTCTGACACTAAAAACACAAAATACTTATTAGGGCTATATTGATTTCTAATGTTAGTGCAGCTTTTTCAGGAGTACAGACTGGATTTTCCCAAACTCTTAGGGACTTTTCGCAAATTTCACGTTTGCTTTTTCACGTCTTTTGGAAATGAATATGGAGATAAGCAGGAGTGCGCAGGGAAAAAGTTTCACCTCAAAACAGACGAAGGTGGCGAAAACATTGCCGCTCGGCTTTTGGCGGATAATTGAATATGGGACTTAGAGAGGTATTAAAAGTCACAAAAGAAACCCTCTGACTCAGCAAGTACCAGCCACCAGTTCCCAGAAGGCCAGCCCCTCATGTCTGGTCCATGGCTAATGTGCGGCTTCCTCTTAAGCTGCATACACATGGTACTATCTGTACCACCAACGACTTGAAAGATATTTCAGTGAAGTCATCCTGCCTCATCTCTGAACAGGCAATGATGACAATATCGTGCAAGTTGGCCTGCATGTACGGATGATAATAGATATCGTTATCGTTCATGCAGGAACACGCATCGTTGGTGGTTCACTGCATAAAAATTAACTATATGAACCATATATCGTTCAACAATATCGTTAATAGATATCGTACCGTGTGTACGCACCTTAACAGGATGTTTTCACCTGACACTTCCTGCAGAGGTTTGTGGGTACTTCTTATGACAAACCCCACCCCAGAGTCCCTGCAGTATGTGAAGAACAGCTGAGCTGAAGATCTGTGAATAAATCTTAGAGTGCCAGAGTCCTGGAGCAGTCTCTAAACCCCATGCGAAATGTGTCCTCCATAGGATGAAAGTTGACAGTATAAAAATGTTAGATGTATTGTTGAAACAGAGGCCAACCATAATGATCAGCCACATTAGGTTTCATGTGATCTTTGGCAGGAAGCCCATAATCTACTATTATATCTAGTATTTCCTGTAACTTTTGCAGTTAGATGTGACTTTTACTAGTTGCTCTTTCACATAAAATAAACTTTTAGCCATAGTCCTTCAAATATGTAACATTGTTTGATAAAGAGTACAGCCCTATTAAGGAATGGAAATATATTTATATATTCGTAACATATAAAAGTGGTTTCTGTTGATCTACTTTAATTTGGGTTCCAATCTTCTGCTAAGAGCTAACAATATCTCAGTTCAGTATATTCATTATGGCATTGTATATGTTTTCCACTTCCATTTCATTCTACAGTCAGTGGGAGACTCCACACACGTATAAAGCTGAATTCATGATGGAGGAATATTAAGCTGCTGTTTTGGCACAGCACGGGCAATACAATACTGTGTAGCTAGAAAGAAAAGGCAAGTACAAAAACCTATTGCACTAACCTCCTGCCCAATCACTTAAGCCGCTTAAGTATGACAGCTTCCGTGTGTTTGCATAATTTGTTAGCCACCTATAGATTCTTTGATCATTACCTCTTAATACCCAATAAAATAAAGACGCTACACACCATAGCTGGCAGGACAAAGATAAATACATTTTATTTATCACTTCCATAAAGTTGGTGGCCTAGAAAAAGCAATTGCAAACTGTACTACTCAAAATTTGGTCAACTAACCGGGTATTCCTACCCACATATTGGGTTCTTCCAATCCCACTGACCATGGTCAGCAAACTCCTCCCTCGCTACGCAGTGTAAAGTTCCTATCTAGACTCATGCACCGCTACGTTTTGGGAGGAGCCTTCACGATCTTCAATATCAATGGGGGGCCGTGACAATAACCACAGCATTGCTGCCTACACGGACATAGGTGTCACATCGACATAGGTGACCGCTGCCTGTCGTTAGGCAGATGAGCCAAATAACTTGCAAAATCATACAGCCCCTGGAGAACATATCATCTTCACACCACATGATTATCATTGTACCTTTATTATGATGTAGTTTGCAATTGCGTTTCCCGCACCACCAACCACCGACTTATTGTGTTAGTTGGGGAGGGAAAGATTTCTTGTAAAAAGAGGACAATGATTCCGTGCATCAACCTTTTTCCTTCAAAGTCACCTCCCCTACCATGCCCCTTGGACCTCCATTGTCTTGTAATTCCACCTTTAACCCTAAGTTTTCCTGCTGTCACTGTCCCCTTACATAATAGTTACTTCCTTTCATGTGTACTACAGATAGTCGAACAACTCTCACACACTATCCCCACAATCCTACAGCGCTTATCTGCATCGGGATCATTTGCAGATCCCTGCTTACGTATTACCCATGTGTGATGTGAAAGCTCAATCCTCAAATTAGAATACATGCAAATTCATTGCACTTTCATATTTTCTCCTATGTTTCTTACCCGGCGTCGGGCTCCTGCCCATCGGCATCCCTTACCCAACCTGAAGAATGGATATCCAGGGACTTAAGCAACATTAACTAAAAAGTTATAGAACTAAAGTCAGTGTTTGCCTTAAACGTCTCTATTATACAGCAGTAGAAAGACAACTCTACCACAACTGCTTTATAAGATTTGTAAGTCCCAGCATGGAAAGCAAGTCACATCAGAGAAATAAACCTGTCAACTTAAGCCTGCCCATATATCAGTAATCCATTGGAGCAATTCTGCATTTTGCAGATTGTGAAAAAACATCTGCAATGTATAGAGTTCACAGATTGCAGATTCTGACTAAAAAGTGATTAGAATTGGGAGAATTAGGTTGTCTAATATGTTGGATTTCACAAACCAATCTGGGCTGTAGGTTGCTAGTGTACAGTAACAATCTACCGATTTATAGACAGTTACTAAAATATACCTGTAATGTATGGACGTAGATTGGTGGTTTAGGGAATTAACAAAAAAACTGAATCTGTGAATCGTTTTTGTGATTGATGTATGGGCCCATTTAGGTTGGGTATTTACATACAGAGTATTTACACCAGAAAAAAACAGTAAGGGGCCAACTGATCAGACTTTTTGTTCATAAAATTATGTAAAAACACAGTTTCTGCATAATTTTATGAATTGTTACTATGTACAGCGCTTCACCTTATTCTCATTTTGTTATGCCACAGCCTTATTCCAAAATTGAATAAATTTTTGTCCTCAAGATTCTACACACAATACCCCATAATGACAAAGTGTAAAAAGTTTTTTTCAGATTTTTGCAAATGTAATAAAAAAAAACAAAAAAATCACATGTACATAAGTATTCAGCACCTTTCCTCAATACTTTGTTGATGCACCTTTGGCAGCAATTACAGCCTCGTCTTTTTGAATATGCCACAAGCTTGGCACACTTATCTTTGGCCAGTTTCGCCCATTCCTCTTTGCAGGACCTCTCAAGCTCCATCAGGTTGGATGGGAAGCGTCGGTGCGCAGCCATTTTCAGATCTCTCCAGAGATGTTCAAATCGGATTCAAGTCTGGGCTCTGGCTGGGCCACTCAAGGACATTCACAGAGTTGTCCTGAAGCCACTCCTTTGATATCTTGGCTATGTGCTTTGGGTCGTTGTCCTGCTGAAAGATGAACAGTCACCCCAGTCTGAGGTCAAAAGCGCTCTGGAGCAGGTTTTCATCCAGGGGGTCTCTGTACATTGCTGAATTCATCTTTCCCTCTATCCTGACTAGTCTCCCAGTTTCTGCCACTGAAAAACATCTCCACAGCATGATGGTGCCACCACCATGCTTCACTGTAGGGATGGTATTGGCCTGGTGATGAGCGGTTTCCTCCAAACATAATGCCTGGCATTCACGCCAAAGAGTTCAATCTTTGTCTCATCAGACCAGAGAATTTTGTTTCTCATGGTCTGAGAGTCCTTCCGATGCATTTTGGCAAACTCCAGGCGGGCTGCCATGTGCTTTTAACTAAGGAGTGGCTTCCGTCTGGCCACTCTACCATACATACCTGATTGGTGAATTGATGCAGAGATGGTTGTCCTTCTGGAAGGTTCTCCTCTCTCCATAGAGGAATGCTGTAGCTCTGACAGAATGACCATCGGGTGCTTGGTCACCTCCCTGACTAGGGCCCTTCTCCCCCGCTTGCTTAGTTTAGACGACCGGCCAACTCTAGGAAGAATCCTGGTGGTTCCGAATTTCTTCCATTTACGGATGATGGAGGCCACTGTGCTCATCGGGACCTTCAAAGCAGATGATCTTTTTCTGTACCCTTCCCCAGATTTGTGCCTCGAGACAATTCCTTGGATTTCATGCTTGGTTTGTGCTCTGACATGCACTATCAAGTGTGGGATCTTATATAGACAGGTGTATGCCTTTCAAAATCATGTCCAAACAACTGAATTTACCATAGGTGGACTCCATCCTTGAGATGTTCATACAGCTTAATTGATCAGTGGAAACAGGATGCACCTGAGCTCAATTTTGAGCTTCATGGCAAAGGCTGGGAATACTTATGTACATGTGATTTCTTGTTTTTTTTGTTTTTTTTAATTACATTTGCAAAAATCTTTTTACATGTTGTTATTATGGGGTATTGTGTATAGAATTTTGAGGACAAAAATGAATTTATTCCTTTTTGGAACAGGCTGTAACATAACAAAAATGTAGAAAAAGTGAAGTGCTGTGAATACTTTCCGAATACACTGTACAAAGAAGGAAATTTCATAAAATCTCCAATAATACGCTAATTAGCACTGCAGATCAGTCTCCATCATCAATTGGGTCTACGATCTGACCCCTATGTACCAAACTCCAAAAAGATAAGCTTTTCAGAGTTTGCCCAAAGTAGTTTACAAACTCTTCAGCTGGTGTAAACTGCTTTAAGTCTATGTAGGCTTACAAGCAGGCCTCCGTTGGAAGCTGACACTGTGCACCCGCGTAATGTCAGCTATTACAGAAGTCTTTCACAAAACGTGAAAGTCTTCCACAAAATGCTGGCGATTACAGCTCGCAGGGACAGAGGTTACAGCAACTGCTGTCCCTTTGGCTTCCCCTTTCCTTCTTTGCAGGGAAATATTCATTAAAGATTAAAAAATCCGCCACATTATGAAGCCTTAATAAATGACAGCCATTCTGCAAATATTAACACATAGGCCTATAAATTTGTGCAGCTGTTACCACATACTGAGTGACGTACAGCAGTACTAGGCGATAACTATTTAGCACAGCTGTAAATCGGAAGTTGGGGCAGTAAGGCAAATTACACATGAATTAATGGATATATTAAGGATAGAGTCCTATAGATTTTGGCTCCAAATATAAGGCATGTGGGTTTTTGTGTAGAGCAAACTGATAGATAATAGGACATGTGTAGCATAACAGAGCTCTTAATATCTTAACACACTTTGGTCAAAAAGATTGGGAAAGGATTGCAGTTAAATTGAAACCAGTCTCACTACAAAATCTGTATACATGTGTAGGGAAAAAGCAATGTAGATATTGTGTTTTATCATTTGTTTCTTATGCACAATGATAAAAGGAACACATATGGTTGTAGTAATAGAAAGGACTGTTCCTTTTTCAGAGCTACTTAGGAACATATCTGAAATCATGTTTTTGTAAAGTTTTATTGGTATTTTTTTTTTTTTTCTAAAAATGCACCAAACGGACACCGTTTTTGATGTAGATCACATTTTGTTACAATATCTTTACGGTTACTCATATCTGCTCAAGCCATGCCACTAACCTTCATTTCACAAAGAGGTGAACAGTGATTTGTAATTATGTAACCAAAAAGGTAAATAGTTGAATGGAGAATGGGATATTTCTGCATGCAAAAAAAAAAAAAAATCAGTTATAACAGCAAACAAACTAGAATATGTCCACAGTATATGGAAGTGGCCTTTCCCCAGTCAAGAAAACTGCCTGTACAGAATGCTCCATGGATGGCGAACAGGAGCAGTACCCAGGTCTGCATCCAATATTTCACATCAGGCATGCGACTATCAGTCTCACTGCAGGTTTACTCCTGATCACCACCAAGCGGACCGCAGTAGAATGGCCCATCAAAAGGTGCATTTTGGTAAGGGAATGCTATGCTAGGTCTTCTTACATGACTAAGTTAATACTATGCACAAAGCAACTGCTGCGCTATAGCCTTTTGCGCTACACAAAGAAAGAAGAGAAATACCTGCAACATTCCCAACACTAGCAGCTGAAAATGAGACAAATAACATGACGCACATTTCCTTGCAGCAAATAGAGAATATTCAAATTACTTAAGAATCAGTCTTCCAGCTTTTGATTTTTAAATTACAAAAAAAAAAATAAAAAAAAAATTAACCAATTTTATACATTAAAAAGGTAGAATATTTAACACAAATAGCTTTCAACACAAGACCTATTAAGACTACATGTATCTACATTGCATACAAATTAGTTCCACATAAATTGGATGTTTCACTGAATAAGTAGCTCCACAATGGCAGATCTGCTTTTATTGCTTTTATGCATATGGTGCTCTTAGAAGGCACTGTGGTATGGATTAGAAAACGTGGAATGACTTTGGTGGAGTAATTGGAATGACTTGGATGATAATTGTTTAAGTCGTCATTCTGGAACAGGCAGTAATGTGAAATCCATAATCTTTTTTTTGTTTTGTTTTTTCCTTTGTCCCAATCAAGAAATAAAAATCAGAGTTCGTGTTATACTTCAACTTCACAGGAGAAAAGTAACATCTGGAGACAGATTTCACATGCCCATCCTGATACTCTGAATAATCTGGAAAATAGCTGGAGAAAAAATAAATATATGTATATATAAATAAGAACTCAAAAGCCACAACATCATTTGCTAAACACAAAGGGCATTATATTTTAAGCCAAGTGCATATGGTATGTAACCTTTCAAAAGTGTAAAACAGGAGCAGGAAATATATAGGAAACTTAAGTATCAATAATAAAAACACACTTTCACACCAGGACAGGATGGATAGTGAAGGAGACAGCTTCTCTAGTTCCACAGCTTTTTATTTATGCTAATTAAAGTCTTTTGATTGCAAAGTTTTCCAAAGTCAGCAGACTAGAACAAGTGCACTAAAGACCATTTGCAGAGCATAACGGTTTGCAGAAATGCTACTTTTATCTGTATGTTTGACAGCTGCTGACAAGCTAGACTAGTCTGTACAACATATGGCAATGGAAGGACAGGGACTCTGCGCTAGCCAAGAACATGTGAAAGTATGTTTCAGGAGACTCTAGTTGCCAGAAGCCAAGTTAACCTGAATCATAAATAAGTTCTATCATAAGAAAGTCGGAAGTCTACTAATTCCTTAAATCTACAAAGATAACAAGCAAACCTTCTGTATTTGTTTAACTGTATCACAATGTAACTATAACTGCGGCAAAAAAATAAATAAAGTGCTTACTAGGGTTATTTATGCTACAAATATACACCACAAAATAAGCAAACACTACTAATGACACTTAAAAAGGAAACATACAGGTAATAGAAGCTTTACAGAGCTCAGTAAAAAAACAAAAGGAATGTGGTTAGTTCTGGTGGTGCATACGTGTGCAACCGGCAGATTAGGTCAGATTGATGTCAGAGGCAACAGTCGTGGCACTGGGGTGTTTCTGACATATGTTAGGTCACTCACATGATGTTTGGGAAATATAAACTGATGGGAACACATCTGCGGCATGTTAGTTGGGATATGGGATGCTGCAATTAGACTGGAGATACTTTGTATATAATGTAGCTTAAAAGTATTTGTGGAAGCAAATTCCTTCACAATACACCGACAGGTAAATGTTAGACATTGTAGTTACAGAAAATGTTGGCGCTGTTTTGCTCCTAATTTGGCTATAGGAGGAAAAGGTTGCACACAGGATGAAATCACTGTTCACTGGGCCACCCCCAGAATTATTAACATACTCTGGAAACACATACACAGGATTACATATGGGGTCCACACATTCAGGAATGCATATGAGACATACATATGGGGTACAGACAATCATACACAGGAATACATATGAGGTACACACACACACAAATACATATGAGGTACGTACACACACACAAATACATATGAGGTACACACACACACGAATACATATGAGGTACACACACACACGAATACATATGAGGTACACACACACACGAATACATATGAGGTACACACACACACGAATACATATGAGGTACACACACACAAATACATATGAGGTACACACACACGAATACATATGAGGTACACACACACGAATACATATGAGGTACACACACACGAATACATATGAGGTACACACACACGAATACATATGAGGTACACACACACGAATACATATGAGGTACACACACACGAATACATATGAGGTACACACACACGAATACATATGAGGTACACACACACGAATACATATGAGGTACACACACACGAATACATATGAGGTACACACACACGAATACATATGAGGTACACACACACGAATACATATGAGGTACACACACACGAATACATATGAGGTACACACACACGAATACATATGAGGTACACACACACGAATACATATGAGGTACACACACGAATACATATGAGGTACACACACACGAATACATATGAGGTACACACACACGAATACATATGAGGTACACACACACGAATACATATGAGGTACACACACACGAATACATATGAGGTACACACACACGAATACATATGAGACATACATACACAGGAATACATAGGTGACTATGGTATATGTGTCAGTTAGTCAGGGATGTGAAGGAGGAGAGGAGAGGAAGGGAAGTCACTCACCAGAGCCGCAGACAACGAAAATGAACAGGGCCAGTAACCAGGGTCCTACCGATGACTTCTCATCTACCGCACTCCTCTGTGGGGCGTGGAATAAAACACATTAATGCGGATAATGGGGAGTCAGCACCCGGCGCCCCGCTCCCGTCCTCCCCGTACACATACCGTGGTCTTGGCCACGTTGCCTCTCAGCGTGATGTTCTTGCTGTGCTTCTCGTTAGCCATCCGGATTCTCTGCTTGGCCACCATGGCTGATGTGTGCGCGGAGGGGTCACTGGAACAAGGCAGTTACAGGAGATACACCGGCCAGCTCACCGCCGCCTGCTGCTGGGTGTGCGTGAGTGTAGTAATACCCAAGCCTCTCCGAGCTGCCAGCGTAGGCAATTCCACAGTCCCCGCCCACTACCGGAACTACGTATCCCTGCGAGGCTCGCACGCCATCAGACCTTGTCAAATAGTCCGTCCCACCACCGACCGTGGCCTGTGACTGTGTGTGCTGGGGAGTAACCCCGCCCTGTGTTATCACCACACACACACCTCTGAGTCTGTACTAGTGACGTGTAGGTAAAACACTGGCCTGCCCTGTCACTATACTACAGAGTACTTCATACCAAATTGGCTCGTTTTTTTTAGAATAATAATAAAAATAAAAAACAATTCAATAGGGTAAACTCAAAGAGCCACGAGGTTCCATCAGATATAATTACAGTAGGAAAACCTTGCTTATTTTTGCTTTCATCCTACATGCAATATAAATGAACTTATGGGACTGGGCTCTATTTAATAGCAAGCCATAAATTCTTTTTAGCACTCAGTGGCTGGCTGGCAACTTTTATCATGGGGGGCAATGCAGTTAAGTTCCCCTGACTTTTCTACCAGTGCACTACAAAGGCATAATGGACGTTGCAAAAAAAACTGCAGGCATAGTTTATCTAATGGGGATGCAGTGTATATGTGTAATGAAATATAAGAAAAATTACATTGTGGGGATGGGGAATGGCTGAAGTGGGCTGGTCTGGGGGTGATGATGGGCAGGGCTAGGCAGAGGTGGTTGGGTTGGGGACAACACAGTCGCATCATTGTAGCCCCACTCCCCGCTATGCAATGCCGAGATTACCGACATTATTGAGCGGGGGACGATGACACGATTCAACACGAGTCGCATCATTGACCACCTGCGGCCCAAACCCAGGAGAGACATACCGAAATACCCAGGATTTTGCCGGGGCAAAAGACCCAGACCCAGGTCGCACAGAAAAGGAGCTGATTGGCTGTTCGAGGTTGTCTGAGACTGTAACTGATGATTTCATCAGCGGCAGACAGCACAGGATGCCAAGAGAACTGCATGTGCCTCAGGAGAACTGTATTTACAATTTAAAAATGTCACATTAAAAGGATGAGGAGGTGAGTGAGCTATTGGCAAAGGTATACGTTTAGGATGCCGGCGGCCGCAATACCGACTGCCGGCTTCCCGACTCCTCAATCCCGGCTAGGGTTAAATGACAGGCATCTAAAATCTAGACGCCTGTCATTACCCCTACGCCGGGAGACCGGCACCCGGCATCCCGATCGAAGGGATGCCGGGCGCCGCGAGCGGACAGCCGCGGGGGGGAGGGTTAGGTTTAGGGCTCCCGGGGGGACTTAGGGTTAGGCACCCCCCTGGGAGGGTTAGGCTAGGGGAAGGGGGGGTTAGGGTTAGGCACCCCCGGGGGGGAGGTTAGGGTTAGGCACCCCTAAGGGAGGTTTAGGTGGGTAGGGTAGGTTAGTTAGTACTTACCTGGGGACGATCGGGATTTCCAGCGCTGTTGGGCTGCCGCTGCCGGGATCTCTTCCTCTGTCGACTTGACGCTGCCGGGATTCAAACTGCCGGCCATGCGACCGCTGGTATTACATACCGATTCCATTGGCAAACCGTGGAAATCTCAACATCAAACAAGCAGGAGATTGTGCATCAAACAGCATCCATTTTTCTATTTACACTTGCACAAAGTCAGGGATTTTGTAGGATTATAATCAGGTGTATGATTTACTAATCATACCAAACAGGTGATCATGATCATCATTTTCATATGTAGGTTGAAGAAACACAGGCCCTCATTCAGAGCCGTACGCTCTGAGCAGAGCGCACGCTCTGAATGAGGGCCGCCCTCCATAATTATGGAGCGTCCTTCTGGACGCTCGTATAGCTGTGGGTCACCACCCACAGCCTATACGAGCGTGCAGTTTGATGGCCGCGATGGTCGTGACCATCGCGACCATCGAAACTGCGAGCCGGAGCCTGCGGTTGAGGTTTTCAACCGCAAGCCCCGGAGTGATTTTGGCTCTATCAGAGCCAAAATCACTCCCACTGACATCACTAGTGATGTCAGTGGGCCGGCTTCTGACGGTAGGCGTTCCCTTGGGAACGCCCCCGTCAGGGAGGCACGCCCCCGGCACGCCCACCAAAGGGGGCGTGCTGTCAATCAACATCGACAGCACGCCCCCTTTGATCAGACACAACGAGCGAAGGAAAATCCTTCGCTCGTCGCGTCTGGCGCATGCGCACGACGGAGCTCCCGCCGTCGTGCGCATGCGCAGAGCACAACATCGACCCACTTGCGAGCAGACAGCCGCTTGCGAGTGGGTCTGAATCAGGCCCACAGTCAGTAACGGAAACTGAAACAGCTGTGTAGGAGGCTTAAAATTGGGTGAGGAACAGCCAAACTCTGCTAGAAAGGTGAGGTTGTGGAAGGCAGTTTAATGGCAAAAGTCTTACACCATGGCAAGGGTGTGGTATGATTGATGTTCAAATCCCGACACCAGTATGCCGAAGAGTGCAGATCCTGACGGCGGTAAGTAAGCTATCTAACCCTTCCCTCTCTGCCCCTAACCATCCTTTAGGGGTGCCTAACTCTAACCTCCCCCCCGGGGGTGCTTAACCCTAACCCCCCCTTTCCCTAGCCTGACCCTAACCTTCCCGGGGGGTGCCTAACCCTAAGTCCCCCCGGGAGCCCCTAAACCCCCCCCACGGCTGTCCGCTCATGACGCCGGCTTACCTTCGTTCGGTATGCCGGGTATCGGAATTTCGGCGGGTGGATAATGATAGGCGTCGGGATTTCGACGCCTATCATCAGTCCTCTGCTGGGATTGCACAGTCGGGGAGCCGGCGGTCGGCATTTCGACCATTGGCTTCTTGACTACCTCCCCACGGTAAAACTGAGCACAGCAACAAGACACAAGGTAGTTATACTGCATCAGCCAGGTCTCGCCCGGGCAAAGATTTCAAAACAGACTGAGGTTTCAAAATGTGCTGTTCAAGCTCTTTTGAAGAAGCACAAAGAAACGGGAAACGTTGGGGACTGTAGACACAGTGGTCTGCCAAGGAAACTTAGTGCCTCAGATGAAAGACATATCATGCTTCCCTTCGAATCGGAAGATGTCCAGCAGTGCCATCAGCTCAGAACTGGCAGAAACCAGTGGAACCTAGGTACACCCATCTATTGTTCGGAGAAGTCTGGCCAGAAGTGATCTTCATGGAAGAATTGCGGACAAAAAGCCACATCTTTGACGTGGAAACAAGCCAAGCAACTCAACTATGCACGAAAACATATGAACTGGGGTGCAGAAAAATGGCAGCAGGTGATCTGGACTGAGGAGTCAAAATGTGAAATATTTGGCTGTAACATAAGGCAGTTTTTGCGCCAAAGAGCTGGAGAGCGGTACAAAAGTTTCTGCAGGCAACAGTGAAGCATGGTGGAGGTTCCTTGTATGTTTGGGGCTTCATTTCAGCAATGGAGTTGGGGATTTGGTCAGGATTAATGGTGTTCTCAATGCTGAAAATTATAGGCAGGTACTTATCCATCATGCAATATCATCAGGGAGGCGTCTGATTGACTCCAAATTTATTCTGCAGCAGGACAACAACCCCAAACATACAGCTAATGTAATTAAGAACTATCTTCTGCATAAAGGAAGATCAAGGAGTCCTGGAAGTGATGATATGGCCCCCACAGAGCACTGATCTCAACATCATCGAGTCTGTCTGGGATTACATGAAGGATTTGAGCAAGCCTACATCCACAGAAGATCTGTGGTTAGTTCTCCAAGACGTTTGGAACAACCACCCTGCTGAGTTCCTTCAAAATCTGTGTGCAAGTGTACCTAGAAGACTTGATGCTGTTTTGAAGGCAAATGGTGGTCACACCAAATATTGATTTGATTCAGATTTCTCTTCTGTTTATTCACTTTGCATTTAAGTCAGTGGTCCCAAACTGTGCACCCTGGGGTGCCTAGGTACACTTGCAGGGGTGCCTCAGGCTGGTGGTCGAGAGCTAAATAAAATTATTTATGGTCAATGTAATGTAAATATGTGGACAAACAGAAGCACAAAACCTGTCCCCACAACATAACTGACCCAAAGGATGACAGGTCAGCACAATTTACTTCATATTACTACGTTACAACTTTTTTTTCTGAATTTCTCAATAAACTTTTGGCTTAGGGGCGCCATGAAAACAATGCTGATACTCTAGGGTGTCTTAGTTTAAAAAAGTTTGGGAACCAATGATTTAAGTGATAAAACTAAACTATTAACACTTCTATTTTTGAAAGCATTTTTGCTTTGCAGCATTTTTTTCCACTGTATACATGAATCATGCAGTATCCGGCACTCTGAGGCTGCTGTACGCCTTTGGTAAAACCGCTTGGGTGCCCTCCAAATGGGCAAGGAAACCCTCCAAATAGATCAAGCAAATTTCTATTACCGACATTCAGCTCCCTCCTTCCGGGAGGGAGCTGAATGACTGCATACAGCAGGGGGCGTGGGCGGGCTATGGGTCCGTATTGGGGGCGGGACCAGGGGCGGGGCTGCATGATTGCGTCCTCGTGGCCCCGCTCCCTCTTCACAATGCCAAAAATAAAGGCATTGTGAAGCAGGGGGCGGAGGCACAATGACGCGCTCATCGGGCCCCCCGCTGCAGGGGTTTCTAGTAGGTAGTCGGGAGGGCAGGCGGCAGCCGGGAGGCTTGCCTGCCTTTTCGGGGGGGTCGGGAGCGGCACCCAATATTAGGGAGGCTCCCGACCAAATCGGGAGGGTAGGCAAGCCTGCCATATAAAAGGGAAAGAACAAAACAGACTGCGCAATAAGGTGTGTATTGGGGAGATCTATGTGTCTCCCGATGGTTGCTAAGTTGCCAACTTTTTCTGAAGCCTGCCATATAGTCTTCATATATTGTTGCAAGCATAATTCAGTGCGCTGAGGAACAATAGGGGGTTAAACCCCCCCCCCTTTTCTACTTGGTATGACCCCTCCCTTTCATGCACCTGAAAAGTACTGCCAGATTGATTGAGCAGCTGCCATTTTTTGTTAGAACAGATCCTTTCTAGAATCCATTTAGAATATTATAAAATGTTTTATATACATACTTTATCCTCCTAAGCACTGTTTTCCCTCTGTATTCAGCTTCTCTTTATTTTACAGTGTATTTTTTGTTTTCCCTTCTCTTCGCCTGGATGTTATGTACTTCCGCTAATTGCACACCCTACGAGATGTAACCTACACAGTGCACCCCCGATGGCTGCCTCAGATGGTTCTTTCTTTGGCAGAATGAAAAACATGTGGATCTTTTCATTCAGTGCAAATCATATTATACATAATTCAGTATCCATATAAGACTTAATTTTATGTATGGCTGATCTCACATATTGTAAACTTTGTAGTGCGCCCAAGATGGCTGCCTCAACTTGTACGCTTGTGGTTAGGATTAAAAAAATACTTGTAACAGATGATTATATAAGGCTCTGCTTGTCACGACTTGGTCTGGATTTGGATCCGGAGAAGAGACAGAAGACGTCAGCGGGACGGTTTGCTGGTATTGGAATGAAGCCGGTTTCAGGGGGGTGCGAATCATGAATGAAGAAGGAGAGGTCCGGATGAAGGTTCTGTCGGAGCGAAGGTAAGTCGGACCCTGGAGCTGGAGTAGGAGGTAGAAAGGACCACGAGTCCCGGAGACGGCAGGCCTCCCTGGGGAGTAGGCAACAGGGCGATGCTCACAGGAACCGGGAACAGTGGTGGAGCAGGTTGGAACTGATAGCGGATATAGGCAGACTGTGACAAACTGCAGCAGCACGGAGGGTAGGGAGCTCAGGAACTAACACACAGCTTGCGCTGTGTAAGACATTGCACTGGCAAGGAAAGAGTGTGTAAAACACCCTTAAGTACCATGGGACGTGCAGGGATTGGCTAGACCTCTCAGGGAGCGTGCAGGAATGGGATTGGTTCCCCCAGGTCACATGTCCGCACCAAAGATGGCGGCACCCAGCAGCCGCCGGCGCTACACCGGAGTCCCCTGCCACCAGTCCAGAAGGGCCCTGCCAGAGCGCCCGGACAGGTAAGATCCGAGCTCTCCGTGGCTGCGCAGCCTGGGTCCTGGCAGTACCCCCTCCTTTAGGGATGGCCTCCGGACAATTCTTAGGCTTCTCTGGGTTCTTGGAATGGAAATCGAGAATCAAACGAGGTGCCTGGATATCTTCAGCTTTCACCCACGACCTTTCTTCAGGGCCGTAACCCTTCCAATCCAACAGATATTGTAATTGACCGTAATGGAATCTTGAATCTAAAATTTGTTTAACCTCGAATTCCACTCCTCTCTTAGTCCTGATTTTGGGAGCTGGATTTAGAGCTTGGAAAAATCAATTGAGAATCAATGGTTTTAATAAGGAAACGTGAAAGGAGTTTGGGATTTTGAGGTAAGAGGGAAGCTTCAATTTGTAGGCCACGGGGTTGATGACTTCAATGATAGAAAAAGGGCCAATAAACCGAGGAGCGAATTTCATTGAAGGAGCTCGGAGTCGTAAATTCCGGGTAGATAGCCATACTTGATCTCCCACCTTCATACTGGGAATGGACCTTCTTTTTGTATCCGTCTTCAATTTGTATCGATGAGACGTTTTTTGAAGAGAGGAGTGAACTTGACCCCAAATTTTAGAGAAGTCTCGTATAGTGGAGGTCACAGCGGGAACATCAAAGACTGGTAAGTCTGTAAACTTGGGCACTCGAGGATGAAGACCGTAGACAATCATAAAGGGAGTTCGTCCGGTAGAAGAGTGGTAGGAATTATTGTGCGCGAATTCCGCCCATGGAAGAGAATCGGACCAGTTATCCTGGGATGATGACATATAAATCCTTAGAAAGGTTTCAAGATCTTGGTTTACTCTCTCCGTAGATCCATTGGTTTGAGGGTGATAGGCGGTAGAAAATTTTAATTTAACCTGGAACATAGAGCACAGAGCCCTCCAGAACTTAGCCACAAATTGGACCCCTCGATCAGAAACAATCTCCGTTGGAAGTCCGTGTGGGCAGAAAATATGGAGAACAAAGAGTCGAGCTAACTCGGAGGCGGTGGGCAGCTTGGTGAGTGGAATGTAGTGTACCATCTTTGAAAAGTGGTGTATTATGACCCAAATGGTTGTAAAGCCGTTGGAAGCAGGCAAATCTGTCACAAAGTCCATAGACAAATGAGACCAACGTCGAGTTGGAATGGAAAGCGGCAAAAGGGTTCCTGCCGGGGGTAGCCTGGACGTCTTATGTTGAGCGCATGGGGAGCAGGAAGCAATGAATTCGGTAACTTCGGACTTCATGGTGGGCCACCAGTAGAAGCGGCGTAAGAATTCCAGCGTCTTGCGGATGCCAGTATGCCCAGAAAAATGTGACGTATGTGCCCAAGTGAGAAGTTGTTTACGGAGAGCAGGAGCTACAAAGGTTTTCCCGGAAGGTGGCTGGATATGAGTAGTAGCGATTACCTTGGATTCCAGGACCGTGGTTTCTTTGGGAAGGCCAGAGAGAGCTTCGGAGGAGTATGAACGGGAAAGAGCGTCTGCCTTTTGATTCTGAGATCCTGGACGAAAGGTCAAAATAAAATTAAATCTGGAGAAGAATATAGCCCATCTGGCTAAACGAGAACTGAGGCACTGGATGTTTTTCAAATACAATAGATTCCGATGAGCCGTGTAAACAGTGATGGGAAACTGGGCTCCTTCGAGGAGATAACGCCACTCAGAAAAGGCCGCCTTGACTGCCAACAGTTCCTGTTCCCCAATCGGATAATTCCTTTCTGCTGGTAGAAATTTTTTGGAAAAGTAACCACAAGGATGGATTCTGTTATCTTCGAACTTCTGGGATAATACCGCCCCTACAGCTTCGGATGAGGCATCAACCTCCAACAAAAAGGAAATAGAAAATGTAAGGGCGCTAATCAATAGATAATGATTTTAATGATTAAGACATAAAACATGTGATGATTACGACAACACTAAAAAATCAAAAACACACAGAATAAATATAGCAATAAAAAATATATATATCAAGATAAAATGAGGCTGCCTAATGATGTAAACACAGATGTCAGTGTGCACCGTGCACAAAATACAGTTTTACGTAGCATAAATATTGTATAAGCTCCTATGGAGCATAGTTCAATGTTGTTTGACGATCATAAGGCATAAAAAAAAAAAATGATAAATCCAGTTGTCACAAATGTGATTCCATCCCGAAGGAGATGTAAACTAAATGTTATTTGGAAAAACTCCGTACTCCGTGGTTCAACTCCCCAATGTGATCGGTATGGATATAGTCTCTTATTCTGCTAATGAGCAGCAATTCCACTATCCCACAGAGGGGAAAAAAAGAAACTTTGTATGCGTTAAATTGAAACACTGTATAATAGGCTACAGAGTCTTTAGAGAGGGTTTCCAGTAGTGGTTTTAAACATGCATGTTTGCTGAATATTTTATATGTACATATACCACTCTTTTTGTATATATAAATCACCACAGTGATATCCCTTATATCAAAACGCGGTGCTGCATGGCAGGTGCACAGGCCAGCAGTAATGTTACCATTCACTGTATCCTTCTCAGATGCAGCAGGGAGGTACACTCGTGGCAACGGAAACCCAGAGACTCGTAGCCTTGTCAGCAGGTGAGCACTCGTAACGCGTTTCTCCGCCTCAAGCTCATCGGCGGTTTCTTCAGACGTCTGAATATTTATGCTACGTAATACTGTATTTTTTGCACGGTGCACACTGACATCTGTGTTTACATCATTAGGCAGCCTCATTTTATCTTGATATATATATTTTTTATTGCTATATTTATTCTGTGTGTTTTTGATTTTTTAGTGTTGTCGTAATCATCACATGTTTTATGTCTTAATCATTAAAATCATTATCTATTGATTAGCGCCCTTACATTTTCTATTTTCTTGGTTTGTTTCTTGGGAATGATCCAGTTTTTTCCCAATTGTAGGGCTAGCTGTCAGTAGTTAGAGTGCATTTTTACTAGGCCCCCATTGTGTTCATAGGTAGTAGCGCCATTGGATTTTTCTCCAACAAAAAGGGTCTGGAAATGTCGGGCTGTCTCAGGATGGGTGCAGAAATTAAAGCCTGTTTTAGCATTTGAAAGGCTGTCTCAGCTTATGGGGACCACTGCGAGGGATTAGCCCCTTTGCGAGTTAAGGCTGAAATTGGCGCTGCTAGGGTTGAGAATCCTTTAATGAATTTTCTGTAATAGTTTGCGAACCCCAGGAATCTCTGTACTGCTTTCAAGGAATTCGGGCGAGACCAGTCCAAAATGGCTTGTACCTTCTTGGGGTCCATCTCCAACCTAGAACCAGAGATGACATAACCCAGGAAAGGGATGGAAGGAACCTCGAACACACACTTTTCCAGCTTGCAGTATAAATGATTCTCTCTCAGGCCTAACAAGACCTCCTTCACATGAGACCGATGTTTTGAAAGGGACGGGGAAAAGATCAAAATGTCATCCAGATATATGATCACGGATACATATAACAGATCTCTGAAAATTTCATTCACAAAATTCTGAAAGACGGCGGGAGCATTGCAGAGTCCAAATGGCATTACAATGTATTCAAAGTGGCCGTCTCTGGTGTTAAAGGTGGTTTTCCATTCATCGCCGGTACGGATTCTGATGAGGTTATACGCCCCTCGTAGATCCAGTTTGGAGAACACTGTAGCTCCTTTAATACGATCAAACAATTCAGTGATAAGGGGCAGTGGATAACGGTTTTTTATTGTAATGTAATTCAAACCCCGATAATCAATACAGGGCCGGTGGCCCCCATCCTTCTTGGATACAAAAAAGAATCCAGCACAAGCAGGAGAAGTGGATGGGCGAATAAAGCCCTTCTGGAGATTCTCTTGAATGTAATCTGACATTGCCTTGGTCTCTGGTAACGAATGCGGCCCCGAGGAGGAGTCTTGCCAGGTACCAAATCAATCGGGCAATCCCAGTCCCGATGCGGAGGAAGTTCATCAGCTCTGGCTTTACTAAAGACGTCACTAAAAGCCCTATAATGAATGGGAATGGAAGAATTTTCTGATAATTCAATTTCTTTAATTGGTTTTATACAGGGAAGACAAGAGGCAAAACAGGAGTCTCCCCAGGCCGTGACTTGAATGGAATTCCAGTCGATTCGAGGGTTATGTTTACTTAACCACGGATACCCCAAAATTATAACGTGAGAAGCTTTGGGAATCACTAAAAAATGAATGAGTTCCGTATGAAGGGCCCCCACACGAACACGAACAGCTTGGGTTTGTAAGGAGACATTCCCGTTGATAATTCGACTACCGTCTACGGCTGACAGGGTGATGGAATGGGTGAGGGGTTTGACGGGGATCTGGAGTTTCTGAACCAGTTCTGCAGAGATGAACTTTTCAGCGGCTCCTGAATCAAGAAGAGAAGAAATAGTTTGAGGTCCTTGTTCCAACTCTAGTACAAGAGACATAACAGACTCGTTCATATTGGGAGACAGAGACATGACTCCTAACCTGGTGTCTCCAGTGCCAGTTAGGAGCGGGGGTTTCCCGGACGCCGGCAACAGGAGGCGACCAGATGTCCGGACTCTCCGCAATACAAGCACAGATTCTCGCGGCGGCGTTTCTGCCGTTCTTCAATAGAGAGTCGGGCCCGGTTAATCTGCATGGGTTCGTCATCCGGAGATTCTGACACGGGCGTCACTGGAGAACTAGTAGCTCGGAACCTATAACAATCTCCCTTAGCTCTCTCTCAGCCTGTCTCTCACGGTAACGCAGGTCCACTTTATTACAAAACGAAATCATATCGTTTAATTTTGCTGGGACATCCCGAGTGGCTAGATCATCCTTTAATCTCTCCGAAAGGCCATTCCAGAAGGCAGAGACTAGGGCTTCCTCATTCCACTTTTGTTCGGACGCCAAGGTCTGAAATTGTATAACATACTGGCTGACTGGTCGAGTTCCTTGGCGGAGACGCATAATCTCGGTGGAGGCGGAAGTAGTTCTTCCCGGTTCGTCGAATATTCTTCGAAAGGATGCCAAGAAATTGGTGTAATTGTCCAGGAAAGGATCCGATCTTTCCCAAAGTGGGGATACCCAGTCTAGGGCTGAGCCAGACAGAAGGGAGACTATGTAGGCCACTTTAGACTTCGCAGTGGGAAAATTTGTTGGTAGGAGCGTAAAATGAACGTCACACTGATTTAAAAACCCGCGGCACATCTTGATATTCCCATCGAACTTGCTAGGAGTGGGTAGATGCAGATGCGAAGGGGTGGCAGGTGAGGTAGTGACTGGAAGAGATGGTGGGTTGGCAGCAGCGGGCATGTTCACCGTAACAAGGGAGAACGTCTTGCCTGAGAGACATGTCTTGCAGAACATCTTGCCTGAGAGACATGTCTTGCAGGAATTGAGCCAGCTGCCGCTGCGAGGCTTCCAGGCTTTCTAGCCGGCTGGCAATACCTTGTAAAAGGTCCACACCTTGACTCTGTCCACTAGCCGTATCCATGTGGCCAGTGCAAACTGTCACGACTTGGTCTGGATTTGGATCCGGAGAAGAGACAGAAGACGTCAGCGGGACGGTTTGCTGGTATTGGAATGAAGCCGGTTTCAGGGGGTGCGAATCATGAATGAAGAAGCAGAGGAGAGGTCCGGACAAAGGTTCTGTCGGAGCGAAGGTAAGTCGGACCCTGGAGCTGGAGTAGGAGGTAGAAAGGACCACGAGTCCCGGAGACGGCAGGCCTCCCCTGGGGAGCAGACAACAGGGCGATGCTCACAGGAACCGGGAACAGTGGTGGAGCAGGTTGGAACTGATAGCGGATATAGTGACAAACTGCAGCAGCACGGAGGGTAGGGAGCTCAGGAACTAACACACAGCTTGCGCTGTGTAAGACGTTGCACTGGCAAGGAAAGAGTGTGTAAAACACCCTTAAGTACCATGGGACGTGCAGGGATTGGCTAGACCTCCCAGGGAGCGTGCAGGAACGGGATTGGTTCCCCCAGGTCACATGTCCGCACCAAAGATGGCGGCGCCCAGCAGCCACCTGCGCTACACCGGAGTCCCCTGCCACCAGTCCCACGCGCCCGGATCACCTCCAGAAGCCAGCGCCACCGCAGGAAGGGCCCTGCCAGAGCGCCCGGACAGGTAAGATCCGAGCTCTCCGTGGCCGCGCAGCCCGGGTTGTGACACTGCTTCTACCATTGGTATGCTGCAACTTTCCCATTTTGTGTCATCTCTTCTAGGCGTTGCCTATTCCGCCCAGGGTAATCTAGTGCGCCAAAAATGGCTGCCTCATCTGGTACCTTTCGTGGGTGTGTTATACATACTTGCCTACCCTCCCGATTTGGTCGGGAGCCTCCCGAAAATCGGGTGCTGCTCCCGACCTCCCGGGATGGCAGACAAGTCTCCCGGCTGCCGCTAACCCCTCCTGTCCCACCGCCGACCCCCCCTGTCCCACCGCAGTCTCCCGGCAGTGAAGGGGGGGCGGTGACGCGATTTGCGTCATTTTGGCACCGCCCCCCGCTTCACACTGCCTGTAATATCTCATCTTGCCGGCCCCGCCCCCGTCTGCTGGCCACGCCCCCCAGTAATGCCGATCTGGCTGCTCCCTCCCAGAAGGGGCAGCCAGATAGTCGGCATTTATGGTGTTATATAACCTGTGGAATTTATTATCCAAAATGGCTGTTTCAACCTTGCATTTATTTCATTATCCCTGCTGTGTTCACTGTTTTTTTTGCAGATTGTTTCTTCTTGCTGTAATACTAACCCTCTGTGCTATGCTTTTCATACTTATAAAGCGACTTTGAATCCTGCTGGAGAAAAGCACTATATAGATACAATTATTATTATTATTTTCATAGCCTTCAGTGTGCAGTCACCCTTTTTTTCCCAGCCCTAGGGGTATTTCTTTAAATAATTGTTACATTGATTAATATTTCTCATAATTTTATTCAGCTCCCACTTCTTAAAAGTGGGGATTTTTTACACCCCCCTCTTTTTGTTTTTTGGTTCAGTCACACTTTCCTACTCTCCCAGAACCTCCAGGAAGACTCACACAGTTTTCATGGGAGAGCGGGGGATATATTTTCAAAAGGTCGATTTTAACAGATTTTGATATATTTAAAGTCGATCAAAATCAATCACATTGATGTTGTGTTTCTGGGGCTAAATCACACATTTACTAACAGACAATTTTTGATTAGGTTTTTTAATTTTAAATTGATAAAAATTGATTAAAATGGATCTTTAGTAAATATATCCCAGGTCTCCCTCTCTCATCCACTTCCTAGTGAAACGGGTGGGACGCAGTTATGATGATGAGATATTCAGCAATTACATCATCATGGCCCAGCCTCAGTGGTGAATTTTCCATTAGTCACATGCCTAGGGTCACCACTTGCTGGGGGAATCACTCGGGTGCATGTTTTACTATTTTCAGTGCGAAATTTCCCAGTAACTATTTCCACTGTACTATACGGCATCTTAAGTATGGACGGGCAGGGCCGCCATCAGGGGGGACTGCCGGGATTCCAGTCCCGGGCCCAGAGAGAGATGGTGCCTGGGTGGCAGCGGTGCACAATGCACCAGGTGGCAGACAGTCACAGGAGACAGAGCATCGGCTGCGCTTGAATGAAGTATTGATCCGGCCGTGAGCCAATCACTGCTCCCGGAACAGCAGCCACTCAGGAGCTGCCCGCCGCCCCCAGGACGGGTAGAACATACACAAGCCAATTGACAGGTGCCTGGCCAGTTATCAGGGATCTCTCTGACTGGGTTGCAGATGTATCGGGCTATGTGACCTGTCCACACTCCACTCCAGATGGCGTATGGCGGTAACTCTCAAACTTGGTTCTCAGGACCCCAAACAGGTCATGTTTTCCAGGTCACCCAGTAGGTACACAGGGGTATTCAATACTCACTGATACATTGTAAAAGATCCATAGGTGGAGCAAATTATTTCACTTGTGATTCTGTGAGGAGACCTGAAAATCATGCACTATTTGGGGTCCTGAGGACAGAGTTTAAGAACCTGTGGTGTATGGTGTGGTATATTGTAAATATATTGTAGTTTTACTGGGAAGTTTCAGATAAAGGGGGTACATATAAAGCGTTGGAGAGTGATAAAGTCGAAAGAGATAAAGGGGGAGATTTATCAAATTTCGGAGAGAGTTAAAGTGGAGAGAGAAAACTACCAACCAATCAACTCCTAACTGTCATTTAAAATAAAAACACAGCTTGTAAAATGAAAAAAGCTGATTAGTTGATACTTTATCTCTATCCAAAGTTTGATACAGTGTCCCCCTCAGACTGTTTCCAGGTATCAGCTTGTTTTATTACTGGCCAGGGACAGTAAAAAGACGTGTCAAAAAGCCACCCTGCCCCATTAAATGATATTATACTGACAATCTACGAATTCGGGCTCACAACCTAATAATGAACATAATAAAACTGGGGGAGGGGGTCATCCATTACTGCTGTGTCTAGGGGTGGCCTGACCCTTAAACCCCCCCTTGCCCTGACCCCTATGCCTGATGCTGCAAGCAGCTGCATTGTACCATGGGGGAGCAGGGCTAAAATGATGTGATTTTCCTCATCTCCCACAGTAGCCACCTGCATCTCCACTCTAGAAACTCTCCCATAGGAAAGAGAACCGAATGTAGGAAAGCGTGGGTTGAATGCTAGGAATGTGTTAGCGTACTGGATAGCCAACTATGGGTCTCATTCAGACACGGTCGCAAGCACCGATGTCCTCGCAACCGGGTCGATAGTTAGCCCTGCGCACGCACAGCGGCCGCACTGCGCGTGCGCTAGCCCCGGAGCGAGAGAGAAACTCTCTCGCTCCGGAGTTCTATACAAAAGGGACGGCTGTCAATGTTGATCGACAGCTCGCCCCGTTTTGTAGGCGGGCCGGGGGGGTGGTTTCCAAAACGGAGGCGTTCCTTAACGAACGCCTACCGTTTTGTGGGCGGCCGCACTGACATCATCAGTGATGTCAGTGGGGAGTTTCCTGTTCTTTCAGAGCAGGAAGCTCCCTGGGGATTGCGGCTGCCGAGACCCAACCTTAGGGTCTCGTCGCAAGCCCCGATGGTTGCGATGGTGTTCACCATCGCGACCATCAACCTGGTCGGTCGTTAAGCTGTGGGTGGTAACCCACAGCTTACCTAACGACCAGGAGGCCGCACTTCAAAAATGAAGCGGCCGCCCTCATTCAGAACGAGCGCTCGCTTCTTGCGAGCGCCTCTGAATGAGGGCCTATATGCTTAGCTACTATTTGGATTGTATAGCTACTATTTTGGATTGGATGCTCTTGATCTCATACCGTGGTTTTATGTTTCTCTGCAAGGGTAATGTGGAGCCACTTGTAACATCAAAGGCCAGCTGTGAACTCAGGCCCTGATTCAGAGCCGGATGCTCTGACAGAGCACTCACAGCTATAGTGACCACCCGCAGCTATAGTGAGCGGCCAAAATGATGGTCGCGATGACCATTGGGCTTGCGACGAGACCCTGCGGTAGGGTCTCGCTGCCGCAAGCCCTGGAGTGCTTTTGGCTCTATCAGAGCCAAAAGCACTCCCACTGAGATCCCTAGTGATGTCAGTGGGGCCGGCCCCAGACGGTAGGCGTTCCCATGGGAACGCCTCCGTCTGGGTAGCCACACCCCCGGCACACCCACCAAAGGGGGCGTGCTGTCAATCACCATCGACAGCACGCCCCCTTTGGTGCGAGACGCATAACGACGGCTTGGCCGTCGTTATTCGGGTCTCGTGCATGCGCACGACGGAGCCGCCTCCGTCGTGCGCATGCGCACTTGGGCAACATCGACCCGCTTGTGAGCGCTCAGTGCTCGCGAGCGGGTCTGAATCAGGCCCTCAGTTAGAAATGTAATGATGCCCAGAGCCGATAACATAAATCTCGGGGCCCGGTACACTGATGTCTCTGGGGGCCCCACCTTCTCACCACCACCCTGATTCCGCACATCCCTCCCCTGCATGTGTGATATGTGAAGCATGATAATGTTAACTGAAAGATATGCCAGCCTTTAAATAAAGTAAAAATACACTATGGACCTCATTCAGAGTCGGTTCGTAAGCGGCCGCTCGGTCGTACGCCTAACGACTGAGAAACTGAAAAATGAAGCAATCGCATGGCTGGTCGGTTGCAACCAAAGTGACGCCCATACATGAACAATGCACCTCCTCTAGCTAGCGAGTGATATCAGCTAGCAATCGAGTCAATCGTTGTCAGTCGCTGTATGTTAATTTTCTTCTGATGGTTGCAGCCGCTTGTGTTGTATTGTTCAAATGTCATTTAGTTCATGCTGATGTTTTACTGGTAGTGCGTTTGTAAATAAAAAAAGATTTTAAACCCGGATTTTGGAATAATAATGTTGCGTTGTTGTTAAATACATGTTAAAATTAACAAAAAAAACCCGCATAGAATAAGCCATCCCCATGAAATGTATTTATTCTTATTATTCGCTAATGCTAACACAGCTGAATCAATTACAAGCCAATTAGCAGTGTTATTAGCTCCAACAAACGATTATTAGCTGTTTGCATTGTGTGGCTCAAAATAGAAACATCAATCCTAACATCAATAACATTCGATAGTATCGATTGTACTCTGGGGCTTGCAAGAGCACATACCCAAACTCAAGCTGTACGATCAGCCAGGCCTCGAACCTGCTCGCAGAGTGACGTTCAGGGCCAGATTAACAATGGGGCGGATGGAGCTACAGCTCCAGGCCTCCACATAAACATAGGCCCATCAACATGACAACATGATTACCAGCTGCCTAACTGGCCATACATTTTAAGTATTTAAATAGTTTTTCTAGTTTTCCCCCTAAAAAACATTATGCAATTTTTCTATTTCTATGTAGTTAGGGAGACATTGTGTCTCATAGTGTAGGGGGTGTACACACAAAGGTGACTTTGACCACACCCACACAGCACCAATCACAGCTATTCCCCATCTCAGTGTAGGCCCTTGAATATTTTCAGCTCCAGGCCCATGTGGGCCTTAATCCGGCCCTGGTGACGTTTTACTACTTCCGGCCTTCTATGTCGGTCATAGCAGGTAAATTATGTAGGCCCCTAAACCGCCCTCAAAACGCAGAGGCACGCCTGCGTTTTCAGACCACCACCTCCGTCAACACCCACAAACAGCCTTTCATGTCAATCAACTCTCGGAAGCCACTTCCTGCTCGTAAGCCATACGATCTACAGCATTTTGGATCGCAAAGCCTCGTACGCACTAACCGTGCGCATGCGTGGTTTGGAAACATCGGATGCGTACGACCGAGCGGCCGCTTACGACCGACTCTGAATGAGGTCCTATAACTTACCACATTGTCTCTTGGTCACTAAAGATGCAGGCTGTAGTTCTTATCTCTTGAAAGGTATTCTTGATAACAATGCTGTGGATGCCTCAGGGATAGGAGGGACATCCTCAGTCCTCAGGCCCTCATCATCTTCCTCAATTTCAGCCTTTCATCACCATCCTTAGCCCAGAAGCCCCCAGTCACCTTTCTCTGTCCAAAGCCCCCATCACCTTCCTCTGCTCCCAGCCCCTATCACCTTCTGCTCCCAGCCCCCATCACCTTCCTCTGCCCACTTCACCTTCCTCTGTCCCAGGCCCATCACCTTCCTTTGCCCCTTGCACCTTCCTCCATCCCCAGCCCCCATCACCTTCCTCTGTCCCAGCCCCTATGATCTTCTGCCATCCCCAGGCCCCATTACCTTCCTCTGCCCCCAGCTCCCATCACCTTCCTCTCCCCCCAGCTCCTATTCCTTATCCTCTAACCCCTATTACCTCAACTCCTAGTCCTTACCACCGCAGTGGCACAGACTGGCTGATGGGCAGGGAAGACATGCGGTGACGTGACCTATGACATCACGCCGCCGTGTTGCAAGGTATACTTTATGTCAATGCTGTGGTTGCCTCAGGGGTAGGAGGGACATCCTCAATCCTCGGCCCCTCATCATCTTTCTCAAATTCAGCCTCTCATCACCATCCTCAGGCCAGAAGCCCCCAGTCACATCCCTCTGTCCAAAGCCCCTATCACCTTCCTCTGCCCCCAGCCCCTATCACCTTCTGCCCCAGCCTCTATCACCTTCCTCTGCCCACTTCACCTTCCTCCATCCCCAGCCCCCATCACCTTCATCTGCCCCCAGCCCCTATCACCTTCTTCTCCAGCCCCCATCACCTTCCTCTGCTCCCTTCACCTTCCTCCATCCCCAGCCCCATCACCTTCCTCTGCTCCCAGCCCCCATCACCTTCCTCTGCCCCCTTCACCTTCCTCCATCCCCAGCCCCCATCACCTTCCTCTGTCCCAGCCCCTATGACCTTCTTCCATCCCCAGCCCCCATTACCTTCCTCTGCCCCCAGCTCCTATACCTTATCCTCTATCACCTCAACTCCTAGTTCTTACCACCGCAGTGGCACAGACTGCCTGACTGGCAGGGAAGACATGCGGTGACGTGACCTATGACATCACACCGCCGTGTTGCTGACTTAAAGGTCATGCCCGGCCTGGGCCGCAGCTGAGCCACCTTGAAGAACCTAGTGCTGCTCTGGCCAGGCAGCAGGCTACAAGGGAGCTAGAGCTGGGCAATGGCTATGGGTGCCAGTGGCCGCGGCCCACTGGCTTGAACACTGAGTCCGCCATCTGCGGCCCCATTTTGTGCCCGTCTGGACCTCAGGGCCTGGTAAGGGCGTACCCTTAGCCCTCCCCCCCCTGTCGCCGGGTCTGATGATGCCTACAAATGTCCTACAGTGCTAATAGTACTGTATGTCCAGCTCCTAAAAAAATACAATACTGCAGCAAGTTAAAGCAGCAATCTTACAAATAAAGTTTGTATTTTTTAAATAACAAGTTAAGTACCTTTTAATTATACAAAATGTTTCTTAGCTGCATGCCTACAAATCATTATATCCTTTTAAATCTATGTGGGAAACAGTAGGATGGCACAGGTCTGATGGCCATTACTGTAGCTGTCCACCTGGTGTCTGGGTCTGCACAGCAGCTGGTGTACAGTGGAGCAGGACTATCTCAGCTTTGGCCTTGCTGCTGCCCCCTGACTGCGGGACCCGAGGGAAGGTAATCCACTTGCTTTCCTGATTTCCCTCTCCCTGCTGCTCCACTCTTGTTTCCTTAAGAGCTTCCATTTCTCTTGGGAAAGATAATAGAGCTTTGGATTGACCCCTTCTGTGGAGGCCAACTTAGATAATATCTTCTTCCCTCCTTTCTGCACCTCTCTTATGCACTGCCTGCTATCCTTCTACCTATCTTATATATGGGATATCTCTGATGGTTTACCCCATGGACAGTTGGAGTACTGCTAAGAAAGCTGTTGCTAAATCCTCTCTGAACATGGCTTTCCATACTCTGTTCAGTGTCGCTTCCTCCTCGAATAACACTCCACCCAGCTCCAACTCTCCACTCATGGCTTCGAGCAGCTCTAATGGTCATTCTATCCCTGAACCCAGTCCATACCGTCTATTCATCCATTTCAGATTTGAGGGTCTGACATGTGCATAATTCTGCACCACCTGCAATCCCTGCTGACTGGACAGGATATTCAACAAGACCTCCAAATGTTAGAGAAAAAGATTCAAGAAACTGCCTCAATCTGACCTCACACAGGTGGCTGACAGAATGGTCTCATTGGAGGATCATAGGGAGACAGCTGACACTAAATGAACAACCTTCAGTCCCTCCTCTCCCAACAATCCTACTTGATGATCAGACCCACTGGCGATTGGATGATATTGATAAACGTGGTCACTGGAATTATATATATATATATATATATATATTTATATATATATATATATATATATATACACATACACACAAAGTCCATCCAGTGCATGAGACTCCAACAGGGGCTCGAACACAGACAAGGCCAGCACACTGTCTCCAAAATCACCAATTTATTAGTAAATCCATAGAGAATCGTTTCATGCCAGCACAAACATAAATTGTATTGAATCTTCAGCATGTCATACTTAACATGACACCAATGTGCCTGTGTTCCTGGCATCCATCATAATACCCAGCGCATGAACATGATGATGGATCCCAGGAACGCAGGCACATTGGTGTCATGTTAAGTATGATATGCTGAAGATTCAATTCAATTTATTGCCTATGTTTGTGCTGGCATGAAGTGATTGTCTATGGATTTACTAATTGGTGATTTTGGAGACAGTGGACCTCATTCAGAGTCGGTCGTTGCTGCCGCTCAGTCGTAAGGGAAAAGGGGCCGGATATGCAAATGACGCCCTCGCAAGTTGTGTCGTTAAGATGGGATCGTTAGCTGGACGAGCGAGGGGAGGATGCGGCCGTAAGACTAAAAACACGCCCCCTTCTCGTTCGCAATACACGTCATCTCCTGGCATATAAGGATTAATCGAGACCATCGGAGCTGGTCGTAGAGCTTACGGTTGACCATACCCTCTCTTAAGCACTACGATCAAGTCAGTGTAAAAACCTCCCATGTCACATGTGCCATGACACTACTTAGTTAATTATGCACTCCCATAAAACGCTGTTTGCATAGTCAGGCATGCCTGCGTTCGGATCTCCACTCCCCCGTTCACAAGCACCTTCCCCTGTTACCACCCACAAACGCCTCATCCTGTCACTCAAACTAACGACCTGGCCAAGTTGAAGGAGAGAGAAATTTCCGATCGCAACAGCTAGTTTGTGCACATGCATTGCGAAACTTACGCATGCGCTGTTTTGCGAACATCGCTGGGTACGACCGAGCGGCCGCTTACGACCGACTCTGAATGAGGTCCAGTGTGCTGGCCTTGTCTGTGTTCGAGCCCCTGTTGGAGCCTCATGTACTGGATGGACTTTGCATACAATATGATGGCCCTGCACCTGCAATATAGTTTTTCTACTTTTATTAATATATACATATATATATATATATATATATATATATATATATACACACACACAAAGATGTAGAGGGACACTCATGGATCAGATAAATGCAACTGCTGGGGTGCCTTCCTAAGGTAAGTATATCCAACGAAAATCCACAAACCATGGACCAGGCGGCACTCCAACAGACTTTGAAATGTGCAAAAAGGTTTTTATTTTACGTAAAATAAAATCCTTTTTGCACATTTAAAAGTCCATTGGAGTGCCGCCTGGTCCATGGTCTGTGGATTTTTGTTGTGTGTGTATATATATATATATATATATATATATATATATATTCATACGTGCTGACTGACTGACTCATCAACGCGCAGCCCAAACCCCTGACCTGGAAACATGAAAATCGGGGAGTATATGCCTTCCATGACGTAGGCAACAACTGAGCAGGAATTTTTAAATTCTACTCATAAGGGGGTGAGAAGGGCTAAAATGTTTCCTCCCCCTGTGCAATGTCCTGACTGACTGACTCATCATGGCTGCAGCACAGTTTCAATATTCAAACACCAAGGGCGGAATTCAATTGATTCCAGCCCCTATCGTGCCCTACGGAGCTATTCAATACTTGCTCCTGTCGGGCACGATCAGCTGCCAGTGCTACATTTCAGCTCGCAGCCCCTGGGGAATGAGAGCTGAAATGTGCGAAAAGTGACATGTTTGGGCGCCCAAACATCACTTTTCGCGATCACGCCCAGCGCTTTACGCGGCTAAACCCGACCACTTTGGGCGCGATCAGCACGAAAATCTGGAACAATTGCATAGCGGCCCGCGATCTCCTGTCACTTTAGACGGGAGATGCGGGCTGCGAAAACAATTGAATTCCGCCCCAACTGTCATCTCAAGTACTGCCAAACATTGTTGGCAGTTGGTAAGGCTCCTCTATTTGAATAGTGAGGGAAGGAAATGTGTTACTACAGTCGTGAGAGAGGAAATTGTGTTACAACAGCAGTGAGATGGAAATGTATTACTATAGAGGTGAGGGAGGGGAATGTGTTACGACACAGATGAAGGAAGGGAATGTATTACTATAGAGGTGAGGGAGGGGAATGTGTTACTACAGAGGTGAGGGAGAAGAATGTCAAATGTGTTACGGGGTGAGGGAGGGGAATGTGTTACTACATGGGTTAGCGGTGGTAATGTGTTACTACAGAGGTGAGGGAGGGGAATGTGCCTGAGAAAAAGTTGATGTGGCATTCCCTTTTTTTTTTAAAAAAAAGGGGCTTCTCCAGTTTTACATTCTCAACATTTCCCCATAGAGTTCTTTAACAGTTTTACTGAGGCCATGGCTAGGGGGGTGGCTATTTTGTTCTCTAAAAATCTACGACTCTTGGATATCCATGAGGTATATATGGCGATGACAGAGGTTTGTGGATCAAGTCCACAATTGCTAATCAAAGATTCTCCTTTGTTAATTTGTATATGCCTAACCAGACTTAAGCTTTCTGTTTATGAAAGTCCCTAGAGCACATTACAGACCAGCTAGAGGATATCTTGGTAGTGGGGGTGACTTCAACTGGGCCCTAGATCCTTCTCTTGATGTTTAATCGGATACCCCTAGATTTTTCTCAAAGAAGTGTAGAACTTTTGAATGACTCGCACCACAATTTTCAGTTAGTGGATGCCTGGTGGCTCCTACATCCAGCAGAGAGGGGGAATACCCTTTTTATTCCCCTCCCCACAATTCTTATTCCCGCATTGACTACTGTTTTTGTTAACCATTCCCATCTAGATATTTTGGTTGATGTAACAATTGGGCAGAGTACAGGATTGGATCATGTGTCACAAGCCGCTCATGCGAAAGCCAGGGAGACGGTTCACAGAACTCCTCCCATCAACTATCCATTATCCCTGCTCTGTTCTGGATTGGTTCCTGCGGCTATTTCCTTCTGGTGCGAACGCTGCTCCGATGCCGGTGATAGCATATTTCCGGTTCTGGAATTGTATCCTGTTATCCAGTAGAGTACCCAGTTCTTCTGTCTACTTTTGTTACCTGCCGTTTGTGTCATCTAGGTGGCACGGTCCGCATATCTACTACCTGCCATTTGTGTGATCTAGGCTGCACTATCCGCATATCCACACTCTGCCATTTGTGTCATCCAGGCGGCACAGACAGCACGTCAGCGTCTAGCTGCTTGTGTCCAGAGTGCGCAGTGCAGCGTCCAGCTGCTTGTGTCAACCCGGCGGCACAGGCCGCACGTCAGCGTCTAGCTGCTTGTGTCAACCCGGCATCACAAGCCGCACTCCAGCGTCTAGTTGCTTGTGTCAACCCGCTTGCACAGGCTGCAATCCAGCGTCCAAAGTACGCAATCCTGCATACCACCTCCTGTGTCAACCCGGCAGCACAGGTCCTTCTTCAGACCACCACAGCCAAGGCTGCTACACGGCCCAAAGGCCGCATCTTGTTCTATGGCCCACAGGCCACAGTCTGCCAAGACTGCTACATGGCCCAAAGGCCGGATCTTGTTCTATGGCCCACAGCCAACCAAGGCTGCTACACGGCCCAAAGGCCGCATCTTGCTCTACGGCCCACAGGCCACAGCCTGCCAAGGCTGCTACACGGCCCAAAGGCCGCATCTTGTTCTATGGCCCACAGGCCACAGCCAGCGAAGGCTGCTACACGGCCCAAGGGCCGCATTTTGTTCTACGGCCCACAGGCCACAGTCTGCCAAGGCTGCTACACGGCCCAAAGGCCGCATCTTGTTCTACGGCCCACAGGCCACAGCTTGTCATGGCTGCTACATGGCCCAAAGGCCGCATCTTGACCTACGGCCCACAGGTCACAACAAGTCAAGGCTTATCAGCTGCTGCATGGCCCAAAGGCTGCATCTTATCTCACTACCCTCGGGCCCCGACTAGTTCAAAGACTTACCATCCTTCAAGGCTGCTTCACAGCCGCAGCTAGCCAAGTGATCCAGCCCTCAATGTTGTTGCAGGACTATACCCTCGCCATTGGTACTCGAAATTTAAAGTTTCTTTGGGATACGTACTGTAAAGCTCAGTGAGTGTTTAAATAACTATATCTCTCACAATGACACAGGTGGTATGTATACTATCACTGTCTGGGAAGCCCACAAATGCGTCATTCGTGGCAAAAGCATCCATGTAGGTACAATCCTTAAGAAAAAGAAACTTGACTATAGAGATGTTTTATTAGCTAAAATAAAGATTTTTTGTCGCATACAATTAAAAAGATTATACTCTTGTTGAACTGCAGAAAGCTAGAACTGACTTGAACAATCTTCAAAATGACGAGCTTAAAAGGGCATTTCTGCACAGTCACCATAAATATTATCAACAGGGTAAAAAGCCCAGTAAAAAGCTAGCGAGGGCCATTAGGACCCAAACATCCTTAACATATATACAGCAAATTAAAGACACTACTAGTAATGTTTGCATCACAGACAGATATAGCTGACACTTTGCAGACTTTCTATTCTCAGCTTTAGAACTTGGCTCCGATTTGGCAGAGCATGACCTAGAGATCAGGGATTCCTTGAGGATATAGACTGCCCTTGTCAGGGTTCAGCCTAGGATCGGCTATCTCTTACCTCCGTGCCGGCTTCCCCTGACTTCCTTGTGGTCAGACGCCTGTTGCAGTGAGGGGTGAGATGCTGAGTATTCTACCTTAGGTGCTTTTGCGGACTTCCATGGTCGGCTGTGTGTTTTGGGGATCGGAGTTCCCATCATGGGCGCCGCCATGACAGTTCCTCTCATGTGACAGTCCTCCTAACAAATGGTAGCATGATCTCAGTCAGCTGACACTGTGCTCCAATAATCTGCTACCCCTGGGTATAAATCCGCCCCCAGAACTTCAGGAAGATGATGTTCAACTTCGTTATTCCAAGTGCCTGTGTTATGCCCACTGTTGCTCTGTGCTAAATCCTTCAGCGTGTTGTTTCAGCCTGCTCACAGTTTTCCAGTTTCCTGTATTAGCTTCCATGCTAACCCTTACTCTGAGACTTTAGCTTTCTCACAGTACTTCAGTGTTTCATGTCCCTTCCCTGTGTGTCTTTGTATATGTGCTGCTAATTCTATTGCAGCTTTCCTGTGGCTATTACCCTGTCACTGAGGTGTCAGATTACTTGCTAGTACTAATTAGCTCACAGCTGGACCTCCAGCACTTTCCTAGTAATTGCCTTTGTCCAGTACCAGCATTACTAGCTTCCCCAGTTTATTCCTGCCTTCCCTCTGTGTTTTACTGTGTTTATCAGCTCCAGAATCTGTTGCAGTTCCTGTACATTTTCCTGTGTTTCCAAGCTAGCCTGCGACTGGGATTACTACATGTGCCTGTGTCCACTTCTCTCTTTGTCTTGTTTGTGCAGTCAACACCTACATTTATAGCTTTCCAGTGCATGTTGGTGTTCTTTGCTCTGTGTCTTGTCTCTGCAAATAAGCTCTAAACATATCTAGCTATTCCCAATATATGCCTGTTTTTCTGTGCAATCAGCACTTGGATTTCTTAGTGATTCTCAGTACACTTTCCAGTATTTCTATGCTAGCCTGGGATTAGGATCCCTAAACAGCGTTTCAATATCTAAGCATCCAGTTTACCTCCTGTGCTCTAGCATTTGCTTTGTTAAATATAGTTTCCGGTCTTCTGCCATTCCCAGGTACCTGTCCAGAGGGCCGCGACCTGCTCACTTGGTGCAGCGGAAAACCAAATCCCAATTGGAGGGGTCACTGGAGAAAACCACCAAGTGAGTTAGACTCCGCGCCTCTGGGCAGGTCTAGCCAAACATGTGTTCGGCCGCAACTAGGAGACCTAGTCCAGTCACTTCCCAGGTCACCCGAACCCCCCGGTTTACCATCCTCCACAGAGGAACATTTGCATTGGATCGTGACAGCCCTGTACTCCTCAAAATGGTGACGCAGGCATTGGACTCTCCATTCATGGAATTAGAACTTGTGACAACCATAAGTCCCCACCTTCCAGTAACAGCCCAGGCCCCAACATTTTTACAGTTTCCTACTATAAGGCTTTTCAAGATAAGCTATAATCTATGCTGCTGCGGGTTTGTAATACAGTGTCGGCACAGGATTCCTTTTCTGACCAATCACTTGTAGCTCATATTACAGTCATACCGAAAGAGGGTAAAGACTTGCCCTTATGTTTGAGTTATTGACCCATATCTTTACTTAATGTAGATGTGAAACTACAGTATACTGTATGTGAAGCTCATAACCAATCACCTCAAGCTTCTTCTCCCAGATATCATCCACTCTGATCCTGTGGGTATTATTCCGGGCAGAGAGGCTAAAGGTATCACCAAGGTCATTGACTTAATACACCATGCTGCTCATACTCATGCTCCCTTGATACTCTTTTCTACTGTGGCCATGAAGGCTTATGATCGAATGGACTAGTAACATGGTTATGCTACATTGGCAACATATTTGTTATATGGGATGGCTCCGAAATACAACTATTGGAGTTCATGGAGAAACTCAACACCAATGATCTTAATCTTAAATTGACCTTTGAATACAATAAGATGGAGATTTAATTTCTGGATCTCAAAATATATTGTGACAATGACAACATGCTGGCGACAGAACTCTATCGTAAGAAGACGGCTATGGATAGTGTTCTTCATAATTCCAGCTCGCATTTCCTATCAATGAAATGCAATATACCCAAAGGGCAGTTTTTAAGGTTGAGACGTAACTGCTCAAATGATCAAGTCTATGAGGGGTATTCAATATGAAACGTTAACTTCACTGTCGAAGTTAATGTTTCATATCGGAGTTTTTACCTGCGTTAAAGTATCTGCCGCGCGCGCCCGCTTATCCCCATATTCAATATAAAATTAACGAAAACGGGAGCCTCCGAAGTTGGATTTGCGTAAAGTTACGAATTTTTCCTTAAAAAAATTGTACGATCCCTCTAAAGTTGTAAAAACATGGGGGATCACTATGGGTACCCCCGTTTTAGCCTTTAAATGAAAGTCGGGGATTTAAATAGCCGCAGCAGGTGTTTTTTCCCAACATTGAAGAAGTGATGCAGAAGAGCACTTAGGTTTTTTTTTTCGTTTTTTTTAAGTGGCCCCATCAAATTTGTGGTACATGAAAATGGGTACTAGCATATTTTGATGTCTCTAAAGTAAGTTTTTAAAAATTCTGCATTTGTGCACCTGCCGCTATAAATCTATTCTAGAAAACACCTGCCGCATACTTGCAGAATAGCCCTGAACCTATTTCCCTATTGTTAATGATTTTTTTCACCCCAATTTTTAAATTCATTTTTGGGGGTGTCCCTATTTTTTTTTTAACTTTTTTTGACAGTTCTTTTTTAAATGTCATTGCCAGGGGTGCAGGCTATTTTTTTTAAGCCTGCACCCCTAAACCCCAATTCTGCACTTTTTTTCGACACTTATTCAATGGTGAAAAGTTATCACCGTTTTTTAACAAAGACTTTTCAAAACTGCGATAAGTCTTTGAAATTGAGGGCCTGATTCAGAGCCAGACGCTCTGACCAGAGCGCTCGCTCTGAATCAGGGCCCTCCTCCCTCACCACCCACAGCTATAGCGAGCGTCCATGATGATGGTCGCGATGGTCAAGACCATCGCGAACATCGGGCTTGCGATGAGACCCTGCGGTAGGGTCTCGGTGACCGCAAGCCCTGGAGTGATTTTGGCTCTATCAGAGCCAAAATCACTCCCACTGACATCACTAGTAATGTCAGTGGGGCCGGACTCAGACGGTAGGCGTTCCCATAGGAAAGCCTCCGTCTGGCAGCCACGCCCCCGGCACGCCCACCAAAGGGGGCGTGCTGTCACTCACCATCGACAGCACGCCCCCTTTGGTGCAAGACCCATAACGACGGCTTGGCCGTCGTTATTCGGGTCTCGCGCTTGCGCACGACGGAACTCCCTCCGTCGTGCGCATGCGCAATTCAGCACCATCGACCCGCTTGCGAGCGTCCTGCGCTCGCGAGCGGGTCTGAATCAGCCCCTGAATATGGTGTAAAACTAAAACCTGCGATAATGATGTCATAAGTGCGATATTAACGCAAAAACAATGTTATCGCTACCGTATTGAATACCCCTATATGAGGGAAAAATGCATGAACTGACAACCCATTTGAAAGAACGGGGTTACAGCCATAGACTAATTAAGAAAGCCAGATCTTCCCTTAAAGAAGTGGAAAAGAACACATTGATCTTCCACAAGAAGAGAAAGGACAGCTCCAATGAACTGAGAGTCATTGGAGATTATTGCAATGAATGGAAGGATCTAAAACAAGCCAAACAAAATAATTGGCCAATATTGCTGTCTGATCTGGATCTGGCAGAAAGGCTAGGAAGAAATGTATTTATGAGAATGTGAACTAATTTGCGAGATCATCTTGTCCAAAGCTATTTCATTAAGTCCCAGTCAACAACTATCACCACTAGGGGGACATTTCCTTGTGGGTCATGCAGGGTCTGCAAATATATAACTCCAAAAAAGGAAATAAAGGACAAATTTGGTCATATACACAAAATCAAGGGGATGTAGTTGATATGCAGGCGGATGGGATGCCGGCCGCCGATAAACCGATGCCGGAATCCCACCGCCTGGCTAAATGCCAACATTGCTGTCCCGAAGGGGATCAGGATACCGGCGTCGGCATCTCGACCACCGGAATCCCAAATGAAGGATCTGGGTAAGTATCAGCGTTAGCCCGAGGATGGGGGGGTTAGGTTTAGGGACCCACCGGAGCAAATTATGGTTAGGCATCCCCCGGCGACGGTGCGGGAAGGGGTGGTTAGGGTTAGGCACCACTAAGGGAGGGTTGGGGGGGAGAGGGGAGGCATTGGGTACTTACCTGCCCCTGTCGGGATGTTCACTCATCGGGCTATTCAGCCGCCGGTATTTCATACCCATTCCAAATCAAGGACTTTAAGAATTAGCTAATTCATGTATGTTGTATGATGTCCTTCAGAATCAGTTCTGGCTTCCAGGATGTTCTCCTTCAGTTTTCCTCCAGTTTAACTCCGACGTAACTCCGTCTTAGGGCTGTATTCAATTAGTTTTGCATACGCAATAAAGTTTTGCATGCCGGACTTTTTCGCCTACATCAAGTATTTTAGCCGCGGAAACTTATCATGCGCGTACCCGTGATTCGCCCTATTCAATTCCAAAAGACGCAAAAACGGCAACACGCAAAGTCAGAACAGGCGAAAAGTGGTGTCAGAATCAGGGAAAATCCTGAATCCCCCCAAAAAAGATGCAGAAATATTCGGGATCAATGTAGTAGTACCCATTTGGCCGTTATAAAACTGTTTGGGATACTTAAGTTCGCACAATTGCCACTAATTAGTGTATTTGCACAAGTGGTGAAGAATAGCATAAAGCAGTATTTTTTTGAAGAAAATAAGTAGTCCTGTCAAATTTGGGGTACCTGAAAATGGGTGCTAGCGTATTTTAATGTCTCTAAAGTGCAGTTTTAATAAATGCGAATTTCCACCCTCATAAAAGCACCTGCAATCCCAAAAACACTTGAGCCCTTCTTAGTGCACCCCCAGAACCTTATTTCGCTAGTTTGCAAACTTGTCCCCCCACTTTGTGCTTTTTTGCCCCCAAAGTACTTTTTTGGGGTGTTCTTAAGTTTTTTTTCAGGAATTTTGTCACGCAGCTGTCCTTTGGAGGGCTGTCCCAAGGGTTCTGAGTGGTTTCCCCACCTTTGTACTCCAAAACAAAAATGTTGCACTTCTTTTCTCCTGCTATTCAGAGGCGAATCTTTTTAGCCTATTACATTGCATTGACTTTCCGCGTACGCAAAGAGCGGAAGGAATTGAATACGGAGATAAGTTTCCGACAGGCGAAAAGTCGCAATAGGCGATACTTTTCGCGGATCTCGGCTTTTCGCTTCTAATTGAATACAGCCCTTAGTTATCAAATTGTAAATACACTTTGAATCACTGACTAGGCTATTCAGCCTTCCTGATCACTAATGTAATACAGTTACTGGTATGTCAAGCTTGAAAACATTGTAAGGCTTTGACACAATTAAAATCACACCGATATTGACGACCCAGTTACATTATTACTATTTACTGATTTATAAACTGTACCATGAAGGTGCTACTGTGTCACAAATTATTACCCAATTATTATTGATTGATACGAATGACCACATTATGTAACACAAGAAGGTTGTGTACGGGCTGTTCTGCTTATTAATTATAAAATAATACTTAGTTTTGATCAGCTGAGATGTGACTGTCACTGTGAGCAGTAATGCTAAATTGTCATCCTCTCGTGATATAGCATTTATTACACTGCCATACACAGCGTCTCCCTGCTGCTGACTGATATAGTACAGATACAGCGCAGCATGTAGGCCGCCCTGACAGACAAGACAGACAGACAGACAGACAGGCACGCGCACAGCAGCTATTACACGTGTAACTAATATATGTTGCCACTGCTGGCGGTCAGTCAGCCAGTCTCCCACGGCGGAAGGATACCTGCCTCTGACAGTGACATCAGTAGCGGATGTGTCTGCGTGCCGCCTGCAGTAGGTGATGCGTCCACGCCACACAGCGCTACGTGTATCACACATTAGCTCCGCCTACGCTCTCACTACGTCATCATTGTCTTTCCTGCTCAAGATGGCGCCTCCCATGCTGCTTTTGGCAGGTCTGTGTGTTCTAAGGGAATGCCGGTTCCCTGTACGGCTGGCCCGGTGTCAGGGTGCACGGGAAGCTGTGCTGTTATGTGTGTTGTCTAAGGCTGTGTGTGATTAGCGGGCAGTTACGGTACAAGGTTATTGCTGCCTACTTTATCGCAGGGAAGTGTAGGTGGCGAGTATGACACGCTGGTGCCCAGTGTAGCAAGGTGTACTAAGGTGTACAGCGTTATACTTGTACGTGGCATTAATGTAATTGATCTGCACCCTGTCCCTACATGCTCAGCAGTCAGATCAGTTGCTCACTGCAGAAAGCAATGCCAGGTGTATAATTCAGATCCCACTCTGCCAGCGCTGTGTCTCACTCTCTACTATCCCCATTTGTAGGCTTGCCATAATATTCTTTTAATCCAGGACGCCTATGCCTTAAGGCCCCCATACATCAGCAATTGATTGCAGCAATCATGCAATTTGCAATCGATTGTGTATAAAAATCTTTCCCTTTTTCAATCGATTGTGGCATCTCTGCAATCTATTGAAAAAGGGATAGATTTTTATACACAATCGATTGCAAATTGCACGATTGCTGCAATCAATTGCTGATGTAAAACAGGTGAAATCCAGACTTCAATTTAGCCAGCCACAGAACCTGAGTAAATCTGGGTACACATTTAACGGTTTGCACCCAGCCGCCCTGTCGTGCGACGGGACGCGGAAGGGGTCCTGGCATTGACAAGTGCATACACACTTGCCGATGTCAGGGGCCATGCTGCATACATGCATTCAGCAGCATGGCCCTCGCTGATGTCGCCCATCGATCCTGCATGCAGGTCCGACGGGCGATGTCGCTGACAATGCGCGGGAGTGTGCATCGTCACCAACATTGAGTGTACACTAGACGATGTTGCCAACATATTGTATAGTGTGTACCGGCTATGGCCCATATTCAATTTGAAGCGAAAAGCCATTTTTGCATGTTTTTGGTGAAAACTTTTCACCGTTGATGTCATTTTCGCCTGTTTTGATCTTACTCCGTGTTCAATTTGAAAGACTTTCCGCCTAGACGGAAAGTCAATGCAATGTAATAGGCGAAAAAGTTTCGCCTATGAATACCAGGCGGAAAAAAGTGCAGAATTGGGGTTTTGGGGTGCAACATTGCGGGACCCCCGTGCAGCCTTCAGACAGTCCCCCAAAGGTAAACTGTGTAAAAAATGTTTTTTTAAAAAAACTTATGGACACCCCAAAAAATCACTGATTTTGGGGGTGAAAAAGAAAAAACTAGCGAACTTGACTCGGGGGGGGGGGGGGGGGGGGGGGGGTATGCGCCAGGTATTTTTATCATTGCAGGTGCTTGCGGAAGGTGAATTTTTCACGATTTTTTCAACTTAACTTTAGCAATCTTTAAATATGCTGACCCCCATTTTCTAGTACCCCAAATTTGCTTGGATAAGTTATTTTCAGCAAAAAACCTCCAGAATACTATTCTTCACCACTTATACAAAAACGCTACTTAGCAGCTATTGAGCCTGTTTAAAAATACCTTCAGCAAGCCAAATCGGGGGGTACCATAGCTAACCCCCATATAAGAGCATATTTTGGGGGGTGTCAGGCTGATTTCCCCAAATCTGACATGACTTTCCGCTTGTTTAAGTTTTGCCGGCTCCTATTTTCGCCTACCTTCAAATTGAATACGGCGATACGCTGGCACGCGCACGATAATTTTCCGCCAGCAAAGTACGCGAAAAGTCCGGGAGCCGAAAAAGTATCACGGCTCGGCTCAAATTGAATACGGGCCTAAAGATTTATTTGTCTGGTGGTAAGGAAAATTTTGTCCATTACAGTGTTTGGGAGCAAATTTCTGTTATTTGCTCCAATACATTACCAGATTTTCCATCCCACCAGACCGATAAAACTTTAGGTGTGTACGTAGCATAACTCATATGTGTGGCGGATTAAAGCATGCGGGCTGGCTGGTGGGTGTGCAGGCTGACAGGACGATGACACAGTGTGCGTGACCTATGATGTCACGCCGCCTCGTCTCCATAGGTCACAGCCCTGTGCCTGAGCTTCCTAAAAGAGCCCAGCGCTGCCTGGGCCCCACGGTTGAAGTGAAGGCGCTGTCACTCTGCGGCACACTTGACAACCTCACAGCAGTTGAAAAACTCTGTACTAGAGGGTTGAGGTCCCGGTGGGACCTCCCGTTGGTGTACGCTGGGCAGAACTTTGACCCGGGGGCTGTTCTGGACCTTCCACTGGATGGATTTGGATGAAAACTTCACAGAGGGATGGCAATTGGTCTGGGATGCCTAACTTAATAACTTTAGGATTTAAACCTGGGCAATGCCGGGTACTTTAGTTGTATATAAGGAGCACTGCGACCCGCTCCAGGGACAGTGGCAGGTGGGGAGTTTGATTGGGGCGGTACACTTACCAAACCTTAACGCAGGATTCCTAAGGCAAGCTCAGGGAGGACAGAAACCTCCCGTGGAGCAGAAGGGCTATCTCAGGCATATTTTATATAAGGAGCACTGCTACTGTGGGGCATATTGTATATAAGGAGCCACTGCCACTGTGGGGTCTAATGTGAATTAGGTGCACAGCTACTGTGGGGCATTTTGTATATAAGGAGCACTGCTACTGTGGGGCATAGGGTGCATTAGGGGCATTTTTGTGTGGTGAAATGTGAATTTTGGGCACTGTGTGGCAAAATGTGAATTGGAGGCATTATATTACAGTACATATGTAACATGAATCTGTATTTTTCAATGTATTTGATGTGGATCATGGTTTTATAGCAATTAACCAGTTTATCTATCTATATAAGATTTATATAATGCTTCTATAGTTTCTTTATTTTTTTTATTGGGGGGGGCGGATTTTTTCAACTTGCCCTGGGTGCCAAAACCCTAGTTATGTCTCTGTTTGTCATATTTTCTGAATGAAAGCTGGACATGGAATAACTACTTAATCAGCAATAGCAACACCCATATAATTTTTTTTAATAGAAAAGTCGCACACCCTCGGCGCTACTACCGGGAATTGCCATTTTTAATTGGATCCCGCTCTCTGGTGTATGCGTGTTCCATGAAACAAACTTGCATTCTTAAACTCGCACCTAATAGGATTGAGCCCAAAGTTTTTCAAAACTATTAAGCTACTAAAAAGGAGGCAGGGGCATGTATAGGTAAAAGACAATGTGGGTGGTCCAAAGAGCGCTGTCCCTCTCAAATCGTATCCTCTCTTATCCTTTCCTAGGCGATATATTGATCTCAAATAGAGTGGAAAAACAACATATTTATATGCTGATTAAATGATGCTTTAATGTATGGGTAGTTTCCATTCAAACTGGGAATATCCTCCTAGAAGCTCCACCAACGCGTTTCTGACTTTCAAGTCCTTCCTCAGGGTGTCTGAAAAGTATTTATTGTCTTTGTGACTAGGAGCAGAAGATACAAAGATACCTTTATGTGAAAGCATTTTTATCTATTTGTGGTGAGTGATTCCGTGGCTCATTGCTTATCATCAAAAAAGCATAATTTAATCAGCATATAAATATGTTGTTTTTCCACTGTATTTGAGATCAATATATCATCTAGGAATGGATAAGAGAGGACGCGATTTGAGAGGGACACCGCTCTTTGAACCACACACATTGTCTTTATCTGTTATATCTGAAGGAGTGGTGCTCCTGAGTGTGGACTGAGCTGCAGTCCTAGGGCGCAGGTGGTTTTTGAGATTGTCTGTTTTGTATTAGGGGCATGTATAGGGTTGTAGTCAAAATGTCAAATTTAACTATGTCGACATTGAACGTGTGAAATGAACGGCAGTTGAGGGTTAGTTGTTATGGTTAGCTATACTCACCGCCGGAAGCGCCGCTTTATTCTCTAGAAGTCCTCATCAGCTGACTGCTGGACTTGGAAGACGTCGCTGGACCCGCATTAGCAGGTAAGTCTCCGCTAGACCACCAGGGACGTTTTGTTAACATTCTAATCATGTTGACATTTCATCAGTGTCGTCATGATGAATGTTGACGTGGTCAATGTAGACATGCCGAACATGGCGATATTACAACTATGTTGACATTCTCATATCGACTTCATCAATGTCGACAAAATATTCCACACCAGAATGGATAGTGTTTACTGATTGTTACCATGGTTTGGGCTGGTGTGAGCTGTACAGCTCCTTGACCCCTTCTTTTGACTAATTTAGAGTTTTAGCTGCAATATATAATTAGATTCTATTTATATCGCAACTTGTGCTTTAGCACTTGCAGAAAATTCATAATGGATGTGAGTAAAGGCAGTGCCTAGATTAGTGGAAGAAAAAAGGGCGATCATCCTATACAGCCATATTTTTTTATGAGGTAAATGATTCAGATTCATGTGTTCAATTCTGCTTAACAGAAGTGCCATTCCTTTTTCATTTCTAGTCAGAGGATCTGATGGAATCCAGTTGATCCAGGGGCCTCCAAAGTTTGCAAAGTTTGATTCATTTCAAAGGTATATTATCGTATTAATAGCTAACGTATTTAAGTTGCTAAATGTGCTTCATTTTAAAATTTTTGATGTTTTGTTTTTATTCACAACATTTAGATCTTTAGTACTGAGCCTTAATTTAGTTGTTTTATTTATTTTAAACCTGTTCATTGCCCTAGTTTTAACTGCAATTTGTTCCATATTTTCATTTCAACATTTGTATTTTGAGTGCAGACATCTTAAGAGACATGTAACCTTAATAACCTTAACTCAGCAATTGATTGGGGATAAGCTACCAGCGGTAATTGGTTAGGGGATAAGCTGCCGGCGGCGATTGGTTAGGGGATAAGCTGCCGGCGGCGATTGGTTAGGGGATAAGCTGCCGGCGGCGATTGGTTAGGGGATAAACTGTTGGAGGCGATTGGTTGGGGATACACCGCTGGGAAGGGATCGTCTGCTGCGGCTCACATAGCGCGTCCTGCAGGACCCTCTTTGTTTAAAAAAACGGGTCCCCAGGTTCCTGTAGCTAATAAAAACACACTATATAGCGCGTATTTTGCAATCACGACTTATATATATACTGTAGTTGCATCCCATGTAAAAACAAAATCATGAACTCCCATGTCATATGCATTTTAAACTATTTCCCAGACATATGTGCCAATAAATTTAGCATTGTTTCAATATTTTACAAGACCTTATTTCAACAGGAAAAATCAGCTACAGATGTGTCCTCATACATCATTGCTGAAGTTGCGCAAAACAGCCCATCTTGGCAAATCAGTTCCCGGGCGTCTTTTTTGCTGAAAATGTGTCTTAGTCGCAATGCGATGCGACTAGGACGCACCAGAAGACTATGATGATTAATTTGATATGCAGCACTTGTATATCTGTGTGCAACTGAGTCTCTAAGTCAGGGCTGGCCAAGACGTCTATAGCGATCTACCAGTAGCTTGCGGAGCTCCAGCCGGTAGATCGCATTCAACTTGCTCCAGCAACTGGGGACGCTGATCTCTGAAGCGATCTGAGACTAAAGAAGCCCCTGATTACAGTGCGTGGGTGACGTCACCTGTATCATGGGTAGCCTGCGCACTACTGGATTCAGTCAGCAGCGTCTACTGGAATGAAAGCAGGAGCGCTGACAGTGTGGAGCGGTGCCCAGCTTGAAGAGAGGTAAGTACTGCACATGGGAGTGGGGCCTGTTCTACACTGGGAGGGAGCACCAGTACTGGCCACCCCTGCTCTAAATCTATATACGAAGTGCTACGATGCAGTGACTGCAGTGTTTTTTCCAAACCAAGTTTCATTGTGCTTCGTATACAGACTCAGTCGCACACAGATATACAAGTGTCGCATATAAAATTAGTGCAGTCTCCTGGTGCTTCCTAGTCTCACCACATTGCGACTTAGACTCACTTTTGGCAAAAGACGACCGTACTAGCAGAGTTTCACTGACTGCTCACTCGCATCATGCATCTCGCGTTGAGTGGCGTATTAAGGCTAGATGTATGAGGGCACATCTATAGGACCATAATGCCTATAGCACATAGTTTGCCATCCTTAAGTTTTTTTTTTTTTTTTTTCCCCATAGTGTTTCATAGTTGTACATGGAAAAAATATGTGGACACTATGAACATCACACCCCATATGTGCTTGTTGAGCATCTTATTCCAAAACCATGAGCCTTAATATGGAGTTGGTGTCAACTTTTGCTGCTATAACAACCTACACAAGAGGTTCCCAAAAGTGGTCCTCAAGGCACCCCAACAGTCAGGTTTTAGAAAGATCCATGATTGAGCACAGGAGGCTAAATCATATTTACTGAGGTGCTAATTAAGTCACCTGTGGTCAAGTATGGATATACTTAAAATCTGGACTGTTGGGGTGCCTTGAGGACAAAGTTTGGGAACCTTTGGCCTGCACTTTTCTGTGAAAGCTTTCCATTAGATTTTGGAACACGACTGCAGGCGTTCCCATTCTTTCAGCCACAAGAGCACTAGGGAGGCCGGCAATCATGTTGAGTGCCGTGGATCGTAACCAGCGTTCCATTTCATTCCAAATGGGTTTGATGTGGTTAAAGTAAGTGCTCTGTGTACGCCAGTCTAGGATTACCCACCAGTCTCTGCATTTCATTATTTTATGGACCTCACTTTGTGCACTGACTAGGGCATCGTTGTGCTGAATCCAAGAAAGAACGATGTGGCAACATTTTGGGAAAAGCCCTAAGTACACAATTCTCAGGAATGTTATTATTTAAACTACATTGTTTATTTTAAAATACATATGTGAAATTTTAATTTTTCTTTCATTTTCCCAGGGAATGTAGCAAAAATTGCAGAATATCCACTTTTAGCAAGGATGGGAAGCTGTTTGCATGGAGCAATGGAGAAGTGTAAGTCTTATTTCAATTCTGGGTCTATTTTCATACATTTACATTTTGATGTGACATTGATGGGATTCTTGTAGTATCTTTCTGCAGTACCTGCTGAGAAGTGTAACCAGGATATATAGCTTGCATTTTTTATATGTAAATATTGCTGTAGGGCAGAGATTCTCAACTCCAGTCCTCAAGTAGTCCCAACAGGTCATGTTTTGTGGATGTCTGTAGTCATGCACAGGTGAGTTCATCTATTTTACTGGGTCAGTAATTATCCCATCGTTATACAATCGGGAAGCCGGCTGCCTTAATACCAGCAGCCAGCTTCCCGACTGTCATATCCCGGCGAGGGTGAAATGCCGGGCGTCTAGATGTAGGCGCCTGACATTTCTTCTTTGGGGTTCATGGGGTCCACAGCCATTACGTTGGGGTATGAATCCCGGTCACCAAACAGTTAACACAAACGAGCTCTCTGCTCCCAGGATGCACTGGGGTTCCTCCTCATATACCCCACCCCCTGCCTCAGGTAGCCAGTTCTTCCTGTTTGGTGTGTTCACCACAGAGACAGTGGGACTGCAGACGAGTTAAAAAAAAAAAAGAGTTTTACTCTCTATCTCAGTTGGTGGTCTGAGCTGTCCTGGAAGCAGCCTCGCGCCTGATTGGAGGCGCACCGGCCACGCGCTGTAACTACCTCCTCCGGCGCCACACTGCTAGCCTTGGCAGGTCCATGGCAGGGGATTCGGCAGGGGCTCTCAGGCCCTGGACCGCAACCGGATCAAGAGGATGGCAGCAGGTAAGCAGGTGGTTGCGGCGGCCGCTGACGCCGGGACCACGTGGCGGTCCGGCCCCCGGCGGTGAGACTGGCCGGAGGCGTGCTGCAGTCAGGAGGCATACGGCTTGTCTCCTAGCCTAGACCGCCGCTATATGATGTTCCTGACCAGCCGGGGCTTGTGGCGGCGGCCAGGTCAGTTTACCGGGCAGGTCCAAGCAGCATAGGGGAGGTACGAGTGAGGTAGGAGTGTTTATGCATGACATGTTATTGTTGTTTTTATGGTTACTGTTTCTTATGTAAAAAGAACTGAGACTCCTGTAAAATATCACTGTCTTTTCCCTTAAACCCTTCCTATGGGTTAAGCTGCAGTCTGGAGGCATACAGCTTGTTTCCTACACTAGACCGCCGGGTTAAAGGGTCCAAGCAGCATAGGGGAGGTGCGCTTCCCCGCCGGCCCCTCCCCCAATCCACACGCTAGTTCAGTCCTCTGGCGCAGTGATGGTGGGTTGCCACTCCCAGCCTCCATAGGGCAGCCAGAGTGTATGTCAGTTGCTCTCTGAATGCTGCTCCTTCAGGACGCTGGGCAGTCTCCCTGTATACCTTTCCTACTGCTGGTTCAGGTGTTTACAGGGCTCTATCCTACCTAAGCATAGGCTGATTGTGGTAGTGAGACCTTATATGCATATGACTCGCAGAGTGTTTATGCATGACATGTGATTGTTGTTTTATGGATATTGTTTCTTATGTAAAAAGAACTGAGACTCCTGTAAACTATCACTGTCTTTTCCCTTAATCCTTTCCTACGGGTGTGTGGGTAGTTAGGGTGAAACAAAATCACGTGTGTACTCAGAACTTGTCATTATTATGTCTGAGTCTGAAGGACAGGTGGCTAAGGTCCCTATGCTGGGGGGGGGTTTCCCCACAGGAGTTCATACAATCTGAATTATGTGGTTACTGTGTTAAGTAGACAATCCTCCCAGCTTCTGGAGAGGAACTCCCTTGGGTTTCCTTTTCCCAGATTATGGACCAAAATACCTTGCTTGGTGGCCAGGTTGAACAGGCTCAAATATCCTACTAAGCTGGTGTGCTTTTTGATTAAGAGCCTATGGAAAATGCGTTAAGTTTGCTGAGTTATGCTGCCTTTGTTTCTGAAAGACTATGTGTGAAGTTGAGCACATTACATTGGCCCCAGGTGTAGGCTACATGGGCTAAATTGTAATTCACATATACTGGTAGGGCTGGGTTGCCCATCCCCCCCTCTCTCCTAATTAGGAAGACTCAGCTGAGTTGAGTACTGATTGGGGGGGGGGGGGGGGAGAGTTGGCTGTCCCTGAGTATGCCTTGTTCCCTGGAAAGTGCATAACATTGGAATCTTACCAACTTTTGTTGCTTGGATTCAGTACCGATTGATGCGAATCTACAGGTAGATCTTGCAAAACTGGTCAGTTAGGCATGGATGTGCTACTGTTCAAAGTTTTACTTTCTTTAAACCCCTAAACTGCGGTTAGAGAGTGCTTCACATGTATGTTTCTGTAAACCAACGCTTGTTGTGGGTTACTTGCAAATGTTCTCAGGATCCTGGGTGCCTCTCTGTGGATGGCCAGGTTATACAGAGCTTGATGTCCTACTTAGCCTTGTCGGCTGTTAGTAGTTGACAAAAAATTTGTTGCATGTATGTATATATGCCTCCACTGCGGTGATCAGGTCATACAGAGCTCTAGGTCCTACCTGGTGTTTTGGTAGTTGGCCAGAGAGCTTAGTGTGTACGAACAGTGGATATGTGTGTGTGTGTATGTATGTATGTATTTGTGTCTATATATATATATATATATATATTTATTTATGTATCCATGTGCATTACATGTGACTTATGAAATCTGCTGCATTGTCAGCATAAGTCTATCACTGCTGTTTCTTCTTGTGTAACCTGCTACAAAGATACGTGGGTACGTTGGATGTAAAATGTTGGTCACATTAATACTAGACATGGATAAACCTTGTATATCCAATGAAAAGGTAGGACAGATGGCTGGATCCCCCTGAGCTGGTGTCATGTGTGGCCTGTAGCAGCAGCCCCCTATGGTTATGCCCTCTATTTCCATCATGAATGGACATTTGACCTACAGCCATACCACTGGACATGCCCAATCTCATCTGATTTTGGAAGCTATGCCGTGTTGGTCCTGGTTAGTACTTTGTTGGGAGACCACCTGGGAATACCAGGTGCTGTAGGCAGTGGTTGAGGCAGTGCATCATCTTTAGTAGCCGTTCAACAATTTCTACAGGCTGCTAGGTTTTGCAGCCAAAGACCAGATGGCGTCTGCCCCTCACGCGGGCCAGGCCACAGAGAGGGGCGATGGGGGTGTCCTCACTGGACTTAATATAAATGGGTTGTGGTGGTCACTGTTCTAAAGAGTCACCACAGTAGTCAAATCTACCAGATCATAGCGCAGGTTGTGGACAGGTTGGCAACTCCTGCACCAACCATGATATTAAGGTATCTTCAGCAGCTGCAACCTACCATGTTTAGGCTTCCTAGGCATCTGTCCTGGAGGGACATGTGTGCTCACTCGGGTCAAAAGGTGACTTCGTCCTTAGCAGCTTTCCAGCAATTATGGCAAGCAGCTAGGCTAGTACAGGCGAAAGAATCAGAAGGCGGTCGGTCTCATGTTCCGTCCAGCCCTCAGATTCTGGTACATCTTCTGGTGTTTAAGGGGACACACGGGTCTCCTTAGGGGGACACATGGGTCTCCTCCCAAGAGTTACTCTCAAGAGAGGAAGACCGTCTTCCAACAGTACGTCTCCTCCCTGATCAGAGGGGTCAAAGCTATGCTTGTGGAGCCGGTATAAGGAGAGGCTCCAGTGTTCTAATGCCAGAAAGTTGTGAAAGCCTCCCAAATCTGACTACAGCCAGAGCATACTGGACATGCCCAAGATTGTCTGATCTTAATAGCTAGGCAGCATTGAGCCCAGTTAGTACTGGGATGGGAGACCACCTGAGATACCAAGGGATGTAGGGAACATAGTATGGAGTTTCTGAGAAAATGTGGCCCTAGGGGGTTAGGTTTTCTCGAGTATGTTCTTTTCGTCAGACTGGAGGGTCTCTGATCTAGCAGCACTTTCTTCCCGCTTCCCAGTTTTAATAAGTCATCGGGAGACAGCGGTACTTCATAGTAGGGCGGAATACCTTCCAAGAGTGGTATTCTGGTTCTATATGAATCAAGAGTTTGTGGTCCAAGCTTTCAGACTACAAGCCTCTCGGTAGGTGAGGCTTCCTTGGATGTTGGCCGTGCGCTTCATAATTATGTGGATCTTGCCAACAGCATGAGGAAGTAGGTTTCCTTTTTGTACTGTATGACAGTCATAAGGCTGGCCAGCCGATAAGCGGACGCTGGTCAGATGGATTCATATGACGATTTCTCGGGTATACACACAGACTACAAACAAAAAGTATGGTGGTCGCTCACATCAACTTAATGACATTGCACAGGTGCTCGTAAAGGGTGGGGTTTACACTGAGCTACAGAAAAAAAAAAGTGGATTTTCCCTCCAGCACACTGCAGCAAAAACAAAAATACTTGAATCCTACATGATAATAGAAATTCAGAGGTATTGGTTTACATACATTTGCAAATATATGAATAAGCGCTGGGCCAAAGGTCAAGGCTCCTCTATACCAGCGTCCCTAACATTATGGGGTTCACGTCTGAGACGCAGGGAACCCCAAAAGAATCCAGCCAAGGACCATCCCCAGGGCATCACACGAATAATGGAAAAAAGGGTGAAAGTGAAGTGTAAAGTATAGTTGTGTAAAGATAAATCAATAAGTGTTAATGGTAAGGGGTTAAAATGACATAAATAATAGACAAACAAATAGAAAGGTGATAAAAAACACCTTTGTCAATTTTTATGCCTTTGACAATTTGCCTCTCAGGATGCCTCCTTCGGGCATAGGGTTCTCCTCTCTTCCGAGAGTCAGGAGCGTCCCCGCCCGTAGGTTTAGTGCTTTGGGATATCCCCAGCGTAATGGCTGTGGACCTCGAAGAAGAAAATAAGCGTTATGGTATAACATACCTTTGTTAACTCTTTTTCTTCGAGGTTCATGGGGACCACAGGACACCCACCCAGACGCACCTGTAGTTCTGGGGGAGGTTTCCTTAGTTGTCTTCTCTTGAGAGTCTGGATTCATGAGTATTGGTTTCTTCTTTCTTACCCTTTGTTTGTCTCCGCCTGCTTGAGCTTGGTAACGAACTTGCTACCTGAGGCAGGGGGTGGGGTATATGAGTAGGAACCCCAGTGCATCCTGGGAGCAGAGAGCTCGTTTGTGTTAACTGTTTGGTGACCGGGATTCATACCCCAACGTAATGGCTGTGGAACCCATGGACCTCGAAGAAAAAGAGTTAACAAAGGTATGTTATTATTTTCCCCGACGCCGGGAGACCGGCGCCCGGCATCCCGATCGAAGGGAAGCCGGGCGCCCCAAGCTGCCGGTGGCGGGGCTGGGAATGGTGTGTGGGGAGGGTTAGGTTTAGGGCACCCGGGGGGGTCTTGGGGTTAGGCTAGGGGGAGGGAGGGTTAGGATTAGGCACCCCCCCGAGGGTCTTAGGTTTAGGCAGCGGGGAAGGGGGGGGGGTTAGGGTTAGGCACTTGGGGGGGAGGTTAGGGTTAGGCACCCCTAAGGAGGGTTAGGGGGTTAGGTTAGTCAGTAACTTACCTATCGACGATCGGGATTTCCAGCGCTGTCGGGCTTCCGCTGCCGGGAACTCTGCTTTGGTCGGCCAGGCGCTGCCGGGAATCGAACCGCTGGCGGTATTTCATACCGATTCCATCCCATCGGCTTCCACAGACAAATCCTCGAAACATCACCTGTTGGGAAAGCGTGAGGGTTCAGGTTGGGAACCACTTATGTTGTATGAGAGGGGATGTTCTGATCATGTTCAATTGATATTGTAACTTATGTCATTACTAGTCTTTTTGTGCAAAAAAGAAGGAACACACAGCACAATCTAGTTTTTAGCTAAAAAGTTTTCAGCAAAAAACTGCTCATCACATGAATTTGCACTTATCGCTCAATCCTATTAGCAGCGACTTTTCACGCGTACGAATTCTCCATACCATTTGCCGCAAAAAGTTTTCACCACCTCTTGAGTAGATGAAAGTTGTACAAAACCCCTATTTCTTCTTCAGGGTCCATAGGGTCCACAGGAACTACCTTGGGGTATGTAGTTTGAGTAATCCCTTGCACCAAACAGCTACAGCTTTGAAGTTCCCAGCATGCATAGGGCCTCCTCCCTATATACCGCGACCCCAGCCACAGGCATTAGGTTATTTTGTTTGGTGCTCGACAAGTGTCCAGATGCACCTTTCATAACAGTGGGACTGCCTAGGCAGTCCTAGGCTTTTTTATTTTGTTGATTTACCTAAATTTTATACATACTGGGTTGATAGTACTAACCTCGCTTGCGTGGAAGAGTCCAAGGAGACGCATGTACTATGACTCCTGCTACCTCCGCTGATGTCAAAACGCCAGGCTCTGGGGATTTTGGCGGGTCTCAGTGAAGCTTAGTTAGTAGCGATGCTGGGGTCCGGACTACAATCCGATCCAAGGAGATGGCAAGGTAACGCTGCAGTCCTCGCTTCCGATGTAGGAGACGCATCAGAGGCTGTTGCGGGTGAAGGGCTCGTCAGAGTGCTTCACTAAGGCGGCCGGGACCTTATCGTCTGACGCTGGGGATGGGTAGAAGACTCACTAGTAAGCATCTACTACTTTGAGGTCAGCGTACCCGGTCGTCAAAATAGCAGTTTAGGGGAGATAGTCTCTCCCCCGGCTGCTCCTCTCCCAACCCAGACGCAGCTCCCTGTGTAGGTTCCCGCGTCTGGTTTGTTCTTTATGACCACCTCGTGTACTGAGAATCTCATAGTTCATTCAGCGGTGCTGAATGCTGTTGGCTCTCAAGTTATGGGTCAGTCTCCCTGTATGCCTCTCCCTTGGGTCAGGTATACAGTGCTTTATATCCCACCAAGCCCCCGGGGGTTTGGTCAGTTGATTCAGAGTCCATTTGCATTTGCGAGGCATATGTATATAATTTTTTCCACCTGTTGAACACTGCAGGGGGCGGCATGTTGTTTAACAAGGCACATTCTGCCCTTTTGAAATCGAGCAGGGCACAGCGCCCCGCTAAACAGCCTAGTGGGAATGCTAGTGCTGTTGCAACGGCACCACTACTCGCCACCCGATCTCACCCCGGACTTGCAGATTTTTGCACGCAGCCCTATGGGACTGATAACAAAGGTCCACGAGTTTAAAGGGACCGTAATTGCGGCATACAGCGGCGCTTGCTCACTGCTAATTGGATTGACCCTCAAGACTATGTTTCTAATTTCCTCAAATCACTGAAATATGCTAGAATACCATTTGTAACACTTTGTTTGCATTGCAGGTGCTCTGAGTATATCCAGACTCATAAGCTGGGCACACTCTAAACGGCGTGTGTACTCAGCGATGCGACTGGCGACCCCCATCGATGGGCCGACATATCAGGCAGCCGGTACGCACTAGATGATCCGGTGCCCGAGTGCCCTATATGGCTGACCCTGCCGCACCCTGTTGTATGGGTTCATCCTGCATGTAGGACCGACTTGATGATGCAGCTGACGACCCCATGGGGGCGGCCCCCGCTCGACGTAGTGCCTACACACTTGATGATTTCAATGATTTGTCGTTCCGTTGCATCGAAATCTGGCAAATAGTTTAAAAAATCATCTAGTGTGTACCCAGCTTTTGAATCGCGTTCTCATTAGTATGTGTGTTGAAAAGCATTACAATTTTGTGTTTTTGTAGTTATTGTATGCATTTCTTAATTTGTACAGCTCTGCAAGAGATTTTGGCACTTTAGAAACCTACATTAAGATAACATTGGGGAATAGTTGTGTGGTTTAATTATTAATCCATGGAAATCTCTGACTTTAAATGACCTTTTGTGTTTTCAGAATAAACATAGTGAGCAGTGCTGACAGCAACTTGCTACACTCCTTTGATCTACCCAAAGTTGTTAGCCTTGAATTCTCGCCAAAGAACACAATCTTGGCAACATGGCAGACGTACACAAGTAAGTAAATGTCAGCTCTACCAGTGCTAGTAAATTATATGGAGACATCACAGTTAGAACTCAAGAGGATTCTTTTTGTTTCTCAGGGCTACCAAACAGCAGTGTTTAACAGCACCAACCACACTAAACTCTTTCTGCTTATGGAGAGAAGATGATATAATGCCGTGAAAGTAACTGATTTATGTTTTTGTTTTAAATGTAAAGGGTTCAGCCATGGCTGCGGACCACTTGTGGCGCCCTGTAAATAAAATGTAATAATGATATTGGGGTATAACATGTGAATATTAGGAGTTCTCGGCATGGTGTCAGGAGGGTCTGAGCATCTCCACCAAAGGCAACATTTTTGTTTTGCCGTGAGCTGGCAGAGATGAGTCTCATCCTATGCATGTAATGGGACCCGTTTTGTGCCTTTAAGTGAAAACGAGAAGACTATTTCTGTATGTTGCGTACTAAAACAGACCTGATTTCCCCTCACTCTCATCATAAATTCAAAGACTAGACTATAATATAATAAATAATCTGTTAAATTATTTGAAGATTGCGGTTTGCCAATGGTCTCCATGACACCTAATGCAGCAGAACTGCCAAGCAGAATGGCCATAAGATTTTGGTGACCAGTTGTGCGAACCTGGTAGAGAAGTGCCCATATAGACTCTCACAATGCAGAACAGTATAAATGAATATTAATAATAATTAGATGTATAAAGGATGGTCCTGCTCCATGCTGGTAGTGTTAATAACCACAATGCATATGATTCATACCCATATTGTACATCAATAAGTTATCACATTTGTTTTTTCTGCATCCTCTTTTAAAATATAAATTCATAAGCTGCGTACACATTAGACGATATGTCGCCCGATCCAGCGGATCAGGCCGACATACCGCCTACATCGGCAAGTGTTTACCCACTATGTCGGCCCTTGATCCCGCGAGGTTGTTCATTGCATTGACAGATGTGCACTACATGCCGGTCAATCTGTCAATGTGATGAACGACACCAGGCAGGTGAATGGAGCCGGTGCCCAACATGTCGGGCACCGGATCGTGTAATGTGTTCTGGCCGCCTCATATGTCGGGCATCGCATCACTGGTTACACACATTGGGAAGTGTGGAATAAGAATCTATTATATAAACTAATTGCAGCAAAAATGTGACTTGAGTAATATTGATATGTATTACATAACTGACTCTGCGTGTGCCATTTTTTTATTCTTATATTTTGTTGACTATATTACCAATGCTCTTCCTTTGTTTACTTTTGTGACAGCTGGAAAAGATGGCACAGCAGGTGTGCCCAACCTTCAGTTTTACGACCTGAAGACAGGCAAATGTGTGAAATCATTCATCCAGAAAAAAATGGAGAATTGGTAAAAATCTGAAAACTTTGAACTGTTATTATTGGGATTAAATAGTAATACATAGAAACATATAAAATAGTATAACAAATTTTCTCACAATTATGAGTTGTCACAAAATGCCGGATGCATGACGCGTGCTTACTGGGTTTGGCGTCTCTAGTCTTTACACTGTCCGAAGTTGGCATGCTGTTTGTGGCTTCCCTGCCCCCCCAGTAGATATTGTTGTGTGCCGGAGGCCGTTGCAGTTCCCCTGATCCCAGTTTCACTGTCTAAAGCTGGCCACACACTAGACCAACTTACATCCAACTAGCCAACTAGTTGATTGGTTGGAATGAAAATCTGGTAACGTATGGGAGTAACTGATGATCAGCAATTTGCTCCTAAATGCCAGAAAACAGATGAAAATGGTCTTTCAGACAAGTTTGTTAAATGTTTGATCTAAACAATTTGTTCAAACAGTTTTTGTCCATTTTCTTGCATTTGGGGGCAAATAGCTGATTGTCATTTGCTTTCATACCTTACCGGGTTTTCATTCCAACCAATCAACTAGTTGGCTGGTTGGATGAAAGTTGGTCTAGTGCAGTGTTGGCTAACCTTGACACTCCAGCTGTTGTGGAACTATATATCCCAGCATGCCCTGCCACAGTTTTAGCATGCCCTAATAGCAAAACTGTAGCAGTGCATGCTGGGTTATGTAGTTCCATAACAGCTGGAGTGTCAAGGTTAGCCAACACTGGTCTAGTGTGTGGCCAGCTTAACACTACACACAGTGGTTGACCATGTATGCGATCCAATCCTAGCTTGCTGGCTATCCTTATTTACTAGTGACACCATCCTACCACATTATGGTGTCCCTGGTAAAAACCACCAGCATAATTCTGACCGACCTGTTCTCCGGTTGTGTTAATCCAGATTGATAGAACAGGATCCATTTATCCTCGTGTAATCACGACCGACGTTTGCAAGGGACTAAATAAAAAATGTTTAAGAAGTAGAAATGTAGAGGCAAAGTTCACTGTAGTATTAATTTAATTGATTGTTTAAATGTAGAAAAACAGAAGAGTTGAAAGGAGCTTGGTAAAATCTTACAAATCATAATAGAGAGATACTTTGTGTGGCAGAATAAAATTTAGAAAGAATTAAATTGTACTTTAATAAAATCGAACGCAACAAATGTACTGTACGGCAAGACTGACCAATCCAAGGCTACTTAGCGACTTTACTTCTCACAACATGACATAACCAGGCATGCCACAAAATTACCCGAGCTCTTTTTATTTTGACATTTAATCCCCTAACATGGTATGTGTTCAGGCAGACCAATCCCCACCACATTTTTAAATGCTATTGATAAACTACCTGGGATACTTGGCGTTGCCCGGGTTGAAGACTGGACCCCGAGGTATACCTGCAGTCTTTATTTGTTTAGAGTTTCCTCTCCTATAACTCCATTCCATTGATCCTGAAAAGGATCCCACTGTTTGCAAACATGCATGCAAACAGTGGTGCAGCTGCTATAGTGGCCGAGCTGGCTCTGTGGCCCACCGCTCCCCCTGCTCCCAGTCACGCACACATGGTGAGCTGGTCCAGTCAGGGCCACCGAGAGGCGCTCGGATGGCAGAGGTTTGGTGGCGGCCCTACAGCTAATTACAGCTGGCATACTGGCAGGCAGACATGGGGAGAGAGAGCGCGAGGCATTCAGAGCTCGCAGACCGGCAGCCAATCTGCAGTGGCAGCTCCTGATTGGCTGCTTGTCTGCGAGCTCCGATTGGCTTGCAACAGGCGCCAAATTAAAATTGCGCCGAGGCTGTCTGTCCATGTTTGCCGGTGCGCCAGCTGTGATTAGCTGGTGTCCCAGCCCCAAATCCACACCTGCTGGCTGCTGATGGCACACAGAGGGAAGCAAAGCAAGAGGCTGCTGGAGGGACACAGGGAGGGGAGTTGCTGGGGGGGGGGGCATAATTTTTAAGGGGCATTACTATGTGGCACAATGTTATAAGGGGCATTACTATGTGGCTCTACTGTTTGGATTAATTATATTTGGGGCACTACTACTATGTGGCATAATCTGTAAAGGGCATTACTGTGTGGCATAATGTATAAGGGGCACTACTACTGCGTGTCATAATGTGAATAAGGGGTGCTACTGAATGGGCTCTTCGTGGCATCATTTGAATGGGCTCTGTGTGGAGGCAAATGTATGTGTTTTTTCTTCAGGGTCCGTAGGGGATCCATAGGGATACCATGGGGGGGTCGTAGAGGTCCGGGCACAAACAGTTGAAGCTTTAGCTCCTAGGATGCACTGGTCCTCCTCCACAAAAACCCCGCCCCCAGCCACAGGCAGACAGTTTTTAGTTTGGTGCCGGCAGCACCTTTAGACGGGACTGTTCAGACAGCCCCAAGGTTTACTTTTATGAGTTTATTTTATTTGCCTGAGCAAGCAGCAAGGCGTCCTAATGGGCGCCTGTGCGGCTGTTTCTGCTACCTTGCCAGCGCCGCAATATCGGTGAGTGGTCTGGTGATTATGGCGAGCGCCAGCAGGGCTCGGCTAGCCGCTCCACTGGGGTCCCAGGACTGATGGAGAAGTACAGTTATGGTGATTCCCCGCTTGCGTGTTGTGCAGTCCTTACCTCCGGCGGTGGAGAGCTGCCGGAGGACGCTGCAGTGGGGCACCTGGTTCGTCCACTCCCCCATTTGACTACCAGGGCAGTTAAAAGCTGGCATCAGGGACCATGTAGAGGCCAGCAGCACCCGGCGGTTGATGCAGCATTGGGGAGGTAGGCTCTCCCCCGGCAGGCCTTCCCCAGCCCAGAGCGCAATCCCTTACAAGAGATTTTCCGCCTCCGAGCTGCTCCTCCTAATTACCCTCCTCCCTATATGAGGCGCTCAGCAGCCATTAATCAGGGCTTTTCTGAAGCTACAGGTCTCAGGAGTTTTGGGTCCAGTCTCCCTGTATATCTCTCCCTTGGACCAGGTTATACAGTGCACACATCCTACAAGAATAGAAACAGGAAAAAAAAGCCCTGTGAGGCTTGAGTAGTTGATTTAGTGTCCATTATAAGTATATTTATATGCATTGTATGTGACTTGTGCTAGCTCTGCTGTGTTGATATACTGTCTTAAAACTTTCTGACTGTCAATTATATCTATCCCCTCTGCTCTTGTTTAACCCTCAACTACCAGGGGTTCAATATTACTTCACATTTGCTTGTATTTGTGAAGGGTGTCACGCTGCATTACTACCCACTGATTGTGTGCTGCTGGCTGGTTATTACTATGTCTTCTGAGGGAAAACAGGAGCCTGAGGCCCCTGTGAAGGCTCATTGCAGATTCTGTTTAGCGGGCTTGTCCTCTCAGGATTTAGAGCAGGATGGTCTGTGTGTTATTTGTTAGGGACCACCTCTCCAGCCACTGTAAAGGAGTCACCTTCGGTGTCCTCCTTATCCCAGGTTATGACACAGCTAGTGGGCCACTTATCAGCTCCCATGCGGCCTCCTAGCATGGGGTACCCACAGCCTTCTATGTCTGTACGCCCTATGCAACCTCCCTGGATAGATGTTTATGCCCACTCAGGTCAGCAGACACTTGAGCCAGATTCTGAACTATCAGCAAAGGTTACAGGCAGACAAACAGTTACCCACCAAAGCATATAGGCAGACTGTATCATCCTCTCAGTCCACCCAGCTTTCGGATTCTGATGCATCATCTGAGGAGGCAGATGATGCACAAGGTTCTCTCTCCGAGTCGCTCTCGGGCGAGGAGCACCGTCATTCAACAGTGGATGTCCCTTCTTTAGTGAGGGCGGTTAAATCAATCCTGAATATAGAGGATGATGTACCGGCCCCTATGTTTAAATGTCAAAAGGTGGTTAAGGCTGAATTCAAGCTGTTCCAGGTCCCAAAAAGACTAGCGTCTTTTTCCCCTCTCCCTCCTAAGGAGTGTACTAAGTGGGAAGTCCCTTCCACTGTTGATTCACATGTGGCACGCTTAGTCAGAAGCTGTACGCTGCCTTTACCGTCTACATCCTCCCTTAAGAATGCCAATGGATAGAGAGCTAGAAACTTGTCTCAAGTCTGTCTACTCGCTTTCTGGCGCTATCACTAGACCGGCTTTGGCTGCGGCCTGGGTGGCTAAGGCTATCGAAGGATGGGCAGAGGCACCGGAAGAGAGACTGCCATCAGACACTACCAGGGAACTACTGGCCTATATCTCCCATATTCAGGAAGCGGATTCTTATTTGGGAGAAGTTCCGTTGGTCACTGAACTCCTTGCCTCTAAGGCATCTGCGATCAAGGTAGTCATCCGCCAAGTCCTTTGGCTACGGTTTTGGAAGGTGGACACAGGATCCAAGAAGGCACTCAAATCTTTACCCCTCTCTGGAGACAGGCTGTTCGGTGTAGAGCTAGACAAGATTGTGGCTACTGTGGCAGCCTTAAAGTCTGCCTTTGTACCATCCGCAGATGCCCCTAAGCCTAGGCTCTTGTCGGTCCTTTCTCCACCAGGGTAAGGCAAGAGGACAGTCCTTTCCCAGGCAGTCTAGTTCTCACAAGACCACCAAGCCACGATCTAAGCAGTCTTGGGCGGCTAGACGTCCAGCTTTCAAGTCTGACGACAAACCCTCCGCCTGATGGGGCGGGCCTCCTCCTGGGGGATCCCAGGGTGGGAGGACGACTTCTTCAATTTTCCGACTCTTGGCGTCAAACAACAACAGACGCCTGGGTCCGAGAAGTGGTCTCTCAGGGGTACGCCCTCACCTTCCTGAGGTGTCCTCCCCAGCAGTTTTTTTGTTCAGCTCCCCCATCAGACCCTATCAATGCCCTGCCCTCCAAGAGGCCATTCACTCCCTGCTTTGTTAGGTGTGATATTACCGGTTCCTTCGGCTCAGAGAGGAACTGGCTTTTATTCCACTCTTCTTTTTTTATTTTTGATTCAGAAGCCGAATGGATCTCAACGGCCTATTCTGAACTTCAAACCCCTCAACAAATTTATCTGAGTGCCCAAGTTCTGCATGGAAACTCTACGATCAATTGTCCTGGCATTGGAGCCTGGGGATTTCATGGTTTCTCTGGACATTCAGGATACATACCTGCATAAACCTATTACTCCAACTACGGTTTGCTGTTCTGCAGCAACATTACCAGTTTCGGGCGCTGCCCTTTGGTCTGTCTACATCCCCTCGAGTCTTTACCAAAATAATGGCAGTTATGGCGGCCTACCTCAGACGCCAGAGAGTCAGAATCATGCAATACCTAAACGACTTCCTAATCCTGGCACATTCACCGGTTGTGTTACAACGCCATCTCCAGCTGACCGTGGATTGCCTGCAAACACACAGCTGGCTCATCAATTGGAAGAAGTCCTCCCTATCTCCAGCACAGCGGTTGGTACATCTGGGGGCACTCTCGAATACAGAGGATCTTTCTGCCAGCGGACAAGATCTTGACACTACACTTGCGTGTGCGCAGCTTGCACCACAAACGGAGGGTATCCATTCACTCAGCAATGCAGGTCCTGGGGTTCATGGTATCCACCTTTGATATGGTGGAATACGCCCAGTTCCACTCCAGGCCCCATCAACAACTGATTCTCTCCCGATGGAATGGGCAGTATCATCTGATCCAGTTCCAGACGATCCTACTCTCTCCAGAGGTTTGGTTTTCCCTCTCATGATGGCTGCAGACATCCCATCTGGACAAGGGTCGCCCCTTCTGGATTCTAAATTTGGAACTTCTCACTACAGATTCCAGCCTTCGTGGATGTGGCGCGGTAATCTGTCATCATACCTTTCATGGACGGTGGACAACCCAGGAAAGTCAACAACAAATGTACTAGGCGCTTCAGTAGTGGGACTGGTAATGTTGGACCTACAGCAGCTCACAAGAAAAAGGGTAGCTATCCCCTGGATAAAATAGCAAAAATAGGAAGAAAACCGGGAGCGCTAGAGTGTCAAAAAAGTAATGATGATTTAATATCTCTGTGATAATGTTAAAATGGATAACATATGACTATACAAAATAAAATGATCAAATGACAAACCGAACAAAAAACAAAACTAGCAACTGACAATACCCAAAGGGCAAACACATGAATATAAAACACGGTGGCCACAGGTAATCAAAATGCAATCCGACTAATAATGTAATAGTGGGTATAAAAAATTAATTAGCAGCAGATGATTAGCAATAGAATGTTAGTCCATATGTACAGCCATGATGCTCATAAGTCATACAATCCATATGATCCTTGTAATGGGCAACAGCAGTGAGTTGGTAGAAGTATTTTAGCAATCCATGTAAAAAGTAAATTGAAAAAAAAGAAAAAGATATATATATATATATATATATATATATATATATAATGCTGCAAAACAAAATAGCTGGGTTTGTAACAAAGTAAAAATAAACAAATATAAAAAGATAAATGAGAATGTCAATGCAGTTAGTCTTCGCATATGTGAGCATATATGCTGTAATGTACTTGTGCTCCTAATGGGGACTGCTGAGTAAAGCCGTGATAACAGGTACAATGCAAGTCCGGGTCTGTGTCTAGTGGTACGCTGCTGTGCATGGAGAGACCTCTCCTAAAATCCAAATGAAGCGGATGGCTCTGGCTGCCGTATGCTTCCAAAGTCCCGTCCACACTACGAAACTGCTCATTTGATAGACGGTATATATAAAGTCGGCTGGTGAAAATCCAATCGGCGCAATCTGCTGCAACTAACAAGTGCTATCAGAATACTGTGCACATTAAGATGCTGTTCCACTGATAGGCGGTGCAAGTAAAAAGTCGGTCATACCTCTGAGGAAATGGCCAGAGCATATGGGCTGAGCAACGCTTTAGGTGTTATACCCCTACTCCACAGTTACCCAGGACAACACCTTCTCATTACAGGGTTTGGCACTCTTACTTCCAATGGTGCTTCCCCAGAGGCTATGACCTTACAGTTTTTAGGGTCTCCCGGGTGCTTACCTTTCTCCAGGTTGGGTTAAGGTGCCCACACACATAGCGACATTTTACACGATTTGGCCGATTTTGACGAATCGTGACGACAAATCGGGTCAAAAAAGTACAAATCGTGAGTTTATACTCACGAGCACGATGCCGATGCGCGTCCCCGCTCGTCGTACATTGCATCTTCTGATCTGCCGTGCTGTAGGGCAGATTAGCCAATCTGGGATACAATGCATTGGCTGCAAGATAGATCTTTAGTCAGATTGGACATTTTTAACTCCAAATCGTGATCACGACGGCAAGGGAGCTCCCGTGAAAGTTCATGAGGAAATTGGCCATAAAATCGTATCGTGAGGACATCGGTATGTGTGTGGGCACCTTAGACCTCTGTCTCTGCCTGGCCTCCCTTGGAGTTCAGGTTTCTGTTCTGTCAATCTGGTTCCAGCGAAGGATGGCTCCTCTGCCAGATGTGAGAACATTCTTTCAGGAGCTTCTCCGCCTTCAGCCTCCTTTTATCCCTCCAGTGGCTCCATGGGATTTGTCCTTATTTCTCCGTGCTCTATAGGCTCCTCCGTTTGAACCTCTGGACTCGGTAGACCTCAAGTGGCTGACAGAGAAGACGCTCTTTCTCCTCGCTATCTCCTCTGCCCACAGGGTATCTGATTAGGCAGTGCTCTCCTGTCCCTCTCCATTTTTGATCTTTCATCTGGACAGAGCTGTCTTCCATACCAGGGCTGGGTACCTCCCTAAAGTGGTATCCCGGTTCTTTTTCATTGAAGAGATTGTGATTGTGGACTTCCAGTCCTCAGGTGAAGCCTCTTTGGATGTGGTTCGTGCTCTTCGGATCTACGTGGATCGTACTAATTCCTTTTGGAAATCAGATTCTCTCTTTTGTTGTATGGCTTTCTCGAGCGAGGCTGACCAGCTAACAAACAGACTCTGGCTTGTTGTCTCCGCATGACAATCTCTCAGGCCTACATGCAAGCTGATCTTCCTATTCAAAACAGGGTTACAGCACATTCTATTCCGTCTGTGGGACCCTCGTGGGCGGTTCGATGTGGCGCTTCTGCTGAACAATTGTGCAAAGTGGCCACCTGGCCTTCCGTCCACATCTTTCTCAGGTTCTACGCCTTTGATACATTTGGCTCTAAGGATGCTTCCTTTGGGTGTCTGTTTCTCCTTTCTGCTCAGGTGCGTCCCCACCCTTAAGGGAAACTGCTATGGGAACATACCCATTATATCCCTGTGGATCCCCTATGGACCATAAAAAAGAAATTGAGTTATGGTAGACTTACCTTTTGTTAACTCTATTTTTTCAAAGTCCATAGGATCCACAGGGTGCCCATCTGACGCACCTTGCCTCATTGGGAATTTTTTTCTCTTGACCACTGATTTCTTCATCTTCTGGGAGAGTGTCTATTCTTTCCTGCTCCTGCCTTGGGCTTGTTTACAAAACTGTCTGCCTGTGGCTGGGGGTGGGGTATATGTGGAGGAGGACCACTGCATCCTGGGAGCTAAAGCTTTAACTGTTTGGTGCCTGGACCTCTTTGACCAACCCCCCCCCATGGTATCCCTGTGGATCCTATGGCCAGTGGACTTCGAAGAAATTGAGTTAACAAAGGTAAGTCTACCATAACTCTTCATTTTTTACCTCGGGGGTTTTTTAAGATCTTGCTATATGGCCCCCAAAGTTCTAGTTACAAACACAGAGGGCTGACTAATATATATGGTCACTTTAAAAAGGACAAATTCTGAGATTTAATATGAATTTGCATGAGTCATAAAGACTGAGTTTAAAAGGATAATTTTGAGGTTTTTGTCACGATTTTTAGGGATTGCGTGACAGTGTGTGGCCCTAAGTTCAAACCTAGGCAAAAAGCTAATCCTGGTCAAACACCACCCTGCCAAATTTGGTGGAGCTAGGTCCAAAACTCTGGCAGTGTCTAAAGGATGGACAGACAGACGGACACTCTGTCTTGCTTATTATATAGATAAACATTTTTGTTTATTACATTCTATAAACTGATAATATACAGAAGGTTTTCCCAACTCCAGTGCTGAGGGACCCCTAACAGTGCATGTTTAACAGATCTCCTAGTTGGTGAACAGGTATATTTATTACTGGGTGAACCATTTTAAAGGATCCACAGGTGGAGCCAATTACTTGTTGAGTCTCCCATATCCAAATATTCCGAAATACGTACTTCAATTGTGATACTGAGAAACATCCATGTCTTTATGCACTGGAGTTGGGTAACACTGAATTTAACCAGATCATGTTTTGCCTCTGGTTGGGTACAGGATACCGGTGCTCTGGTTTCCAGTGGTCAGAATCCCAACGCTGGCATCTCGACAGGGTTAGGACACTGACACCTGTCGGTCTATATCCTAAACCTCCCCCTCTCCCTACCCTAACCCTCCCTCCCCGGTGCCTGGAACCTAACCTCCCCCCTTAGTGCCTAACCACTAGCGCTAACTCTCCCCCTAACCCTGCTACTTACCTTTGGGATTACGGTGGTCGGGAAGCCGGTGTCGGGATTCTGGCGCCGGAATCCCAGCGGTCAGGATTATGACCGCATTCCTTGGCCACTACATTCCTTATTTTCCTCTAGACACTAGTCCTCGACACACGTCAGTTTAATCTTACCATTGTTCGTAGTATGGTAGCATTTTGGGTGTGAGTGGTGTATGTAGACTAGACTTCAGCATGGCTCTACCCTACAAGGAGCTGACAGTTGATTTCGTTATTTCGATCATCACCTATGATTTCTTGTCATTTGCTTACACTTTATGCCACATTGCTAGTCGATGCTGCTTGATTAGATTAGGCATTAAAGACTAATTGTTTTTGCTTGGTGTATTCGTGTTCTCTAGGTCCCCTAGCTGGTCTGAGGATGAGAAGATCTGTGCCAGGAATGTAAATAACGAAGTGCACTTTTTTGAAAACAACAATTTTGGTAAGGTGAAGAGCAATTTTATCAATTTAGGTTTTACATTTAGGACCTTTTTTTTTTTTTTTTTTTTTATTAAATGGGGCTATATATACACGTCACAGCTTCTGCTCCATAATAATCTTGAGAATAAAAACAATTCTGTTCATATCTGCTTTATTTGTAGTAGTTGATACAAATGTATAATACATGAGTAACATGAATATATGTACATAAAATGTAAAATATATAAGTTCTAGTTACGCCCTTATATACATACACATACAGTCAGGTGCATAAATATTTGGGACATTGACAGAATTTTCATATTTTGGCCTCTATTCACCACCACAATGGCTTTGAAATGAAACAAACAAGATGTGCTTTAACTGCAGACTTTCAGATTTAATTTGAGGGTAATTACATCCAAATCAGGTGAACGGTGTAGGAATTACAACGGTTTCTATATGTGCCTCCCACTTTTTAAGGGGCCAAAAGTAATGGGACAAACTAAACAATCCTAAATCTAACTTTCACTGGCAGAGGGAATAAACAGCCCACTGACCCGATGTTGATGTCAGCATAGAGGAGGTCAACCCTCTCCCTGCAGCCCCTCCCCCATCTAGGGCTCAATTCCACTGCAGTCTTGCTGCTGCTCCTTCACTCTCCGCCCCCTCAGGGCCTCACGGCGTCCATTTTCTTCAAAGCAGCCACAGGGCTCTGGGAATGCTGGGTGCAGTCTCCCTGTATACCTCTCCTAGGAGCCAAGTTATACAGCCACTGCAGTCTGTGTAGTTGAATCTAGTGCCCATTATAGTTATATTTTATACTCTGCATTGTATGTGACTTGTGCTAGTGCTGCTGTATTTTTTTCTCTACTGTGAGCTTATTCCTTTCCCTTTATTTCACTATAACTCTGGGATACTGGTGTATAGGGGGTTCACTGTACTTCACATCTGTATTTGTGAAGACTGCAGCATACTGCGTGTGTTGCACGCTGCTCAGAGCCATATTGTGTGTTATACTGTCCTTGCAGCTATGTCTAGCAAAGGCAAGGGTAACAAACAGGCTACTGCTCCTATACTGGTATCTTGCAGGTCCTGTTCAGCAGGATTAACCCAGGAGGATTTAATTCAAGATGGTCTATGTGCATCTTGTTATACTGCCCCAGGCCAGTTAGCTCCTCCAGCCCCTGCTCCGGAACCCCCTGGGCTTCCTTTTCACAGGTGTTGGCAAAAATTGCGGACCGCCTTGCAGTCCATGCGGTAGCTCCCCCTATGGGATTGCCACAACAGGAACACCCACTGATACCAGTAACTCCATGGGTAGGCATGCTATCTACCCGAGTGCAGAGTCTAGCGGCTACTTCTACAGATTTTCAACAAATGTTGCAAAGTGAGAGGCCCTTACCCAGTAAAACTACTAAACATGCTGTATTCTCAGATTCTGAAGTATTGTCTGGGGAGGCAGAAGACGCAGATCTCTCGCTGAGCCCCCCTCGGGGGAGGAAGAGCTTCAGTCTAAATTAATTGAACCTACACTAGTGAGGTCTGTCAAATCAATTCTTCAAATAGAAGAGACAGAGACCATTCCTAAGGCAAAAGAGCCACTGTTTAAGCCAGGGCTCGACAAATCCCGGGGGCCAGGTCGCCATGGCGACCAAATTTTGCTGCCTGGCGACTAGATTTTGCAGGGAGGGAGGTTTTACATATATGTTGGTTACACAGGGCGCCACCTAGAGGAGGGTGCACTGGCTCGGCCAGTGACATGTAAAGCGGCCTGAGTCTGAGTGGGGGGCTGTGATGGAGGGGAGTGAGGGGGGCTGTGATGGAGGGGAGTGAGAGGGGTTGTGATGGAGGGGAGTGAGAGGGGCTGTAAAGAGGGGATATGAGGAACTTGATGGAGGAGCTGTGATGAGGGGGATGCCGAGGGCTGTGATGAGGGCGATATGAGGGGCCTGTTGGATCCTGTGATGGAGGGGACTGTTATGAGTGGCAGTGAGAGGGGCTGTGATGGAGGGGACTGTGATGAGGGGAGTGAGAGGGGAGCCAAAATGTATACCTGCTTACCAAAAAAAAAGGGCCGGCATTAGTGGTGTATCCGTTAGGGTTGTTTGTGACAGAAAGTGGTTTTGGCGGAATTTCCTCACTCTGATCAGCTTTCTGAACTCATGAGCGAGGCATGGAATAAGCCGAGTAAAAAGTTCCAGCTTTTTATCCTATTCCAGCAGCTGATCGCGCTAAATGGGAAGTTCCCCCAGTCGTGGATTCCCACGTGATACATCTAGTTAACAGCTCTACTTTACCTATTCCTACGTAGCTTCTAAGACTGCTTTCCTGCCCTCAGCATCTACACCAAGGCCTCGGATGTCATCCTTTAGGTCCTTTCGTTCCCATGGCAAAGCAAAAGGTCAGTCCTTTCCACGGCAGTCTGCTTCCACAAAGGCCTCCCAGGACCAAGCACAACTGGGCTACTCGACGTACAGCTGCCAAATCCAAGGACAAGTCTTCAGGCTGGCAGGGCAGGCCTCCCCGTGGAGCATCCCAGGGTAAGAGGCCAACTTCTTCAGTTCACCTAGTTCTGACATCAGACCATTAAAGACGCCTGAGTACGAGAAGTGGTCTCTCACCGTTACGTCCTCTCATTCCTGAGACTGTCCCTCCAGCAGTTCTTTTACACAGGCCCTTCATCAGACCCGAGCAAAGCCCTGCTCCTCCAGACGGCCATTCAGTCCTTGCTGCACTCTGGGATGATGGTTCCAGTCCCGTTGTCACATTGAGGGACAGGTTATTACTCTACCCTTTTCTTGGTTCAGAAGCCCAATGGGTCTCATCTGCCTACCCTCAATCTCAAGTCTCTGAACAAGGTTATCGGAGTACCCAGGTTTCATATGGAAACCCTCCGCTCTATTTTCCTAGGTATGGAACCTGGGCACTTAATGGTGTCTCTGGACATTCAGGACGATTACCTTACATGTACCTATAGCGTCCTCTCATCAGCAATATCCCCTGTTTGCTGTCCTACAGCAACATTTCCAATTTCAAGCTTTGCCTTTTGGGCTTTCTACAACTCTGCTGGTCTTTGCCAAGATCATGGCAGTTATGGCGCCCATCTTCGTCATCAGGGGGTCAGACTACTCCTATATATGACCTCTTGCTGTTAGTACACTCTCCAGAGGTCCTTCACCGCCATCTTCAGATAGCCATGTCCTTTCTACAAAAACACATTTGGTTGATCAACTGGAAAAAGTCTTCCCTGACCCCTTTTTAAAGGATGGTACATCTGGGAGCCCTTCTGGTTTCTGAAGTTCAGAAAATCTTCCTGATAGCAGACAAAATCTCCGCACTGCTGCAACGAGTGCGCAGTGTCCACAGTCGCTGAGTGTCCATTCACTCAGCAATGCAGACCAGGGGGTCCTTGGCATCCACCTTTGACATGGTGGAGTTCGCTCAGTTCCACTCCAGGCCCCTACAACACCTAATCCTCTCCAGGTGGAATAGGCTGCCCCATCTGATCAGATCCCAGATGATGGTTCTCTCTCTGGAAGTTTGTCTATCCCTCTCCTGGTGGTTACAGACGTCCCACCTAAACAAGGATCGCCCCTTCTGGATCCCGGATTGGGTGCTCTTCACCACGGACGCAAGCCTCCGTGGGTGGGGCACAGTGACCATCCAGCAATCCTTCCAGGGATGTTGGGTTCCCACCAACGGGTTCCTACCAATCGACGTCCAAGCCATCTACAGAGCCTTCACTCTGGCTCAGGACATTCTTCGGGGCAGGCCAGTACATGTACAGTCCGACAACGCCACAGCGGTGGCCTGCCTCAATCACCAGGGAGGCACTCGCAGTCAGGCGGCTATGGCAGAAGTGTCATGCATTCTCATGTGGGCCGAATGCCATCTCCACGGTGTTCATCCTGGGGATTCTCAATTGGGATGCGGATTTCCTCAGCACTCACAACGTGCACGCCGAGCAGTGCTTTCTACACCCAGAGGTCTTTCAGCTCTTGGTGGACGAATGTTGTATACCGGACGTGGACCTCATGGCCTCACAACACAACCACAATTCCAGTGTACGGGTCCAGGACAAGGGACCCTGAAGCAGCCTTCGTGGACGCCTTGTCAGTGTAGTGGACCTTTAATCTGGCGTACCTCCTCCCCTGTCTCCCTTCCTCCTCTGGTCCTTTGGAAATTCAAGCAAGAAGGGGACATGGTTCTGTTCGCAGCTCCGGCTTGGCCAAGACGCCATTGGTACTCCGATCTTCAAAGTCTCTCCATAGACGCTCCTCTCCAACTTCCTCTGACGGACCTGTTGTCTCAGGGTCTCTGTCTACATCCGGACCTGGCCCGTCTGTCTTTGACAGCATGGCTCTTAAGACATCCCTCCTAAGGTCCAAAGGGTATTCTCGCTCCGTGGTCCAGACCATGCTCAGAGCGCGGATCTATCATCTGGTGTGGCATACATACTTCCATTGGTGTGCTACTAGAAGCTATGACCCTCAGGTTTTTCGGGTTTCTCGGATCCTTGCCTGCCTTCAAACTGTATTGGGTCTCTGAATCCGCCTGGCCTCTCTGAAAGTGCATGTCTCTGCTATGTCCATCTGATTCCAGCGCAGAATTGCCAGATGTTCACATCTTCCTTCAGGTGTCCTCCGTATACAACCTCCCCTTGTCCCTCCTGTGGCACCGTGGGATTTGTCAGTGGTTCTCCATGCACTTCAGAAGCCTTCGTTTGAACCCCTGGACTCAGTACACGTCAAATGGCTCACTGCAAAGACTCTAATTCTTCTGGCTATCGCGTCTGCCCACAGGGTGTTAGATTTGGGGCAGCTCTCCTGTCGCTCTCCATTTCTGATCTTTCATCAGGACAGAGCTGTTCTTCGAACTCGTCCTGGCTTTCCCAAGGTGGTTTCTAGATTCCACATTCATGAGGAAATTGTAGTTCTGGCCTTCCAATCACCAGACCTCTCTTAGATGTGGTCCGTGCTCTGAGGATCTATGTGGACCGTACTGGTTCCATCAGGAAATCAGATTCCCTCTTTGTCCTATATGGATTCCACAAGAAGGGCTGGCCAGCTAACAAACAGACTCTGGCCAGATGGCTTTGCCTGACTATTTCACAGGCTTACACGCAGGCTGGCCTTCCTATGCCGGATACAGTATCTGCTCATTCTACTCGCTCTGTGGGTCCCTTGTGGGCAGACCGCTGTGGCGCATCTGCCAAACTATGCAAGGTGGCCACGTGGTCTTCTGTCCAAACCTTTCTTAGGTTCTATGCCTTTGATACCTTTGCCTCTCGGGATGTTTCCTTTGGGCATCGGATTCTCCTCTCAGCTTTGGAGTGTCCCCGCCCTTGAACAACTGCTTTGGGACATCCCCATTGTCTCCCATGGTGAGCTCTATGGACCCTGAAGAAGAAAAGGAGAGTTATGGTAGACTTCACAATTGTTAACTCTTTCTTCGAAGTCCATAGGGTCCACAGGGCGCCCACCCTGATGCACCTGGCTTCTATGGGTTTCTTCTCTTGGTCACCAGTTTCCTTCTTTATTATGTGAGAGTGTGATTCTAAATGTACCAGTCTTCCTTCTATCCTATGTTGCTCCTGCCTTGGGCTTGTTGACAAAACTGAAAAGCCTCAGGCTGTGGGCGAGGTATAGGGGAGGGGGAAGGACCGGAGCATCCCGGGACAGAAAAGCTTTAACTGTTGGTGTCCAATCCTCCTAACCACCACATATACCCCATTGTCTCCCCTGTGGACCCTATGTACTTCGAAGAAAAAGAGTTAACAAAGGTAAGTCTACCATAACTCTCCTTTTTTGCATATGAAGAAGACTCCAAGTGCCATTCTTTATCCTCTGAGATATATAGATGTATATGTAGTGTTCACTCTAAGTCCAGCGCCGGGCAGGGTGACTGACTTAGAGAAAGGGCACATCTGCACGCGCCTGAAAATGGGTGTCTATACGGAAAAGGGACATGTCTTTAAGACACGTCCCCTTTTCGCACTTTTCATCTTTCAGGAACCGCATGATCCAAAAATGTCACACAGTCTACCGTTTTCATGAAATTGTACATCTCGACAAGTGGTTGATCTGAGTTCAACAGCTGAACTGATACCCCTTTCACATCGCGTTGCTAGGTTGCACGTGGATTTTGTACATGGGTGTGACCCAGCTGGGACCCCTTTCAGACTGTCGTCATGGAGTCACTGCTGTCGCATGCCGAAATGGTGCTTGGAGATGAGATGATCTCCAAGCGCCGGCTCTTTCTATGTTGTGAACTGGTCCCGGGTCGCATCGACCTGGGTTACACGCTCACACTGCACCGCGAGCCAGGTTGAACCCGTGTTTAATGCTACTCATTACTTGGGATGAAATTCCAGGTCGCATTGACCCGGGGTTATATCAACTGGGCCCTTTCACACTGAGTAATATGCTATGCTTTCACATGAAATAACCCTGGTTATTACTGGCAATGTGAATGGGTATTAGAGGTTATCCAGTAGTTCTTCAAATCCCCCTGTCCTTGGAATGATGACTCCTCGGTACTACCATGTAATTTCCTGTTCACAAATGTTCTCTTGTTTTCTATTTGCTGAGAACATTATTGTAGGAAAGGTGAGATGCATAGCTAATCTAAAGTGCAGCCCTCTCTAACTGCCATCTACGCTATACAATATAAATACAGAAAAAGTTTTGATATATAGTCTTAGGTATTGTTTTACAAAGCAAAAACAGACCTTTTTCTTCCCAGCTACAGCTCCGATGCATTGTTGGTAACTAATTAAGTATTTTGGCAGTTGCCATTCGAATTACTCAGAGTGATGCTTATGTCTGATATATGTAGCGAGGGATTTAATGCATCCAAAATATATTGACTACTTCTCGTATGTTTTCTTACTAAACATCACCTTTTACTTTGCCAGATACCATTGTAAATAAACTGCATTTACAGAAAGTGAGTCATTTTGAGTTGTCACCTGGAGAGCATCCCTGCAAGGTATGGTCACCCACTTTTCTGTAATATAATACACAAACAATAGGCGCTAACCTTCTGGGTGGTTAACACTTACAATCAGGGATGCTAAATTAGCAAGGGTTTAATTGACCGCGGCCCCTACGCAGGTTGGGGATACTGGGGCCCCAACAATATTGAAACAGAAAAATTATAAAGTGTAAGAGGTGCTGGTCAATCTAAAATACTTTTATTGATAATATAGCAATAAAAAAGTAATAAAATGAATGAAAGATAAAAATAAAAAAAGAACACACTATTAGAAATCGGATAGGAAACACATCAATTGGTAAATTACCATAGGAATATGTAGATCTTATTTAAGCTGGCAAAAGTCGAGACTAGAACATGTTGGTAATATCATAAATAGTTTCAACTAGAAAAATTTTTACAACCTGGTTCAAAAAATAACAATCTCACTGTGCTAAGTAGATAATTTGTGGCAATGTAAAACTTCTAGCCGATATGGCATGGTCCGTAAATTCAAGTCTGTGGGTAAACCACTGTGTTTGACAAACACACAAAAAAGTATTCCAATAAGATTGAATGTTCCAATTTGAAGATAATAGCTGTGGATTCACATAGGCATAGTTGGCAGGAGTAATGTATGAGAAGAGACGCATGCATGCAGGATAATTAGAATCCAAACACTCACTTTCCCGTAGTGTCCCTTTTATGCAATTAGCAATGTAGCTTTGAAAACCTGTATAATTTACCAGTCCATCATATGACGATGAGGTGAGCAAGTACTGTGCATGCTGTGCCGACATCGGTATAAACATCAAGCATCGAACCAGGGTCACTTGGTGATATGCCAACCTTCCTTTATCTTATGCCTCTCCACACATGGGCAAAAACTACCGTGTTTCTCTGCCTTCTTCTAGTTGAAACTATTTATGATACTACTAACACCTGAGTAACATGTTCTAGTCTCGTGCCAGCTTAAATAAGATCTGCATATTCCTATGGTCATTAACCAATTGATGTGTGTCCTATCCGTTTTCTGTAATATGTCTGGGTTCTTCTGCTCATTTTATATTGCTTAATACACAAGTAAAATTAATATTTGATTTGGAAGGCAACTATATTTATCTATCTTTTTATTATGTACAACCTTAACTATAATAGAAAATGCATCAAAACTTATTCCATTCGATAATAAAATTATGATTCATATTGTGTTGAAAGTCACTTTTCTGTTGGTAATATATCTTCCTTTACTGATGCTCCCTAGTCTATACACTGCACTGTCCACTAATTAGCAAGTCTCACTAAACAACTAATAGTAAAAAGTAAGCACATAATCCCATTATAAAACAGAAAACACTTTCTGACCCCTTCGCCACTGAGCCTATTTTGACTCATTTTGGGTTGACCACATTTTAAACATTGGTATTGATTTATGCAGGACCCACAAAATATACATCTGTTTTTTTCAGAAGAGTTTGAATTTTCTGAAAATTACCTTTAGTGTGCTTATTTCTCATCACAAGGCAAGATAATTTACCCAAAATGCTTTTTTGTAATTTACAGCAAAAAAATACTTTCTGGTCTGTGCTTCAGCATTAATCCACCCTTCTAAAGTGGCAAAAACGCTGGTTTCTACAAGCAGGTGTTCATAATAAAATCTGCACTTGAAAATGATCATGCATGTTTTGTTTTTTGCTTTTTTTATTTTTCTGCACGTAATATGGAATTTCATTGAAACACACAAAATGTGTAGGAATAATATAATGGCTCAACCGGGCATACCATTTTGTAAAAAAAAAAAAGACAACATCAAATAGGGGAGTGCTGTGTTTATTGACAAGATGTGAGAGTTCTGGTCATTAAAACCCCCCATCTGACTTTTTAACGCTTTCTATAGCATAGCATGTTAATGACTGAGGGTCACCAGAAAGTAACTATTAAGAGGCACATTATCTGAAAGCATCTACTCTGTTTAAATGAGGGTACCCCCGAGTGTGTGGGTGCTAGGATGGGGGAGATAGAGTACTATTGTTGCTTTCTTTCCTGCTTCCTGGATTTTAAAATGTACTGCAATCTTTATCCTAGAATGTGTGGAGCTTAATGATGTAAACGTGGGCACTACATGATGTCACTAAGCCCCACACCCTCCAGGGTCCTGTTGAGTTAAACTATGAAGGGATTAAGCAACAGCCCCACCCACCCCTGCAGTGCTTGGATCGAGTCTCACTTGACCTTAGCAGCAAAGGAGTTAAATAAAAAATATATATACTATACACACCCTTAAATGACAATAGAACTTAAATATAGTAAACTAGACATAATTTGGATGTGCCCCTTTACCTTATTTCTAGAATAACTGAGAGAAGAAGGAATTCATCCAGAAAAGGGAATGTTGTTTAAAATTAATGTGAAAGTTGCACATCATGTTGACAAACCCTAGCTCAACAAGTCGTTGCCAATGCATCAGTGATTACCGTGTAATTTACACAGATTCCCTGGCTATTTAAATCCAATGATTTTTCACCTGTCTAGGTAGCTGTTTATGTTCCTGGAAGCAAAGGTGCTCCATCATTTGTGAGGCTGTACCAGTACCCAAACTTCAGCGGGCCCAACTCTGCTCTTGCAAATAAAAGTTTCTTCAAAGCAGACAGAGTAACCATGTTGTGGAATTCAAAAGGTAATTCTTACTACTAACGCATTCTCCTTTTACAGTAGGTCACATTACTGTACTGTAGACATAGTTGCTTTAGAAAATGAAACTCCGTTTTGGGTCTAGTGTCTTCAGTAATAAAATTAGTCTTTAAAGATCACTCACCTGGGATCAGGTTTTGTTAATGAAATAGTGGAATTATCCTTTAATGAAACCGCCGCAGTTATACTTATATTCCATTGAGCTGCCTGTCGTCATCAGTCATCGTGACATCAGTGTTGTCTAAACACATGCCTGTACATTATTGTCTATAGAAAGTCTGTAATATGGAATTGTCACTTGAAGTCTTGCTGCCCGCATTGCTGCCGGTGGTTTTACATGTCTCCTGATGACATTGATTTAAAGTACAAAGGATTTGACAGACTAGCGATAGATGTTGCAGTAAATTTATTATTATTTACCCTTCTATAACAGCTACAGCAGTACTAGCGACTGCCAGCACTGACGTGGACAAAACAGGAGCCTCGTACTATGGAGAACAGACGCTGCATTACATTGCAGTAAACGGGGAAAGTGCTGTTGTACAATTACGTAAGTATGATATACAGTACATGTACAGTAAATCTCACACTGCATGACATAATAACATGACTTAGTGGGATATATCAGACTAAGGGAATCCGACAAAGTTGATAATGAAAGGAGTATTATATTAAATACATATACCAAAAACGTAATGTTTGGCAGTTTGTGTACCTCTTTTAGGTAAGTGAAGCATCTCTCAGATCTTTTTCTTTAAGGAATTGGTTTTATATTATCAGCCAGACGTTCGTTCATTTTTTGATAGATCACTTGGGGGTATGCTCTATGACTGAACAATCTGTGATATTTATTATTGTTAATAATGAGTATTAAGAATATATACCATCATTTATGTATTATGTAAAAGAAATATACGAACGCCTATTCAAATGTGAGATTTAACAATTTTGTGAATTAAACTTCACCTTTTACTGAAGGGTGTTTCTTTGCAACTCTCTGAATCATTTAACAGCAACTCGCACTGAAACGGTCAGACTGAATTCGCATTTTTCTATTCGCAGCTCTCTGAGGGTGAGAGATGGAAAGGAAAATTTTTATTTCAAAGGTCAAATTGTCGGGACACTGTGCTGAGCTACTTGGACACCCACCCCTAATGACTAATTAGGCATTTGGAAGTTTTTCTAATTAGCTTAATTAGTCCAAAAAAAAAAAAATAGTCCTCAAATTACACTAAAATCAACTTTTTCGTTAGTTTAGGCACCCCAAATTTAATTACAATATTTTTTTTAAGTGAAAAATAATTATTTTCTTTTTTTTTTCTTTTTTTTACAATTTTTCAAGGAGCCCTTTTTTGGGGGGATTTTTTGTTTAATTCGCTTGAGATTAAACGTAAAGAAGTTCTCTTTTTATCATTTAAAAAACAACAACACTATCAGCCGTTTGACACCATTATATAGAGTGTATATCTTGCTATTACATAATACTGGAGCTAGTGAGAAAAGTGCATCAGTGTGCAGATAGTTAGTACAATTTTGACAAAACCTTCAGAGGTCAGTCCAATTAGGTGCAGATTGATGTGCGCTCCCGAGAATTCTCCAATCCAGTTAAAAATGCCTATTCGCACTACTCGCAGCGGAAGGGTGCGAATTGACTGCCAAATGAGATTTGAGAGAAGTGCATGAAAAAGTGAGGAGACCATCCTGGACCCCCCAAAATGGATAATTTTGTTAGCAGGACTGTATAGAAGGCTGTTTGTCGGCATTAGGAAGGTACTGTAGGTTTTGAAATGGTGTCAAATTGCTGATTTTGTGCTTTTTAAAAAAAAAAAAAAAAAAGATGCCAGAAAATGCTAAACTTTTTTTTGTTTAATCTCAAACGAAAAGCAAAAAAAAAAAGTAGGAAAAAAGGTGATTTTGGGGTACTTTGGGGGCGGCACCTTGAAATAAATGATAAAAACAATTCTTTTTCAATTGAGAACTTTTTTTTTTTTTACTCCAAAAAATCACATGTAATTATTGGACTAAGTAAGCTAATTGGAAACTTCCAATTGCCTAATTAGTCATTGGTGGGTGTGGGGGTTGTCCCAGGGGTTCAACACAGTGTCCTGACATTTTAACCTTAGAATAAAGATTTTCCTCTCCATTTCACACCCTCAGAGAGCTACGAATAGAAAAATGCGAATTCAGTCTGACCGTTTCAGTGCGAGTTGCTAATTGGATTGAAAAATTTATTCACTATGCGAAATTCGAAGAGAAAATAGCAACTCGCACCTAATTGGATTGACCCCTAAAGCCAATATGTATTATCTGTTATAGACCTCCTGTAGCGCAGCACTGACATAAGTAATGTTTATATTTTACATATAGTGCATCTTTGCTCAAAAACACAACAGAACAGACCTCCGCCACCTCAGATGAAAAGGAGGGTCTGACAGTAAATATAAAGAAACAGTGGGAATGCAACGCCTACACCTACTCTGTGTTTGTAGTATTAACATTTTGGAAGTATCTGCACATAGGGACAACAAGCCATTACTTATACAAGAAGCTAATCACCAAGCTTTAATATAATGGAGGAATATATATATTAGCCAACACGCAATTAGTATGTTCATTATTGCAGTGAAGGAATACAAATGACCCCTCCTTAATCTTGTATCAATCACCACAAAACAGTATGGAAAGAATATGTAGCATTCAGTTTTAGCAGTAATATATAACAGGTGGATATCTTGTAAGTTAACAATTGGGCTGTGTATTTTATGTGATTAAAAACTGGTGCTCTGATTACCATAGCCCTGTAACTTTCCAGGAAAGCTTAATGACCTTGTTAGCCATTCTCATGCATTGTTATTACATTAACCATAAAATTATAATAGACATACACAGTAAGAAAATGCCTTTTGACCAATAGACCACTACTCTTCTTTCTCCTGAGAACAGAAGGGACACAGTCCCTGGGTGGAATAGTGATCAAATTAAAAGTATTAGGGGCTACATGTGATCAAGCCCAGCAGTGGTGAAACGTACATCCTGTCTCTGTAACTACATCTGCTCCTCGCTGCAGGGGGAAGCGGTGCCGGCAAGAAAGTTCAGTGCGTGGGCGTACCTCCCGGCGGTGAATCTGGCCCCAGCAATACGCAAGTAACAGGGGACCACCTAACACCACAACGGGCTAGGCACCTGCACACTTATCTTTTTGTTTTCTATCGCCCAATGTCCCTGAGCCCTCTCATTCACAGTCCGCTCTTTGAAGACTGTGAAAAGCAGAAGGGATCGGGTCCTTAGTGCCGTACTTCACTATCTGTTTTTTGTGGAATTTGACCACCTTAAAAATCAGTACCATAACTGGATCATTGACTAATCCTGGAACCTGCAAGGTTGTAACAAATGCTGATGCAGAGAAATCTAAAACAGATATATGTTTGCTTCTGATCTGACGGCTTTAACTGTAAACTTCTAACCGCCTTACTGATTAAATCTCGGAAACATCAAGTCTACAATGGATGTTTATGTATTTAAACATAATTGGACACATTGACACATGAAAAGCCGGATATGTAAAGGTCTTCATTAATTTTACACCTCAACACAGGGGCTAATTAGTAGCGTTTTTCTGGAAGCTCCTGATTGGTGTCTCAAACAGCTGCTGTTTTGTTTTTGCAAAGAGTACCCTAGATTTAATTATATGCAATTAATCAATAGGGGTTTTATTATTATTACTCCTAAATAGGGATCTTTAAACCATTGCTACAGGGAGGGCCATCTAAGCTTATGATATGCAAAGGATTTAATGTGTACTTATGTCAACCAATATTGTCTATACAGGGTATGTGTCTTGGTAATAGCTGCTGTTTTTGTTCTGATATTCGAGTATTGATCAGTTTTGTTACGCAGTAGACCGGGTTTTCCTTCTATGATTAGTGAACAATTTAATAAGGCAATACCATTATATCTGCATTGGTGTGACTGAATTATGACATGCTATGATAAGCTGATCCAATGCCGAAATATTGGAGAATTTATTTTCATTGTACGATATCTAATGTTGATTGGAGTGGATATATTATGATACCTGATGCCTTATTCTTATCATCTGACATATAATTGAATTAAGTATTTAATCTATACTATTATCTGATGTGTTTTTAGAGGTGACTAGTATCACAAGTGGAAAACGTTGACCCTAGTGTGTGTTTGGTAGAGAATTTAGAATATAAGCTCCATTGGTACAGGGGCTAATGTGAATGAAACAGTCTCTGTAAAGTGCTGCGTGATATGGTGCTGTAATATAATTTGCTAAATTCAAACATGAATTTTTTTTTAAAAATAGGATTCTTTAGCAAATGGTTAACATTTAGTTATTTTCACCTTGCCAGGCCATAGAACAGCTATATGCTTTTCTCCAGGTCTTTCCGGTGTCTTGTCAAGAGTTAAACAAATCACCTAAGGAAATAGAGGGTTAAAGATGCACCTTTCATTATAAATACACATGCACAGTAATAGCAATAATGCAACAATACCAGGGAATTCACCACACTGCAAATTGAATAAACTCCTACACATTACCAGCATCTTTGTCCGAGGAGTTTTGATGCACGCTCATGCCTGCTGAGCCACATTTTAATAGGGGCTGAGCTAAATACAGTCAGGTCCATAAATATTGGGACATTGACAGAATTATCAGATTTTGGCATCTATTCACCACCACAATGGTTTTGAAATGAAACAAACAAACAAGATGTGCTTTAACTGCAGACTTTCAGATTTAATTTGAGGGTAATTACATCCAAATCGGGTGAACGGTGTAGGAATTACAACAGTTTCAATATGTGCCTCCCACTTTTTAAGGGACCAAAAGTAATGGGACTATCAACTCAAAAGCTATTTCATGGACAGGTGTGAGCTATTCCTTCATTATTTCATGATCAATTAAGCAGGTAAAAGGTCTGGAGTTGATTCTAGGTGTGACATTTGCATTTGGAATCAGTTGCTATCAACTCTCAATATGAGATCCAAAGAGCTGTCACTATCAGTGAAGCAAGCCATTAGGCTGAAAAATCAAAACAAACCCATCAGAGAGATAGCAAAAACATTAGGTGTGGCCAAATCAACTGTTTGGAACATTCTTAAAAAGAAAGAACGCACCGGAGAGCTCAGCAACACCAAAAGACCCGGAAGACCACGGAAAACAACTGTGGTGGATGACAAAATAATTATTTCCCTGGTGAAGAAAAACCCCTTCACAACAGTTGGCCAAATCAAGAACACTCTCCAGGAGGTAGATGTATATGTGTCAAAGTCAACAATCAAGAGAAGACTTCACAAGAGTGAATATAGAGTGTTCACCACAAGATGCAAACCATTGGTGAGCCACAAAAACAGGAAGACCAGATTAGAGTTTGCCAAACAACATCTAAAAAAGCCATTACAGTTCTGGAACAACATCCTATGGACAGATGAGACAAAGATCAACTTGTACCAGAGTGATGGGAAGAGAAGAGAAGTAAAGGAACTGCTCATGATCCAAAACATACTACCTAATCAGTGAAGCATGGTGGTGGTAGTGTCATGGTGTGGGCATGTATGGCTGCCAATGGAACTGGTTCCCTTGTATTTATTGATGATGTGACTGCTGACAAAAGCAGCAGAATGAATTCTGAAGTGTTTCGGGCAATATTATATGCTCATATTCAGTCAAATACTTCAGAACTCATTGGACGGCGCTTCACAGTGCAGATGGACAATAACCCGAAGCATACTGCAAAAGCAACCAAAAAGTTTTTTAAGGCTAAAAAGTGGAATGTTATGCAATGGCCAAGTCAATCCCCTGACCTGAATCCGATTGAGCATGTATTTCACTTGATGAAGACAAAACTGAAGGGAAAATGCCCCAAGAACAAGCAGGACCTGAAGACATTTGCAGTAGAGGCCTGGCAGAGCATCACCAGGGATGAAACCCAGCGTCTGGTGATGTCTATGCGTTCCAGACTTCAGGCTGTAATTGCCTGCAAAGGATTTGCAACAAAGTATTAAAAAGTGAAAGTTAGATTTAGGATTGTTTAGTTTGTCCCATTACTTTTGGCCCCTTAAAAAGTGGGAGGCACATATAGAAACCGTTGTAATTCCTACACCGTTCACCTGATTTGGATGTAATTACCCTCAAATTAAATCTGAAAGTCTGCAGTTAAAGCACATCTTGTTTGTTTCATTTCAAAGCCATTATGGTGGTGAACAGAGGCCAAAATTTGAAAATTCTGTCAATGTCCCAATATTTATGGACCTGACTGTATGTTCCCGCTTTTAGTGGGTACTCAGTAGCAAAGTCTATGGGGGCTTCATAATATACGTCTGCTAAAAACATTGCTACTCTGCAGCCAGTCAAACTACACCTGTGTCAGTATTGTCTAGAAAAGGTACTCCTTTTGCCATGGGTTTTTTATTTTATTTTATTTTATTTATTTTTTAATCCAACTCACTTCTTACTTAACAAGTTGTGTGGCTCCAGCATGCCTGCTAAAGCAGGGTGCTACTAATTGAGATGCCTCCTGACTCCATATAGCATAGCCAGGAGACGTATAGTAATACACAAACAAAAAGCATTTTTGCACAACAGTAGTAATGTGTACAACATTACCTGACAACATTTAAAAATTGTACACTGGATATAAAATACATACACACATGGTTAATAGAATTCATAGTGTTAAAAAAAATTTGGATGAGAAGTTTGGTTCAACAGGTTAAATTCCTATTTTTATGTCCCTGAGAACCACATCTTGCCACAGTAAGCCTTGACATACTTTCATTTGTGTAAGGGAATAACAATTCTTGGTGCTAAATGCACTACCAAAGTTGTACAGCCACATTAAATAACATCTTGTGATTGCAACTTCTATGTTTTATTTTTTAATGATATGCTTGTCTTTTTTACAGCAAAAAATGGTCCCATCTATGATGTTGTATGGAACAAAAATGCAACAGAGTTCTGTGCTGTGTATGGTTTCATGCCAGCCAAAGCTACCGTTTTTAACTTGAAATGTGACCCCATTTTTGATTTTGGCACTGGCCCTCGGAATGCTGCTTTCTATAGCCCTCAAGGACATATATTGGTACTTGCTGGCTTTGGTAATTTGAGAGGACAAATGGAAGTGTGGGATGTAAAAAATTACAAACTTATTTCCAAGCCAACAGCTTCAGATGCCACATTTTTCTCTTGGTGCCCAAATGGGGAGCATTTCATCACGGCTACTTGTTCCCCGAGGTTGCGAGTTGGAAATGGATATAAGATTTGGCACTATACAGGTTCTATATTACATAAATATGATGTGCCAGACAACACTGAACTGTGGCAGGTATCTTGGCAGCCATTTTCAGAAGGAGTTTTTCCAGCAAAACCAATTGTTTACCAGCCAGTGCCAGGGGATATCCCAGCAGAGGAGAGCAAGCCGGCCCAAGCTTACAGGCCACCAGCCCTGAGGAACAAACCAGTGACTAGTTATAAGCTGGTAAGTAACCATTTCTATGGTCTGATTTTTCCTCTCATAGTGTACTACTGTGCAAAGTTACCCTTTTAATGTGTCACATCAACACAAATGGACAACCAGAAAACACTTATTATATAAGCTCAGTGATCTTCATGCTTTTTCACAAATGTTGAAACAAACCCTATCCGATAAAGCAAACCAACCTTGTTTACTTTATAATAAATGTAATTTACGTATTCTAGAAGCCCTGAGGTGTTCATGTTAAGTGTGTTAGTTGGCATACTGTACTTGTATTTATGTATGTTAACTTGTGTGTGTGTGCCTTTTTCTGAGTCAGACCCTGACATGAATAACTTTGTTTTGGTTTTTTTGCTAAACTACACTGGTTTATTAGATTATTGGGAATACATTAATTCAGCTTGCAAAATAAATGGACTATGTCTAATTTATGCAATTTAATTATTACAATTCACTTTTCAGTACATAATTAAATTAAATTGTTTCTTATGCCACAGCTAAAACCCAGGTAATTGCAGATTTAACCTGGGTTGCTGCTTGGTGTAAAAGGGGCAATGGTTAGATTCCCGGTTCGAGTGACCCGGCAATCCAACCCGGGTAGCTTGTAGGGTTTAACACTGGAATGACCCGTGTAACCGGTCGTCCGACCCAGTCATCTCCAAGTGTCGAGAGAAGTGTTCCACTGCACTTTTGTGCAGTGTGAATGGCACTCATCCCTGAATAACCCGGATCGGCACGGCAGTGGAAAAGGGATCTGTCCTGGATCTGACCCGTTTTGGAACTGTGGGCTCGATTCAGACCTGCTCACTAGGATGCGTTCGCTCGTAGCGGGTCGATTTTCGCATGCGTACGCATCGCAGTGCGCGAACAAGTGTGAGAGATTGGAAAGCGTTCGCTCCCTGCGCATAGCCAGCACAGCAGATGAGTGACCATAGAAGCAGTTTGTGGGTGGTGACAGGGGCTGGTCATTGAAAACAGGGGAGTGGAGGTGTGAACACATGCGTGCCTGAGCGTCTTAACACTGTTCCAGAGGCATGCATAATTAACAGGCAGCGTAATAGTACACGTCACCTGGTTGTATTTCACACTGAAGTGATCGCAGTGCTTGCGGTAGGGTATAGTCACCCTCAAGCGCTGCTTTTGCTTCCGATGGTTGCATACACTTCCTGGAGATGACATGCGCAAATGGGCGTCTTAAGACAGGTTCGTGGACGTCAACATACACAAAGCGATTGCACGCCAAGGCATAGTGAGCATGCTTATGCCTTGCGATCGTCTGCCATACTGTCACTTAGCCAAATTTGCATACGCTGGGAGCGAGTGTACGCATCTAGTGAACAGATCTTAATGAGCTCCTGTGTTCCAAATCTCAGGTCAGACCCAGGACTTAGGTGGAAAAGTGGTATTATATCTAAGGAGGCAATTCACACATATCGCTGAGAATTATGATACAGCAATAAAGTAAGTTTTCCTGCACACCTCACGGGGTTGCAAAGGAAAATTTGCAATGTTGGTGGCTCTGTAAGAAATAGTCCAAATGCCAGCAACTTGCAGAAATTATCTGAGCACAGTGCAGATCCACTGGTGGTTAAGAACACTCCACCACTGGTCACACTATCGACCCCTCGCGCAGCCTATGGGTCATCAAATGGCATCTGTGGTGCTGCAAAAGAGAATGCAGCCACGTGCATTTATACGCCCATGATACTCCCATAACATGCCCATAATATGGCCTCTTTCTTTTTCGGGGTCCATAGGGATCCACAGGGATATCATGAGGATATTATGGTTGGAAAACCAGGCACTAAACACTCCCAGAATGCCCTGGGTCCTCCTCCATATATACCCCACCCCTAGCCATAGGACTTCAGTTGTTCGTTTGGTGCTGCAGGATTCAGACACACCTTTGTACAAATTACTGCTTAGGCAGTCCTAAGCTTTTATTTTAGGATTTATTTTACTTTGTTTCTTGAGTTGGTAGTACTTACCATCGGTATTAGGACGCATGGGCTGCAACTCCATCTACCTCTGCTGGGCTGCAACATCAGTAATTGTGCTGATTATTTCGGCAGGACGCGGCTGAGCTTAGCTAGCAGCAGTGCTGCGACCTGGACAGCACCGAATGCTCGGAGATGTCAGGTAAGGTGGTTCCTCGCTTGCGGGGAATCGCGCAGCAGTCCTAGCTTCTGGTGTCAGACGCACCAGAATTCGCTGCAAGTACCAGGGATTGTCCGCATCCTTACTACACCAGCCGGGGCCTTATCGTCTGACGCCGGGGATTGGCAGCAGACGCAATCTGCTGCCACGAGGCCAGCGTACCCGGCTGATTAACGCAGCTTAGGATGGTACGCGCTCCCCCGGCAGCTCCGACCCAGATGCAGTCTCGATGAATGAATGGTTTTGAGCGTCCTGGTTGCTCCGCCTACCCTCCACGTGTATGGGTCGCTCACAGTCCACGTTCATTGCACATGGTAGCTGTGGTTTCAGGAGGGTCTGGGTCAGTCTCCCTGTATATCTCTCCTATGGTTAAGGTATACGGTGCTCTATATCCTACTATTACTTTGCTTTAATGTAGTTGGTTTTGAGCCCATTGTAATGATATTACATATGCATTGTATGGGACTGTTTCCTAGCTGCTGTTTGCATTGCACTTATATCCTACCAATGTGATTGCGATTTAGTGCCTATTTGCAAATTTCTACTGTCAATCTAACTATCGCTGTTATTTCTTTCTGTGTGCTTCACATTCATTAGATTTGTGAAGATTGTCACATAAACTTTGCGATTGTTGTTCAACTTTGAACATGTCAAAAGACAAAGGGAAACAGGAGGGGGAGCCACCTGTGCTGGTTTCATGTAAATCATGTACGGCATATGTTTCCTCACAGGACATAAAGGTATTGGTGAAGGTGGTCACATTGCATTGTTACCTTTTATACATATATATTCTAAGCGTAAAGGGAAACAGTAATAAATATCAATGCTATTGCTCTATTTGACCCTCAAGTACCAGGTGTGTACGGGTTAAATTGTACTTCACATTTACTTGTGAAGACTGAGCTGCAATCCCCCTCTCTCCTAATTAATTGGAGACGCCCAGCTGCAATTGATCATGGAAATGTTTGCTGAGGGGAGATTTGGTCTCTGAGTATACCTTTCTCCTAGGTCCAAGGATTCCACTGGAATCCTACCAACTTTTGTTTTGTTAGTTGATTTGGTGCTGACTTGTAAGTAGAGGAGGCAGAATATTTATGCATGTAGATCCTACCATACTTATGTATTTAGGTAGTTGATTTTAATGCCCTTTTGCAAATATATTATATGCATTCTATGTGACTTATGCTAACTCTGCTGGAAAGAAGAGTTTTTTTGTTTTTGTTCTGTTTCCTAACCCTATACTACCTGATGTGAAGTACTCTCTAACCCCTATACATTTAATAGGCTCTTTGCATTGGTAACCCTACACTGGTTGTAGGTTACTTGGAAGTATTTCCCATGTCTCAGGACAAAGGTAAACAGGAGACTGTTGTCCTTGTGCAGGTTTCATGTAAATGGCCTCTCAGGATTTCATACAGGATGGACTGTGATTTGATTATATACCACAACAGTCCACCTCGCCAGCACCTGTTCAGGGATTAGCCCCCACACTGCCACCCACAGTGATTACAGCCTGCTATGTTTCCTCTTCCCATTCATCCTTCATGGATGGAGTGTATTGTCCACTCAGTTCAGAATCTGGTTTTAGCGTGTACCTATCTGCAAGTGTTAAAGCCGAATAAGGGGTTCCCATAAGGAACGTCAGCCGCCTAAGCATATATATGGATCGTAGTCCATCCTGTTTCAGATTCTGATATATCATTTGAGGAGGCAGAGGATACACAGGCCCAGAGGGAGAAACCTATCTCTTCTGAGGAGCATCATTGATCAATGGAACTTCTCTAGAGGGGCGGTTAATTCAATCCTCATTATAGAGGATGAAGTACAGGCTCCTAAAGTCTTATAAATCTGGTGTTCAGACATCAGAAAGTGATTTAGGCTGGATTCCTTCAATCTGAACGGCTCACTGAGCTTATAGGGGAAGCATGGAACACTCTAGGTAGATTGTTCCAGATTCTAAAAAAAGATTAGTACCAAATCCCCCTCCCTACTAGGGATTCTTACGTGACACCTCCCTAAAGGGTTACACCCAAGAAAGTTGTTTTCACAGCTCCCCAATCAGATCCTATCAAGGCCATTTATGCCCTGCTAAATTCTCAGGGGTGTTAACTAACAAGGAAGGCGTATTACTCAGATTTGTGTTTGATTCAGAAGCTAAATAGATATCGCTCTATTGTGAATCTGAAATCTCTCAACAGGTTCATCCATGTGCCCAAGTTCCGTATGGAGACCCTATGGTCAATTATGCTGGCAATGGAACCTGGGGATATCATGGTTCCCTGAACATACAAGATCAGATCTGAATGTACCTATTGTGCTATTCACCAAGGGTTTCTGAGTTTTGGCTGTTCATCAGCAACATTACCATTGCCTATTGGTTTGTCCACAGCCCCTCGGGTGTTTTACCAAGATAATGGCAGTCATGACTGCTCATCTCAGAAGGAGTCAGGATATTGCCATACTTGGAAGGCCTCCTGATATTGACATTCTATGGATGTTTTACAATTGCAAATGCACATATTGCTCCAAAATAAGAAGGTACCCATTCACTCAGCTAGGCAGGTCCTGGTGTCCATGGATCCACCTTCAACATGGTGGAATATGCCCAGTTACTTTTCAGACCTCTACAAAGAACAATTCTCTCCAGGTGGAACGGACAGCATCATCTTATAAGGTCTCAGAGGATCATCACTCCCTCTTGAGGTGGCTGAGAATGGATCATCTTGACAAAGGGCGCCCATTCTGGATTCCAAATTGGATCTAACCACGGACGCCAGCCTTAGCGGATAGAGGGCAGTGACAGGTCATCACACCTTTCAGGGAAGATGGACAAATCACGAGGGTCATAATACCTACAGCCACACCACACTGGGCATGCCCAATCTCCTCTGATCTTGGAAGCTATGCAGTATTGGGTCTGGTTAGTACTTGGATGGGAGACCACCTTGGAATACCAGGTGCTGTAGGTAACTGCCAATAAACATTCTGGAACTGCGAGCAGTATACAGAGCACTCATCAGGGCACAGGACCTGCTCCAGGCAGGCCGGTCCAGATCCAGTCTGACAATGAGATTAGAGTGGGCTACCTCCATCATCAGGGAGGCACAACAAGTTATGTAGACATGAAGGAAGTGGCAAGGGTTCTGATTTGGGCAGAACATCATCTTCCGGCCATCTCTGCAATATTCATACCAGGAGTGCTAAGTCGCCAGGACATACATGTCTGAGAGTGGTCTCTCTATCTGGGAGTGTTTCAGCTCCTGGTAAACAAATGGGGTCTACCAGAGAGAGATCTCATGGCATCACGCCACAACCACAGGGTCCCCAAGTGCGGGTCAAGGTCTAGAGACCCATCAGCAGCATTTGTGGATGCACTGGGATGGGATTTTAAGATGGCGTATCTATTGCATCTGATTTCTCTACTCCCAGGAGTTCTCCGAAAATTCAAACAGGAAGGCGGAATGGTAATACTGGTGGCTCATTAGTCATTAGTTCACCGACATACATGATCTGTCCATAGACAGTCGTATCCTCTTCCTTTATAGGAGGATCTGCTAACGCAGGGTCCTTGCCGACATCCGGGCTTACTTTGTCTGGTTTTTACGGCGAGGCTCTTGAATCTTACATTCTAGGAGCAAAAGGTTTTCCAGTTCTGTAATTCAAATGACAGTTAGTGCTTCTGCCCGCATCTATTACAGAGCTTGACATTCTTTTGGTCAATGGTGTTCCCATAAGGAATATGATCATAAGGTGTTCACGATTTACTTATAACCACACCACACTGGACATGCCAGATCTTGTCTGATCTTGGCCTGGCTGTTACTTGGATGGGAGACCACCTGGGAATACCAGGTGCTGTAGGTGCTTGCCTGGCCACTTTGAGAGTGCAGTTTTCTACTTCAGGGTCCATAGGGTATCCACAGGATACCTTGGGGTATAGGTGTGACGTCAGTCATCGGGCACCAAAGAGTTAAGCTTTCAGCCTCCCAGGATGCACTAGGTCCCCCTCCTATACCCCGCCCCCGAGCCAAGGCATCTCAGTTTCGTTTGGTGCCCGGCCGTAGTCGGAGGCACCTGCTAGAGGGGGGCTTAGAAGAGCCCCTGAAGCTTTTTCTTCATGCAGCTGTGGCTGCATATCTGGATGAACAGCATGGACAGTCAGTCCTGACGTCCATGCTGTCTTCCCTACACCCCGCCGGTACCAGAACGCCGGTACTGATCCGGGGATGCTGGTGGACATCTGGGGTCACAGCTAGCGGTGACCCCAGATATTCCGGACCATGGTCCGGATTCAAGGGGGACAGAGGTAAGCAGCGGGGTCCCGCGGGGGGGGTCCCCGCTGATCACATGGTCCTAAGTCCCCAGGCAGGGGGCTCCCTGGGGACTGGCTGCAGCGTGGAGCCAGGCGACCAACCTGCGCTTCCACTACCCCCTGGGACAGCGGACCGCAGCAGAGCGGTAGCGCTGAGGCGTCCCAGGGGTTAAATGCATGCCAGGGGAGCGCGCCTTCCCTGTCTCACAGCCGGCGCCTCCCCCGCTGCAGACAGCCCTCTCTGCACTGTGCTGACTGGCCCTGTGTCAGCGCTCCTCCCCCAGGCCAGCCTTCTCTCTGCTCCTCGGTGGCCATCTTTTCTAAAGCATGGTGAACGCTGCTGGAAGCCTGCATTGGAAGCATCGTGGTCTGGGTCCCCCCGCATACCTCTCCTCCGCTGTGGTCAGGTCTGTGTATGCAGCGCTGTGTCCTACCAGGCCCTGTGTCTGTGTAGTTGAGTGATCAGCGCTGTTAGTGCAGGAATTGTTATTTCTTTGCATTGTATGTGACTGTGCTAGCGCTGCTGCCTGTAACTTTTTTTTTCTAAACTGTCAGCTTTATACTGTCCCTGTTTTTTCTGCTAAGCCCTTGCGGTGCGGTGCTGCAGGGTGGTCTCTCGCCTCTTAAATATATAATTGGTGAGAGGGGTCACATACGTGGTGCCATCATGTCTGAAAGTGATTTTCCCCTCCGGTTACAGTGTACTACGTGTAAAGTACCGTTAGCGGAGGGGGAGGGTAGCGCGGAGGGCCTCTGCCGGCAGTGTTTGTCTATGGCGCGGCCTCTTACGGTTACTGCACCGGTACAGGAGCCGCCCTGGGCTTGTTTCGCTCAAGCGCTTACAGCCTTAGTGGGCCAGTTAGCTCCGCAGCCCGCGTTTACACCGATGGGTTTGTCCCAGCAGTCAGTGGTGTCGTCACCCATGCAGGGTTTCCCACGACAATTGGTGTTACCCCACAGTCTCCCTATTTCCCCGCTCCCGGTTTCTCAGGAGCCAGCGTGGGTTAACTCCCTGACTAGTTCTGTACAGCACTTGTCGGATGTGTTGCAAGGGGAGTCTGTGATGCGGCCGCATAAACGGCCGGTGGCGTCTCTGTCGGCTCCTTATGAGGATGACGAAGGGACGTCTGATGATGGGGAGATTCTGGATCCTTACGATCAGGAACCTCTCCATGCTAAGGATGCTGATGCTAAGTCCAAAGTATATATTCCTGGACTTATTCGGGCGGTCCGCACAGCCTTGGTGATTGATGACGAAGTTCCCCCAGCGGCTAAATCTAAGTATGCCTTTTTCAAAGATGTGAAGGGCGATGCCACAGTCTTTCCTCTTTTGGGTCAGTTGGTGGACCATTTAGAGGAGGCGTGGAAACAGCCTGGCAAAAGATACCAGCCGCAGAGATGCCTGGCGGTGGCTTATCCGTTCGCGGATAATAATTTTGCAAAGTGGGAATCCCCTCCACAGGTGGATTCTCACGTGACCCGTCTTGTCCGTAGTGCCACATTGCCGATGCCATCCATGTCCTCCCTTAAGGATGCTACGGACCGCAAGGTGGAGATCTGCCTGAAGTCCGCTTATTCCCTTGCGGGGGGGGGGGGCAGCACGGCCGGCTATGGCCATTTGCTGGGTTGCCAGAGCGATGGAGCGCTGGGCGGATTCATTAGAGGCTTCTTTTGATTCCGACTGTCCGGCCGAACAGGCGGAGTTGATTGGCAATCTCCGTGATTCGGCCACCTACATCAACGAGGCGGCCCTAGACATTAGTACTCTGGTGTCTAGGATTTCTTCAGCAGCGGTAGCTGCTCGTCGCACCTTGTGGCTGCGATCCTGGAAGGCGGACGCAGATTCCAAAAAGGGTCTGGAGGCGTTGCCATTTACCGGAGAAGTTCTCTTCGGTCCGGATCTGGATAAGATTGTGGCCACGCTGGCGGCAGCCAAATCGGCTTGTCTCCCGTCGGCCGCTGCTCCTTCTGGTTCTGGACCATCATCCTTTCGGTCATCTAGGGCCCAGGGCAGGCCCAAACCACAGTCGTTTCCTCGACAGGCTGGCCCTAAGAAATCGGTCAAGCCCCGGAAGCAGACATGGAGTCCCAGACGTCCGGCCCCCAAGCCAGATGACAAGCCTGCGGCCTGACGGTCCGGGCCTCCCTTTGGGGGATCCCAGGGTGGGAGGCCGCCTGCTGCAGTTCGCCCAGTGTTGGTCGACCACTACGACAGACACTTGGGTTCTGGAGGTGGTCTCCCACGGGTACGCCCTCTCCTTCCGGCACAGACCCCCGGCTCGATTCTTCACCACGGGTCTACCATCAGACCGGAACAAGGCTACGGAGCTGCGGAAGGTATTGCACACTATGCTCCAGGCTGGAGTTATAGTGCCTGTTCCATTCCCCCAGAGGGGCCAGGGTTTCTATTCAAATCTTTTTTTGGTACAGAAACCCAATGGGTCGTATCTTCCGATTCTCAACCTCAAAGCACTCAACAGGTCTTTGCAGGTACCGAAGTTTCGGATGGAGACCCTACGGTCCATCATTCTGGCGCTGGAACCTGGGGACTACATGGTGTCATTGGACATACAGGACGTTTACCTGCATGTCCCTATTCTTTTGCGCCATCAACAGTTCCTCAGGTTTGCAATCCGCAGCGACCACTTCCAGTTTCGGGCGTTACCTTTTGGCCTGGCGACAGCACCACGTGTTTTCACCAAGGTGATGGCGGTCATGGCGGCTTCTCTACGGCTGCAGGGAGTCCGCATGTTGCCGTACTTGGACGACCTGTTATTGGTGGCAGGATCTCCAGAGCTCCTGTTACGCCACTTGGACCTGACCATTGCACTGCTGCAACGGCACGGCTGGCTAATCAACTGGCAGAAGTCCACTCTAATCCCGTCTCGGAGGATTCTGCATCTTGGAGCCTTGTTGGACTCGGGACAGCAAAGGATCTTCGTGACGGAGGACAAGATCTCTGCTTTACAGTCGAGGGTGCGCAGTTGTCTGCACAGCTGCCGGGTGTCCCTACACTCGGCGATGAGGTTACTGGGCTCCATGGTGTCGGTGTTCGACATGGTGGAATACGCCCAGTTTCACTCCAGACCTCTGCAGCACCTGATCCTGTCCAAGTGGAAAGGGCTGCCTCAGTCTCTGAAGTCCCAGACGATTGTGCTCACCCCGGAGGTTCGCCTGTCCCTTGCTTGGTGGTTACAGACGACCCACCTCAACAAGGGACGTCCGTTCTGGGTTCCAAATTGGGTCCTGTTGACAACGGACGCCAGTCTTCGGGGCTGGGGAGCAGTTTCGGGTCCACACTTGTTCCAGGGCAGGTGGACGCCGACAGAAGCGGAGCTTCCAATAAATATCTTGGAACTCCGTGCGGTCTTCAATGCTCTCCAGCAGGCACATCGGTTTCTCCAGGGTCACCCGGTGCAGGTCCAGTCGGACAACGCTACCACCGTGGCCTACATAAACAGGCAAGGAGGAACTCGCAGTCGGGCGGCTCTCGTAGAGGTCTCTCGGATCCTGGTTTGGGTGCAGCGCAATCTTCCGGCCATATCAGCGGTCTTCATCCCGGGAGTGCTAAATTGGGAGGCGGACTTTCTAAGTCGCCAGGACGTTCATCCGGGGGAATGGTCCCTGCACCCGGACGTTTTTCAACTGCTGGTGGACAGGTGGGGTCTTCCAGAGATCGACCTCATGGCGTCCCGGCACAACAACAAGTTGCCGGTGTACGGGTCTCGCACAAGAGACGAAGGGGCGTCTCTGGTGGATGCTCTGTCCGTCCGGTGGACGTTCCGGTTCGCATACCTGTTCCCTCCGGTCTCCCTTCTTCCACGGGTAATCCGGAAATTCAAACAGGAAGGAGGGACGCTCCTGTTGATAGCTCCCGCGTGGCCAAGACGGCACTGGTTCTCAGACCTTCAGGGTCTGTCCGTGGACAGTCCTCTGCGGTTGCCGCTACGACTGGACCTTCTGTCTCAGGGTCCTTGTCTTCACCCGGACCTGACTCGGCTGTCTTTGATGGCGTGGCTGTTGAGACGGCCATGCTGAGGTCCCGGGGGTTTTCCAGCTCTGTGGTGCGTACCACGTTACGAGCTCGGAAACCGTCTTCCGCGAGGATATACCATCGCGTGTGGCATACGTTCTTCCAGTGGTGTCGACCGCGAGGTTATGCACCGCGGGAGTTTCGTCTGTCTTGGATTCTCGCCTTCCTGCAAGCGGGACTAGATCATGGGCTTCGCCTTGCTTCTTTGAAGGTACAGGTTTCGGCCCTATCTGTCTGGTTTCACCGTAGGATTGCTACAATCCCGGATGTGCACACCTTTATTCAAGGTGTTGTCCGCATTCAGCCGCCCTTTGTTTCACCTGTGGCATCTTGGGATTTGGCTGTGGTCCTGAGGGCTCTCCAAGGACCGCCGTTTGAATCACTGGGCTCAGTGGATATTAAATGGCTAACAGCTAAGACTGTTTTCCTTCTGGCTATTGCTTCGGCCAGACGTGTTTCTGAGTTAGGGGCTCTTTCTTGTAGACCCCTTTTCTTGGTTTTTCATGGGAACAGGGCAGTGCTCCGCACTCGGCCCGAGTTTCTTCCCAAAGTTGTTTCCCAGTTTCATGTTAACGAGGAAATCGTTGTTCCGGCCTTTAACTCACCGGGTCTTTCCGTGGGTGAGGCCTCTTTGGATGTTGTGCGGGCCTTAAGGACTTATGTTGACCGCACTTCTTCGTTTAGGAAGTCGGATGCTTTGTTTGTCCTCTATGGCTTCCGTAAAAAGGGTTGGCCTGCTTCAAAGCAAACTTTGGCAGCCTGGATCCGTATGGCTATTTCTGAAGCTTATCTTCATGAAGGCCTGCCGGTTCCTCCTTCTGTGAAGGCTCATTCCACTAGGTCTGTGGGTCCTTCGTGGGCAGCTCGACGTGGTGCCTCTGCAGTCCAGATCAGCAAGGCTGCTACGTGGTCCTCTGTCCATACCTTCGTGAGGTATTACAGGTTTGACACCTTCGCCTCTCAGGATGCTTCCTTCGGGCGGCGGATTCTCCTTTCTGCACAGGAGCGTCCCCACCCTTAAAGGATACTGCTTTGGGACATCCCCAAGGTATCCTGTGGATACCCTATGGACCCTGAAGTAGAAAATATGAGATATGGTAAGAACTTACCCTTGTTATCTCTATTTCTACGAAGTCCATAGGGTTCCACAGGACTCCCGCCCTGTCGCACCTGTGCTGCAGATGGGCTTTGCTCTGGTCACCGGTTTTCGGTCTCCCTCTGGTGAGAATGTGATTCTTGTATGTGTCCAGATCTTTGTTCTCTCTCTTCCTTCTCCTCCTCCGGCCTATGGCTTGGTAACTAACTGAGATGCCTTGGCTCGGGGGCGGGGTATAGGAGGGGGACCTAGTACATCCTGGGAGGCTGAAAGCTTAACTCTATGGTGCCCGATGACTGACGTCACACCTATACCCCAAGGTATCCTGTGGAACCCTATGGACTTCGTAGAAATAGAGATAACAAGGTGAGTTCTTACCATATCTCATATTTTTTGCACCTTCAGTCTGGTTCCAGAAGAAGATTGCTTCATTACCAGATGTTAGAATTTTTTTCGAACGAGTTCTGCGAGCTCAGTCTCTCTTTGTTCCACCCGTAGCACCGTGGTACTTGTCTTTTGTTCTTAAGTGGTTACAAGCTTCCCCATTTCAACCTTTAAAATCTGTTGATTTGAAGTGGTTGACAGCAAAGACAATTTTTCTTCTTGCTATCTCTTCTGCTTGCAGAGTCTCTGATTTGGCAGCGCTCTCTTGTCGTTCCCCATTTTTTATTTTTCACCAGGATAAAGGTGTTCTTCGTACTAGGGAGGGTTACCTTCCTAAGGTAGTGTCCTGTTTTCATGTAAATGAAGAACTTGTGGCTCCAGCTTTTCAGTCTCCAGACCTCTCTGTAGGTGATGCCTCCCACGATGTAGTTCGTGCTTTCCGTATTTAGGTGGAGCGTACGAATTCTGTTAGAAAATCAGATTTTCTATTTGTATTATATGGTTTTCACAAATGAGGATAGCCAGTTAGTAAATAGACTCTGGTGAGATGGCTACGCGTGACTATCTCCCAGGTGTATACACAGGCTGATCTTCCTGTCCCAAGCACGGTGACAGTGCATTCTACTCGGTCTGTAGGGCCACTGTGGGCATTCAGTCGTGGTGCCTCTGCTGAACAATTATGCAAGGCTGCCACATGGTCTTCTGTCCACACTTTTCTTAGGTTCTGTGCCTTTGATACTTTTGCCTCTCAGGATGATTCCTTTGAGCGACGAGTTCTCCTTTCTGCTCAGGAGCGTCCCCCAGCCTAGGGGAACTGCTTTAATAGATTCCCATGGTATCCCTGTGGATCCCTATGGACCCCTCAGAAGAAATAGAGTTATGGTAGACTTGCCTAGATAACTCCTTTTCTTCGAGGTCCATAGGGTCCACAGGGCACCCACACTGACTCACCTGACTTCATTGGGTGAATTTGTTTAGGTCACAGATTCCCTCATCTTCTGTAAGAGTGTTTCTGGCGTATGATTGTTCTTCTCCTATTTCCTTTTCCTGCCTTGAGGCTTGTTAACTAAACTGAAGTACTATGGCTCTGGGAGGGGTATATATGGATGAGGACCCAGGGCATTCTGGGAGCCAAAGCTTTAACTGTTAGGTGCCTGGTCTTCCAACCGTAATATCCCCATGGTATTCCTGTGGACACTATGGACCTCGAAGAAACTGAGTTATCTAGGTAAGTCTACCATAACACTATATTTTTGTGTTCACTTCAGGTAACCTCCCAATCAATTCCTAGAAATGCCCATGATTCACAGTGGCCTTTTCTAATAATACTGATCCCGTACGCACCTGTGGCAATTAGGTTTAGGCCTTTGCAGTCTGGATTTCCTGGACTTTTTGTGCATGCGCAGAGTAGCAAGATATCTCTCAACTGCGCAAACATTGGCCTCTGAATCAGGCCCTAAGTCACCCATGCTGAAAATTATACTACTGGGCCAGTTACATTTGTCAACCATTAGTGGGAAGAAAACACTACAGTAAGTGCATGGTCAGCATATATTGCAGATTGTGTCATTAACCCAGGTTCATTTGTAATTATCAATTGGGTATATGTTAAAGATTGTTTTCCTACCATATTGCAAAAGAGATTAAAGCATTGCATTGTTCTTGTTTATTCACGCTTAAAACCCAAAAAATATCTGGCGTTGCACCTCCCAAGCAGGAGTATAGGAAAATATTTGAAAATATTCTGACTGCTGCCTTGAATAAAGTTGGGGGAAGTATCAACCCACCAAAAAAAGCGCTCTAAAAAAAAAATAATTAAAAGTAATTCAGGGCGCTGTCGGAAAATAAATTTAATCATAAAATAAGAAATACAATAACAAGCAAATCCAATACTACAAAGTACATAAACTGTAATACACTAAACCATATCCCCAGTAAAAAATCTCTGGATCCAGATTAAAAACAGATGTATGTCACAGTCATTATTTTATATCCACCTGCACAGAATTATATCCAATGTGGTATATTTTATTATATTTGAAACATAGTAGCAAGGTAGTTGTGTATTTCATATGAAACACATTGCAGAAGAAAGCATAGAACTTATTCCCAGTGCAAAAACAATCAGTCTCCACTTGGTAGAATTTTGTCAATCTGACTGCTCTCTCAGGCAGTCTCTCGTATGCAAGCTATACCTTCTGAGCAACCCTGAAAGGCAGTGGAAGTTCTAAAATATTTGTATCTCATTGCCACCGCTCCGGACCAATCTGCTCTCACCGGCAGTTTCTAATATGCAGCTGTACTTTCTGAGCAACGCTGACTGACAGTGGTAAAGTATTAGTGTTTGTATCTCATCGCCGCCGCTTCAGACAAGTGGATCCCGTTTGTGTATAACCCGAGGGGGATGGTGTCTCTGATGACCGGTCAGCGATTTCAACGAAAAGAAGAGTCATCAAGAATTTCTTGACAAAATGTGTGATAGATCATTGCGTTGGTTTTTTCATTTTTGACCTAATCTAATTGTATTAGGCATTATTCACTACTATTTCTCTTACCACTAGTGCGGACTCCTCCGTTTATTCTACGGATACAAAATAATGACTTCACCATTATTTTAGCTATCAATTCCACAGTTGAAGTACAGAGTTTTTTTTTCACTGACTGTGACAAACATGTTTTGAATCTGGATCCAGAGATTTTTTATTGGGGATATGGTTTAGTGTATTATATGTACTATATAGTATTGTATTTGCTTGTTGTTGTATTTATTATTTTATGATTACATTTATTTTCTGACAGCGCCCTGAATTACTTTTATATTTATTCACGCTTAATCCTATGATTACAACATTTATTATTCTCATAATCTTTTATTTATAAAGCACCACACTGTGGCCCTGATTCACTACGGATCGCTATTGCGATTGCAGCTGTGATTACACACGCAGGTCTGCGAATATATTCTATTGAATGCAATCGTAAAGCCAGCATAGAGATGCCCACTATCGCTATCTCAAATCTGTAATACCTTGCAGTGCTGCGTATGCCTCAAGAAATCTCTGCCTCTCACACAGAATTACAGTAGCCCTGACCTTACTCAGAAATTGCTGACCTCGCTGTACGCAGTAAGTACTCAAGCTGCGTATGCCATCGCAGTGGCTAATTTATGCACGCTTATACAACGGCGTTGAAACAGACTGGCAAGCCTGTGTTTCTCCAACCACTCCTACGTCACCACCCCAGAACGCTGACCTCCTGTCACTCACTCTGCGATGGCTTACTTTCTACGTGTGCGATTGCAGTGCGATCGCAATGCTAACTCATGCGCACAGCGATGCATACTCACGCACGATCGGCCAATCTGCGTACGCTGTTGCAGTTGCGATCAGGCCCTTAGTCAGGGCCACACACTCTCACACAATCCCTAACAATGGGGACACTCTTTAGTTACCTAGATTCTAGGGCTGGCTCAGGTGGAAATTGGCAGTCTGCCAAAAACCTACTGCATATGTCGTCGCAGTGGCTAATTTATGAAGGCCCATGTAATGGCGTTCAATCGGACAGGCACGCCTGCGTTTCTCCGTCCACTTCCCTGGCACCACCCCCAAACGCTGACATCCCGTGTCTCCATCTGCAATCACTTCCTTTCTGCGTGCGTGATCGCAGCGCGATCGTAATGCTAACTCACGCACGCGCACTGCGATGTATACGCATGTGCAGTACACACCATAGGCTGATCTGCGTACGCAGTTACGATCCGTGATGAATCGGGCCCTGTGTTCACAGTGTAATCCAAGGGGTAAACAAAGAAACCTATCTTAATTACACGGCAGAAGTACAATGCACAGCACTTAAATATAATGTCAGTGTTTAACTTGCTTTACTAAGTAATATGTTCTTATTGCAATACAAAGCAAGAGAAGTACGGGACTTGTTAACTAATGTTGTCTTATGTACCATTGCCTGCAAAATAATAATGTTTAAAATATACTAAATTATAATAATTTTATAGGAACCGTGGTTTGGTGATTTAAGATTAAGGTTTATAACCCCTGGACTAATTGATCTTCATTAAACTCCTATTAATGGCTTTTGATGACCTTTCTCCTGCTGTATTTTATATAGCAGGATTACTACATTTATGTTATATTTATAATTTCAGTACTATTATGAATATGCAATAATTTACATCATGGTCTTCGGTAATTGCTTATTATATTTTATAGTTTAGTGGTTAAAAAAAAAGGAAATGTTAGTAGGACTGCTGTAATTAGACAGCATGTAATCCAAGTCCTTTAACTGAATATATTGCAGACTAGATGGTTTGTAACTGCTGCTTCTCTAGGTTTTACAGTCTCTATAAATGCATCTGTGTGCAAGAGAGGCACAGACTTTATTGGACAAAATAGCAGGTATTTCCTGAGTGGCCTGGGGTAAAACACACATATTCCTGAACAAAGTTAACACCGTTCAACGGCGCAGCCGTGTGGCAAAAAACTAGTATTACTTGAGCTGCATACACACAACGATTTTTTGAACGATTATTTAAAATGATTATCGTTAAACGATATCGTTTAACGATAATCAATTGAAAAAATCATTCACTTTCTGAGTCAAACGATGAACGATAATCGTTCATGCGCGTTCACGTTTGTAGTTCAGTCAGACTTGTCAACTCAACGATTTTCATTAAGGCAATATGCAAAAATCGTTTGTAGTTCATAAAAATCGTTCATTACACTTTAAAAAAATCTGACAGATAATCGTTGAGAAAATCGTTGGTAACAAAATCGTTGTGTGTGTGTGTATGCAGCTTTATTCATTCAGTTTTTACATTTAGTTTTATTTGCACATTATAACTTCCCTAATGAGCTCTGTTGTAAAGAAGAAGGGAAATGTCTTTAAAGTTTTAAGGAAGTTGACTGCAACTTAACAATAAAGTGAAAAATACCCTTCTAATATAAAATTGCATACAGTAGCAGTCTGCATTCCCACAGCATGTCTTTCTTAAAAAAGCAAAACCTCTTTAAATTTTAGTAGTAGTAATTTAAATCCATATTCTCCACGTTGCGAATTTATGACTTTAACCAGTGCTGCCATATTTTGATGGCATAGTAAGTAGATTTATTTTTCTGTTTATGTCCTAAAATAAAACCAGTGGGAAGCAGAAAGGGGCACACGGAAATGTTTTAAGACCACTAATACTATGTATATTTGTTATTGAATTTCTTCTTCGCAGCTTTATGGCAGCCATTACTCTGGGATTATATATCATTCCCCCAGTATAGACGGGACGTTTTTTGCCAAGGACCACCCACCTGTCTCCTAGTCAGGGAAGTTTATTTTTTCTGTTCTAAAAGGCTTACCTCATTCTAAAGTCCCAGCGTATGCACCTCTGTGTAGCCATGGTCTGTAGATGGGTTGGCACCCCGAGAGGAGGCAGGTGTGTGGCGCTGTATTGCCGGAGCTCAACAGGTGGTTGAGCTGGCGGTCAGTTGCCTTAGAGCTCAACACCTGAATCCCGGTCATCACATCTCTGGAGACGGTCTGAGTGCGGCTGGAAGTTGGAACCCCACGTAAGTATTGATGACGCGGCCACCCCAGCTAGCAGTGTGGGACACCCTGGTCAAAGGGTTTAGGGCCGCATAAAGGTGGCGCTGCGCACCGGGACACTAGGACATAAGGGTGCTTTTGCCCTCCGTTCAGCACAAGGAGTGGTGTCCTTCTGCTGTATTTTACAGCTGGATTCAGCATGGATAAGGAGCCTTTTCCCAAAAGCCAACAAGTGCCCAGGAGAGGTAATAGGGCACGTTTTCTACTAGTGTCAGTTAGGATATTTAGTAATGGTGTATTGTCAATTCTACAGTGTGACTTCAGCTTTGGGAGCTAGGAAGAAATCATGCAGAAAAAGCATTGTTCTAATATTTGCATGGCTTGTGATAAACCTTTCTCAGGAGTGAAGGATGTTGCATTATGCAAGGATTGTGTTACGGATACCTCACCCGTTGCTAGTCAGCCTAATCTGATGCAGGAATTAATGGAGTGGATGAAGAAGTCCTTTGTGTCTAAGGAGGAATTTGTGGAGTTACAAAGAGCTAAGAGAACTAGGTCACAGACTAGCCTGGATTATGATTATGGGGCTATGTCATCAGAGATTGTATCTGAAGATGATTTGGAAAATGTTTCTAGTTCAGGGTCAAGAGAGATCCAAGAGGTTGCTAGAATGTTTAATTTGCAGATTGTGGAAAGCATGTTGCAATATATCTATAAATCTATGAATTATAACGAAACTCTGCAACAGTCTTGTGATCAAGATTTGATTTTTTGAAGACAGGTCCAAAAGGGTAGTTTTTCCAGTACATAAGGTGATGAGGGAAATAATGTGTAAGGAATGGCAGAACTTGGACAAGCGACAGGGTAATTTGAAAAAAATTGGTCTTATGTATCTGATTGATGAGCAGTTTCTCAGATGGTGTAATGTGCCTAGAATAGATGCTGCAGTAGCAGAAATAACATCAAGAACAACTATCCCTTTAGAAGATGGTGCTGCTATGGATAAGGAAATAGAAGGTTCTTTTTAAAAGTTGCATATTTCTTTGGCTGTGTCTTTAAAATCTGGTGTTGCTGTGGCTTCAGTTTTATGGGCCTTGAGGCTATGGGGTTCCGTTATGCAGTCAGATTTGGTGGAGAAAATCTTGAGACAATATCAGTAATACATTACAATGAGTATTAGGTGATAGAGTATATTTCCCTCTTTTCTTTCACTACATCGGTATACATCATTATTGATACCATCATATCTGACACGTTGATTCATTGAGGTGTAGCGCTTGGCATAACTTTGTATTTATGACCATATTTCTGCGAGATAGGACTACTCGCATGTCAAACGGCTCCCACACACATATATATATATTCTCTTTGGAGCGCTGTTATAACCACTATCTAACTGTTAATTTAAGAGTTTGCATTAAACTATGAAAAAAAAGTCCAACTGTGCCAAAAGTCTGATAGCTTGTACTACTTTGTATATACAGCATGAAGATGAGCCTCCCCAAAGCACAAAGCCTCAATCCACTGAGAAACCCATGTCCAAAGCCGCTCTGAAGAACCAAAAGAAGAGAGAGGCAAAGAAAGCGTCCAAGCAGGTATTACAGGGTTTGTGTTTATATTGGGGAAGGCAAGCTCTGTGTAGCCAATACTAGCTAGACAAGTCTTATAAAGGATTTTGGTGTATATTTTCTTATAGTTTCAGTGCCCAAGGCAAAGCAGTATTTGGAGAAACTTGAAACATTTTTTTCTAGGCTTGTCCTGGTTGCTGTTCAATTATTTTATAATCCTAAAAATACACAACTTGTGAATTGTGTTCTTATATTGCCGTGCCGCATGCTGCTGCCACCCTGCCTTGCAATGTACTATTCTCCGGCCTTGTTCTATACGAGAATATTCCCAAAGTGCTTGTCTAAAATCTCTGAAGACGTCCATGTCTGGTCCTTGTTGTTCTATTAAAGATTATTGTATATAATTGCAATTATTTTCCTAGGAGGCCAAAGTAGATGAACCTGCTGAGCCAGTGTTACAGAATAATCAGGATATTGCCTCAACCACTGCAACAACTGGTGACCCTGAAACTGACAAAAAGATTAAGAACCTGAAAAAGGTGAGGCTTTAATGGGAAGGGTCCCTGAATGCAGGTTTTTCTGATAGTATGTCTTGTGAGCATCTGCTGTACCAGGTTTCATCTTTACAAATAGTCAACAAGAAGAAAGTCCCTGGTAGCGCACAACCAGAACTGAAATACATAATAAATAAATCCTTAATTCAATTATAAGGTTTTCCTTGGGTCATATTCTCTTCACGAATCCAAGTGTCCTCCCAAGTGACATCCAAGTGTCCTTCCTCAGAGAAAAGATGAGAAAAAAACACAAAGGGAGAACCCAATAGTTCCATGCCTTTGAATAGGTAATATCTCAAACAAATAATCGATGATCCCCTCCACCATACTCTTAAGAAGTGGGTGCTGGTACCGTACTCACTCTGTAATGTAGAGTTTTCCACGTATAAAGGTATTTTTAAACGTAACTTTTTTCTCACCACCGTGTAGACAGATATCATCACACTTCCATCCGAAATATAGATAGGCGTACCCTACTCACAGTGTAACCTGTAAATACATGCTCATAAAGGTTTCTTTAGGGATCCTCATAATCAATTCTTTAGTCAAGAATCCTTGTTCCATCAAATCATGGAGTGGCAATATACCATGTAAATAAACAAGGGATAGTATAAGGAGTAAACAAACGCTATACACTTTATTGTCCAAGTCTAAAACAAAAACAAATTGGTCCAGAATGCAGCTGACATAGCTGATATGAAAATGGCTATATAAGTCACTTGAAAGTGTTAAAAGGGGTCCGGATTCCCTTCTACCGCAAATGACGAATACCCTGTGATGCACCTGGACCTGAGCCCTACACTGACGCGTTTCGACTTCAGGTGTCTTTATCAAGGTTTATCAAAGGTTTCATCTTTGTATGGCATGTTCAGAATATGGGTGACCAGTGATTATAATATTTTACTACACTGTACCAGGGCTATGGGTTCAATTCCGATCAGGAGTATGTATATTTGCATGGGTTTCCGGGAGTGCTCTGATTTTCTCCCAAAATCCAAAATATACTGGTAGGTTAAGGCTTAGGATACTGTATTTGTGGTAGCTAATTTACACTGAAAGTTACAATAAGGCAGGGGCCGATGTGAATGATTAAATATTGTCCGAAAAATTCTGCTTTAAAATGTTGTAATAAATAAAGGATTTTATTGCAAGAGAAAGTAATGATGAAGAAAAAGTTGGATCTTGAATACAAAAAAAAAAAGAAAAAAAAAATGGCAAACTTAGTGACATGTCTATAACAACTTGGGCCTATTCTCCTCACCGTGTAAATGGAACGTTCATTCTGCCCCATATGGCTGAGTAAGAAAATCTGCCCATGTTCGGACACCTTTTGGAGACATTATAAAGAATTAGGGAAAGAGAAATGATTTTCAGGTTTGTGGTGATACAGTATATACAATATAATCTACATTTGGAAAAAAGATAATGAGCAATTTTGATTATCCAAAATTCTAGGTGTAACAACACCAGTTGGTATACACTAATAAGTAATTTCTCTTACATAAATAGGATTTGTTTTCACTGTATCATGGTAATTGGCACCTTTTTCAAAAAGTTTAACCATTCTTAATTATTTGCTTAGAAAAAGCAAGAAGCCATAAACTGCTTGACTTCTTAAATCTGTCAGTAGTTCCAAAGTATGTGTTAAATTCGCAATCTTAAATCACAACGCATTAGGAAGTCTGAATTTTCAGTGTTAAATATTTTTATGGGTTCTTTAACCTGCAATGTACTAATGATGCCATCTATGTGAGTATTATGTTTTGAATAACAAGTTATATGCCTTGACTCTTAGGTCCTCCAAATGCTTTTATGCATTACCCAGGGTTGTTCATACAATAGTGTTTGGGCCTCAGCTCTATCTTCATTATTTATGAGTACAGTTATTAAATGCAGTCATTGAACATCGACTGTCAACATATTTTCTTGTTTAATAGAAACTGAAGGCAATTGAACAACTGAAGGAACTGCAGGCATCTGGCAAACTGTTGGAAAAGAACCAGGTACTTTTAAGTGAGCAGGTCACCTGTGCTAGACTACAACATATTTTCAGTCCTTTATAATGTATTATGCCTCCTATGTACTATTTTATTTATTAACAGTTTCTTATATAGCGCAGGCCCTGCTTGTAAGCTTACAATCTATAGGTAGTAATGCTGCATGTTCCATTCACTACATATAGATAGTAATTTGATGGATAGAACTGTAAATAATTTGGGAATAAGCAGTTATAATGCTGAATTTTGGAAAATACATTTTGCATGGTTTATTAGAATTTTTAAGTTACTCACGTTCACATGAGTGTCCTCTTGGTTGTCTAGAGGTTATCTCTTAGTCTCATAAGAAGTGTTGATCTGTGATCTTTTTTACCTCAAAATACATTGGTTTGTGGGTAAATGTCATGACTGGTTACAGAGCCGGATTAAGATCCCATGGGGGGCTAAGAAAATTACCGGTTTGGGGCCCCTCCTCTGATTCATTCATACCCAACTATTTACTAATCCTACGTATATTAGTAAAGTGCTATACATTAAACACAAAATACACCACCAAATTAGATACATACAAGATACAAGAGATTCTGTATATCTTATAAATAGAAATGAGTGAGTCGGTTTCCTGGAAACCAAACCCACCCGAACTTGCCTTTTGCGAGTAGATCTGGGTCCCGGCTTGGATCTTTTTGCCAGCTCTGGATCCAAAAATGGGGCAAAACACCATCCTTGTCAGATCTCCCGTATTTCTACTTCAGGGTCCATAGGGGGTCCACAGGGTTGACCTTGGAGTATAGCTGGATCTGGATCCACGGGCACCACGCAGTTAAAGCTTTAGCTGCTCCCAGGATGCACTTGGGTCCGTCCTCTATACCCCGCCCCTGAGCCACAGGCACCCCAGTTTAAGTTGGTGCCCGGCCGGAGTCCGGGCAGGAGCAGCCCCCCAAAGCTTTTTAATTTTTTATAGAGCCTTTTTAATTTATTTTTACCCGGCTCTTCAGAGTGGCAGCGAAGGGCTGTTTGTGCAGACGCCCACGCTGCCGTTCTTACTCCCCGCTGGCGCCGCAATGCCAGTATTGCACTGGGGATCACGGCGGGAGGCCAGAGTCCGTACTAGCCAGACTCTGGGGACCTCCCTGGACTGCTGCCAGAGACGCCGGGGAGTGACAGGTAAGCTGCTAGTCGCTGATTAGCGGCGGCTCGCGGGTGCCTGTAAAATGCAGTCCTATGCCCCCAGTCTTGGGGACAGACTGGGGGAGCTAGCGGTGGCGGTAAATAAAGACTCCAGACTTAGAACATGTGGTTCCAAAGCCCAAAGTATTATTCAAGTAAAAGTACAGCAGTTACACGCTATGATCCTCATATAATCTTAGCGCAAAGAGATTATACAGACCCAAGTACAATTATACATACGCAGCGCTCTCTGGTCCAGATGTTAGGCATCAGCAAGAAACCCCTCGTCAATCAGCATTCAGCACAAAGACTAGGAACCCAGGGTCAGAGCATATTTATACCCCCCAGAAATAAACAACACAATAGAGAAGTTTGGCCCTCATTCAGAGCCGCTCGTTAGCGGCAGTACGCTCGTTCCGAGCGATGTTTGCACATCTGCGCATGCGTACGCTTTTTAGTACGCATGCGCGAACCAGTCAGTGCGGCCGAAAATCGTTTGTACGCTATATAGCGAGTGCCTGCTATTTTGAGTGACAGAATGAGGCGTATGTGGGTGGTAACAGGGGAAGGTGCTTGAAAATGGGGAGTGGAGATCCGAACGCAGGCGTGCTTAAAGGTCAAAACGGGCGTTTTATGGGTGTGTATATTTAAAACAGCAGCGTCAATGACCACGTCACTGGGTTATTTTATAGCCAGAACTGCTCGCAAATTTGTGGTAGCAAACACCAACCACAAGAATAGCGAGCAGTTCATACGCTGGTCGATGTACTCGATTAATCTAATAAATAGCGGACATGACGTATGGTGCGAGCGGCCAGGGGGCGTTTTTAACAAATAAACGAGCGTATGTTTTGCTCGTTCGTTCAGACTTAGAGGTGTGAACAGACTGCAATGTGCGTACGGATCATTTGAATAGCCACCCCTTGTTTTTAAACGAACGACCGCAAATAGCGAACGGCTCTGAATGAGGGCCATTGTTGCTAATACCATTGGTCATAACGGAGAGGGCATATGTTACAAGGCATTTAACAGGTTGATTCAAATAGACACAACCCAGCCTCTAACAACTGGGGGTCTCTGGTTTCCTGCCTCATGCAACATCCTGACAGTTGTTCATATAATGTGCATTTTGTTGCTTGAAGTCTCTGCGGTCCATAAGTTGAGAATGCATGATGCGATCTCCACACCGATGGTACCGGAATACTGTTGAAAGAGTACGCATCAGTACAATGCCAATCATGGCTTACTTATCATGTATAAAACCTTAGTTACCAAATAATCTTTATTTCACAGCATTTATGCTAAATGAACAAACTTAAATCGTATACTTTAAAGCTTATTAAACCTTTTATGTGAATATGTAATGTGTAAGTATGCGGGGTGTGATGTAAAGACGCTAGTTAACTTGGGGCAGATGCATGCGCATGAAGCTAATAAACAGCGTTTTCATACAGGATCTTATGCATTCGCTAATATGCGATTAGTTACCAGCGCAATTGTGCGTATTAATGTGTGTATGAGAAATGGTGCACTTAAATCTCACTTAAACTAAGTGAACACCTAGCAGTGTGGAATGCTGAGCCTTCTAGTTCCACACGCCCCCTCTCTCAGCAGCCCACACCCTTCCCAGGCTCAAAAGTACAGTCCTTTGTTCTCCCAGGTTCTTGTGTAAATGCAAATTAGCACAGCTACAAGACCCAAATCTCAGATAACACTCTTGGCTTTGAAGGTATTTTATTGCAGGAAGCCTGCTAATGTAAGGTGCTACAAACGACCCTCTTGCTGTATTCGAGCAGGGCCACCTGGAGTGAGAGCAGACATGTCCAGGAAGCTTGTCTACACAAACTAGTTGTCACGTGGCCATTTGCTCTGTTTAGCTAATGCAATCCAATTTTGACATACTGTAAAGCCATTTCTGAAATATATCCTTTAGGGGAATTATAATAATATACACTTTAACCAGAGCACCCAAACTACGTAAAGTCATGAAATGGGCTTTTGGTGAATCGCTGTAACTTATGGCGATGGTCACAGATGCAATCGCATGATGCTAATAGTAATATCGCCACATGTACTAAAGTGTGAGTTTATCTAAAATGGCACTTAGGCGGCCATTCGCAAAATGGCGCCTTGCGATCTCATTTCCAAGATGGCGTCTTGCGGCCAGTCGCAAGACGGTGTCGCTGCGATTCAATTTTAAACTGATCTTGTCTCAGCCAATAATCCAGCTTCAACACAGCGCAAATCTCTCAGGGAGCACGCGGACCGGTCCCCCTGTGTACCTCTCCCCTGTTTTAGGACAGCGTACACAGCACTATAGCCCTCCCAGACACTGAATCTGGGCAGATTGATTGTAGTGGAAAGGTGCAGTGAGTATATCTTCCTGTATGGTATGTGACACTTGCTAGTGCTGCCTGTCTGTGCTTATTTCTACTTGCTGTCAGCCTATATCTATCCCTTTATTTCTCCTACAAGCCCTACAGGTGTGTGTGGGAGGGCTGTTTCTACAGACCTCACCTATATAAATCACGTATTTGTGAGGTCCGTCACATACAGTTGTGTGCTACACAGTGCCATATTGTGGGCTGTTGTTCAGCACACTGGTGAGTGCGCTTGATTCTGCTCTGTTGCCAGATATATTTATTTATATAATATATTTTGTCATGTCGGAAGAGGAGATTGAGCACTCCGTGGCTCCGGTGTTGGTCTCCTGCAGACGCTGTTTGGTGGATGGGGAGGATTTATCACAGGATGGCCTGTGTAGACTGTGAAAGGTGGTTCTGGGCCCATCAAAACCTCCTATGACGCAGGAACCACCATGGATGATGTTTTCTCAGGTGCTGGTGTCTATTGCGGACCATCTGTTGGTCCCGACTGCTGTCCCTACTAGGGCGTTGACCCAGCCGGCCATCCCCCATTCCCCGGGTGTCTTGCAGTTATTGCGGAGCCCCCCCTTGTCCTCAGTCTGTTGGTCCTTATGCGGGGTTACCTATGTATATACAGGCTTCCCCTGTGACGCTGCTGTCTGTGGTGCCCTTCCAGACCCCTGTGGCGGCTCCTCCACCCTGGGTGGATGTGCTCTCCAACTCAGTACAAAATTTGGCGGCCGGGTCTTCGGCTTTTCAGTCAGTGTTGCAGAGTGACATGCCTTCAAGGGCATCAAAACGCACACTAATGGCACAGGCGGCGCATTTATCGGACTCCGAGGGGTCCTCAGATGATGGGGAGGTTCATGAAGACACTGACTCGGACACATCGATCCAGGAGGTAAATACCAAGTCGTCCATTAATCTGCGAGCACTGGTTAGGGTGGTGCGAGCCTTTCTCCTAATAGAGGATGAGGCACCAGCTCCTAAGTCGAAGTATCCTAGTTTAAAAAAAAACTAAGGTGGCTTCTGCAGTGTTTTCCCTGTCTGATCAGTTGACGGATCATATGGCGGTGGCTTGGCAGGCGCCCAGTAAGAGATTCCTGCCACAGAAGCGGTTGGCTTCTAATTATCCTTTTCCTGAGGCACATTGTAAAAAATGGGAAACTCCACCGGTGGTGGATTCCCATGTCACCCGTTTAATAAGGAGCGCTACTCTGCCATTACCGTCTATATCCTCGGTGAAGGATCCCACGGACAGAAAAGTTGAGACTTGCTTAAAGTCCATTTACTCCCTCTCAGGGGCAGTGGCCTGACCGTCCATCGCCATCTCCTGGGTGGCCAAGACCATTGAGGGTTGGGCCAACACATTAGAGGATACCTTTCCGGACGATGCTCCGGGTGTCCAGAGGGCGTTGTTAGGACAGATGAGAGACGCTGCTTCCTACATTGGAGAAGCCTCTTTGGATGCTAGTCTGCTGACCTCTCGAGTATCGGCTGCAGCAGTGTCTGCCCGCCGATCCTTATGGCTGAGGTCCTGGAGAGCGGACACTGATTCAAAGAAAGGTCTGTAGGCCTTACCTTGCAATGGAGAATTGCTATTTGGTCCGGACTTGGATTTAGCCAGGGTATTCACTATTTTGTCCAAGTCCGCTTTCCTCCCTTCAGCAGCAACGCCTGCCAAGGTCCGGAGCTCGGCCTTTCGTTCCTTTCGGGTTCAGGGTAAGACAAAAGGTCAGTCCTTCCCGATGCAGTCAGCGGCTAAGACCGCCTCTAAACCCAAAAAGCAAGCCTGGAGTGCTCGGCGCCCTTCTTCCAAGCAGGAGGATAAACCTGCTGCCTGATGGGATGGGCCTCCCTCTGGGGGACCTCAGAGTGGGAGGCCGACTTCCCCAATTCTCCCAGTGTTGGCACAATACCACCACGGATGCCTGGGTTCGAGAAGTAGTCTCTCAGGGGTACGCCCTGTCTTTTCGGTTCAGGCCGCCCCACCAGTTTTTTTGCATGAGTCCTTCTCTGGACAAGACCAAAGATTCCCAGATTCAGGTGGCTATACAATCCTTGCGTTCCGCAGTCTCAACGCGGGACGGGGTACTATTCTACTCTGTTTCTGGTACAGAAGCCCAATGGTTCTCATCGCCCTATCCTGAATTTGAAGTCTCTGAACAAATACCTCAGAGTTCCCAAGTTCAGGATGGAAACTTTTAGTTCCATCATTCTGGCGATGAAACCCGGGGATTACATGGTCTCCCTGGATATCCAGGACGCCTATCTCCACGTGCCCATAGCACCTGCACACCAGCGTTATCTGAGTTTGCTATCCTGCAACATCACTACCAGTTTCGGGCATTGCCTTTTGGCCTTTCCACGGCTCCGAGGGTGTTTACCAAGGTGATGGCAATTCTGGCCGCCCACCTGCGGGGCCAGGGTATACGGCTGCTGCCGTCTCTGGACGATCTTCTGTTGGCGAGCTCCCCGGAGGTATTTCTTCGACGTCTCCACCTGACCATTGCTTGTCTTCAGGCACACGGGTGGTTGATAAATTGGTCATCTCTGATCCCATCGCAAAGGATGGTTCATTTGGGAGCCCTTCTGGATTTTCGTCAGCAGAGGATTTTCCTGACTCCAGAAAAGGTGTCCTCCCTACAACTGAGGACACACAGTTGCCTGAGCAGTTGCAGGGTGTCATTCCACTCTGCAATTAGAGTCTTAGGGTCCATGGTGTCGGCATTCGACATGGTGGAGTTTGCCCAGTACCATTCCAGGCCCCTGCAGGGGCAGATTCTGTCCGAATGGAACGGGTTACCTCACCGGATCCAATCCCAGATGCTGGTCTTGTCCCCGGAAGGGCGCCGGTTTCTAGCTTGGTGGCTTCAGACAGCTCATCTCATCGAGGGTCGCCCCTTTTGGATCCCGGACTTGGTGCTGCTAACAGCAGATGCCAGTCTCCGGGGTTGGGGGGCAGTGACCGGCTCGTTGTCTCTTCAGGGTCGTTGGTCTGCGGAGGAAGCGGTTCTTCCCATAAACGTTCTGGAGCTGCGGTCTGTTTACAGGGCTCTGCTGTCGTCCGGCATCGCTCTTCACGGAAGGGCGGTACTGGTGCAATCCGTCAACGCCACCATGGTGGCGTACATCAATCACCAGGGAGGAACTCGCAGTCGGGCGGCGATGTTAGAAGTGTCTCGCATCCTGGCTTGGGCGGAGTGCCACCTTCCTGCGATCTCGGCAGTCTTCATCCCCGGAGTCCTCAACTGGGAGGCGGACTTCCTCAGCCGTCACGACGTGCACCCAGGGGAATGGTCGCTTCACCCAGAAGTGTTTCAACTTCGCGTGGACAAATGGGGACTGCCGGAGTTGGACCTGATGGCCGCCCGTCACAACTACAAGTTGCCCGTTTACGGCTCAAGGACAAGGGACGCAAGCACAAGTCTGGTGGACACGCTGTCGGTGAAGTGGACATTTCACTTAGCGTACCTGTTTCCTCCGATCTTCCTGCTGCCTCGGGTACTAAGAAAAATCAAACAGGACGGAGGCACGTTTCTGCTGGTGGCTCCAGCGTGGCCCAGACGTCCTTGGTACTCCGATCTCAGTAGCTTGTCTATCGACGTGCCGTACCTTCTACCTCAGCGTCGGGACATGCAGTCTCAGGGGCCCTGCCTTTACCCGGATCTGGGTCGACTGTCTTTGACGGCGTGGCTCTTGAGACAGCCGTCTTAAGGTCCCGGGGATTTTCGAGCTCTGTCATCAGTACCATGCTCAGGGCACGTAAACCTGCCTCCGCTCGGATTTACCACAGGGTGTGGTACACTTACTTTCAGTGGTATGAGTCCAGAAACTTTGATCCTCAGGTGTTCAGGGTTTCTAGGATTTTGGCATTTCTCCAGTCAGGTCTTGACCTGGGCTTATGTCTGGCTTCCCTGAAGGTTCATGTGTCAGCTCTGTCTGTGTGGTTCCAATGTAGGATCGCTACACAGCCTGATGTTCACACCTTTTTCCAGGGTGTTCTTCGAATCCAGCCTCCCTTTGTGCCTCCAGTGGCTCCGTGGGACTTGGCGGTGGTTCTTCGGGTCCTGCAGGGACCTCCGTTTGAGCCTCTTGAGTCAGTTGACCTCAAGTGGTTAACACTTAAGACTGTTTTTCTCCTGGCTATTGCTTCAGCCAGGAGGGTATCTGAGTTGGGGGTGCTTTCCTGTAGTCCCCCCTTCTTAATTTTTCACCAGGACAGAGCGGTGCTTCGCACTCGTCCTCAATTTTTGTCTAAAGTTGTCTCTAAGTTCCACATCAATCAGGAACTTGTGGTGCCAGCTTTTCAGTCACCTGACCTTACAGCTGGTGAGGCTTCGTTGGACGTTGTCCGTGCTCTCAGAATTTATGTGGACCGGACTGTTTCTGTTGGAAAATCTGATATCTTTGTTTGTCCTCTTTGGTTTTCACAGGAGGGGTTGGCCTGCCAACAAACAAACTGTTGCCCGTTGGCTTTGTTCTGTTATTCGTGAGGCTTATATACAAGAAGGTTTACCTGTCCCAGCCTCTGCTAAGGCTCATTCCACTCGGTCTGTGGGTCCTTCTTGGGCTGCTAGACGTGGTGTTTCCGCTGTTCAGCTCTGCAAGGCAGCCACTTGGTCTTCATTTCAGACGTTTTTGAGGTTTTATGCGTTTGACACCTTCGCCTCTCAGGATGCATCCTTTGGGCGCAGGATTCTCCTTTCTGCACAAGACCGTCCCCACCCTTAGTTAAACTACTTTGGGACATCCCCAATGTCAACCCTGTGGACCCTCTATGGACCCTGAAGTAGAAAACAGGAGAAATGGTAAGAACTTACCTTTGTTATCTCTGTTTCTACGAAGTCCATAGGGTCCCCAGGGTGCCCGTCCTGACGCACCTGGCTTCAAATGTGGCTGGTCACCGGTTTTTCTGTCTCCCATTTCTGAGAGTATGGTTTCTTGTGTGTTCCAGTCTTCGTTCTCTCTGTTTAGTCTCCTTCTCCGGCCTTGGCTACTTACCAACTGGGGTGCCTGTAGCTCGGGGGCGGGGTATAGAGGATGGACCCAAGTGCATCCTGGGAGCAGCTAAAGCTTTAACTGCGTGGTGCCCGTGGATCCAGATCCAGCTATACCCCAAGGTCAACCCTGTGGACGCTATGGACTTCGTAGAAACAGAGATAACAAAAGTAAGTTCTTACCATATCTCCTGTTTTTGGCTCCGGAGTGCTGGCTGTCTGATCCAACCAGCGCCCACTACCATGGTAAACAGCTGGCTGTCTCTCAGCCACTCAATGCATCCCCATAGACTTCAATGGGCCCATTGAAGTCTATGGGGAAGTGCTGGCTGAGTGACAGCCATTCTCAGCCAGCCAGCGGCCTGTTACCATGGTAGCGGCTGCTGGTTGGATCAGACACACGTGGAAATAAAAAAAAAAATGTGGGGATCCTCTCTCCCCCCCCCCCCCCCCCCCTCCCATAGCTCAACTAGCACCTGGCTTTTTTGAGCCAGTCCCAGTTGTGAAAACACTGGGGGGCAAAAACGTAGGGGTCCCCCAGAATTTGCACAACCCGCACCGGGCTCCTGAGCTGGCCCTGGTTTTGAAAATACAGGGGATAAATTACGTAGGGGTCCTCCGTATTTTGCACGACCAGTACTGGGCTCTTTCTAGCAGAAATATAATGCCACAACCAGGCGACACGCTATATTGGTACCCCCAGCCAAAGCATTCAGCATCCCTCGCTAGTCAGCCGAGGCTGGGGATTTCTCTAGAAGTGGGGACCCCCCAATCAAGGGGTCCCCCTGCAGTGTACACTCCAGGCCCAGGCTAATAGCCTGGGGCTATGCTTGGCATCCCTAGTGGCGGTGGGTGCCGAATTCATGGTGTAAAAGGGAAAAAAAAAAACTTGTCTCTTACAGGAAAACTACAGATCCCAGCAAACCTGCCCCACTTGCCGGTACTTGGAGAACAACAAGTACCAGCATGCGAGGCATTAATGGCCCACTGGTGCCTGTAATCCCCTTGTAAAAGAAACAGTCAAAGAAAGACAGGACACACACACACCGAACATTGTTTTATTTCATTACACATTCACACACACTCACAACAATACTTACCTTCACTCCCTGTAGCCATTCTGTCCTCTTGTCCAGTAGCATCCACTATCGATATAGTAAAAAAATTCATACTCTCCTATCCCTTGTGTCATATCCATGTAGACATCCAGGGTCGTCTTAAAAAATAAAAACGAAAATCTCGGAGCTTACAGACATAGTAGTGACCTGTACAGTCACTACTACCCGAACAAACGCTAACCGGGAGAAATGCCCATTGAACACAATAGGGAGAGCGTTCATTGGCTGAGAGCACTGACCCCTCGACTCTAATGACACAGGAACCTGGTCCCGCCTCTCGAAGTGTCCAGCTGTTTTTCCTCTCCGGGCTCCGCTGCAAACTATAAATTTGCGCCCTCCCATATTGTATAAAGGGACAGCAGCCGCCAAAAAGTGGTGCAGTCTCACAAGGAAGGAGCATGACAACACAGTACCACCAACTCAAATTACGCAGCACAATCTCATTCACAATACACCGCACGTAGAGCCCCTGATTCACATTACACCACATAGTAGTGTCCGATTCACATTACGCTACACAAGAGTGTACACATTATGCCACACAGTAGTGCCCCTTATATCCATAATGCCACAGTAGTAGTGCACCTAATTCAGATGTCAGTGTTACTGCCCCTTTTACACACAATGCCCCATATACACAATGTCCACAGTAGTAGTGCCCCTTATACACATAATGCCCACAGTAGTAGTACCTCTTATACACACATTTCTAGTGCCCCCACATTATGCCACAGTCACATATAGAGACATACATGTAGGGTCACATATAGAAACACACAGGTATACATGGAGGGTCACATAGAGAGACGCATACATACTGTATACATGGAGGTGTCACATAGAGAGACATACACAGGAGAGGTTGCATATACAGACACACATACAGGGAGAGTCATATATACAGCACATAGGGAAAGAAGGGTCACACAATAATGTGTTTCCCTCTTACCTTGCTCTGGGTATGGCAGCAGCTCCCTCCTCCTCCATGATGACTGACTGCTGCATAGAGATGGACATGGTTAGCAACCATCGATGTTTCCGATTCGATGGAAGTATTTTTTCCATCGAAAACTGGGAATTCGATGGTTGACAGCCATCGGATGCAGCTTTCCAATGCCCATCCAAAGGCTGGCTGTTGGGGGGCACACACCACTGCTCGTTGCATAATCGAGCACTGGGTGAGCAGCAGAAGAATAGATGCCGAGCGGGAGCCTGAGGGCATGTTCCCACAGTGACGTGGATGGGGGTGCAGAGAGACTCCACCCCCTTTCACCATCACGGTGGTTATACTATTTAATGGTTTCAATACGATCGCTAGTTGCTATTGCATTGTTGGATTTGATGTTTGAAGCCTGGTAACCATTCGATGCCGGGATACCGATGTCCATCCCTACTGCTGCAGCAGTGCAGCCACAAGCTGGTGTAGCTCCGCCCCCTTCTTTGGTAAGAGGAGCATGTGCTGGGCTCCTCTGACCCCAGGTGTCTCTCAACAACCATAGTGCATTGCAGCAGGAAGGAGGCAGTGGGCGGGCCCTAGGCTGTCGCCTGTACTGTCTGATGGGAAATCCAGCCCTGACTGGTTATCTCAATATCTCATTTGTGAATACATGTCTTATTTGTGGTATATATTTTTGTATATTCTGCTATTGCACCTGTTTTTTTTTTTTTTTTGTTTGTTTTTAGAGTAAACCAGATTCTTCCCTAACTTTTTTGATATGGTCTTTCCACAGATTGAGAAAATGCAGAAGGAGGACTCTCTTCTAAAGGAATTAGAAGATTTAGAAATTGGAGTGTGAACCTACCTAGGAGTCATTAAGCAGATGAATAATCATGTTTAGCCTCTTTCAATTGGCACAGGAGTGAATTTAAGTTGAGATATTTCTTAATGGAAGACAATGTTTTGTACATGGACACAAAAGATAATGGACATTGTTTACAATTTTATGCTTGTATTATAATACAAAAGATCCAACCAAATTGAAGAATGTGTGCTTATTCCTACAATAAAACACATTTAACTATAAAAATAACTTAGATTCCTGAGCCTTTTTATGCTGGTTCTAATATGGCTTAATGCATTTGCTTTTGTGTCATCTAGACAGTATGTGTCTTTAGGTTGTCCTTTAGATGGCTGTGTTTATTAGGTGTTTTTTTTTTTATATAGTGCCTACATACTGTATTACACAGTGTTCTACAGAGAATATTGAATCATTTACATCAGTGCCTGTCCCAGTGGAGCGTACAGTCTGTACTTCAGAGTGTGGGAGGAACACAGGGGGCGATTCAAATGTGTTTTCGCCATTATCTGTCAGTGCTTGGCACCCAAAGGAGCAATTCAGTTGTTGCTCCGTGAGGGTGCTAACATCCGCCGACATTTTTGCTTGCCCCTGCCTGAGGAGATGAGCAGAAATGTGCGATAAATCCTGGTTTTGGGCACCCAAACTCCCGTTTGAACGTCTTTAAAATGGACTAACCCGTTTTACGCTGCTAAACCGGTTTAATTACCCGCAAGGAGCGCGTTAATTAATGTTAGCCCAAAACAATTGAATTGGAACATTGGGCACCCATTAATTACTGCTATATGAAAAACAATCAAAGCGCTCCCAGAAAACCCAAAGGAATGTCACACAATCACAGGGAGAACAAACAAATTCCACACATGGGCCTCTGACCAGAATAGTAGAAACCAGGTAAATAACTAATATGTAACGTGAACCCAAATAGGGTTGGAGAGCCATATCTGTCTGAGGAGGTGAAACTGGTAGTTATCAGTACATTGGAAGGCCTGGAAGTCCAAATACCACATAATCCTTCCAGCACTTCATGATATGTGATGGGTGAAGGTTAGACCTCATATTTATGATTAAATTGTGTAAAAGTCTAAATATTTGAATGCTTCATATGTGCCCCTGATGTGAGATCTGATCATAAAGGATTGCATTGAATCCTCAACCTAGTAGTACTAGTTAATAGATAATTATGTTGGTCCTGGAGTGCACAGTGTGTGAAGGATGGAGCATTAAATATCCTGCTGTGCACAAACCTCAGCTTGTTAATATGATGTGGAGTAAATGGGAACTGCATAAAGGAATCAGTTAGAAATATACTGAGATAAAGAAGTTACAGTATGTGGTGATAGTCGTATTACTCAATCATAATAGTAGTCACAAGGGGAGGTAGTTGAAATGCTGGCTGTCGGGATGCTGGCACTCGGAATGCTGGCTGTCGGGATGCTGGCACTCGGAATGCTGGCTGTCGGGATGCTGGCACTCGGAATGCTGGCTGTCGGGATGCTGGCACTCGGAATGCTGGCTGTCGGGATACGGGCACTTAGAATGCTCACGCTGGAGTCCCGACACCAGTCAGAATTCCAGCCCCGGCATCCTGATGGTAAGGAGTGGGGGGAGGGTTATAATTAGGCACTAGGGGGATGTTGGGGGGTTAGGGTTAGGCACTAGGGGGGAGGATTAGGGTAAGATAACACAGCTGAAGCTGCCATGTACTGACCAGGTTTTTAAACTAGACCTGGATCCATTTCTCCAAAATGTCGAAAAGTAACAGCAACTCTGTGACCTAAGACAAACATATCTGTATTTTTACCCCTACAGGTAAGGGAAATGTAGCAGGACAGAAGACAGGTGATATCATTGTTGCTAGTGTGGCAGCTTATTCAGCATGGCTTATTGATTATTACTATGTTATTTATATTGCAACTACATATTTCAAAGCGCTTTACAGGTAATATTTTGTTTTTAAAAATCACATCTGGCCCCTCCCTAGTGGAGCTTACAAGTTATATTCCTTTCCACGGTATAAGGTATATTTCGTCAGAAGCCAAATATATTGTGTTAGAATTGTGGGAGGAAACTGCAAATTTTGGCAGAACATACAAACTACATACATATAAGTGCTCTTCAAAATTGAACTCATGACTCCTGTGCTTTAAGGCAGCAATTCTAACCACTGTCACAATGCCCAATATATCGCTGGTGGTTTTCTCATTAGAACACTCTGAATTTATCTTACACTAACAAAAACAAACATTTGATTATTAATTATGGATAACAATGGAAAAAGTCATTAGACTCCATATGTGCCACAGGACTACAATTTCAGGATGCTATTACATAATGGTTTTAAATGCAAATAAAATTAAAAATACCTGTTAAAAACGAATACGTCTTAATTTAAAAAGAAAAAAACACATGCTACAGATGGCTCTATTTCTATAGCTCAGACATACTCTATCCAGCAGCTGTCACAAGGTATGTTGATTGTGCCATTTGCATCTACTATGGGATCTAGAGATGAGAGGTCTCCATGCCGACAGCGGAATCCCGGCAAGAGATGTAACATAGGCATCGAAATAACAATGCCTTTGTTAATGCTGACGCCAAAACGCAGAAAAAATGCCAGCCCGAACGAAGGGAAGTCTGGGGTGCCCTTATCTTTAGCCATGGAGGGGAGGGTTAGTATTAGGGAGTTTAGTGGGGTTGGCGTTCGCTTTGGAGGGGGGGGGATTAGGGTTAGGCACCACCGGGGGGAGGTTACATTCAGGCACCCCCCCCGGGAGGGTTAGGTTTAGGGTGCGGGGAGGGGGTGTTAGTTTTAGGCACCCCTGGGGGGAAGATTAGGGTTAGGCACCATTAAGGGAGTGGGCATTTCAATCCCATTTCACAGCCATTACCATTGCTATAACATAGGGCAGTTGGGTTATGACTCCATATGTATAGTCTTTCTTCTAAAATGTTCTATCTCTTCCTGTCCACTTTTTGAATTCTGTATTTGAAATTTGTGTATTTGGATTTTGATCTGTAACTTAAACAAACAATAGTCTTCCACATCCAAACAAGCTTTCCTTACTATTCACAAACGGAACACTCAGACTTACTACATTCAGGTTTCTATAATATTGTTCAAGTGCATCAGTTGTTAATTTATTAACCGTTATTTATATAATGCACAAATATTCCACATCGCTTTGCAGGGAATATTTCAGTCACTCACATTAGTCCTTGCCCCAGTTGAGCTTACAATATATATTTTCTATTACATGGGGACACACACTAGAATTAGCCCTTTATCCTACCAGTATGTTTTTGCAGTGTGGGAAGTGGAAACCCAGACACAGTATGGGGAGAACATGCAAAACCACATACAGAAATAGTATCTTGAACTGATGACATCTGGGCTGTGAAGCAGTAATACTAACCCCTAAGCCAAGACCATAATATTGTCTGCTATGTGGAGGAGGTGGGGTCCTATCAAAGGCGGATCATATTCAGTCTTATCTGTGCAGGAGTCCTCTCCAATCCCATTGCTGTTCACATATCTCAGTGCAGAATGGGATGACATTCAAAAATAATAACATAGCCAGTGTTTGTATCTGTTGGTTGTATTACAAAAGTCTTGGTTTGTTTTGATGCAGTGTGCAGCAAGAAATATACAGCTTACTTCCGTTTCATTGCAAACAAGAAAGTGTATTTTCAGGGTCCATAGAAGGTCCACCGTAAACTTTGGGAGTATAGGTGATGACGACGACATCCGGGCACCATGCAGTTACACTTTTTTCTCCCAGGATGCAACGGGGCCTCCCTCTATACCCCGCCCCCGGGCCGGAGGCTCCCCAGTTTCGTTTGGTGCCAGGCCGGAGTCAAGTCACTACATTGCAGTGGGGCTGTTGCTAACAGCCCTGAAAATTTCAATTTTTTTCTAAGTGTGGTCAGCGTGAACAGTGGAAGTTCGCAGGGCCGCATCATCACCCGCTGGTGCTGGGACACCGGTACTGATCCGGGCCTCGGCGGGCCTCAGGGGTCTTGGCTAGCAGGG